>CAJHUC010000280.1:0-736353 GCA_905146915.1 Ostreobium quekettii
ATGACTCGCTAGATGATGAGGACAAACGTGAGCGCCTTGACCAGTGTGATCTGGACCTTTGTTGTCCTGGACGGGCAGCATGGCTGGTTTATGCAGGGGGCATCGTTTGATCACTGGCAGCAGCAACAATCTCTGCCTCCTGCTGCAAATGCGGAGGTCTGTTGTACACTACTGTGGCTGGCGGCTCCAGGGGTCCAGGCAAAGTCTGGGTATGCTGGCAAGGCTGGGAATCCCTCTGCGATGGCTCTATAGCTAGGTCCGCAGACAACTGATCGATCCTGGATAGAGCGTCATGATGCTGCCGAGTAAGGCGCTCGACAATCGCGTCCTGTTCCCTCCTCAGCCTCCTTTCCATCTCTGCATTTCTCTGCCTTTCATGTCCTAATGCATTCTCCAACTCAGCAATTCTGTCAGCATTGCTAGATACATTTCTTTGCATTGAAGACATTGCGGTCTCAGTACGCCCGAAAGCCTCCCTGGTCTGACCCTCCAAGTATGAAACTGCCTGCTGAGATGTCTGGGCAGTATGCTACATCACTGAAGCCGCCAATCAGCCAGCCTGTTCATGGCCTGGGCTGTCTGTGCGGCCGTCCCTGCTATCGTCTGTGTAGCACGCTGCTCCAAATTCTGCATCCCCTGTGCAGCTTCTGTCCTGGAGACCAGGGCACCCTCTGGGTTTCCCAAAACCACTGCCCCTGGCTCTGTCCCGGTAAGCACAACCCTCTGTTGTCACGCCTCGTATGACACGGCAATAAATCCCGCACGTCCAGCTCCAGTGATTGTCTCCACTATCCCGTCAATATGCTCCACACCATCATGGCCAGGCAGCTCCATCATCTCACGTCCTGCTATGATCCCACTCACGACACTGGTCCTCTGATAAACTGTACAACAACGAAGTCAATCGGTGTAGACCTGATCTTGGGCTACTGAAAGTCCACAGAGTCCTATCCCCAAGTAGCCAAGCAGCTTTACCTCCCAACTTAAGTTATCCTGCTTCTACTGGTTTTCAGTAATCACTTTCACACACAGTTACCCCCAGTACTCTGCAGGGTGACCTCTCGGTCCACCTGGTAACTTTCTAGAGGGTGCGTCTGTGGCTACTAATAAAAACCTAGTCCCAGCTTTAGCCGAACAACCTAAGAAAGTGTCCCTTGCCTGGGACGAGACTGCTGTAAGAGGTCTAAGCTGGCCTATGGCAACCCCAGCCTGTCTAATGTGCTATGACTGTCCCCAAGGATCAATGAGGCGTACAACCACCCTAACCTCAGGTGGGCAATGGCCTCACCCTCTAACCGGTTCCAGGGGAGATGCTGCCTCTAGGTAGTAGCACTCTGGACCCAACTAGGCCTGCCTATTGCCGTGCTCAATCTCCTCCCCCTTCCCCTAGTCAGGCCCCCAATCTTGGTGCAGAGCGGTCTGATGGTGACCCGCCTGCGGTACCTGCAAGATAAGGTGAAGCAGCAGATATCCCCTACTTCTTGAGCCGGATCTTCACCCTTATTCTACAGCGGGTGGCACCTAAGGTTGGCTGAATCTTCCACTTGATGGGTGCTGGCCTTCTCGTGTTCGGCTGCGGGTAGAGCGCTTGGCGCAGCTCGAATTCCAGCGCTGAATCCTCTATGCAGCTGTTTGGGATGCGCTGGACCAGTGCATGGTTCAGTGATCACCCGCCTTCTGCCCACGCCAAACTCAATCGCCCAATGTTAATACTCTTCCTTGGCTCTTTAATGCACACCGCAGCTCACAGCACGGCGATTCAGCCGTTGGTTGTGGCTGGCCACCGCTGCGGGTGCTGGAGGCTTCTCGAATTGCAGCCTTGGAGGCTGCGGGTCACTCTTCGAATGCTGCGCCCGTTGCTCAGCTTCTGGCTCCGGGTTGTCAGCTCCAAAACCAATTTGTTGTGGCCCTAAAGGGCGCCGCTGGTTTCTGAAGCTCGTGGGGTCGCCACGCCCTGTGGCTCAGCTGTTGGAGGCCAGCCGGCCCTCTCCACCGAATTCGGTGGGCGGAAGCAGGGCGCTCGTTCCCTCGGATGCGCGGTGGGCCCAGAACGATGGAGATCGTCCCCCGGGGCTTGCTGTATGCGGCGGGTGGTGGCGCACCCAGGCGGTGGCTTGCTGGTCACGGAGAGACCACGCAGTGGGCCAAGAGTCGACTACACGCGTGACCTGCATGTGCCTGTTTCAGGACCCGCATGCGTGCGAGGCACGATCGCGGGTCCCTTGCGGTCACGTCAAGACAGGACAGTATACAACAACAAGTAATGCATTGTAATGTACCAGGCGCATGTGTCCCCGCCCACCATTCACCTAAATCAGCTCCGTATTATTACCGATGTTACTACCTACCGGTCCGGATCCCATGCTAAAGTACTACAACTTCAACTGGCCATAACTTTGCCGTTTCTACACGGAATTGGGCGTTTCAAGGTGCTATCGGCATCAGGAGCTCTTGAATAATGCGGTTTTAACGTATTTGCAATTTTTTGACCAACCGCCGTTTCAGAAATGCTAATTTAGCCTACCCCCAAGTAGAATCACAGCAATATCACTTTTCACTCCGATTCTGATAGCACAAAGATGGCTAACTGCCCTTCTAAACATCACTTTTTCTTTTCTTAGCATGTTTTCGAATTCCCCCTTCCAGATTACGTAATATTGCTAATGTACAGACTGGGCTTATACATACCCAAAATAATACACCCACAATGGCCCATCAAAACATCCAACCAAATATGCACACTCTCTCACAAAAATGTCCAGATCTCATTTTTGTTTTCTTTGTATTTTACTGGGCAGTATGAGTCATCTTTTTAGTAATCCACTGCATTCACATACGGTTCCACTGCCAGCCACGAATCCACCCCCAGAAATGCTCTTCGCGATGCCTGGACACCACCTGCTGACGAGTCTCGTTGGGCTTGTCACCCTCGACCCTTGCCCTTTCTCGCTTCATGCATGTTTGTGTAAAGATGCCATAGAGGGCCTTCCGTACTTTGAACTCCATCCATCCCTCGTCCTTTGCATCCTCACTTCCGCGGGCCGGCGGTCCATAGATGAACCGCAGAGCATCGATCATCCTCCACACAGCTGTGTCGGCTTCATAGATGGCCGTTTCAGACATCCCCATGGCACATTCAAGGTAGCCAATCTCCTCCGTGATCACAGCCACCCGGTTTCGCACCCCTTCGTTTATCACTTCGGCTTGTTCCAATCGCAGCTTCTCCAAGGCAAGCTCTCCGAGCTTGCCTTGGATGTCTTGCTGCATTGCGTCCCACACAAACTTCTTACCGAACGGCATGGTGGGACTGCCGACAATCAAAAGAACCCACAGCACCCAGAACGACCCCCTCCTTTCACGTACGTACAGCTCGCCAAGTTCAGTCCGACCACGTGGCTGTGAGTGCGTCAGACGTGGTTACCTAATCACCACATCACTTGTCAAAGTCCAGTCACGCGTTTGAAATGCGACCCCTTTTCAGACAGCCATGATGGCCGATGGGCATGTGCAGCCCCCTGTAGCCTACCCGTACGGCTCCCAAACTAGCTTCTAACCCAACCAGCCGACCGACTTAAGGGTGTCGCGAAGCTTGGGGAGGCCGCTCGACCAGTTCTGGCCTCGTTCTATTCAACAACCAGAGGCGTATCTCCAGCCGTATCTGTTGCAACGCTCTTGCCATATTCAGCTCTCGTTCGAAAGCCCACTATTGCATCCATAATGCAAGGCAGCATGCCATGGTGGGATGGCAAGCCAGGTGGAAGCTCGCACAGATCCCTTTGCTCTTTCAAAAGAGCTTGGTTTTTTGGCTCTGAAGACGGCCATGCTCTCCTTCCTCTCCTGGTCATAATATTCATTGTTCACTTCCTCCTCGACCTCCTTCACCCTCGCCTGGATGATTCGATGCGCTCTGAGCAGCATTGGGACATTCGTCTCCCCTCGAAGCCTTACTTTTTCAATATCTCATACAGCTCCCATCCATGCCTTCACCATTCCCTTGTACACAACCTGCTCAAAGTCCTAAGCAATTGATTCCGCAACCAGTTCAGGAGCTCCGTTCACTCCAAGAGTCGCTCGCACAACCTCTGAGAGGTTCGTAACCACTTCATACAGCCCTCGATTACGTTCAACTGCAGCTGCCCACTCTCCTTGCAAAACGTCCCTCATATCACGCAGCCTCTTCCATTGAGGGTCGTAGCGGATCGTTCCGTCACCGAGGGTGACTTCCACTTCCACTCCAGGGGTCTCTCGACGCGCCTGCATGTGCGCCTCGATCTCGTTCGCAAAAGAATCAACATCCGCCCCACAAGGCATTCGCGAAAGGTCGCGCCAACGCACAACCCTTACCATCCGAGAGTCCATACCCACACAGGACGAAGAGCTGGCCATGTTGGACGCTCCAGACAGGCCAATACCCACTTGACACACTCACTACAAATACTATATCCGTCCAGGACCTGCCAAGCTGCAAAAACCCATAACTACGCCAATTCTTATCCAAATAACACGTTCTTACCCTCATTGGATAGAGGATAGAGCGCATTATCATGTCCCAAAATTTGAGATTATGCCTCCCTCAGCTTCCCACCTAAAATCCAATTCTTGGGATGCAATTTCCTGTATCTCCTCAGCCGCTGGGTCCCTGGGGCTCAAATTTGGTCCCCGAATGAAAACTCTAACTAATTCAGGACTGGTCAGAGAGTCCTGAAATTGGCACCCATGCATTACAAATCGTCCACTGAGTACATAGAAAATCTCAGAGAAATGCAATGACCAAAATTGGCGCTAATGGGTTCATAAATGTGCTGCAAAACTAAGTCGCAGGTCGCTCTTTCGCTCTTTTAGCAGGTCATCGGGGGTCGCGAACTACAGGCTTGATGGCGCCCGATACGCGCCCGATACTGCCCGATACTGGCCTCCCCGGCAGCCCCACGGGTGCCAGGTTGAGTCAGCTGGCGGCAGTACACCCTTTTGCTTCCCCGACGCGGCCCCCCATCTCCGCTCAGCCCCCGCGCCCCGCCGGCCCTCCAGAGCGGCGCGTTCACTCCCCCGAGCTCCCGCGATCAAACTCCACGTGCAGGTCGGGATCCAACACCCCTCTCCGTAATTCTGCGGGGTTACTTTCCCTCTGGAGCGCAAAGATCGACCGTGCGGCTCTGAGCCATGGCCGTCCGCGTTGCCCCCCCATCCGGTCGCATGGGATCCCGGGGCATTCTCTATTCTTGCCTTCCGCTTGCATCCTATCCGGGCAGGCCGCAAGGCCTCTCCCTTGTCCGTGTTTTTACCCTGCTATATTTCGTCCGCTCCGCCGAGATCGGCATTCCGGCCGGATGGATGGGATGGGCCTCCCGCAGCCACATGGCTGGCCATCGGTCGTGCGACGTGACCACTGGGCATTGCTCTGATTTTTTGGCGTGGAGCTCTTCGCCATGTCCCTCCGAGCCTCTGCGTCTGGTTCTGCTGCACGCGCATGGGTTTGCAAGCCGTTCCGGTTGGCAAAGGGGTGACGGGTAGAGCGCCAGTACTTTGCGGCGAGCGGTGTCCCGCTGGTGCTTCCATGGTGTTGCGTGTGTTTCTGTACATTGCCAGCCGCATTGGACGGTGCTTCCAGTCTGCTTCAGGCCTACGGTGGCTATACTGGCAGGTCCTGTGGCTTCCCAGCGCGTCCTTGGTCCCCTGTGACGTCGTCCTGGTGTTGGGAAGGTGGTGTCGTTGGTGCTCTGAGTCATCCTGGACCGGTTCTGGGCTACTTGCCACTTGTTCTGGGCCTCACGGGGCGCCAGCTGAGCGCTGCTAAAGGGGCTGTTTCTATAATGCAATCTTTCGATGTTAATTGGCGCCCCAAACATTGTGTTGTGCCATTTCTTCTCTGAGTGGCTCTAAAGTAGAGCGAGGTTCCGGTCGTGGGCCCCTTGGACCCGGGGCGACCCGCGCCGTCAAGCACTTGAATGCGCACAGCACTGGCCTTCGATATGTCCTCGACGTGCCTTCGATATGCCTTCCCGTATATCTTCGATATGCCATCGATTTGTCTTCGATGTGTCCTGCATGGGCGGCCGAGCACACCCGTGGACGGCACCCCTGCGAGCAAAACTTTGTGAGAAGAGGGGAAGGCGGCGAGAACAGGCTGTGCTTCGCGGCGCCACTGATTCGCGACCTTTGACGATGCGCGCTGACTGCGCGGCAAGCCGTGAGGATTAGCGAGGCGCGGATTGTGGGGAATTCACCTGCCGGGATTTGGATTGCATCTGGCAAGGTGGGCCGAAAGAATGGTATTATGCGTGGGAGGGGAGGGCAGGAGGTGGGGGTTAGGGAAATTTCCAGATTTGGGCATTTATTTCTCCCAAGGGGGGCTGAGGCGAGGCTGCCCTTACAGGTAGGCCCAAAACGGGACCCTTGCAAATGGAATGGTATCATTTCCTGGGGCTGTTGCAGGGCTGGGGCTAAAGTATGATGCAATACAAAGAAAGCGCGTCGTACAAATGCGTCATGCAGGCCATGGTTGGGCATAAGGTTGTGACAAAGAGAAAGAGAGGTTAGAAGTAGGAATTGTTAAGCAGAGAAAGAGAGGTTGGGTTTGTTGTCGGGGATGATGCAGGGGGGCAGGCGATCTCAGCAGGCGGGGAGGGCGTTTATGCAGAAGGGATTGGCCTCTGAGGGTTGCTGCGTGGGCGTGGGGGGAAGGCTTGGTAAGAAGAGGTGGGCATCCATGCCCCAGCAGATGGAGTCGGTGCTTGGGGCGTTGAGGGAGCTGGACATAACAGGGCAGGAGGCGGCCACGGCAGTTTTGCGCCACCCGGGGCTCAGCTACAGGAATACTGAAAAATGGGCAGAGAGGGCCGTGGGTTGGGAGGCACTGTTGGGCATTTCTGAGCAGTCCGATGAAGAGTTGATGAGGGAACCGGCCTGGAGGCCTACCGCCCTGACGATGAGTGGCGGGAATTGGGGGAAGAACATTGCACTCTTGGAGCAAGAAGCTTGTTCCATGGAGGTCATAAGGGGGATTATTAGGAGGCAGCCTGTTGCTGCCTCCATAATACACAGAGTCTCTGTGGGCCAACATGGACTTTCTGTGTGGCTTGCAAGCCCAATGCCCAATGCCCAATGCCCAATTGGGCATACCGCGCGAGAAGCTGCCTGGCTTCCTTTCAGCTTTCCAAAGGTGCTGGCACTCTCCACAGAGAACAACCTGAAGCCGACAGTCGAATGGCTGTCCGAAAAGGGCTTGTAGAAGTGTGACGTACCGGCTGTCGTTCACAGGTTTCCACGAAACTCGTGAGAATCACCATGGACACCCATGGTCACAAGCCAAGTCGCAGCTGGATTCAGACTGATGTCCATGGAGTTAGGTCAGCATTGACAGACAAAATAGTATGCTGCGAGCTAGCAGGCCAAGCTACAAGGAATTCTAGAGGATTCCTGTGCCCAACCTCTTGCACATGTCTGTCTTCTGGAGCCAGGCACAAACTGCTGGGTGACGTGGGAAGTTCGCAGGGGCATCTGCTGATCTGACGTGTCCGGCATGTGTGCACGGCTCAAACACTTGACAACCTTTCTAGTTTGAAGTAGATCTCAATACATCTCGATGTATCTCCGTACATCTCAACGCATGGGCATTGGGTGCCCCGTTGTCTGCTTGTCAAGGGTGCTGCTGTCCTGAATCTTGGACCTCGATGGGGAGAACTCAACTTAGCAAACCACACAATGCAGTCTTTGCGGTCGTTATTATGTGCCCAGGTTAACCTCATTGCTCAAAGCATCTGATTGGACCGATGTGCACAGCTTGTCCACTTGACATGTACAGATACACGTACACTGCAGTCAACCTCCTCTGTGGAGTCAAGGGGCTGCAGGAAATAGTCCTTGTC
Organism: Ostreobium quekettii; assembly: GCA_905146915.1. Lineage (NCBI taxonomy): Eukaryota > Viridiplantae > Chlorophyta > Ulvophyceae > Bryopsidales > Ostreobiaceae > Ostreobium > Ostreobium quekettii. The sequence goes on from CAJHUC010000280.1 coordinate 7,866, forward strand.
TCATTGTTTACGAGCCCAAGCCATTGCCTAACTAAGTAGCTGTGTGCGATCACCCGAGCAAAACTGCTGGAGACAGAATTATTGGGGCCCAAAAACGGAGTCACTGAGGGGGGAGACTAACTACAATCTGAAAAGGCTGCGCGCGGAATGCACGGTCCTCGCAGCGCTCACCACGCCGGGTGTGTTGCTTTCTTCTAAATAGGAACGGATGGAGCCCCATTCCTCACCAGCTCAGCACTTGTTCAGTGCAGCGGACTCGTGCAATTGCCAGAACAATAGCGATTGTGCCTGGGCAGCGAAGGTGGGTTTGTATGCCTTCCAATCTAAATACTTAGACTGTATCCCTTTTTCCTTGAAGGTGGACTTGTTGTGTGAGCACACAGTCACTGCGTGTCAAGATGTTACAGCCTTGTGCAAAGTACAGCCAGGCCCAGCAGCAGCGAGGCTACATCAGGCAACTTCCGAGCTTTCGACCAAGCATTGATTGTTGAGAGTCCAGGAGTATGAGTCCCTTTGTCGAATCGACGAGGGGTGCGCAAGAGAAACAACACCCAGGCCCGAAAAACCCTGAACCCCATAGTGTCCACGACAGGTACCAGAGAGTCCAAAAAGTACACCAAACTCAACGCCAACGCTCAGGCAAGAGCACCCCTGTCACTAGAGAAGAAATGCCACAAAAGGGACGTAGCAAGCACGGAACAAGAATCTATAATAGATGCGAGAGGACCCAAAATGTACCAGAAACAAACCCTAACACAGCGCCAGCCTGTAACGGAAAACCGTGGCAAGGGCCGCGCCAAGATCAGAACACGTGCAAGCCAGCAACCCACAGCACTAATCCCACTACGGAGGGCCAGCTCCCGCTCCAAGAAATCGCCCGCTGCCTTCGGGACGACGCCATGGAGCGAAGCCACGACGTTGGATGTTGGCGGTGGTGATGGTGCTGGCCACTCTCCCGGAGAATGTGAGCACGGGCGTCAAGGCGGCCGCAGTGGTCACAGAGGGATGAAGGGGAAAGGAGTTACCATTGTGCACTTACATGCTTCAGTAGCTGAGAACGGTGACATCACAACGTTCATTATCCAAAGAAATGGCAAAAGGCCTTGTACTCTGCGGCACTTGCTTGGCTTGATTTCAGGATAATTATCCGTACTTACAAATACGATACCTATACGTACTTATAAGTACGACAACCAACCTGTAACGGACTTCTTCTCCCAAGGGTAATGTTAAGGCAGGGTGCGCCGGCAGGTCTGGGCCCGTTTTGCTTTCTCATTGGACCAAACAGGGCCATAGGCATCTGGTTTCTGGCAACCCTGTCCCTTGGGTAAGTGTGAGTCCTTCAGGAGTAAGGGCGGCCGGCCAATCCTTGGAACTGGGCCGCACACAACGGGCCAGCCCGGGCTGGCCCTTGACTTTGGTGTGGGATTGGAGGCGCGTGGGGGCGGCCATTTAGACGCCACCCTCAGCTTTGCCTCACCTTGTTTGGCCCCTACCCGGCCCGCCCCAATAGAGTGGGCGTGGCTTAGATGCGAGGTGGAGAGAGAATTGAGTACATGAACAGCTCTGACTGTAATGGTCGTCGTGTGGGAGCACGGAGAGGGGAGGTAAGAGAGACAAATGACGGTAAACGACGTCAGCATCGAGAGCAATCAATCGCCACCAATCTGGGGAGTCACACAGCCCAACCAGATGCGAACAGAGCATTGACCAAGCGAACGACAGCTCGAGTTGCTATAAAGCGCTGAGGGTGCAGCAGGTTTGCCTGACCAGTTTTCCCAAGCCGTGCAAGTGCTGCTGTCGAATCCTGCAGCACTCTGCCGGCATCCACCAGCATGCTTCGTTCGCGATTTCTCGCTGATGTGAATGTGCTTCGCTGCATGCGATGCGTTTGCGATTCGCATTGAAGAGACGCATCTTTTCGACATGCAAGGGACGTGTCCTCCGTTACTGCAGAGAATTTGGATGTGACGCAATGTGCTCAAAAGAAATACTCTCGACAGAATTCTACACGGATCTGAATACACCCCAACACGCACTCAACCTCAAACCACGGCCAGATCAATTCACCACTCCCAGCGCACCATCGCGCCCTCTTCTACCGAAACCCGCCACGCTGACACACCACGGACAGCTGGACACAGAACAGGCCCTCAAAACAGCGGCATCGCCAATTTGCGCAAAAGGACAGCTCTCGACGACCCTTTCCGAAATTCGATCAATCCAGCGGCGTTAAGAACTTCCTAGAACGCAGGGAAGGGACTTTGTGTACAGGCAGCAAATCAATTCTCACAGCCGGTAGCACCCTTGCACAGTACACTGACAAGTCATTCGTCGACCTCATCCCTTTCAACCCACAGCGCCAAGGGTGTCTCCAGAGTCCCATGATGTCCGACAAGACACAGCAACGGGCGGCGACATCCAGAAGCCTGCGCAATTATCAAGACAAATCTTGGTTCACAGCCAAGCAACGGTGCAAAGAGATCCCATCGTGTACAAAAAGGAACACGGGCACTCACAAATACCTGCCAACTCTGGGCAGGCAGGCCTCGTGCATGCGCAAGTAGAAATGCCATGGGACCATACGGCCCAGAGATTCGATATTCAAAAGAAACCATCCAGTACAATACTGCAGAATCAGAATGGCGGATGGCAGGAGCCCCATTAACAAGCCTGCGCCTCAATCAGAACTCTATCCCTGTCAGCGGGTGGCCCCATGCTTTTCCAGCAATTCGACCACTGCCTTGTCACCCTTGCGACTTGCCCAAGTGAGTGCGGTGTCGCCATCCTGCGCATCGCGGCACGCCAATCATGTCGTGCGAATTGCTCCACTGCGCGTTTCCCAATGTACGGCACAGGACTGAGAGATATCCGATATGAATCAAATGACAGCAACTTGAAAAGCAATGGCATCTTAATGTGTCCAACAGCCAATAAAAAAATCAACTATTATGTTTGCAGTAATCTAACTACAATGGAAAAAGTATGAACCATATTCAACAGCAGCGCCCCGCACAAATGTTACTGGTCCAGTAGTTGACAGCAGCATCGAATAAAAACGTTTCTCAGCGGTCAACCAGCTCACTTGCAAGTCGCACTTAGGCAACACAAGTGGAGGAGGACGAACAAAGCAATCCACAAACGCTTGCAGTGCCACAATCGCCCAGTTTTTAGGCAGCACATGCAGCAACACGATCACCCAGTGTTTAATAAGCACATGAAATAGCACATTCGCTCAGTACATAGCCAAAGACAACGCCAGATAATCGCCTGGTGCTTGGGGAACAGGATAAAATAGACCACTTGCCCAGTACTCTAGCAAATCCATGCAGCAGCAGCCTCGGCCAGTACTTAAAAAAACCCGCATGCTCACAAACAGTCGCCCTGTACATAAACAACAGGTTGGCAGTGCCGCATTCTACTTCTACTTAAGCAGCACCTTGTGACCCCGCATCAAAATTTCTTGGTGCTGAAGCGGCTCACTTGCAACAGCGCATCGCATTTAACCAACACAAATGGAGGATGATGCACAAAACAAGAATGGTGATCGCACCTTGCTGGCCAGATCCGCAGACGCTCCACTATCCAGGAGCACCTCCGCCACGGCGGCGTGACCATTTCTGGCTGCCCGCATAAGGGATGTCCATCCATCCTAAGTGCCACATGAAGCCTTCCGTCAGGAGAGCGAATTCCACGCAAAACACGTGCAGCATACAGGCACAGCCGTGTTTCCCTTGTGGGCAGCTCACAGGACAAGGGCACCTGGGTTCTTGATTCAAAGTCTCAAAAGATACTCTAAGACAGACAGCAGGACATGGAATACGAATGTGAATGTGATCACAACTCGTTCAGCCAGTTGTCTTTGGGCCGGTTATTTCGGAATTTATAAGCTGTCGAGGTGACCGCAATTAGCCCACCTGTCCAGATACACTTGCACTACCACAAGCGCCCAAGTTTTAGGCAACACATGCAGCAACACAATCACCCAGTATGTAATAAGCACAGGAGATTACACATTCGCTCAATGCATGAGCAAAACAAACGCCAGGAAAATCGCCTGGTGCTTAGGCAACATGCGAAAAAGAACTCATGCCCAGTACTTAAGCAAATCCATGCAGCAGCAGCCTCGGCCAGTACTTATAAAATACCCGCATGCTCAACAAACTGTCGCCCTGTACTTAAGCAACAGGGTGGCAGTGCCGCATTCTCCTGCTACTTAAGCAGCACCTTGTGACCCCACATCAAAATTTCCTAGTGATGAAGCGGCTCACTTACAACAGCGCATCGCATTTAACCAACACAAGTGGAGGATGATGCACAAAACAAGAACGGTGATCGCACCTCGTCGGCCAGATCCACAGACGCTCCACGATCCAGGAGCACCTCCGCCACTGCGGTATAACCATTATAGGCTGCCCAAAGAAGGGGTGTGTGTCCACTCTGAATGCGAGAACAAGCCGTTCTTCAGGAAAGTGTGTTCCACGCAAAACGCGTGCAGCGTACAGGCACAGCCGTGTTTCCATTGTGGGCAGCTCACAGGACAAGGGCACTTGATTCAAAGTTTCAAAAGATGCTCTAAAACAGAGAGCAGGACACGGAATACCAATGTGAATGTGATCACGACTCGTTCAGCCAGCTCGGAGACGCGCTTTTTTTGGGCCGGTTATTTCGGAATGCTCGGGTCACCTATAATGCGCCCATTATGGCTCCATAGTGCGCCACTCAGTTGCGACAAGCTGGTGCCCCATGAGGCCCAGAGTTTGCGGCGTGGGACTCCAGTACGGGGGAGCCATGGCCGGTCAGAGAAGAATCGTATGAGCAAGGGAGCTACAGGGGCAGTATCTGCAGCCCAGGCTATGGCGACAGGACCCAGATTCAACGACAACCTGAGCGATACACTCTCGTAACCTGTTCAACTAAGCAGCGCAGCCAGGGAAGCACATCCGAAGCCGCGCGAGCCGTCGGGGCTCCGCGCCACCCCTGGGGGCAACGGGAGCCCCCAGTGCCACGCAGCGCAGGCCCGCCGGTAGGCGACCCACGCAACCCAATCAGGGACAGGCAGGGGAGGGCCCTGCGGTGAGAAACCGGAGCAATGCCCATTGCTGAGTCGGGCGGCTCCGTAGACATCCATGGGCCGGCGATAGAGGGGTGCAGCCGCACGGTGGCTGTTTGTACCCGTGCGGGGACAACCCCCTTCCGCCGGGGGAAAACCACCGCCTCCCCAAGGCCTGTCAGTCTGCCCGCCAAGTTCTTAGGCGGGGTGCTTGTCGTTCCAGAGCCCCTGACTCGAATGCCCCGACCCGAGCCGCTGTCTCTCGAAGGTCCGGGTGGGCACGGGCAGCGCGTAAGGCCGACCGCGTCGATCTGAGCCGGTGGGTTTATGGAGGAGGGGCTCCACGCCGATCTGACCGGAGGAGGTTTGCGGCGGAGCCCCCGTGGGGGAAACGCATCGGCCCGGAACCTTGGGTGGGGCTACGCGGAGGCAGCAAGGTTGGCCCACTCCGTGGCCTGACGGATAGTCCCCGGGGCTGACTCAATGGGGGATCTGGTGTGGGTGCGGTGTGATGAGGTATCGGGATATCGCTGGCAGGATCGGGCGGAATCGGGCGCCATCAATCTGGCTTGTATGTTACTGCACCGTGAGTCGCACGGAAAAGGACTAGTTGGTATGCACGCTTTCTGGACTGTCATTATAGGATAAAAGGGGTTATAATGGGGTAGGAAAGGTGTCATTCGATCAGAAATTTGATTTGCAATCGAACGGTGTTCTCGGTTTTTAATTTGACGAAGAATTGAGGGGTTTAGCAGGATTTTCAGCTTGGGATTGAGGGGCCACAGGGAACCAGGCTGGCCGAGACGCCTGAGAAAGGACTGATTTGACTGATGATCAGTCAGGGGGTGCGGACGGGATGTTGAGGCGCCCATGCATGGATTATATGTGGATATCGCGGTGTGCACGCGCAGAAGCTCTCTGTGTTGCCTAAGAGCTGAGCAAGGATGGCCAATGTCCATAACAGCTCTGCGGTTGTATCCCGCATTGACAAAATCCTGGAGTGGCACCACGCTCAGTCTCTTCCGGGGCTGAACGAAGTCGAGGACTTCTGTGGCCAGCTGGAGCAGTTCCAGGCCATGCGGCTTGCAACGCGAGGCGTTCAGGTGTCCAATTCCAGCGGAGAGCCACAGGAGGACAAGCTGTGGAGGCGGGCGCGTGATTTGCAGTGTGCCTTGATGGAGGTCTGGGAAGAATCCTTGGCGGACGACCACCATATTTACGATGCGGTGCAACACGCTAGGATGGGCTTCCAACTTTCGCTCGACATGCAGAATCTGGTCCCTGCTGTCAGGGCCAAGATTGTCATGCAATTTGAGACTATGTGCTACATGGGTCTCAAGCCGGCGTGGGATGCGGCCAGGAGGGACATCGAGTTGTCACAGCTGCGCATGCTGGAGAACAAACCAGTGATTTGGAGGGCCATGGCGGATATCAAGGATGACATTCGAGCAGCCAGAGGAAAGGTGGTCGATGACTTCTTCTATCAACGGCTGGAGGTGCAGTCTCTGGAGGAGGCATTCAGTGAAGACGGGCCGTTGAAGGCGCTGGAAGCGGACACGGCGTTCCTTATGTGTTTGCCGCTGACCCCTCCCAGGCGGGATTTGCGGTCGCCTTCCTTGAGAAGGGCGATTGCAGAATGGCATGCGCATGATATGGCCATCCAGGCGAAGTGGAGGTTTGATGCTGTCCAGGCGGAGATCCAGGGATGGCTTCAGGGGCACAAGCCCAGGCCCGATTTTGAGCGTGAGGAGACGCCCCCAGTGGAGAAGCATGGGTGAATGGGGTGGCACATGGCGCAGGGTGCAGGCGCAGGGCACAACATTTTTGATGTGACGTATAAGTATTGACTGGACCGTATATGGAATCAAGGGGACGTCATGAGGGTGTGCGGATGGGCAGAAAAGTGATGTGGGTGAACTGACATGGACTTGGTGAAGGAAAGGGGGATCAAAGGGGTTTGATGAGATGATCAGTAGGGCGGTGCGAAGGTCAGGTTGTAAGGGGTATCTAGATGTGTGGCTGTGGGGAAGATTTGGATCCCAAAGTGGACCTTTCGGTGGACCTTTGCAATTGTCGTATGAACCTGGTCGGGATAATGTATAAAGTGGCAGGGGTGCGCATTGTAGCCGCCCCCGGTCTGTAAGAGTGCGTTTCTTGCTACCGGTGCACCGGAACAGGCAACCTCACACTGTGAGGGCGGGACCTGGCAGTCGGGCGGGTGGTTCCCTGCATAGGGATAAGCCCAGCGTCCTGTGTGAAGCGATTTCAGTCGCATTTGACACGGTGAATCGGCATACGGTTCTTCCGCATGTTGAATTCCGTTGCGCCAACCCCGAAGGGTCGTGCCATGCCCTGGCACAGATCTTTACAGGAATTTATAAGCTGTCGAGGTGACCGCAATTAGCCCACCTGTCCAGAAACAGTTGCAATACCACAAGCGCCCAGGTTTTAGGCAATACATGCAGCAACACAATCGCCCAGTATGTAATAAGCACAGGAGATTACACATTCGCTCAATGCATGAGCAAAACAAACGCCAGGAAAATCGCCTGGTGCTTAGGCAACATGCGAAAAAGAACTCATGCCCAGTACTTAAGCAAATCCATGCAGCAGCAGCCTCGGCCAGTACTTATAAAATACCCGCATGCTCAACAAACTGTCGCCCTGTACTTAAGCAACAGGGTGGCAGTGCCGCATTCTCCTGCTACTTAAGCAGCACCTTGTGACCCCACATCAAAATTTCCTAGTGCTGAAGCGGCTCACTTGCAACAGCCCATCGCATTTAACCAACACAAGTGGAGGATGATACACAAAACAAGAACGGTGATCGCACCTTGTCGGCCAGATCTACAGACGCTCCACGATCCAGGAGCACCTCCGCCACGGCAGCGCGACCATACCAGGATGCCCAAATAAGGGGTCTCCATCCAATCTGAATGCCAGATGAAGCCTTCCATCAGGAGAGCGAATTCCACGCAAAACACGTGCAGCATACAGGCACAGCCGTGTTTCCCTTGTGGGCAGCTCACAGGACAAGGGCACTTGGGTTCTTGATTCAAAGTTTCAAAAGATGCTCCAAAACAGAGAGCAGGGCATGGAATACGAATGTGAATGTGATCACGACTTGTTCAGCCAGCTCGGAGATGCGCTTTTTTTGGGCCGATTATTTCGGAATTTATAAGCTGTCGAGGTGACCGCAATTAGCCCACCTGTCCAGAAACACTTGCAATACCACAAGCGCCCAGGTTTTAGGCAACACATGCAGCAACACAATCACCCAGTATGTAATAAGCACAGAAGATTACACATTCGCTCAATGCATGAGCAAAACAAACGCCAGGAAAATCGCCTGGTGCTTAGGCATCATGCGAAATAGAACACTTGCCCAGTACTTAAGCAAATCCATGCAGCAGCAGCCTCGGCCAGTACTTATACAATACCCGCATGCTCAACAAACTGTCGCCCTGTACTCAAGCAACAGGTTGGCAGTGCCGCATTCTCCTGCTACTTAAGCAGCACCTTGTGACCCCACATCAAAATTTCCTAGTGCTGAAGCGGCTCACCTGCAACAGCGCATCGCATCTAACCAGCACGAGTGGAGGATGATACACAAAACAAGAACCGTGATCGCACCTTGTCGGCCAGATCCACAGACGCTCCACGATCCAGGAGCACCTCCGCCACTGCGGTATAGCCACTATAGGCTGCCCAAATAAGGGGTGTGTGTCCAATCTGAATGCGAGAAGAAGCCGTTCTTCAGGAAAGCATGTTCCACGCAAAACGCGTGCAGCATGCAGGCACAGCCGTGTTTCCCTTCTGGGCAGCTCACAGAACAAGGGCACTTGGGTTCTTGATTCAAAGTTTCAAAAGATGCTCTAAAACAGAGAGCAGGACATGGAATACGAATGCGAATGTGATCACGACTCGTTCAGCCAGCGCGGAGATGCGCTTTTTTGGGGCCGATTATTTCGGAATTTATAAGCCGTCGAGGTGACCGCAATTTGCCCACCTGTCCAGAAACACTTGCAGTACCACAAGCGCCCAGGTTTTAGGCAACACATGCAGCAACACAATCACCCAGTATGTAATAAGCACAGGAGATTACACATTCGCTCAATGCATGAGCAAAACAAACGCCAGGAAAATCGCCTGGTGCTTAGGCATCATGCGAAATAGAACACTTGCCCAGTACTTAAGCAAATCCATGCAGCAGCAGCCTCGGCCAGTACTTATACAATACCCGCATGCTCAACAAACTGTCGCCCTGTACTCAAGCAACAGGTTGGCAGTGCCGCATTCTCCTGCTACTTAAGCAGCACCTTGTGACCCCACATCAAAATTTCCTAGTGCTGAAGCGGCTCACCTGCAACAGCGCATCGCATCTAACCAGCACGAGTGGAGGATAATGAGCAAAATAAGAATGGTGATCGCACCTCGTTGGCCAGATCCACAGACCCTCCACGATCCAGGAGCACTTCCGCCACGGCTGCGTGACCATGAATGGCTGCCTCCATAAGGGGTGTCCATCCATTCTGAATGCCAGATGAAGCCTTCCGTCAGGAGAGCGAATTCCACGCAAAACACGTGCAGCATACAGGCACAGCCGTGCTTCCCTTGTGGGCAGCTCACAGGACAAGGGCACTTGGCTTCCTGATTCAAAGTTTCAAAAGATACTCTAAAACAGAGAGCAGGACATGGAATACGAATGTGAACGTGATCACGACTCGTTCAGCCAGTTTTCTTTGGGCCAATTTTTTCGGAAGTTTTAAGTTGTCGTGGCGACTGCGATTAGCCCACCAGTCCAGAAAACTTGTAGTGCCACAATCACACACTACTTAAGCAACATGTGCAGTAGCACAATCATCCTGTATTTAAGAAGCATGGGAAATAGCACACTTTGCAGTACACATTATGCACACATATCATCCAGTACCTAACGTAAAACAAGCACAATCAAAATCGCCCAGTACTTCAGGAACATGCAAAGCAGCAGCGACTTGCTTAGTGCTTATCAACATACAGACTAGTAATTGTAGTACCTCAGCAACGCAATTGCAATAGCACAATCATTCAGCACTCAGGAAACAAATCCACTGGCACACTAACTGGCACAGGTAAGTACAGTAAAGTTGAAAACCTTCACCGTATTTGCCCCCAAGTCATTTGCCCCATATTTCGTACCTTTTGCTGGCAATCAACGTTTGTCTCTTCCAGGTGGAACAAGGCCATCTCCTTCAAGCCTTTCTTAGCTGCCCAGTGGAGAGGCATGCTCCCTCTCTAAGCAGCACACAACAGAGTCAATGTGGGCACAATGGTAAGAGCAAACTGCAAGGCATGTTCCTGTATTAGACGTCACAATCTAGAGTGATCACATCATTGCAACTTGTTAAATCAAAACAAATGTCGCACAGGGATGGACTGCCAGATATTGCATTACTTCTTGGCTGGCCCAGTGCACCTTTCCACAGTCCCTAAGTTTGCTTGAATATCATGAGTGACTCACCACAATTGATATGGTGGTCACTGCACATCTATTCAGTGCTTGATTTGCTTCTTGTTTTGGGATGTGGCCCAAATTAGCTGCATATAATTTGCATATAAGTGCAGAAGTAGTATCTGGCAATCTGTTTTCAACAATATATGTACCTGAATGCGGGGGCATTTGTGAATTGCAACCAACGTGCAATATGAGGGCAAGCAAATACTTCAAAAATGGACAAGAACATTAACACAAACCAATGAAAAATGATGCCCACTGACACGAGGACAATGCTAAAACACAGCCACTTAGACAACTAGTGATGCCGTGCACCTGGTGATGATGATGAGCAATGGTGCCAGCAATTGGATTATTTGTCAACCCTAACTCACCATCCTGTTTGAAATTTAAAAACTTTTCAGGACAAATTTGCAAAAGCAAGTACTGAGACATACACTGTTGTTCCCAAATCAAGGTCATCTATGAAATCAGTCAAGCAGACCGGCACTGCAGCTAACCTCTTCGGCATTAGCCTTGTACTCAGGAGTTGCAGAGTGCTCCAAGGTGATCCCTTTCTCTTGCAATTGCTGTTTAACGACCGGTGGAACCAAACCTGTAAGACCTAGCACCTCAAGTTCGCACAAGCATTCCACAAATGGTGAGAACTTCATCGCAGCATTGTCCTGGAGTCGGAGCATCCTCAATCTTGGGCACCCATCTGCAATTGTGCTAGGAATGCAGGACAAGTTTGAGCAGCCCTGGATGTCCAACTCTGTCAACTCGTGGAGGTCCCCCACAGAGGCAGGGATTTCTGATAGGCTGCAGCAGCCATGCAAAATCAACACCTCCAGTCGTGCCAATTGACCAACTGTAGATGGCAGGGATTCCAACTGCCAGCACCCACCCAAGTTCAGAGCTTTCAGGTATGTCAAGCATCCAAATGATGGGTGCAATTGCTTCAAACCCAAGCACCTGCTCAAGTCCAGCATTCTCAGTTTTGGTAAATAGCTACCTGTAGCAGGCAAGAAATGCGCAAACCCACAGCATGGTGCAAGCAATTTGGTCAGCCTTGGGAGTCGCCACAGAGACTCAGGAATGCTGTAGAGGCTTCTGCACCCTCGCATTGACAACACGCTCAGTTGCTCCATTTGTCCCACTTCACTTGGGAAGGATTCCAGCATGTCACAATAGTCAAGTCTCAGCAGTCTTGCAGATTTCAGAACTGAAACCTGTGGAGGTAGCTCCCGGATGTCAGAGGAAGTCAAGTCCAGAGCCACTAATTGAGCAACAAGTAGCGAAACTGGCATCTCAGACACACCAGCCTTCCTCATTACCACAACCTGCAGGTTGGGCGTCTCCAGATTTTGTAGACACACCTGTTGGTCATCCGTGATGCTCTGAGTGGTGGAAAAATGGGTCAACTTGAGCACCCAATGCTGGCAGGTAGACTCTGGCAGCTGTGAAGACACCACCCTGTCACGTTCTGCAAAAGGCAATTCAGATGCTGCCATTGCATCTTCACCCAGAATGTTGCGCATGTCATACTGAAGCATCCTAAGGGCACTGTCTCGAACCACATCATGCATGCGGTAGCGGACAACATCGCATCTCTGCCAAGAGGGCATTGCAAGGTCATGCTGTTGAAAGTCAGGGACACCTGATCGATGTTCTCCAACACGAATAATTAAGGACCTCTCCTCCAGCTCCTGCACAGTACTTTGTGCTGCCTTTTCATCACAAATACCAGTGCTGCATATCAAATCAGCCATGTCAGATGGAATCACTTCATAGTCCTCAGGCAGCATTGCAAAGTTGAGCAATACGGCACGACTCAGGTCCCCAAGGCTCCTAAAACTCCGAAGAAAGACCCTGTCAAACACATCTCTGGCAACCACTCCATCTTGCTTCATGCCATTGGCAGCACTTCGCCACTTTTCTCTTTCCTCAGGAGTGGGGCGTGATGTCTGTCTTTCCTTGTTGTATGACTTGGCCTCCCGTCCCATCACTGCCAGTGCCAATGGCAGACCTTTGCATTCCTTGACGATGTCTTCCACAAAAGGTCGTTGCCAATTCAAAGGCTGCCCACCAGCAAAAGCGTGGTGGCAAAACAGCTGCATCGACTCTCTGTCGTTCAGGCCAACCATATGATGGCACTTACTCATGGCTCCCACACATTTTGCCACTTCTTTATGACGAGATGTGATGAGGACCCGGCTGTTCTCATGTGATGCAACCATGAGGTGCTTGGCATGATGCTGGTACCACACATCATCAAGCACTAGAAGGAATTCCTCATTTTTCAAAGCTGCCTGCAGCTGCAAGAACCCATCTTCACTGCTTGTGAGTTCCACTTGGTGAGCACCTCCCAGCAGGTCTTGCACAATCCTTTTCTGACACTGGGGGATGTTGGGCTCTTGTGATATTACCACAAATGCACGCTTGGGATATCTGGCCTGAACCTGGGGGTCGTTGACAACTTTTTGTGCCAACGTGGTCTTGCCTATGCCGCCTAGTCCTATGAGCACCACATATTGGCATCCATCTTTGAACAACAGGCTGCGAACAACTGATAGTTGGGGGTCCAAACCTATAGCATCCAGTGCTATTGGGATGCAAGCAGGTGGCACAGCCATCCTTCGATCGATGCTGTCAAGGCGGCTTTGCAACTTTTGTTGGCTTGACATCACAATCTCCAACTTTTCGGTACCTGCGTGCAAATGAAATACATATGTTGCTTCAACACATTTTATTGCACAGAGCTTGGAGATCCAATCACACTTGCAGTTGTGAGAACAGTCACCCAAGTGAACTGGTATTCGGTCTCACCTTCAACTGCGATGTCTTTGATGTCGCCAGCCATCCTTTGATCCATGCTGTCCTGACGACTCTTGACCTTTTCCACATCTGGTATCACATTCTCCATGTTTCTGGCACCTGTGTGCAAATCAAATACAAATTTTGATTTACCAGAAATTCAATGTTATTGCACAGCACTTGAAGATCCAATCGCACATGCAACTGTAAGAAAAATCAGCAAACTGGCGTTCAGCCCCACCTCCCATTGCAATATTCTTGATACCCTCAGCCACCTCATCAGTATGGTCGATTTGAATCCTGTCCAGTTCATCCTTGCACTGCCTAACTGTCTCCAGCACAGCGTCGGGGGCCAGCGGCCCAGCCTCTCCATCAGATGCCATTGGCATGTCGATCGACGGTCCATGGATTGGGGTTGAAGGGAGCTTAGGGTGGCAGCCCCTGGGTCCCTGGGCAAGACCATGAAAGGGGTAAAAGGGGCATGACAGTCCAAACAATGGGGCACAGGGCAACCATGAACACAAGAAGATTGGCTATCGCTATTGGAGATTGGCTGTTCACCAGCAAACAGCAAGGAATTGACAACACTGATATTCTCACCATGCAGCAGCCCGATTTTGATCAGAATCGCAGCGGCAGGGCGATGCGCAACTGAGAGAGGCTGTGATCTAGTGGAACGCTGTTGTTCGATATGCACTGCAAGAGCTCTGTCCGACCGGGCGCGAAGTGCCGGTTGTGAGCAAGGTATTGGTAACACACATCATGCCAGCGCAATGACGAAGTGCCAAGATTACCAATGCATACTTACAGACAAAACTCACCTTATTGGGAGGTTGATGAGAAGGATTCCAATTGGCTGTTAGCCCCTGCAAAAATTCCGTGACTTCCCTCATAGCTGGCCGCTCTGCAGGATCGATTGAACAGCACCGTTTCATGAACTGATGCATGGCTTCAGGGCAGTCTTCAAGTTGTACAATGCATGGCTCTTCATTGGACAATTTCCTCTTCATCACTGTGGCACGTCTTCCTCCGGCATGCACCAGCTTGTCTGCTCCATATGGATGTGCTCCTGTTATCACCTCATATATGACGACTCCAAAGCCGAAGACGTCAGACGAGGCAGTGGTGGGCTGCCCATCATATGCTTCTGGAGCCATCCACTCCAGCGTCCCTTCTCCCAACCTTGCTGTCTTGCTCCTTCCCTTGACTGCCTTAACTGCAAGCCCGAAGTCTGTGATTTTCACCCTGCAGTTGCATGGGTCTGTCCCAAATACGAGAAAATTTGAACTCTTAACGTCTGCATGGACGATAGAAAGGCTGTGCAGATAACACAACCCTTTTGCAGCCTCCTTCAGGAGGTTGAGCATTCCTTGCCAGCCAACTTTCTTCGCTCCATGGCACATGGCTCCCAAATCTGAATCTGCCTTTTCCATGACAAGCCAGCCAGATGGCGTGGTGCCATGGACCTGGGCAACGTTGGGATGGTTCAGCCTTCCATGCACCATCACTTCCTTGACAAATTTTGCAAACTCCTCGATGGGCAAGTTGCCTTCCACAAGCGGCTTCTTCACAGCCACTCTTGCGAAATTCCATTCAGCCTCATATACAACGCCACACCCACCCTCACCAATCTGCCTCTTCTCCACAATTGAGTTTTGGGAAATGATCGGCAAGGATTTCATCTCCTCATCGTGAGTGCATTTGATGGGCCTCCACTGGAGAAGCAGATCATGCTCAATGCCACTCTCAACGCCCTTGAGAATATAAGAAAGCATCTTGTGCAGGTACTTCCTGTCCTCCTCAACACTATCCTGGGGCACGGTACCTTCAAGCTCTAATGAACTTGCCGCACCCCATGCTTCACTTTGTGCCTTTAGAAATCCGCAGATACTGTTGACGAATCTGCGCACGTCGTCGATCCCGTAGAAAGTTTGGATACTCAAGGGACTCGCATGCTTGCGCAGTATCCTATCTCCCTTAAAGATCGCCTCCTTGTAATCCTGCCAATCCTGTGCAGTTGCTCTGGCTGGCCGCTGCAAGCCTTTCGCCTTTTCCAGCTGGTGGTTTAGGAACGACAGCATCTTGTGATTGTATTGCAGCCCTTGTTGTTGGACGTGCCCCACCTGATGATAAAACAAGAAAATGTGTAAAGCGCCTGTCCCCAGAGAACTGCATAGAGCAGCATGTGCTTCGTCGCACAAAATGTTGCCCCGTCTGAGGAAGACAAGCATTGGCATCCTGCACAGAGCAATGCGCCCCCTAAGCTCATCACATTCTTTGTCTGCACCGCTGGGCATGTCCCCTGTGCCGCAATGTCACATGGCCGCAATACACTACAGAAGGAGCCACCAACGTAATTGACGTCAGTGAACGAAGTTAAACAGGTTTTAGGCCGTTGGGAGGGAAGCTTACAGGAGGTGTTCGACTTGCTTGGACAAGTGCCGTCCCTTTGGGCTAAGGGCGGCAGTGGGTGAGTCACACCTACCCAGAATAGGTCACGCCCACGTGGGACATCCTTTAAGGCATGGTGTAATATCCAGCTGGACACGTGGGGTGCCCACCGGTTGGTGAGTAACTTGTATTGAAAGGTTACTTCACCAGTTGTACCGGTTGGGGCATGGACTTAGAGGTGTGGCGAAAGGATGGTCTATTCTTTCTTTCGCTCCCGCCCACCTCAGCCCTATGACATTGTGGCTTGACGTTATGTAAGAGAGACGTTTGGCAAACTGGAGAGTACGTCACCCCAGTGACGTGTGAGCACCCGAGTGGTCACTCAGGGGATGTTTTGATTGTGTGGGTAAGTGAGTCTGTGCTCATGTCATACATGGTCGACATACGGCACCACGCGGCCTCATTTGCGCAGTACCAATCCGTAGTGAGTGCGAACTCCGACAGACCTAATTAGGTAGGTCCGGCAGCTACCACCATGGCGCCCTTGTCGCGTCGAGCCGCGGGAAAGAGGGCAGTGGTGAGCAACACACGGTCCCAAGGCGCCAGGAATCGCAACTGCCCTTCTCTCCGCGCAGCGTCCAGCGGGGGAGGGCCGTGCGCCATCGGCTCCGGCAAACGGGCCCCTTTCTTCGCAGGTCCCCCGCTGCATCCCGTCACGGCAACTCACCGCTTCCTCCTGGCTCCCGTCAATCCCGATCTCGCTCCCCACCGCCAACGGCCGGGCGGAGCTACCCGTGGAGCGCCGCTTGGCCGCATGCCCGCTGGAGCCCTGCAAGCATCGGGGGAGGAAAACAGGGCGCGTCATGGCGACGTCCTGGACGGCGCCTCGGCCTCCACATTCTTACCGGGGCACGGCACCACAACCCCCCCCCCCCCCCCTCTTTGGCAAAGCCAGCAAGAAGCCGCGAGCCGTTTGCCGTTTGCTGCCCAGGGATCGAACTCCTGCCCCCGGCCCCCTTCCCCCGCAACCACCTCAGCGACCTGATCGCCTTGGTCGATCTCGCGATTGGCCAATCCGTCCCGATCGGAGGTTCGTCGTCGCGAGCCGCTGCTGGGCCGCGTGTGCTCGTCGCGCAGAGCGGCTCACCTCGGCCGGTTGACTTCCGTCTTCGCACCGGTCCAAGACAGTGGGAGGGGCGCGTGTGGCCGGCGGCAAGGCGGGGGGTCCTCGCTCCTCCGCCATGGGCGCCCGCAGCACGGCCGCCCTTGGTTGAAGACGCAGAGAAACACGTTCACACGACGGCTGGGAGGATTCAAGTGAGGCGCCGAGAATGTGGTCCAACTTCACTTCGGCTTCTCACGAAAGCCTCCCATTCGTCCGGGAGGACAGTCATGAATGGCCCCAGCTGGGGCTGCAGTCATGACAGCGCTGCCAGTCCATTCTACAAGAAACTTGGTTGAGCGCCCCGGATTTGGGAAAATTTCGCGACCAATGGTTGACTCTAGAGCCAGATCTGGCGCGGTTCGTCAATTATGAGCTAACCCACTACTCACTCAATTGCACCATCTTCAAAGCTTAGAAGTTGCATTCTAGTTGATATACACTGATGTCCACAGACCCTTTACATCACGACCAACAAGGATTCGAAATTTTCGAAGTCCGAGCTCAATGTATAGCAAGAGCTTCCCCTTTTAATCCGCGTCGCTTCCCAGCGGAGAATAATCGTTTCAGCTGCTTTGGAGCATGTTTTTGGCATTGTTGTTATTATGCCACTGGCAATGTTACGTAATCGCATTCGAGCGCAGCTGATTCAGCCCGCTTTTCTTTCTGTTTGCAGGTCTTAGCAGCGATGGTGCTTTTGTGCGGCATGGTCGGACGGTAGAATCATCCCAAGGAGCTCAAACGGAAGATAATCCCTAGTGGCGTGCCATCCGAAGGCTGCTGGTGGAATGGATGTCCCTATCCACCCACTTTTTGTCCGTGGCCGTCGTCCTGAGCGTCATTGCTGCTCATGGCATCGGTGCAAACTTTGTCGTCACAGGTACGATTTTGGCGATGGTCGCCGGCGGCTTGGAGCTCACTGGCGGATCTCTGTTTCTTGTCAGGTGTTCTTCGAATGCACGCAGGACATACTTTCGATACGTCTTCTATACTTCTTCGATATGTCCAGTTTGCAGTGAGAATCCCAGTGGCGAAGCGCCCTATGGGGCACGAGAAAGGCTTCATGCACAGTTCCGGTTCTTCAATTCCACAGCTCTGATTATCAGTGCATTTTCCCCTCGCAGACGGATTGGCAATGATGCATAGTGCTTCTGTCCACCGCGAGGAGCACAGAATGGAAAATTGTCGATAGCAATGTCAACGAGGGTAAAAGCATTGTTGATTCAGTGATGGGATGCAGATCACGTTGGCATTTAGGAGTGTTTGGGGCGCCAATTAACATAGAAAGATTGGAAAATACACATTGCTAGTGCAACCATGCTCGCTCGAGCGGTGCAGCACTTTTGCTGCAATTCATGTGCCAAATTGCAGGAGAATTGCAAACCTGGCATGCCTCACGTACTATTCCCAAGACCACCCACCTATCACCAGTTTCTTTCGAGCGAGAGCGAGTGCCAAAGCTGCGCTCCAAGGCGCCCGCTCTAAGGACGTTAGCACACTTTTCTCAAGTGAAAGGCAATCGACTCGTCGGGTCGATCGCCACAAACAGAATTTTCAAACTTGCCCCCCCCACCCCCACCCCACCCCACCCCACCCCCACCCCACCCCACCCCCACCCCACCCCCACCCCCACGCCACTCGCCTCCAATCGGCGGCCAAGGAAGCACCTCAAAGCGCTGCAGCACCACCGCCAAGCCTTTTCTCCTCTTTGAAGTGAAAGATCATGGCGATCGACCCATTGGGTCAATCGCCTCGGCCGCAATTTTCAAATTTGAACTTGAACCAACCCGCCCCACTCCTCTGAAACCGCCACTCGTTCTAATCTATGGCCAAGAGATGCCAAGAGGCACCTCAAAGTGGCCGCCCAGCTTGCTCGAAGTGAACATTGCATCGGGCGACCAGTTGCGTCAATCGCCTTGAACAGTTTTTTTTCGCATCAATTGCCCCCCAACCCCTACATCCCTTACCCATCGCCCTCCCAGACATGACTCGAGCCATGGCCGTGGGCGATGGGCATATGCACACACCTTTGCTGCTGCGTGTACCAAATTGGAAGTTTTCTAAGCCATTGCTAATCACCATAATTGCATCGACCTTACTGAAAAAAATGCCAGACCCCCAATTGTCAATCCCTCAAGATAGCGCAACAGCCCCGTTTAGGATAGCATTCACGTGTACACTGCACAGTGATGACTAAATTGCTAATTGTTTGTAATTTGGAAAAAAGTTGGCAGCTTAAAACCCACCCAGCCCCCACCCACCTATCCACCCATCACCATCACTTTCTTCCGAGCGAGTGCCAAAGGTGCCCTCCCAGGCGCACACCCAAAGGATGCCTAGACATTTTGTTAACGTGAAAGGTCGCAGCGATCGGGCCGTTGCGTCATTCGCCACAAGTTTGCCCTTACCCTGCCCCTTATCAAACCCCAACCCCACTCGCTTCCAATCAGCTGGCAAGGAGGCACTCCACAGTGCTGCAGTGAGGGCGCCAAGCGTCTTGGAAGTGCGAGGTCACGGCGATCGGCCCGTTGGGCCAGTCGCTGCCGACCCAATTCTTCAAATTTGGCCCCCCCAAAACCCCCTCCCCCTTGCCCCAAAGCCATTCGGCTTTAGTCCCCGGCCAGGGAGACGCCACGAGGCGCTCCAAGGGGGCTGCCCAGCCTGCTTGAATTGAAAGATCGCGGCGATCGACTGGTTGGGCTGATCGCCAAGAACAAAATTTTTAAATTTGAGCATGGCCCAGGCCCTTCCATCCCACCCCACTTCCCCCCCCCCAACGCGACTCAAGTCAAGGTTTTGTGGTCGAAGGCATGCACACCGCCTGTTCCGGAGCCCCCCTGGGAAACGTTATTTAGTCGCTGCCTTCCAACGTCAGCATGCAGGCACCGGACTGGGGCCTCCCCGCACCGGGCCGCCCCCCCCCTGCCCCTAGCTAGGGGCGAGCCATGTCCCCGTGCGCCCCCCCTGCAAAAACGGCTGAGTCGTGGGAAGTGGCACTGACGCCTCCCCTCCAGTTCCGCAGCTCCGCAACTCCGACACCCATGGCCGTGGTCGCGGCTGGCCTGGCGGGCGCCATTGGCGTTGCAAGTCGCTGCCTGTGGGGTTTAGCCTGCAGGCACACCATTCACGATTTCAAGAGTTTGAGGATTCCGCGATGTTGCAGACGAAGGCACCGGCGTGCGTCCGTTTCCGCGAGCTAGTTGGTTCGCAATGGATGGGGGGTGTGCCCACAAAAGGACCGGGGCGGCGGGCCTCCCCGGGAGGCCGGAGGAGGTGCAAGATCCGCGGCGGATCTCGCTGTTTGTGTGGCAAAGCTTGCTTCCCGCTTGGGCGCTTTATGGGTGCCGAATGTTGCCAGCCGCGATAACCCGATTGGCACCCACAGGTGGCACCAATCGGTGGCTAGCAGGGGCGAGAATGGTGGGAGTGGGTGGCCACGTTCGGCCTCCCACTCCTGCCGTTTTGTTGCGTTTGCATGTGGCCATTCTTTGGGCACCGCGGGGTCCGCAGTCCGCCCTTGGCGTTTGCCCCCTGTGGGCGCCGAATGGTGCCACTCGCGGGTGCCAATCTGGGCACCTGCGGTTGGCACCAATCGGTGGCCACGCAAGGCAAGAGTGGCGGGAGTGGGAGGCAACTTTCGGCCTCCCACTCCCGCCGTTTTGTGGCATGTTTTGTGGCCACGCTTTGGGCTTCGCGGAGGCCACAGTCCACCCTTGGCATTTGGCCCCAGTGGGCGCCGATTGGTGCCACTCGCGGGTGCCAATCTGGGCACCTGCGGGTGGCACCAATCGGTGGCTACGAGGGGCAAGAATGGCGGGAGGGGGAGGCAACTTTCGGCCTCCCACTCCTGCCGTTTCGTGGTATGTTTTGTGGCCACCCTTTGGGCCCCGTTGAGATCGCAATCCACCCTTGGCGTTCGCCCCTTGTGCCAAGCGGAACTGCGGAGGGTAGGCGCCAGTACCCCCTCCCACAACTTAGCCGTTTTCGCAGAGGGGGCGCACAGGGGGCGCGGCTCGCCCCTCGAGCGGGGCCTGCCCGGCGTAACGAACACATGCGTAACACGAAAAAGTGACCACGCACGCACGGCGCGTGGCACCAGAGGTGTCCCAGCCCCCCCCCCCCACCTTAGTCATGCCTAAGCCAAGGCCAGCAGGCCACGTGCGCCCGCGCACCACACGCCGGTGCAGGAAGCCCGGTGATACGGTTGCTTTGGTAGATGAATTAGATGTATTTGATTACCCTAAATGGGTCTGAGTTGGGTAAACTGGCCCTGGGGTGGTTACAAAGGACATGGGACAATGAACGGAGCAATTAAAAACAATCTTATATAATGTACAAATGTAGTAACCACCCGGGGATTCCGACTCCCCGTTTCATCCGACCTGTGCACCCGAGGGAGCTTCCAAGCTCCCGCATCATTGGTTCCGGAGCGCGGAGCGTTCGAGCGGTGAGAACACACCGGCCGACGGCCGGTATGGCGAGTGGGGATCCTCGCCCGGAGTCTGGGAATCCGGGGGGCGAATCGGCCGGGCAGTTGGTGCCCTATCGAGGCGGGCCGACCCCCATGGAACTGAATGGAAACGGTGGAGGAGTGACGGTCGCGCAGCACGGAGAAAGTGAGGATCGGCCGGAGCAGCTATTGCTGCGCCACGTGGGGGCTGTGGCCGCTGCTGCTGCGAGGAGAGCGACCCTTTTTGCGGTAGCAGAATGGAGCCATTCGGCCGGGCAGCAGCAGAATGCCGCTCTCCGCGGCATGGGCGAGTCGCTCGGGCAGCAGCTCGAGCTGGCAGCGAATCAATCGGCCGCGCAGCAGCTGCAGCAAGGCCACGAGCTGCGCGCCTTGCAGGGAGGTGTGCATGGCAGAATGGCTGTGCAAGAAGGGGCCATTTCAGTGATCGGCGCCGGGCTGGAAGGTGTGAGGCAAAGAGCTGAAATGCAAGCGAATGAGCTTGGGAGATTGCAAGCTGCTGTTTGAGGAGATTGGCTTCGAGCAGAAGAGTGGATCGGCACGGAGATGGACTGTAGAATGGAGCAGATGGGGAAGAGGCTCGCGGAAACGGAGGCGCATTTTTCAGAGGCCAAACAGAAGTTGGCGGATGAGGTGCAGCTGGCGGGCGCGATCAACGGCGGACAGTTCGCAAGGACTCAGGAGGATGTTTCAGAGGTACGCGAACGGCTGGTGGCATTGGAATCGGAGAAAGGAGGCCACGATGCGCGGTTGGAGGCGCTGGCCAATGCTACGGGAAAGGCCTCCAAGGAGGCTTCGATTGCGAACGAAAGCTTGCGCCAAGCGGCGCGAGTGTTGGGCGACCTTGGCACCGCCGTTCAAGTGCAGCAAAACGCCCAAGAGACGGTTTCCAAACGAGTGGAAAGCATGGCTGCGAACCATGCTCGAGAAACGGCCTCTGTTGTGAATACTTGACTATTGGGAACCTTGGGACACAACATAAAGTTACTGGGTCTTGGTGCATTAGGTGAAGTGGGGTAGTATGTGGTTTTCTCTCGGTTCCTTAGGGCACTGGGACAGGGGCCATTGGGGGCTTCAAGGATTGTCTTGGTGTGTTGAGGGATTTTTGGGGACATTCACTACTTTATTGTGAAGTTAAAATGGGCCTACCAAATTAAAGAGACAATTGAACAATCTGGCATAAATATAGAGTACTGTGCTGTTGTAACAATCTGTTCAGGTTCCTCGCCTGTCTCACCCGCCTGGGCAGGTCCTGGGCGCGCCCCGCGGCGCCACCCTCTCGGGGGTGCGCTGCGGGTGTGTAACAATTGGTTTCGGAGCATAGGCTCCGCTGCCCTCTTCCCTTCCGCTTCGTATTTCCCCCCTTGCCCGGCGGTGGACGGCCGGAGCATTGAAGGTTGCGGCGACCAACGTCCATGGCTCGCCCTGTTCAGCGGCCATGTCCAGCGATTAGCCGGTGGAAGGCGCGGCGAGCAGCCCCCAGCGGGCAGAGGAGCGTCCTGGTGGCGGTGGAGAGCCGCTGAGGCGGCATGCCCCGTCGCCGCGGGGGCTGCACCTGTCAGGGAGTGGCACCGCCTGCCATGGTGCGCTCGGCCTTAGGACACCGGGCAGCAAGCGGAATCAAGACAGCGACACCGGTGGACCGCGGGGGATCGTCGCGGCCACGCTCAAAGAGGAGCAGCCGTGGCAGCAGGTGGACACTACGGCCGGCCATGCGCGAGGAACGACCGGCGGAGAAAGATGACGCGCGGGGAAGGCGCTCCCCGCGACCCGCGCCCATGGTCGCCTTGCGGACGGCCATGTTTTGAGAATAAGGCGCGAGGGCGCGACCGGAAGAGCGGCCACGGGCTGCCCAAAGGGGCAGCGCGGGGGAGCGCTAAGGGCCCGGCGCCATGACGCCGAGCGGGCCGGATGAAAGCGGCGTAGGCAGAGAGGCGTGTGCCGCCAACGGCCTGCACTTTGGACGGTGGAACTTGCGCATCCGGGGACGAATTCCGCCGGAGATGGCTGGCTGGAAACGGGCAAAGACCCGCGCCAACCAGTGGGAGCTGGGCGGCGGCTGATGCGCCGCACTGCTGGCCGCTACGTGAGACTGCGCCGGGAGGCGCAGAGAGCGCATGGAGATGGGAGCCAAGCAGCTTCGATGCTGCAGCGAGGCCGGCGCCGCATCAACATCGACGGGGCTGGCCGAGGACCGGCCGTTGAGGCTGAAGGAAGGTGCGCAGCAGCGAAGGCGCGGTGCGGGGGATTGATTGCCCCCGCGCCAGCAGAATGGAGTGAAGCCCGAGCGGGTCGGAGGAACCGGATCCAAAAGATGGCCGGTACCTTGGACGACCCATGGTCGCGCCGAAGGCAGCACGGGGGCGGCAAACGGTTGGGTGAACCAGAGCGAGAGTGGAGACGGCCACCCGCTGTCAACTGAAAGGCAATTGTCGCCGCGGAGCCGAGGAGCTGGCGCGCCGCGCGGCATTTCCGGGGCGTGAGGCCCGTGGCCACCAACGCCCGTGAGGGCTATTTTCGGGTGGAATCGGCGGAACGCAGCGCTGCCAACCGGGCGCACGTGCGGAGAGAAGACGCGCAAGCCATGCGCTGTGGCAATGGAGGCCCAGCGATGTGGCGGAACGGCAGGTAATGGCGCTGTGCACCAGGAGTCCGGCTCCCCGCGGGGGCGCCCGTTCCGCGCGGATGGAGCGGCGCGCATCGATGCAATCGGCGGGGATTCCGGGCCTTGAGAGAAGCTGCGGTCTGAGAGCCGCGGAGAGGTCGTGGGAAGTCGGGGACCGCGTGGGAACCGTCACGCAAAGTGGGTTGGAGGCAAGCCGTGAGGAGCGCAGCGGCCAGCGGCGGGAATGCCAGAGAAGCGAGGGGAAGGTTGAGTCAACGGCAGCGGTCACGTGACAATCCCGCCACCCGGGAAGCAAATCCGGGTACTGGCGCAAGTCCAACGAATTGCGAAGCTCGCCAAACGCCAGGAGAAGTTGTTGGGCGGCCTCAGGGCACCGGCAACCGGTGGAGCGACCCAACAGGAGAGGTTGTCGGGTGGCCTTAGGGCACCGGCAACCGGTGGAGCACTCCAACGCGGACTCCATGGACCAGGAGAACCTCAAGGTGGAGAGAAACGAGGAACTCCATAGACCCCAAGGATCAGGAGAAGAAGTTGTCTACACCTTCATTCTACCTTGCAGTGACCCATAGGTTGCCAGTGCAACAGGGTCAAGACTACCTTGAAGGCGACTATGGGTGTGCATTTGTGTGTGTGCATTCGTGTGTGCTTAAGGGGAGATGAAAGTGAGGTGACCCATGGGCTTGAGAATGACCAGGGGGAGGTGACTGACAATTTGAGGTAAATGACCAGAATGAACTGATCTTTAAGTTGGGTATGAAATGGTCTTTATAGTATGGGGGTAGTATAGAGAGTAAAGTGAGGGTTGCAGCAGGAGAATGTGAGATAGTGGGTGAGCAAGAGGCATCAACAGTACAAAGAGACAAACAGAGAGAAATGAATGTTGAGAGAAAGCAATTTTATTTGAGGGAAAAGAAAAGGATATCTCTTGCCCTGTTAACTTGTGAGCAAACTGCGATAAGTGCCCGATCCCTTAGTGAGTCATGTATGGGCACTAAGATCGAGGCCTTTCCATTGGGATCAGTTAGGCCTGAAGAGCTGGACTAGGGGATGTTTAGACCTCTTCCGACATGCACACAAGGGGGTCAACCACATGAGTCCCTCAGGATCAGAGGGAAGAGATGCAGTGTCTAGAGTGGCACTGGTCTAACTCTATATGCGCTTGAGTTTGCCAGTGATTGGACATCGTGATCCGCTATGACTCAGGATCAACTGGCAGCAAGATGACTCAAGTAGTATAGCCTGGGGGAGGCAACCACCTTTCGTCCACTATGCTGCAGCAGGGGTGTGTTGTACTCAGGTGGGTTGTACGTGCAGTGGTAGTAGAATGGGCATGAGCATATTTCATGGGGCACGCGGTGGCTGCTTCATATGCGGCGTTAGTCACTATTGGACATGTCATGAGCATTGTTTCATGAGGCACGCGGTGGCTGCTTGATTTGCGGCGTTAGTCACTATTGGACATGTCGTGAAGGAGACGAAGATCATGAGTGATCTTTTGTTTGCCTTTGATATACTGGTTGTCTACTGTATCTTGTGGCGCCAGTTGGGCGATTCACCAGATAGGTGATCTCCTCAATGCTTATAGCTAGGACTTTCTTCCCAGATTATAAGAGAATCCTCCCATTCTTCAAGGTTCTGAATGATAGAACGCTACCATGTGAGCTGAGTCATTTGCAGACAGAGTGAGATAGCTGGTCTGCGTGGTTGAGGGAGAAAGAGAACATGAAGCTGATATGATCCGGAGGTATATAGACGTTGGAGTTTTGAGCCTCTATGCAGGTGTGCTAGGAGGATTACCTGGCCACTGAGGCGATCTGGGCGCCTGGATTGTATTGGTTGATTGTAGCTCTTGATTCTATGGGGATTTCTTGTGCCAGATCACTGTTTGTAGCCAAATAGTGGTCTTGGATCAGAGAGAAGAAACAAAGCAAGTGGGTGTCACCGGGGAGTTACCGGGCCGGCCGCGTGATCTGTCGGGATGGGTACGGTTGGTGTTGGGGAACTGCTTGCCACGGTGGTAATCGCATTCGGCGTGCCGATCCGGGGCCAGTTTCTATAGTTTGCAGCCGCGCCGGCAGACCGGTCGTATATAAGCCCATGTTGGTGCCGGAAGACCTTGTTTCTGTTTCTTCTGGGATATTTTATTATTTTTGAGTTGCTTCATCTTTTATACTGGGACTGATGGTAGCCACTCCGGTATGGGACGGAGTGATGTAGTGCATTCTTTGAGGTTCTCGCATCTAGGTCAGCCGCTTCTCCGAGGGGGGAAGTGATGTTGTGAATACTTGACCATTGGGAACCTTGGGACACAACATAAAGTTACTGGGTCTTGGTGCATTAGGTGAAGTGGGGTAATCTGTGGTTTTCTCTCGGTTCCTTAGGGCACTGGGGCAGGGGCCATTGGGGGCTTCAAGGATTGTCTTGGTGTGTTGAGGGATTTCTGGTGACATTCATTACTTTATTGTGAAGTTAAAATGGGCCTACCAAATTAAAGAGACAATTGAACAATCTGGCATAAATATAGAGTACTGTGCTGTTGTAACAATCTGTTCAGGTTCCTCGCCTGTCTCGCCCGCCTGGGCAGGTCCTGGGCGCGCCCCGCGGCGCCACCCTCTTGGGGGTGCGCTGCGGGTGCGTAACAGCCTCCATGGCCGGCGAGCTCGGTGGCATCAAGCGCGCCATCGAGGCGCTGGACCGCAGGATGTCCAAGGCAATGTCCAGCCTTGTCGTTCGGCCGGCTATGCCACCCTCGACCGTTCGGAGTCGGTCGCCGTTGCCGGTGGCCTCGGGCGCGGAGGATGCAAGTGCCGCGGAGGGAGATGCCGCCCCCCTGGGGCCTGTTTGCGAAAAGTTATGCTTTACGAGGGGTTACGCACCCCTGGCCTAACGGGGAGCTGCGAGACGGCACAAGGTGTGAGTTTTGGAGTTTCTTCGCTGCCCGTCGGTGCTGTGTCGTGGAGTGAGAATCCTGTGAACTGGAAAGTGAATCAGAATGTGGACTGGGATGCATTTCGGAACAAGCAAATTCCCAGCAGTATGTACTTAGGGACCATGGTAACTACTGTCCCAAGTACTACAGTGCAAACCACTATGGCACCGCCGGAGAACTTGAAAATTGCGAGCGGCATTGCAGCACCATTGTTGCCTCCTGGTATCAGTCAGACAGCAGGCACTTTAGTACAGCCTGGTCAGTCTTCCCGTGGTCAATCAGCTGGTCCGAGTGGAGTACCGTGATGAGTGAGTGGAGCTGGAGCAGCTGGAGCTGGATTCCCTACACAGTCAGCTCGCCACCCTATTTTTTGGGGGGTAGGTGTGCCAGAGGATCCCTACAGTGGGCTGGGATCATATGGATCCCTGGGTGGTGGAGCTGGAGGATCAGGTGGTCACGAACCGCCAAGGAGACCACCCAGAAGGTCACCCTCAGGAGGCCCGCCTGGTGGCCCACCTGGAGATGGCGATGATGACAGAGTTCAGTCTGCAATAGTACCTTGTGTTGAAGATTCAGAACGAGAGGCATGGTCACATTCATTGAACACAGATGCAGGTACTCGTGATGTGTTGGTGAAGCTCAACATAGGACAGGTTGTGAGGGGTTACTCAGTAGATCAAAGAGGGATTTTATACTACCAGGCAGCAGGGAACGAGCGCAGGATTGTGGTTCCCACCAGTCAGCAGCAACATATTCTTGAGGAGCACCATGATGTACCTACAGCCGGACACTTGGGTGTTGAGAGGACTGTGGAGATGTTGCAGCGAGTTTACTGGTGGAAGGGGATTCGTCAGTCAGTGAGGGACTACATCAGAACCTGCCCAAAGTGCCAGATGTTTAAGTCAGAGAATCAAGCACCAAAAGGACTTCGGCAGGCGATTCCAGTTTCAACAACTAAGTGGGAACAGATTACCACTGATCTTGTGACAGATTTACCTGAATCATATGGACATACAGCTGTTGCAATATTTGTGGATCGACTCACTAAGTTTGTCATCTTTGTTCCTTGCCGGAAAGAGTTGAATGCAGTGGGGTACGCAAGGCTGTTTTTTGACAATGTCTTCAAGATTTACGGTCTACCTCGTGCTATCATCAGTGATAGGGACCCCAGATTTTTAAGTAAGTTCTGGCAGGAGCTTTTCAGACTTCTTGGCACCAAATTGCGCATGTCCACCGCGTACCATCCGGAGACAGATGGTCAGTCCGAGGTTTCCATATGCACGCTGGAGGATTTCTTGAGGCCATACGTTGAAGAGCATCTTGAGGAGTGGAGTACATACCTTCCTTTGGCAGAATTTGCAGTGAGGAATGCTATCAACGTAGCGACCGGATACAGCCCGTTTTATTTGATGTATGGGCAGCATGTATAGGCTCCAGTGGGACTTATGGCCAAGAAGACAGTTGACACAAGGGTAGAGTCAGTGGATGCTATGGTCAGTCGGATACAGAAGGTGGTGTCCAGTTCTGTGAAGCATTATAAGAGGGCACAGGAGAGGATGGTTACAACTGCCAACAAGCGTCGTCGTGATGTGCAGTTTGCGCCTGGAGATGAAGTTGTGGTGAGAACAACATTTTTGCCCTCCACAGCTTTCAAGCATATTCCAGTGAAGATCAGACGTTGCTATATTGGACCTTTTCAGGTGGTGAAGGCAGTTTCCCCAGTTGCATACACTCTCCAGCTACCATCCAACTAGCGCATTCATCCGACCTTCCACATCGAGAAACTGAAGAAGTATGAGCGCAATGAGACATTTCAGCACACCGTCAGTTCGCCTCCGGAGTCACTAGAGGTAGAGGGCGAGCAAGAGTTTGAGGTTGAGGCGATCATCAAACATCGTGGCAGCGCTTCCAAAAGACAGTACTTGGTAGCCTGGAAAGGCTATGAGCTTCATGAAGCAACCTGGGAGCCAGAGGCCAACCTCACGCATTGTTCGGACCTCGTTGCAGAATACCTCCTTAGGCTACAACGACAAGAAGCAATCAAGAAGACCAGACAAAGTCGCCGAAAGAAGTGATGGACTGCGTGGACATATGAATAGCAGCGGTTCATTGTGAGTTGGATCGTGGTATGGGACACGGCTAGTTTGATTTATTGTGGATTTCTGTTGGGTCCGCCGTATCTTCTTTCTTGCTGGTTTTCTGGGTCGTTGGTCTCGTGGCCGAGGACGGCCACACTTGGTGGGGGGGGGGAGAATTGATACGGTTGCTTTGGTAGATGAATTAGATGTATTTGATTACCCTATATGGGTTTGAGTTGGGTAAACTGGCCCTGGGGTGGTTACAAAGGACATGGGACAATGAACGGAGCAATTAAAAACAATCTTGTATAATGTACAAATGTAGTAACCACCCGGGGATTCCGACTCCCCGTTTCATCCGACCTGTGCGCCCGAGGGAGCTTCCAAGCTCCCGCATCACCCGGGGTTGGACTGTGAGTGGGCGATCGGGGCCATGCCGCGCGCCGGGCGCCGGTCAAGCAAGCCGGGGGGAAAAGGCGTGAGTGGCCGGTCGGCGACCATGTCGCGCGCTGCGCTGCACGCGCCCCATGCACAGGTCAAGGAAGCCCGGTGATGGGCGGCGTGTGCATGGCAGTCGTCTGCGCCGCGCGCCATCCGCGCGCCATGCACTGGTGCAGGACCTGGGAGGCCCACCGTAGGGGTTACGCAAACCGCATACTGCCCGCACGCATAACGTGAAAAAGGGACCACGCGCACACGCGCATGGCACTTGAGGTGTCCCGGACCCCCGCCCCCCCTCTTTAGTCACGCCTAAGCCCAGGTCGACGGGCTGCATAACGCCCACATGTGTAACGCGAAAAAGGGACCGCACGCACATGCGCATGGCACCAGAGGTGTCCCGGCCCCCCCCTTTTAGTCACGCCTAAGCCAGGCCGACAGGCCGCGTAACGCCCACGCGTGACACAAAAAAGGGACCACGCGCACACGCGCATGGCACCAGAGGTGTCCCGGCCCCCCGCCGCCCCCCTTTAGTCACGCCTAAGCCAGGCGCGGGCGCCGCGCGCCGCGCGCGGCGTTAGGAAGCCCGGGGAGGGGGCGGTGCATGCCCGGCGCACGGCCGGCGGCGCGTGGCCGGCAGCGTGCGGCCTGCCAAAACTGCTATTTTGCTCTATAAAGCTCCGCTCGCTTCGCTCGCTCGCAACAAGGAATCCTGTAAAACAAGGCAACTTCAGGACTTCCTAAACTACATCTGTTGTGTCAAGGGCAGAGAGTCTCCTATTGTAAGATGGCCCTGGAGCAAAATAGATTGCTATTTGCTTGTTGTTGTCCAATTGGCCCATCACATTGGGTGTTGATGAAAACATACTTGTGTCCCCTTTATCAAGCCCAGTGAGCCAAGCATTTTATATTTCCAGATCTTGGCATGTCCTCAATTATAGCAATGCAAAATACACATTCCTCGCGCAAACATGCTCGCTCGAGTGGTGCACATGCACACACACTTTTGCTGCAAATCGTGTGTCAAATCGCACGAAGTTTGCAAACTTGCAAATGTGGCACCCTAAGCCCCAAACCACGTACCCACAACCACTTTTTTATGGGCGAGAGCGAGTGTCGAGGTTGTGCTCCAAGACATCCGCCCTAAGGGTGTCAGCACACCTTTCTGAAGTGAAAGGTCATGGCGATCGACCCGATGGATCGATTGCACCAAACAGAATTGACTTTTCCCCACCACACCCCACACCCCACCGCACCCCACCTCCCAACGCCACTCGCTTCCAGTCGGCGGCCAAGGAGGCGCCTCAAGGCGCTGCAGTGAGGCCCAAGGCCGCTGAAGTGAAAGTCCACGGCGATCGACCCATTGGGTCAATCGCCAAGGACGCAATTTTCGAATTCGAACATTCCCCCTTCCCACCCCCACCCCCACCCCCACCCCCCACACCACCACACCACCACACACATACACACACCCCACCCCCACTCGTTCTAGTCTATGGCCAAGAGGTGCCAAAAGGCACTTCAAAGCGGCCGCCCAATTTGGTCGAAGTGAACATCGCAGGTTTGTGTCGATTGCCATCAACAGATTTTTTGTTGCGGCCCTGGAAGGCGCCACTGGTTTCCAAAGCTTGCGGGGTCGCCACGCCCTTCGGCTCAGCTAGTGAAGGTGCAGCCGGCTCTCTCCACCATGATCGGCGGGCAGAATCGGGGCGCTCGTTCCCTTGGATGCGCGGTGGGCCCAGAACGATGGGGATCGTCCCCCGGGGTCTGCTGTATGCGGCGGGTGGTGGCGCAGCCGGTCGGTGGCTCGCTGGTCATGGAGAGACCAGGCAGTGGGCCAAGAACGGATTACACGATTCACAGCATGCGCACGCACAAATCCGCATGCGCGATGCCCGATCGCGGGTCCATCGCTGTCACATCAAGACAAGACAAGTCAGGTGCACGTTCAGGCACATCGTCACCGTCCACCGTTCACCTACGATCGACCTAATGCCCTCTAATTCCAAGCATCGAACACCAGACCCCCTGGCCCTAAGTACTACGACTTCAGAAGACCATATCTTCGCCGTTTCTTAATGGAATCGAGCGTTTAAAAGCTCGTTGGAACCAAGAAGCTCTAAATAACACTCTCAAAAGGTACATTTAGCCAATTACATAATTCCCACTCCAGAAATGTCAAATAAGCCTAAACCCCAAGCAGCCACGTCACAATTTTCGATATGGCCCCCCTCAAACCCCACTTCCCCCCGCCTTCTCCTCCCCCCCCTAACTCGAGCCAGTGCCGTAGGCGATGGCAAATGCCACCGCCGGCCACTCGTCCAAGCGCCGCCTGGGTTGACGCTACCCGCTGCACCTCCCCGCTTGCCAGTTAGCGGTCAAGGGTACGCACAGCACTTGTCGCGGAGCTCCCCCCCATGCTTTGTAACGCAAATGTCGTAACAGCTGCATGCGTAACACGAAAAAGTGACCACGCACACATGGCGCATGGCACCAGAAGTGTCCTGGAAAACCCCCCTTAGTCATGCCTAAGCCCCGGCCAGCAGGCCGCGTGCGCCGGCCGAGGAAACCCGGGGGAAGCCGGCGGGAGGCGAGGTGCCACCCACGCCGCGCCGCGCTCGCGCACTGCACGCCGGTGCAGGGAGCCCAGGGACGGGCGTGGGTGGGCGGTCGGCGCCCATGCCGCCCGCCGCGCCGCACGCATGCCGCGGGAGGCGCAAGGAAGTCGGGGAGGGCATGAGCAGCCAGTCGGCGGCCATGCCGCGCGCTGCGCCGCACGCGCGCCGGTCAAGGAAGCCCGGGATGGGCGGCGTGTGCACGGCCGGCGCCCGCGGCGTGCGCCATCCGCGCCCCGCTCACTAGTATAGTAGCTGAGAGGCTCACCGGACGTTACGGCAACCGCGTAATGCTCGCACGCGTAGCGCGAAAAAGTGACCACGCACGCACGGCGCGTGGCACCAGAAGTGTCCAGGACCCCTCCGCCTAGTCATGCCTAAGCCCCGGCCAGCAGGCCTCGTGCGCCGGCCGAGGAAACCCGGGGGAAGCCGGCGGGAGGCGGGGTGCCGCCCACGCCGCGCCGCGCCCGCGCACTGCGCGCCGGTGCAAGGAGCCCGGGGACGGGCGTGGGTGGGCGGTCGGCGCCCATGCCGCCCGCTGCGCCGCACGCGCGCCGTGGGAGGTGCAAGGAAGCCAGGGAGGGTGTGAGTGGCCAGTCAGCGCGCATGCCGCGCGCCGCGCGAGGCGCAAGAAAGTCCAAGGAGGGTCGTGAGTGGGCAGTCGGCGCGCATGCCGCGCTCTGCGCGAGGCGCAAGGAAGTCGGGGAGGGTGCGAGCGGCCGGTCGGCGTCTGCGCCGCGCGCCACCCGCGCACGGCTCGGCGCCAGGAAGCCCGGGGAGGGGGCGGTGCGGTCTGCGGCGTGCGGTCTGCGGCGTGCGGTCGGCGGCGTGCGGTCGGCGGCGTGCGGTCAGCCAAATTCGCGATTTTGCTCTATAAAGCTCCGCTCGCTTCGCTTACTCGCAACCACTAACGTCTTCTCAACAATCTTTTCAGTGCCATCCACGCAGCATCCATCTCGCCTCAGGTCCGCGACTTTCGCCTCCAACGGGTTTGCGTTCTCTTACGCCGGGGCTGCAGGTCGCCACTTGAGCACCATCAAGTACACAACCAGCAGGGATTGGTGTTTCAGAGCAAGTCCTGTTCGCAATGTAGTCCTACATTGCACAGGTTTTTTTTGGTTTTGTGAGTTGGGGTTTGTGGCCACGGGCCACTTGCTCCGGGTTGGGCTTTCGAATGCGCGCAGGAGATACTTTCGATACGTATTCGATGTATCTTCGATACGGTTTCGATATGTCCTCTGCAGGCCTCATCCCAAGGCAGCGACCCTTTCTGCGCACAGGGCGGGCGAGGGGCGGAGCGCTGGGTGGTGCTGAGCTGTTATTCGCGCCCTTTGGCATCGCGCGTGGCCAGCGCGGCAAGTGGGCAGGATTCGGGAGGCGCGGATTGCTTCTGCCGGGATTTGGATTGCATCCGTCAAGGTGGCGCGCGAGAATGGCGTTGGGTTTTGGGAGAGGAGGGCGGAAGGTGAGGGCGCCGGAGGTCTAGCTGGGAGAGAGAGAGGTGGCTGGGGAGTCGCGCGTTGAGAATCTCAGCAGAAATCCTAACAGAAATCACAAGAGACTTCTCAAAGCGAATCTCAAGTGTTGGCAACGCCTTCCCAAGGGCAGCTCAGGTGAGCCTGCTGTTTCAAGGGGGCCCAGGGCAAGCCTTCCAGAGAGGCACCTGGGGGGGACCCGTCACCGGGGTCGCTGCAGAAACCAGGGTTGGGGGTAAAATTTGTTGCAATACAAAAAACTATGTCGTACAAAATGCGTCATACCTGCCGGGAGTGGGGTTGTTTTCGGGGATGATGCAAGGCGGCGGGCGATTTTGGCTGGCGGAGTGGACGTTCTTGCGGAGGAGACTGGCCACCAGGGTTTGCTGCGAGGGCGGGGGAGGTAGGGCTGGGAGGATGGGGCCGGCATCCACGCCCCAGCGGCTGGAGTCAGTGCTTGGAGCGTTGAGGGAGCTGGGCATGACGGAGGGACAGGCAGCCACGGCCGTTTCTCACCACCCAGGGCTGCTCAGCTACAAGAATACTGGGAAATGGGCAGAGAGGGCCTTGGCATGGAAGGCACTCTTGGGCATTTCTGAGCAGTCTGAGTTGATGAAGGACCTGGCCAGGAGGCCAGCTGCCCTGACGATGAGCGGGGGGAATTTGTGGAAGAACATTGCGCTCTTGGAGCAAGAAGGGTGTTCCATGGAAGTCATAAGGGGGATCATTGGGAGGGAGCCTGTGGCCGCCTCCATGTCCACAGAGTCCCTGAGGGCCAAGATGGGCTTTTTGTGCGGCTTAGGCGTACCGCGGGAGAAACTGCCTGGCATCCTTTCCGCTTGCCCAAAGGTGCTGGCACTCTCCATGGAGAAAAATCTGAAGCCCACGATTGATTGGCTGTCCAAGAATGGTCTGCGGAAGAGCGACATATCAGCTGTCCTTCAGAGGTTCCCACGAATGCTGACCTACTCCACGGACAACAATCTGAACCCAACTGTGACCTGGCTTGTGAGCATGGGTGTTCGTGGCGATGCACTGGTGACCGTCTTGAGGCGATTTCCCCAGCTTCTGGGCTGCTCCGTGGACAACAAGCTCAAGCCAGCTGCTGAGTGGCTGGCAAGTGCGGGGCTAACGGGTGGTGTGCTGGCCAGTGTTATCCGCAAATGCCCTGGTGAGTTGGGCTGCTCGCTGGAAAAGCTCACTGCCAACCATGAGTACCTCTCTGGCATTGGGATAAAAGGGGATGAGCTGGTCAAGATATACCGCACCCAACCCACGATACTGACACTGGCTCTCAAAGGTCCCCTGATGCAGCAGAAGATTAAGTTCATCGAGCAGATCATGGGAATGATCCCCAGGGACGTCATCACAAAGCATCCACCCATTATTGGCTATTCACTGGAGAAGCGACTGAGGCCCCGGTTTCTGTTCTTGGCCCACATTGGGCACCCAGTGTCATTCCAGAACTTGACTTCAGCATTCACTGCATCAGATGCATCTTTCCGCAAAAGGGGCTTGCTCCTGACTGGTGGCCACATCGACTTTTTGGAGTTCTGCAGAAACTTGGGGACAACAAAATAGTATGCTGCATGCCAATGGGTCTAAGTACAGGGGATTCTTAAGCTTGCTGTGCCCCATCGGTTGCACATTTCTTTTGCAGAGCCAGGCACAGAGTGCTGGGTGCAATGGGAATGCTGCAGGTGCATCTGCTGATCTGACAGTTCTGGCTTGTGCATGCAGCTCTAGTGCATGGCAAGTTTCTCAGTTTTGAAATACATCCGAGTACATCTCGCATCAGCTTCTCCATCATCGACTCGTCTCCCAGCCTCAGCTGTGCCTTGAGCCCCACCACCCTCTCTGCCCATTGATCGGTGCTCTTGCACCTCAGAAGGCCCCGGTGCCACAAAACCGTGGCCGACGGCTCCTCTCGCGTCAGCCCCAGCCCCTGAAACGCCCAGAATCGCCCCCAGCCGCTCTGAAGAACACCTCTCTGCTCCCCTCTGCGCCTTGCACTTTCCCACCTTCGCCTCTCCCGCACTTTCCTTTCTTGCTTTTGCCTTGTGGCCATGCCCTTTCTCAACCTTGCCTTTCTCTTCGCTTTCTCCTCCGTTTGCTTTCCAGCCTTGTCATTTCCCACTTCTGTCCTTCTCGCGTTTTCCTTCCCATCGGCCCTCCTTGCCAGTCCCTCAGAGCAGCCCCGCGACACAAACCGAGCGCCCCTGAAGCGCCACTGTGGCGCCCAATCCTCGCCACCTCCCCACGCCATCAATGCCGCTGAGATGGCTTCGATTCCGGAATCCGCACTCAAGTTCCGCACCACGAGGGGCGGCAATTCTATAGGTGGCGTGCATGGCATGGAGCCCGCGATTGCATGACAGCTCCTGACCTGATCTCCGCTGCTTCTGTGCGCGTGCCTCACAGGCGTGGGTCCCTCAGAATCTGGGAGCCGGTTCGCCAAACAGGGGCAAGTTGGAGACCCCCCTTGTGCTTCTTCAGGCCTCGCGCCAACATCCCCGCAGGCATGCGCATATTAGTACTGGCAGTACCTAATGCTTTGGGCTTGACAAAATCATTGCGACATGACCTCGTCCGCACAAGAAACCCGAAGGTTTTAGAATGTGCCTGGGGGCTTAAATTGGCGCCGAACATTTAGCTGCCGCGTGGCCTTCCGAAGATGCGCCGATATTCTGACTACACTAGTCGGAAGTGACAAAGCGCTACTGTTGCACTCATGGGGCTCCACATCCAGCGACATCACAATGATGCTTGCCGTGTTAAATTTAATCATTGCATCTGCGCAATGCTGATATGTCGTGAAAGAAATTATGTTGATGCGCTTGTAAATGCACCGCCTCATAAGGCAGGTATGCCACTTGTTTGGCTAGCCGCACATTAAATGTGAGCATTGCCAAGCCTTGCCAATACTTTGCCCCAGTTTGGTTCGTACCTGCGAACTGGTGCGACCAGGCGCCTCGACGACAGATCCGCATGTTCATTGCAGAAATGCTTAGTTGTGACAAACTACGACGATACCTTGATGCAACTGACAAGAATTGCGCATTTGCTCCTAAGAACTTCATGTGGCATGACGCCACGGTGATCGCATCTCCGATTTCTCTCGGGCACCATGCGTGAGTGGTCCCACCACTGGAAGAAAATTAGGAAGCTGCACTGTCGCTGCAAATTGGGCTGAAGTACTGTGTGATTCGAGCTCGCTGCGTAGCAGTCTGCGTTGGGCATCAAGGTTATCGCACCGCATTCGGAGGTGCTATGACAGGTTCTTGACGGGGAATTGAGAACGGTAGATGTGCCATGATACGCTTGAAGACTGGGAGGTTGCTGTTATGGTGGGCCCGATTCAGCTTTCTGGAAGGCTGTAGGCGATTGCGCCGGCCCCTTTGCATTCACTTGGTGAGTGTTTGTGTCAGGAAAAGGCGGGAAATGGTTATTGTCACCTCAGTGGGTAACGTTATAATGTATCCTAATCCCTTTCCTCCAAAGTTTTGCAATTTTTTCACTGGCTTCGATATCCTGGCGAGTTGTAGACTATTGGAAGTTCGGCAGAGCTGTGGCGTCTGCCTTGCACCATTTTCTGTGTTGTAGGCGATTTTCTTGAGCATTAAATGCCGAATGCCGAATAAACAAATCCCGTATCTCTGCGTGGTAAATATGGAACTTGCTCAAATTGGAGTCCAAGCACTTAAGATTTTCACTCTTGCAGCGTCTGTCCATACTATATGCCAAAGGAACAGACACACATACTACGGCTTAAAATCAGCACCAACGCCATGATGCATGTGCAGAATTAACACACAGTCACGCAAAACAAGGGTTGAGTACATAAAGTCCGAAGCCAGCTCCACACACCGGTCAGCATAGGACAACAACTCCGGTCCTTTGGCCATGCTCCCGAATGCCACGCATACTGCGTTTTGCACATTGGAGTCCAGCTACTGGGGATGGGCCCCAATGTTTTTTATGGAACCCAATTTCCAACCACTTGTTGCCATGCATGGCATACTCCCTTCCCCAAAGTAAATCCACATCCAAGCCCTGAGCACATGGTCCCAGGTTGATTTTGTAGTCGTACAGGTCAATCGCCAGCACCTCACACCATGGACCGCGCTTGTTGAATCGACGGACGAAATGATCTTTTTTAGTTTCTTTGAAGAAGAAGCCCCTTTCCTTCACGAGGTGTTCGTCACCATAATCCATGAAATGGGCAGATTCGCATGAGCTGCCATACAAGAGTCTCCAGCACTTGGCGGCGCCAAAGGCGTGCAACTGGACGCTCTTGGACGCTGCCAGTATGTGTTCGCCAATGGATTGGACCAACCTGCATGCCAGTGGGTATTCTTTGCTCTCTGACATGGTCTCATTGAAGACTTTCAAGAAGTCAAAACTGCCACGCAGTTCATGCCAACCATTACCTGTTGTGATCAACCCCTTCGTATGAGCGGCCTAAAAGATCTTCCCAAAACCGGCTGCCCGTCACATCCACAAACCTCCACTCTACACTGAAACCAAAAGCTGTGAGCTCTGTGATTTGCACTTTCCTCATTTTCTTCTTCACTAGGTTCCACACACGTTTCCATCTGGGGTTCTGACGAACGATCCACTGATCACCAGTGAAGACGACGTACGTCTTCCTGAACCACTGTGCAGCAATCTCCATGTCTCGAGTGCCCCGCTCAGATGCAATGGTGCCCAGTGCCGCCAAAGTTGCTGTGCTATTGAGACTCACTCCAGGGTGTGTACTTCCAATGCGATCAAGCTCATCCATTTCATTTTCATTGTCTACATGTTCCGCCTCTTGCTGTGCTGACATCTGAACTACTGTTGACAGCTCTGCCTGTTCCTCATGGGCACTTTCATATTGCAATACTCTCATTGCATCAGGATCTGACACCACCAGTGCATTGCCATTCTTGACGTTCACAAACACACAGAAGCCTAAGCCAACAAGAAGAAACACATACACTGGTATACAGGGGTGTTTTCCGGACGCGTCGCGGACACTCCAATGAGTGTCGCGGACAATCAAAGTGAGTGTCCCCAGCGGAGACTGACCGCGACACTTTTTACGCCATCCGCGATAGTGTCGCGGACGCTTCACTTTGCGGGTCGTGGGAGTGTCGCGGGCAGTGACGGGGACAGTGACGGACACGTTCTGGTTGGTGTCGCGGTCAGTGCCGCGGACAGTTTCTGGGACAGCGTTTGGTGTCGCGGATCGTGACGGGGACAGTGACGGGGACATTGTGCTTGCCGTCGCGGTTAGTGTCGCGGACAATATCTCGGACAGCGTTTGGTGTCGCGGACAGTCACGGGGACACTGCCCTTGGGCGTCGCGGTCAGTGTCGCGGACAGTGTTTAGCGCCGCGGATAGTGTTTTGGACACTGCCCTTTGCGTCGCGGTCTGTGTCGCGGACATCGTTTTCTGTTGCGGATAGTGTTGCGGACACTGCCCTTGGCGTCGCGGTCAGTGTCGTGGACATGGTTTGGTGTCGCGGATAGTGCCCGGGACACTGCCCTTGGTGCCGCGGACAGTGACGCCGATAGTGCCGTGGACGCTACGCTGGCGTCGCTGGCGAATTCCCTCGGGGCAGCGTTCAGCGGCGTTCTGTTGCCGGACTTGTGGTGATCGCAATCCTTTGCAAATTTTGCTTACAACCTCCGGCTACAACTCTTGCTTACAACTTGTGTCCACACCTATCCTCCACCCCACTCGAGCACCCCAGCATCATGGCACCACCACACCCCGCGCTAGCCATTTGCATTGCCAAAAAAGCACGCCGATGCCTCTTTTCCCGTTCTCCAACCTGCTTGTGGATGACCTTGCTGCGCCTTCTGGGCCTACGCGAACGAGAGCACACCAACACACACACTCAGTACACCGCACCTGACCTGCCCCGCCTCAACGCAACCCGATCCGGATCGGCGGAACCGCCATCGCCCAAGCCCCCAAGGCCGTTTGTTGTTACCGGCCCGCCGCCGCGACCCGCCGCCGCGATCCGCCGCCGCGACCCGCCACCGCGATCCGCCTTGCCAACCCGCTCGCCACGATCCATCGCCGTCAGTGCCGCCTCCCACGTGTCGTCCACCCCCTGCCCCTGCACAACAAGCCTACAAATCTCGTCTCTTGCCCATTACAATGGGCACACGTGCTCATCGGCGGCACACTTCGGCGGCGCGAAGTTCCCAGCCCATCCGTCCGTGTCGAGCTGCGGACGCCCGTCCTTCACCTGCATATCCTCACCTGCCGGCGTTGTCTTTTCCTTGCTCAACGGAGAGGGCCCCGGGCCGTGGGGTGATTTTGGCGGTTGTGGAGATCCCCATATGGATGTGGTCTGCGATTCAAATTCGTGACTGGTATACTCGTCTAACAAATTGATGATGTTGATGTGGCAGCCAAGACATCAACAACACCCAGCGCCAGAGACCTCAGCTGCCCCTCCTGCAGGTGAAGCCGTCGCTGAAGTGGTCGCTGTCTGGCGCGACCCCCTATTTCAAGACAGACAGGAGCAGCGTTGAAGCGGGAGCATCCCCCCCAAGCGGGGAGCATACGTCAGCAAGACCTTTGCATGTAGTGCAGCCGCCGATGCACTGTGGTGTGCACAAATGAGCTGATCGGCTCGTGCCTCACGATCACCATCTTGTAAAAGATTGCCCAGCTGTACGAGGGCAAGGAGTGGTTCAGTGGCAAATAAAGGCCGCAGTGCTTTGAGGCTAGAGAAGAACTTCAAGATCTGATTCAGAATGGTCTGATGCGTTCGAATGGGTGATGCGCTATGATACTATGCATGTTGGCACCCATTCAGTGCTGTTGGCGATCGTGTGGCCTTCGAAGTGTGGGGGAGAGCGCTCCCATAAGCCTCAGAAGAGCGTTGGGCACTCACAGCACCATGCACAGTACTCCACAGAGTCTTCATGGCCTCCATACGATGAATTACAATCAACTCCATCCCGCATGCACCACCTAGCCCCAGCTGAGTGCGTACACTTTCAAATTGTAACCTATAAACTGTAAACTATATTTGTTGTTACAACTAACTTTCAATCCAGCCTATAGTTTGCGAACAACACCCCAGGTATTGGCTAGATTGAAAACGAAGTGCTGACTACTGCTTCCGTGGCTTCACTCCAGAAGGCAGCAGTATGCCTGCCATAAAGACATCCAATTCTGGAATAACTACCGGTCACTCCCACATCGCCTGCATCTGCCTAGCACCACGTTGGCACGATCCCCTGCAGATCTTGTGCAAGGATTTCCCCCTTTGTCTTCGATGCACAGAGCCCTCTATCCTCAATGGATGCCCAC
This sequence comes from Ostreobium quekettii, assembly GCA_905146915.1. NCBI lineage: Eukaryota > Viridiplantae > Chlorophyta > Ulvophyceae > Bryopsidales > Ostreobiaceae > Ostreobium > Ostreobium quekettii. The sequence continues at coordinate 48,712 of CAJHUC010000280.1, forward strand.
TGTCCATCCAGCTGCTTGCCCAACTCTTTTCAAATGATACCATCGATTGCTTCGCTGCCTGCCACTCTGTCACACGAATAGAAAGACAAGTCAGAATAGGAACTCATCTCCAATGCCGCAAAACGGGATTCACTGCATGCTGTTTACAAGCAAGCAAGAGCCGGTCCTCTGCACATGTTTTCCCACGCTTCAGTGTCAGGATTGGCTGAAAAATGCTCACACCTGTTTTCTCCGCCCCACCTCCCTTTGCAGCTGAACATCGACTGCGCTTGTTATACATCTGCGTGTGCATGCAAACATAGACTTGCACACATGCACAGTGAAACAGTACCCCTGCATGTTGAGGGTATTTGACAGGCAATAATGTCTGCCCTCAGATGCTCATGACGCAACTGTGATCTGCACACCGGACGCTGAAACATTGTTGGGATGGGCAGTCCCTGGAATCCTTGCGTCAATCCATTTCTTCCACAGATGCTTCAAGAAAGGCTCAAGGAAAAAGCATACCTGCTGGCAGCTCATCACATTGTAGACACATTTTATCTCGGTCCACCATGCGCATGGGTCGCTGAAGCATCTTGACTGCACCATCCACACTCAGCCCTTGCCACCAAAGGGCTCTCATTGTCTGGTACACCGGCTCCCACCAAGCCCTTCTCCCACCACTTGGCAATGATGCTGCCCATGCCGCTCAAGATGCAGCCAGCAGGAACCTCGTTGATGGCGAATTATTGCCTGCACACACATCAGAGGAAAGCATGCCAGCATCAGCGACAGTTGTCACCACAGGTTCTTACAAGCACAAAAGCAGCAGCTTCTGCAGGTGCATAGGTCACGACATTGCATCTGACGAATGACAAACCGTCCACCGACGTAGAATGACGTCGTTCAACAACGTTAGGTTAGTTCCATGCGGCATTCAATGCAACGCACCACCGGTTCTCACAGACACAATAGCAGTGGCTTCTGTCAGTGCAAAGGTCACGACATTGCTTCTGACAACTGACGAATTATCTATCAATGTTGATAGATAATTCGTCAGTTATCAAATGCAATGTCGCATGGCATTTTAAGTGAACTTAAAATGACGTCATTCAACGGCGTCTGGTTAGTTTCCATGCAGCATTTAATGCAGCTTACGACCATGGCAGCAGTGGCGCCGCCATGGAGGCAATTCACTTCAGTAGGCTGGATGCCGACGAGGTGAAGTCGCTGCGCCTTTTGCTGTACGTCTCACGTGGCGACCTAAGCCCCAAGCTGCTGGATGCACGTTGGTTCATAGCAGCCGATGTTAACCTTGCAAACATGGGAGTCCGCCTTGCGGAGACCGAGCTGGCACTCTTGCACGCTGCCATCTACAGTGTACATGAAGTGACCTTTACAGCAGCATACAGTAAGTGGCTTGGGTGCAAGTTCACAAACCATCAACCAGATGGTAATGGTGATGCCACATCTGGTCGTTCTGTGGATGTGTGGATGGCTACATCGAAAGATTCTAGAACCCCATCAATAGATAGACATTTCAGTGGCTGCCTTCACAACCCAACAGCACATATGGCTCTGCTCATCCACCATAGGGAGGGAAGGAGAGAAGGAGGCGGGGAGGCATCCAATTGAACAAGCGATCAGGTCGAACATCAATTGAATGCATGACCTGCAGGAAGACACAGACGCGTGACTGCCCATAGTGCATATTATATAAATGGATGTTCTCTTTACACGCAGCCGCTGAGGACATTGTGATTGAACTTGGAAACGCTGAAGACTGGGAAGGAAGGCACAACACCTGGGTCGCAGCCGCAGAGCGGCTGCGCTTACATGTCTTGGCACACCAAGAGGTAAGCAACCCAATTCCTTGAACTCTTACAAACTGAACTTCAAAAATTCCATGATTTTAATGTGACCAGTTCTGTGGGGCGTTGGTCACAGGGGCGATTGGGTGTGGACTTTTTCATCAAGAAGTGCCCAACTTTTCGTAACCTCGTCAGTGAGCTCAACGCAACCTTGAAGGGCGACGGCATCATAACCAGAACCCACGCAAGCGCCTCATTGTCTGATCCTCCTGCTGTGCGTGTGCTGATCTCCAAAGTGTCTGATGCAAAGGCGATGATTGCCATGCCCACAGGGCCAGCCCTGGCACCTGTGCCCAGCAGCCCTTCCGCAGCCTACCTCATCCGCAATCCACCTGTGCACATGGACATGCCAGTCCAAAACTCAGCAGCTGTGACAGCAAGTGTCAAAATGCAGCCCCGTAAGTATGGTATCTGTGTGCAAGCATATGATTCTGCAAAAACATAAGTAAGGGCAGCCTGAATCAACTTCTTGTTGCGCAGGGGAAATGACGAAAGCAGTCAAAGCATTGATCATTGCTGTTCAACGCAAATATGCCCCTCTGATCCAACACAGCAAGGGGCCAGAGGGCTTCAATATGCTCACCAAGAAGGGTTCAGGTGGAATTCTGGGATACAATGACCTGGTGAAAAAAACGGACCCATTGTCAAGGATGTCCTGTGCTTTGTTCAGCTCTATTCTGAGCCATTGCCTGGCCAACCCTGCCGTTGAGGGTTGCACAACCGAAGAGGTAAGGTGGTTCATATTGATAGGATAGGGTAAGATCTGTGCCATCTCAACATACAAGAAAGAGGGACTACTAGCAAGGGTTGCTAGTGTGTAAAGCATGTCAGAGTTATCATGCTGAATCTTGACATACCCTTGTTTTGTTGCCTCAGATTGAAAAGCTGCTGTGGGATGGTGCAAGGCGCTTCAACTCTGAGTGGAACGCTGATGCAAGCAGCCACAACAGCAAAGTTAGAGCAGCTGGTCAGGCACTGGTTGTCAATTGGCGTGGGATGGTGGACAAACTGGGCAAGACAACAGTGACAACCAACACCCCACTCCCTTTGGACATCTTTCCCATCGAACTGCATCAGGCACTGAAAAGGTGAATGTTGGCATTTTCCACATGCATTTGTGCTGCCATTACTAGTAATCCATGTACTGGCAGGTCACAGATCCTAATACAACGAATATCTAGGTGTGCACCCGCTATGCGAATGTGTTGCGTGGCATCATCTAGTACAGTTGCTATATTGCTTTGCTGGTGCATGCTCAGTCAACTGAGTTCTGCTGCATATACTAGGGTCCAAGGGCATGGCAGCAGGGAGAAAGATGGAGCGCCGGCGGCTGGTGGGGTCCAAGGGCAAAACAGCCAAGGTCACGGCAACCACGAGGAATATGGGCCGCCAGCGGCTGGTGGGATCCAAGGGCACGACAGCCAAGCAAACGCTGACTTGGGAGGCGCAGGTAGGCACAATCCCAAAGTGGCCCTTCCACCCAACACGAATAGTCTGCGTGCGTGACCAACTGTGCCGCAATGAAGCCAGTCCATTGTGCATAAGGCTATGCTATGCTACCAACAATGTGAGCATTCCGGGGCCACATGAACTGACATGCTGATAATGCTCTCTGTTTGTATATACAGCAGCAGCAACACACACGCATACATGCTGCTGCTGCTGCTGCTGCTGCTATTGCTGTTGTTGTATGCAGTGTGTTCAATCTTTTCAATGTTTGTTTTGCCGAGGGACCAACGCATTTGAAGAACCTGAAGTCAACAGTGACCCAGAAGACAAGAGATCACCAACATCTCTGGAAGAACCCAGCATAACCAGCCCAGGCGGTGCCCACACATCCACACGTGGTATGTTGCTCATTTCATTGCCTATGGTTTCTATGGACATCAAGTTTCCTTAAGTCCTTTCAACATGTCATCAGTCATGTATCTGCTATCCTTTTCACTGACAAGCATGCAGGTCATACTGATTTGGCAGGGACTATAGCCAGGGCAGCAGTTCAAGCTCCCCCAATAATTTGGCCTGGAGTGACACAGACTGGTTCACAGACGACCGACACTCGTCACCAGCTTCAGAATGTCAATCTGGGAGACAACAGAGAGCCCAATGCTGCAGGTGGGCGCTGCCGCAAAGGCTCCGCTGTGTGGGACTTAGCAGATGGGATCCAGATAATGTGTGTGGATGGTGAGCATGGTTGGCAATGTCGCCTTAGATGTTGAATCATTAGTCTGCAGCACAAATGTACACTTCCCTGCTACATTGCATCTTTGCAAGCCTGCTGCCATTGGACACCTACACGTGTCAACATTGGCCAAGGTCCATCGTTGGTCAAAGCTGATGTGTGTGAATATTGGGTTGCAGGGGGCAAACACTCACGCAAAAGGGGTGCTGCTGTTGAGACCAAAAACACCAAAGCTAGGCACAACAAGCGCAGCGGCAGTCGTGGCAGCAACAATTGATGGGTGGTGTCCAAGGCAATCACACGATTAAGAGGTCCAGGACCAGGATGGGATAGTGCCACAGTGGAATTTGGAGCAATGCTACTTTGATGCACCTGGGTGCACGTAGCTGAGTGTTTGATGTGCCTGGTGCATGTTGTTAAGTGTTTGATGTGCCTGGGGGCATGCAACTCAGAGCCTTCAGCACATACAAGTGCCTGGTCATCAGCTGTGGGTCTTACAGAGTTCAAATTTGGGCAACATCTGCCACTATTCAGCTCACACATTATCAACTGGACGCCAGTTCCAAGACAGAGCTGTTCGCATCTCCCAGGATCCAACTGACCTGGAGCGGAGAGGGCTTTGAAGGCCTGGGGGTTTTCATTGCCCTCCAGTCTAGGCGTGTCAGGATTGCTGCTTTCCTCTGCAGCATAAAAGAATTTTCAGAGTTCCGATTCTCCATTCTCTTCCTGATCCAAACTGCTTCCTTCTGGCAGTTTTCCCTCAGTCTTGCCTTTGGTGAGGTTGGCAAGTTGGCCTGACTGCATCAAACATGGCAGATGGCCTGTAGTTAGATGCCCTTTCTCTATGCTCAATTCAGTGATGCCCAAGATGCAAAATACACTTTTCACTGTGGTGGCCATAGTACAGAGAGCCGCAACCTGCCAGGTAGGTACAACCCTGTTGTAGAAGGGAAACAACAAAGGGCAGCAAGAGGTGAACACAACAGGCCATTGTGGTTTGCCTGCTTCATGGGGCGAATCTGCTTAACAAAGAACCACAGACAAAGACCCACCCATGCCAGGGACAGCAGAAGCAGCAGACTGTTGCCTATGCTGATTGTGGAGCCAACCAGGATGGCGACAAGCGCCAGACAATCTACAAGGACAACCGTGCCAAGGCCACAAAGCCTGTCAGCAGAAAAGATGTGATTCCACTGGCTTGTTGGCGTGCAATCCAAACATATTTCCTTCAGTTCACAAACTCCACTGAGCACACCAAGTGTGCTGCTTGCTGCAAGGAGCCCACAACTAGTGCGCATCGTTGGATGCAGTAAACAGCAGATGGAACAAATCCTGGATGAGCAGACGCAAGCAATACAAAGGGATGAAGATATCAGGAAACACTGCAGCGGTGCTGTACAAAGAGACACTCAATATCGGCAGCAAACAGCCCTGTGAGAAATTATTATATTGTCATACTTTCGATGCAACAAGGCGTTTTTGGCATGTAATGAATTGCATCCAACTGTAATCCATGAAGGCTCCTTGAACATAGAAAGCATGCTCTGATGGCATACAAATTTGACTCGTTAAGGTGTGGAAGGTATATGTACTTCGTGCTTGGGAACTGGCAATTCTCAACAGAAGGTGCTTGGATACACAGCTCCTGTGCAAGCCCAAATTACAATAATTGTCCACATCAAACAACAATCATCATCATTATTGCATTAATACCAAGCATCTTTGCCCAAACAACCTGCCTATCTGCTGTGTAGTCCACAGCAGCGATTGCCCAGCCACTGGTTAGCTTTGCTGGCAAGGTTGCACCGCTTGCAGTCAGTGGCATAATGAGAGATCCCTTGGGCTTTGCTGCACAGCGGGGAACATCCGGACGAGCAAGATGCCCAGGCTGCAAGGCATACACATGCACCACGGCCAAGAGCTATCGCTCTCACACACAAGGATGTGAATGGTTTGCTGTGCTGCGGGCAAGGCAAAGTGCTCAGGGGCCAGACCTTGGCAGTGGAATGGAGCCCACAGATGGGGCCCAAGAAGGTGAGGCCTATCTTGTCCATGTAGTGTGCATCCATCCACAGTGCAAAGGGGTCGCGTACATAGGCACAAAAGCAGCCTATGTAGATGTGGCGATGGAGATCTGGAGCACACCTGTTACAACACATAAGAACATCAATTAACATAAGCAAGATGTGTCCCACAGTGAGCCAACCAGCTAGTCCCAATGCAATTGTTCCTTTTCTCCACTTGTGCACACTCACATTGACCCAAGGCAACCAATCAATTGTCATACAGCGGCAGCGTTGTGCATGCTCAGGTGGCCTACGACAGCATGAGCTGGAAGATGAGTGTATGGTGGATGTGGTGGATGAAGGTTATGTGAGGGAGCAAACCCACTTGTCACAATCTGTGCATGGAAATGTCTTGTTGTCTGAGGAGGGGCCAGGCAAAGATGTTGGGGGATCAAGTGGCACGTCCCCTGACTATGACGCGATGCAAGAAGACCACAATGACAACACACAGCACTCAACCTCATCTTCGGAAGATGATGGCTCCACAGAGGAGGGTTCTGACACATCAACAGAACAAGGCAGATATTCTTCAACTTCCGGAGGAGATGGAGATTACATCGATCCTATTCTTGGGAACATCGGGCTGGGCGTTGGGGAGATAGGGGACATGGAAGGTGTATGTCAAGATGGAGAGCATGATGCACCAAAAGAAAGGGATACACAGTGGTACGAGGAACGGAAGGGTTCTTGCTTATTCCCAGGTTGCAGGCTGACAGTGCTACAAGTGGCGTATGCATTGCTTTCATTGAAACTGCGGTACAAGGTGACTGAACTGGCCATGGATACATTGTGCCAATTGTTGGCATTTGCCTTACTGCCGGAGGGAAATTGCATGCCACACAACATGTACGCAATCAGGAAATTGTGCCGAGTTGTGTCATCCACAGAAGTAACCTACCATTGTTGCCAAGAAGACCATCATATTTGGGATTATGTACCACACAACGAGTGGCACAAGCACTACCAAGATGTTTGCCCAGTTGTGGGGTGTGGGAAACGCCGGTTCAAGGAGTGCCATGGATCAGCCAACAAATGCACATACACCCCTATGAAGGTCGTGTACTACTTTGGTTTGAAGAGGTGCATTGAGTACTTGCATTCCCTTCCTTGGTGGAACCGCGCAAGAATGCAAGTAGACAGAGATGTGAACACCACCAGCTGTAAGACATTCTTTGGCTCAAAGAGGTCCAAAAAACTGCATGACCACCTAGGGGACGACCTTGGCAACACCAAAGTTGGGTTGTATCAGCTAGGTGTGGATTGGTTTTCCTTTTTTGAGGGAAAGAGGCAACGCATCACCACAGGCATGGTTGGTATCAAGGCAATTGATCTACCCGACACCCACAGAGAGAACAGGGAAGGGCATCTGATCTTGATGTTGATGCCCGGGCCGGATATGGTAAAGAGTGTGCGGGCGTATATTGCATTGATTGTCAAGGATTTCCAACACTGGCTGGATGTCGGAGGTATCCATACCCAAAGAACCTTCTTGCACATCGACGAAAGGGGTGTGGAAGCTGTTTGTAATGAGGAGGTGATGCACTTGCCTATTTTGGCCAATGTAGTGGCTGACAACCCAGCACGCCAAAAGGTTGCGGAACTAAGAGGGCACGCTGCTGAGAGAGCATGTGGGTATTGTTGGATGCGAGGCAGTCGGTTCGAAGGAAGGATGGTGTTTTTGGGGTATACAACACATGAGGTGATCCAACCATCCGATGTTCCAACCCGTTGCTTGCGCGCTGCGCTCAGAGTGAAGGTCGGTGACAGAAGAGCACTCAAGTCAAGGGAGGAAATGGTGCAAGCTGGCCAAATGGTTCGTGATGGGCTTTGGGATCCAGATGTGGCTGGGTGCAATGGGCTGTCACCCATAGAGCACCTTCCCTATGTGAACTACAAGGAAGTTTGGGGGTTGGGCATTGCCCACATCTTGTTGCTAGGATTAGTACCAAACTTTGTGGACAGGGTCTTGCCTAAGAAAGTTCACGGGCTCCCATCCTACGCAATCCAAGCATCAGGGAGAGAGACAATCAAGCAACGATGTGCAACACTCTGCATGCCCATTGGACGGCAGAAGCCCTTGTGTCTCATTGGCAAACGTGGCTGCTTTGACATGTCGCATTGGTGGCTTCACACCAAGTGAGTATAAACTACGCTTCATTCAAAAATGTGTTATCTTCCTGTTCCAAATAGTTTTGGATAAAATGTGACCTGCCTCTCTGATCATCATTTTCTTAATTATGAGGTTTCTGGCCAAGTGCAGTGGTGTGCCCCAAGATAGTGTGGTATCCATGCTGACAAACCACAACTTAGGTGCTACGTTGTTAGGCTGCAACACCCCTGTTTCATCAATAGGGCACAAAGCCCACTGAGTGTATTGTGCCACCGTGCGCAAATATAGGCCACCGATACAAGGCTGGTCAATGCGCAGGATTCTGCCCTACACAAGAGGGCATATTGATGTAAAGGCACAGGCCAAATTATTTGTCACATCTCCAGAGTGGTACAAGGCCAACATGCCAGAGGTAGGGGTGATGCAAATGTTAATTGTGTTCACCCCTCCTAGCCTGTAACACACCGTCATACACACTCACACACACACACAAAAAAAAGGAAAACACTTCACCAAGACGGTTATTGTTATTGTAGGTCATTGTCACTGCTCCTCTTCAAAGATACGATGCGAGCAGACGTGAAGGCTGCCTGGGACTGCTTGCGTCGCGCAGCACTGCACTATATGAGAGGAAACACGAAAACAGATCTTACATGGGAGGAATTTGAGGAGGAGGCAAAGCAAGCCCACAAAGATATCATGGAGTACGCCAGGAGAGCAGAAGCCATATTTGGAAAGAGTGTGTGCACATATAACCTCCACACCATTGCTTGCAGAGGTCTGATGCAAGAACTCGCCAATGGTCCAATATCACGAGAGAAGGATATGTGGCCAGAGAGGTTGCTTCAAATGGGGAAGCAAAAGGCAAAGAACAGGGCACGCAACAAGGCAGAAGCTGTCCTTGTCAACGATCTTATGGACATGTTGGGGTTGAAGAGGACAAAGACGAGATACCCCTCATTGCAAACATGGGAGGAGGTGCTACAACCTAGCATTGCAGCTGTTCTTGCACCTATCGACTTCTGTGGTGCACCCATGAGCATAAGGGATGCCGCTCTGACAACTCTAAGGACAAGTATGACACAACATTGGGCGGTGTTCTACAAGGAAGATGAGACAGGATGGGCATCTGGACATTTGCAATATGCAGATCTGCTGTTGTACCACCACTGCACTATGCAGCGCCTTGGGAGGAGGATGACACTTTCTTCGCAGTCCTACAAGAGGACTGCTGCGACTGCCTCACCCTATGTACTGGTGACATATGACTACGATGGTTCAATCCAGCACTATGTGGCCAGGATGGAAATGTTCTTGAAGGCAGTCCCACCACCTGATACCCAACTCCAGCCACTGTATCTTGCTGTGGCTGATGTGTTTGCCACAAGGCCCATGGCTTGTGGGAATACACACTTACTGGAGGTCCCCAACATGGATGCAACACACTCCACAAATTGGCGTTCCTATCCTGTGAAAGTGAGCGACATCAAGGAACCCCTCATCGAGCATGTGCCAGATACGTCACACAAGGGATATTTCATTTTCGACGACCCTGATGAGGACCCCTGATTGTTCATGCGAGCTGCAATGGTGGAGGAAGGCTAAAGAAGCTGACTGTTGTATGAAGGCTGAGCAACGAGCTGAATCAATGCCCACTGGGTGAGATTGACCTCGAATTTCACCAAAGTGGTGGGGTGAGGTGGGGTGGGGGTCTGAAAGCAGTTTGCACAGCACCATTGAGGAGTTCCAACTACTAGACGGGCATAGTTGCGAATGAGGCAGTTCGTGATATTGGGCATCTACATGCAGATAGAAGAATGCCATTTTATTTCCCTCACCATTACAACTCCTAGGTAAGAGCTTCTGGACAATGTGTTGGAACAAATGCAGTGGGATCTCTAACTGCTGTGCATACTGTTCTTGGGATAGCCACATCTGAGGGGAAGATATGGCAGAGGCTATTCTCACAGAATGGATGGTGTTCTGGATGAAAATCAACTGACGACATCAGTTGTTGATAGGGGGTCCTGTATTTTAGCAAGGGGAGAGCAAACATGGCCAGGATGCCTTGCTATGGCAACACTTTATGCATGTGCAGGGCCCTGAATTGGCAGTCCTCAATGTAGAGGCTAGCACAGGGCAGTACCTCTGTTGTGGCCACTTGCATCCTTTCTGTTCAGCTATTTTTGGGACCTATTGTTGTGCTCTGGGGTATTTATCCCTCAGTGTGTGGTGTTGTCCACTTCGTGCTTTGTTGTGCAGGTTGACACGGGCTCTGTCCAATTCTCATAGAATGTTATGAGTTCACGGCACAGAATATTCCGAGCTGTTCGATAAATTCACAAGGCTTTTGTTGGGGGGACATAAAAAAAAGCACACACATGTTCCCTATCTGACATTGCCTCACCCCAGACCACATCAGGAGCCATCACTCCTGTGCCCAGACTGGGCCACATTCAGGCTTGCAACCAATTCTGCGGCTACCAGGTAAGATGCACACCAAGCCTCCATTGCAAACACTGCAATATTCAGTCAACATATGTAAATTATGCTGTCCGGATGTGGCATTGTTAGCCGATGCCTCACTGTGCACTCACCCCAGTCACTTGCAATTGCCTGAGCTGTCAATGTTGTGCGTCCGAAGCACCTGCTAGACACAGGAGAATATTTGCATAAGCGCATATTGCAGTCCCCAATCTCCCAGCTGGGAAGCGCATGTTGGCTTGTGCCTTCTTGTGCAGCAAGGCAGCGAATGTGGAAACCATGTGCAACTCCCTCCCACACCATAGCGTCACACACACCACCACATGCACAATGCATAGCTCAAGGTGACCTGAGGCGTCATCAACTTCTTCAAGTTTCCATTGCCTTGTTTCTGGACGACAACACCGCACTTGCTCAGAGCATGATCTCCAAATCCACTGCAAATCGATGCATTGAATATCGCCATGCTGATCGCCGCCGCCGCCTCCCCTTTCCCCCCCCTCTCCCCCGCCCCCGGGGTGCTCCCAGCAGCCCCCACCCTTCGCCAGAATCTTCCCCAGAATGTTCCACAATTTGGCGATCGTCCAAACCCTCGCTTAGCTCACAACCCACGATCAACCTGCAGCCACCTCTTCCAGGTACTGGCAGTGCAGCGCAATTGAACGCCTACCTCGCCTCCAAGAAATCTTTGCATCCTCACTTGGGCACCCTTGGCCGGCCTTGCGCAGAGTGCAATACCCGTCACCTCATGAGATTAACGAGCGCATAACTTGAGGCAGGCGGCCATTCACCCCAAGGCCCACCTTGTGAATGGGCTCATCGGCCTGTCCCTCGGTTGTCTTCCAGCGTCGAGGTCGGCGTCGTTCTCCTCCGTCCCTGAGGCCGTCCGGGCAGCGGCCAGGGTGTCCGCGACGCTCGGCGTGTGTCGCGGACACTGACCGCGACACTGACCGCGACAGCGTCCGCGACGCTGGCTCTCTGACCGCGTCAATATCCGCGACAGTGGCCAAGATGCTGACTGTATTTGGGATGATGGCTGTGTCCGCGACGGTGACAGCGACGGTTACTTTTGTGGCCGCGTCAGTGTCCGCGGCAGTGACCGCGACGGTCTCTGTATCCGCGGCGTTCCCTTTTGCTTGGGGAGTGTCGCCGACAGTGACGGCGATAGTGTCCAACATGGAGTCAGCGTCCGGGACACTCGGGTCACCGTCGCGGACACTCATTGCAGTGTCCGCGACGCGTCCGGAAAACTGCCCGGTCCACTAGTGATATACTGTTGAGCCACCCATCACAGCTTTGCTTGCCAAGTCTAAACCAATAGTACCCAATGTCCAGAGGTCCCTGGGGACCAAAGTGCCAGCTTGTTTTTAAAACAACTGGACGCACTGCTGTCTTGTGCCCCCAGCGATGTTAGGGCTGCCCTCCTGGCATTTGGAACATAAATCAACAGAATGTGATTCATAGCATTTGCAATTGAAAGACACTGCTTTCCCTTTCTTGAAGTGTGCTGCATATAATGCAGCCACCAATACGCCACAGGACATGAGTAGAATATCCCCTGAGGCGTGCGGCCGAGATCGGAGACTCGACCCAAGCAGTACAATGCTCAGTGAGCAAGCACCCCCAGGCATTCCTGGTGCCATCCACTGGTAGAAAATGTCATGTTTGCGATGCCATGTTGACACAAAGTGGTGCCGTCACAGTGATTGCGATGGCATGATTTGGGCTGTGGTGTCATCATGTTGTGCCAAATGGCATGACAGCTGGCGTCGCAAATAGGCTGTTTTCTACCGGTGGCCTGGGGTTGCACGAACGGAGCTGGAAGGCAAGTGTGAGCCTGGCCAAGCTGAGGGCAAACTCCTATTCTGGCAATTATGGGCGGCATTGAATCGTGTCCGGGAAAGGCCCCTTACAAAGTGGCGTTTGCGTCTACAAGGTTGCGACGCTGAAGGGAAGGTAATGAACCAATCGTCAAACCCTCCAACCCTGTCCTTCCGTCCTAACCTGCGGTTACTTGCGCTGCCCGTTTTCACAACGGTCCACGGGCGTGCTGACAAAGCTTCGATGCCGACAGAGCGGACGCAATACGCGCACGCAACGCACCGCTTTCCTACGGGATGCAATCTCGGATATCTCATCTCCAGCCCCAACCCCCTCCGACGGACAGGGCGCAAAGTCCGCGCACACGAAAATCCCAGCGCATTGACACCTCGCACCTTTGCCCAGACTGTCTCTTCACTTGATCGCCCGTCACACCACCGCTGCCTCCCGCCGTCGGTTGCCTGGCCACTCCATCGATCAAAGGAGGCCAATCCGCACCAACCCACGCCTACACAAGCCGACGGCAATCCGCATCCCCTTGCAAAGGCGATGACACTTCACCGTGCTTTGCTGGCGCAATCTCTCGATATCCGCGGCCGACGACCATGGGTTGAAAAACGAGGTGCCTGTGGCTGGGTTCACTTTTGACCGCCGACTTGTGAGCTCCCATAGTGCAGGAGCCTTGCCTAAGAATTCATTAGAGACTCCTCTTCTGCTGTGAGCCTATTGGAGTCCCAGCAAACTCTTTACGATAAATAATTGTCGGGTATTGACAGCCATTTTGCCCAAAGGTATGGATGGTATGGAATCCATACTGTGGATGCCATGATTCTTATCCGATTGTAGTGTCGATGGGTATCCCCCAATCTAAAATTGGTAAACTGGCATGAGCTGAACACGTACATTGGACCACTATTGACAATTGCCACGTTGATTAATTAACGTTAATTAACGTTAACGTTAATTAACGTTAATTAATCAACGTGGCAATTGTCAATAGTGGTCCAATGTACGTGTTCAGCTCATGCCAGTCATCAACGTTGATTTCTGGACTGGTACTGAGGCACAAAACAGTGAGCATGGGAAGAGACATTTTGACCTTTGGGCCAGGCAGAGACAACAAAAATTCTCTGATTCACAAAAATGCCCACAAGACAAAGTGAATCAATTGAATCGCCCATCCCCCCAACTTTCACCACCAAGAATCTCCCCTGTTACATCAGTCTTGACACTGATACATTAGTCTCGTCACGAATTAGGACGGAAACAAAACTCATTGTTGTGATACTTGGACTAATTTTCGAAGAGTGGGTCCCTGGACTGCCAGGCGCTCCAAACAAGGGCGAAGTGACAGACAGCATCCACACAGAGATCCTGCATGCGATTGAGTTACACCTTCTGATCTAAGTGCATACGTCACATAGACACACGTTCATAGGAGTCTGAAATCCGGCTTGCCAGATAGTGGCAAGTTGGGAGACCATCCACGTTCTCCTGGCTGTGGTTAGGTCCTTTGCGTGGGAGGCCCAAAAGATTTTCCCTAAACGGCTGCCTGTCCCATCAATAAACTTCCACTCTACGCTGGAACCAAATGCTATGAGCCCTGTGGTCTGCACTTTCTTCACTTTCCTTTCACTAGATTTCAAATTCGCTTCCATCAGGGGTTCTGACGAGCGATCCACTGATCACCAGTGAAAACTACATATGTCTTCCTGAACCACTGTTTGGCGAGCTCCATGTCTTGTGTGACCCATTCAGATGCATTGTCCCCAGGGCCGCCAGAGTGCCTGTGCAATTGAGACTCAACTCAGGGTGTGTACTGCCTATGCGGTCAAATTCATCTAGCCCATTCTCAACTTCAGCATTTTCTGCCGCCTGTTATGCTGCGTTCTGACCACTGCAAACGACCCTTCTTGCATATCATAAGCACTCCCACCTGCATCTTATCAGGCTGTGGCACGACCAGATCATTGACTTTTTTCGCATTCTCAAAAATACAAAACCCAATGCCAAGCACAAAAAGACATGGATCCCCTGGTAGGCCTTTGTTTGCCTTTCTCAACTCTGGCAGTGTATTTGCATTGCTATCTGCGACATCGTCCACAACTGCGCTGACAACAAGGCCACAGCTTGCCAGCCCAGGGGGAACATTAGCTATAGGAATTTGCTCAGGGAACACACTACCCACCATTAGAAAACAGCCTGTTTCCGATGCCAATTGCGATGCCATTCGGCACAAATTGATGCCATCATAGCCGCTGTTGTGCCATCGCAGTCACTGTGACGGCATCACTTTATGTCACAATGGCATCGCAGTTGGCATCGCCAACATGCCGTTTTATCCCTGTGACCGTTGTGCTCTGACCACCTTGCAAATGTCCGGGCACATTCCCCCTTTTCCAGAAATACGCCGGGGATGCCCCAAACATTTGTTGCGGAGATAAACGACAACCTTGAGTTCATGCCTCCCCTCACATAGCAAACTGGGTCCCTGTAAACCAAGGGTCACTGCGACTTTCTGCTGTTCTGTCACATTTTCCTGGGGCATTTTAATTTGAGCTGCTTTGATGCACAGAGACGCAACAAGGTAGCAGAGATACTTGAGGTATCGAAAGACACATTGTTGGACCTATCGCAAAAGAACCATCCTTGCCAAACCAATAAGAAACAAGACCTTACAAAGTGCCATGTAATAACCTTTCGCCAATGGCCTCAAAGTTCCTGGAAGAATAAATAGAAGCTTAATTCAACGCATGATTCACACTGTCCCAATCAGCAAGTGAAAAACAACATACCTGTTGTTGCTTTCCAACGAGAAGCACACATATTTCCTGCAACAGCGCGACTACTGTCCACCAGCTATGATCTTCACTGATGCTCGAGATGCCACCATTTTTCAAAGCACTGCACGGCGCATAGTAAACACAAGGGTGTTCAACCTATTCCATGTTCAGAGCCCCTTCTGGTTTATTCCCATTTCTTCACAACTCCAACATGCCATGAAGTTCCATCAGCAACCCAGCAATGTTTCCCCCCTCAAAGTCAATGCCACAGAAGTTGGCACTTTTCATGCAAGGCACACAGCGAACTGTGACCAAGGGGATCTACAGCTGCGTGAGTATATCTTGTGCACACCGTAACCTTCTCAAAAAAAGATGACGAGTATTTTTCAATTACATTCAGTCGTTGATTTTGGCCTTCTTCAAGCACCAAGATCTCTCCCTGAGCATCCACATCTTGCCAAATCCACATCCGCAGCAACACAATTCGCGCTTCTGCAAAAGCAGGGAAAACTCCAAGCTGAGAATCCATGGGCGCAAGCAGCTGGCTGTTGCTTGAGCTTCCTTGTTCAGGTTTCTTATTCCGCAGCTGTCAAATTGTTTCCTCCAATGTTTTGCTACATGTCTGCCGCGTCAGATTAGTTACCAATGGATTGTCTGCAGTTGCCCTTCTTCTGTCCAGGAAAACCTATGTGGGATCCAGGCTGTCAACTGGGGTCCTGGCTACCATCATCCCGAAGGGTTCCTCTCCAGGGTTATCGTCCCTGAATCTTGGCGTGTGGAACTTTCCACCTTCCTCAATGTGCCCTCCATCCACAGGAATCTTGATCCCACTTGCTTCCATACTCGTGACAAAAACACAAAAAGTTCCTCATGTCAAGTACGACTAAAGACAAGTACTAAATACAACTACCTAAGGCCTGGACAATTCTGGGGAATGCGTCCCAGCTTGAGGTACCCACTTGCCATGCTCAACTCTGGACACGTTGCAGTCACCCTGCTCCAACGATCCAGGGGCTGTACTGATGGTTAGCACATCAGTCAGTTCGTCGTCAATGAATGCGAATTTATTGCCATTCTTGCCAAATATTTGGCGTTCTCTTTGCACCTGTTATACCGCAAAATACTGAAACCTTCCGCATCAGAAAATTGCCATTACAGTTTTTGCTCCCCATTTTTTTGTTTCAGAGCGGTATTCTATTCTTTTTTATGTTGCCCCGCAAAAAGTCCAAAGCGTGCGGTTACCACTTATTAACTTTCCTACGCAAAAATTGGCCAATCGTTACATTGCTATGTGGAAGGATTGATAGCATGCCCTATCTGACACAGAAAACGATGCACACAGCATAGCACCAGAATATCCTTTGGGAAGTGTGGCCGTGGACGGCAACAGTGGCCAACCAGCGGGGGTGTCTGGGAACAGGCATTCCAGGCGTTGTCATGGATGCATGTATTGGACAGGACCACGTTAATCAGTCTGGTCAAGGTGCGGACCGAGTTCATGTCGGCCAGCCTGTTGCAGCAATCAATCGAGCAGGCATTCAGCCCCCTCTTCAGTTTCTCAAAAGGAGCAAGGCACAGCATAAAAGCGAAGTACGGCCTTTCTGTCTACGAATGCCGGATAGAAGGCAGTCAACGCATCTCCAAACGCTCTGCCCGTTTCCTTCCTCCACTCCCTGGGCTTCGTTGCACAGCCGATTTCGCAACGGCTCAGGGGCACACTGACAGAGCTTCGACACTGGCAGCACAGGCGCTCTCCGCACAGGCAACACACCAATCCCTCAGGAGACAGCCATGCGAAACCTAAACCCCACCCCCCAAAACGCAGAGTTCAGATCCCACACGAAAAATTGAGAAGTCCAGTGCACAGGCACCTCGCACCCATCCCAAGACAGCGTCTCGGCTAAATTGCCATGCCACCACGGCGGCAGCTTCTGCCTCCGACCACCTTGCTACTCCTTCGATCGACAGCGATCAATCCACAGCAATCCACGTCTGCAGAACCCGACAATCAGCCGCGTTCCCTTTGAGGGGGGATCGCGTCTGATCGGGCCTTGTTACGCTCCCTCTCGGCGCCTACGGCCGTTGACAACGGGCTAAGAAAAGAGCCGTGACCTGCTGGCTGCCGACTTCTGTCAAGCAATGCATATGAATCCGAATGCATGGAAAATGCATGGGAATGAGGAAACGTTATTTCCTCTCTGCCTTCAACGTCAGCATGGAGGGCCCGGACCGGGGCGGGGCCGTGCCGGGCCGGCCCCGCTCGCTCTCAGCCAGAAGCGAGCCGCGAGTGCGCCGCCGCTGCGAAAAACGGTCAAGTCGTGGGAGGGGGCACTGGTGCCTCCCCTCCACAGTTCCGCTTGGCACAGGAGGCGAACGCCAAGGGTGGACTATGGCCTCTGCGTGGCCCAAAGAATGGCAACAAAACACGCCACCAAACGGCAGGAGTGAGAGGCCGAACGTGGCCCCTCACTCCCACCATTCTTGCCCCTCGTGGCTGCAGATTGTTGCCACCCGTGGGTGCCGATCGGGTCATCCACAACTGGCACCATTCGGCGCCCATTAAGAGCCCAAGCGGGAAGCACACTTCGCCGCACATACAACGAGATCCGCCACGGATCTGCACCTCCCTTGCCCTCCCGGGGAGGCCCGCTGCCCCGGCCCGTTCGTGGACATACCATCCACCTGTTGCGAACCAACCAGCTCGGGGAGACGGACGCACGCCAGTGCCTCCGTCCGCAACGTCGCAGAATCCCTGACTTCCGGCTGCGAAGTATGGATGGAATATCGCATACGGCAATCGTGGAAACAGGTCACGGAATTCTGCAGACAGAAGAGTCGCCCGCGAACTTGCGGACAGCAGCGACCGGACAGAGTGCAGCCCCATAAAGTGGTTCGCGGTCCGTCCGTCCATCTGCGATTGCTGGAAAGGGCTACAGCGGCGCCGCGTGCTGCCCTCCAGTGCTCACGCTCCATGCCGGGGCCCTGTGCTCGAAATCGTGCATGTTGCGCCTGGGGGCTAACCCCCACGGCAGCGACTTGCAATGTCGATGGCGCCTGCCGGGCCAGCCGCGACCACGGCCGCGGGTGCCGAGGTGCGAAACTACGGAACTACGAAGGGGAGCACCAGTGCCCCCTCCCACGACTTGGACGTTTTCGCAGCGGGGGCGCACGGGGGGCGCGGCTCCCCCCTAGCCAGGGGCGAGCGAGGCCGGGCCAGCGTGGCCCGGCCCCGAGTCCGGGGCCTCCATGTTGACGTTCAAAGGCAGAGGAAATAACGTTTCCCCTTCACATCGCGCTGTCAGAGTGTGGGGCAAAAAAAGAACGCCACATGATGGGGAGCTGGCAGGTATTGCCCAGGCATATTCCCTGGTGCTGTCGGCCTTTGGGCGGCTCAACTGCGCAATGAGACTTTGGGCTGCGGCGACCCCGTGGGTACGGGAGGCATTCACGACGGCCACGCGCGGGGAAGGCAGGTCTGTCACTCACGATCCGAACCCATCATTACAAACGAAGTGAGTGGTATTTATAGTGCGATTGTGCAACAGTTCATGAGTTGCTGTCTCCAGAATACCCACTCTGGCCACTTTCACGAGCTGGCCGGGTTCGTGTCCCTTTCTCATGCCAAGTTTCTATTCCTGCTGCCCAGACCAACTATGATCCATTGCCGACTAGCCCAGCAACTACCCGCATACACTACCCACTCCCACTCTCCCTCACTCCCACACTTCCTCAGCTCCTATTCCCGCCACCATCCCCAACTATGAACCAATCCCGAAGCCATCCCCGTTCATTCACTATAGCCAATTCCCCTTAACTGGCTCCCCTGTAATACATACAGCTCCACTCCCCACAGCACTATTGGCGCAAATCGCGACGTCCCCGGCGCGAGCAAAAATCGATCATCGGCCACTGCCCCCATTCCGCTCGATCAGATCATAGACAGATGCTGCCATTGTTTCCACCGCTCAATGGCAAAATGCTCCATGGCTCTGATGCACCTTCACCTCCGAACCTTCACCTTCTCGGCCGTCTTGTTGGCGGGCGACCGCTGCCCACTCCGTCGTCCTTGGGAGCTGCTCCGGATCCAGCTTGACGCTTGATTCCACGCTTTCCGGCCACTGGCGCTCTGGTCCTTGGATCCTCGGTGCACAATTTGACGTGGTGTCCCGCAAAAACCTTCGTACGTCCTTTTCCCGGCACCTTCACTCCAACCGCTCCTTTTGTGCCTACCCACTTGATGGTGGCAGGTCCAGCCCATCGTGGCACTAGCTTGTGGGCCCTCTTCTCCACCCAATAAAGCACAGGATCTCCCGGTTGTAGGCTGGTCGTGTTCCTCCGCTCCCAAGCACGTGCGACCTCCTGCCACTGCGACACATGTTGTTGGCGCAGCTACTCCAACTTCGCCAATCTCGCAGCATTGTCCCTGTCAGTGCTTTCGCCCTCCTCTGGTAGTGATGGCGCTATGTCACACTCAGCCAGCACATTGATTTCTATTGGCCCCCTGGGTAGAATTCCGTACAGCAATTCAGCGGGTGATGCATTTTGCCTCCGCGTGCGGTGCGTGTTGATAGAGAAAAGCGCTCCCACTAACAAATGATCCCAACAATCTCCTTCGCACATTTTTCCTAAACGCACCAAGACCTCTAGTTTACCCCGTTCGATCCTCCCATGTGATGGGGGGCAATAAGCTGCCGACTGTCTTCGTTGGATCCCCCATTTCCCGCACAGAGTCTGGAATGCACCGTGAAAGTGTGCACCATTATCTGTATGTACTTTGTGCGGGATTCCAAACATCAAGATGATCTCGTTTACCAAGAATTCCACTGTGGCGGCTGCGGTCGCGTTGGGATATGCACGGGCCATCATATAACCCATCATTCCGTCAATTGCTACAATTATGCAACCGTTTCCAGCTGGCGTCACTAGCATGCCCAATATCCAGTCGATCTGTACCCACTCAAACGGCTGCCGCACAGCCACCGGCACACGATTCTGCGAAGCCTTTCGAGGCCCATGTTGTGCACAACGCATGAACTTATTAACCCAGGCAGTGACATCACCTTTCAAGGTGGGCCATCAGAATGCCCCTTCTAGGCGCTTCATCGTCACCTCTTTCCCGTAGTGGCCCCCAAGTGCAGAATCGTGGGCTTGTCGTAAGGCCTTTGGTACTTTGGCCTCTAGAAGGCAGATCGCACAGGTGCCACCTGCCATACGCTTGAGCAAGCGTCCGCCTTCCACCTTAAACCCTTCCGTTGAAAACATTTCCCTCATGATGCCCTGATACCACCCAGAACTCACAAACCGCTGAATCCCGTCAGTGGAAATCGCTGCCATCTCGTCCTCCGGGTCCATGCCCACTTTCCCATCACACTCTTCTATGCACAGATCAGGGCATTTAGATAGATCATCAGACGATTCACAGGCTATCTCATCATCCACTGCTCTGGCCTAGAACTGAAATTCGTCATCATCTGATTTTTGAGCATTCGATGCGATTTCAGCCACATTCCCCACCCTCATTCTGGATATTCCGTCAGCATTGGAATGTTTCTGCCCTTTGCGCAACTGGAACTCAAGGTCAAATTCTGCAAGTATGCATTTCCAACGCGCGCACCTCCCAATCAGATCACGTTTCCGCAACAACCCCACGATCGGCATGTGATCGGTCCTTACAATTGTGGTCCGGCCCAATATGTATGGCCGAAACTTCACCACAGCCACCACCACTGCCAACGCTTCACGTTCAGTCACAGAGTATGCACGCTCTGCACTCGTCAAAAGTCGTGAGTGGTAATACACTGGGTGCTCACTGCCATCCAAATTCTGGGAAAGTACGGCCCCCACCGCATCGTTACATGCATCGGCGTCCACGATGAAGGGGCGATTGCAGTCCAGTTTTGCCAACACTGGTGCATGGGTTAGGGCCGACTTCAGCTCCACAAAGGCCCGTTGGTGTGCATCGTCCCATGTAGGCAGCTCAGCGCCCCCTCCTCTGGAGTCACTTTGAGCAATTCGGTCAGCGGCTTGGAGATTTGGCCGTAATTCTTGACAAAACGTCGGTAGTAGCCTGTCATGCCAAGGAAACTTCGCAGCTGCGTTTTGGTGACGGGTATCTCAAAATTCTCCACCTTCTCAACTTTGTCCTTCAGCACCGCCATGCCCCTCACAGAAAGGGTGAGCCCCACGAACTCCAGCTGCTCAAACCCAATAAAGACTTTCTTGGGTTTGAGTTTCAACTTGAACTCCCGGGAGCGGTCCAGAAATGCGCGCAAATCCCGAGTGATGCTGTCCTCCCCCGTGTGTCCAATGCCCCCGTCATCCACGAACGTTCACGTTCTTTCCAACCGACTTTATGCCCTTGCTACTAGGCGGCTATAACGTGGGGGGGGCATTTCGAAGCCCGAACGGCAGCACTGTCCACGCATAACTACCGAACGGTGTGAGAAAGGCTATAAAGGGGATGGATTCAGCATCAAGGCCCATGGCGTAATACCCACTAAACCCGTCTACATTCGTGTAGAGGGGGTATCCGGACAAATCTTCCATGACTTCATCAATCCAGAGGAGGGGGAAACGGTCAGGGATGGTCGCTTGGTTTAATGCAACGTACGTACAACAAAACCGCATGTCCTCCCCTTTCTTTGGTGGGAATCTCACCGATGACAGCCACTCACAATCTTTCTCCCACTTCACAATCAACCCTGCACTTTCCAAGGTTTCCAACTGGTTTTTCATAAATTCCAGTTTCATTAGTGCAAATCGCCATTGAGCACCACAATACGCTAGCGTCGGCCCCTCTTTCAATTGGATATGGAAAGTTGCAGCTGGCGTTCTCTTTAAGTCTAGGTAGGAAACAGCAAAGCAGTCTTTGTATTGCACCAGCAAATCGCGCACTTCCCTCACCACAATCGATGATAACGTGGGGCCGAAATGGACTTCCGCCAGCCACTCATTCTCCACGTTGTCCATGATTCGGGGGAGGCTCGCCAGTCGTGCAGGGGCACTACTGTCTTCTTCAAATGACAAGTTACTGTCGCTTTCCAGGCCGAATTGTGCAAGGAGCCCTTGAAGGACGCCATCAACGTCCCTGTCACACACACCAGCCTGATGTGGGGGACGCCCTGCCCAAGGTATGGTGACGTACTTCCAACCCGCTTAGCGATATTATACGATATGGGAATAGGTTGGGGTGGTCCCGCCTAGGTCCCCGTAAGGACCTAGGTGCCCGGCGAGGCGGGTCTGCGTCTCAAAGAGAACAAGAGCCCCACACCAACAACTTGCACGCACCATTGGTTTTGGAGCCACCTGAGGGTGGCCCACCACGCCGGCCCCAAAGACTGGGCCCAAAACAAGTGCGGCCGTCCCCGGCCTCCTCCGCAATGGAGGCCGAGGATTCAGATTCGTTAGCCCAAGAGGGCACCCCAACACCCCGAGAGGGGAGACCGACATCTGGGGTCGGTCAGCAGGAAGACACAACCCGCGAGGGCATGGTGGAGGTTGAGCCAGTCCAAGAGGACCAACCAGGACCTTCGGCAAGCCAGGCGCTGGAGGAGGCTAAAGACCAACCCATGGCAGAAGCCGAGGCCAAAGAGAGCCAGGGCGAGGCAGCAGCCGAGAAGATGGCCGCCTTACTACAAGACCCAAGAGTGATGGCTCTCCTGGAGAAGATGGCCGCAGCCGCCACGGTCAAGGCGCAAGAGACCCGCGACCGGAACGCAGCAGCCCGGATTGCGCAATTGGAGATCGCCGCGGCCTCTGCGAAGAAGGAAGTGAGGAGGCAGGAAATCGCCTTGAAAAAGGCCAAGGACAAGGGCCGAGAGGCCGATGCTGCCCAAGCTTTGGCAGAGGAACAAGTAGCCAGCCTCAGTGACCGGCTACACAAGTAGAAGGAGCGCGCAAGTGAAGCCGAGGAGCATATCATAAAGCGGCCCAAGCATCTCGAGAGGGTACCAAGTCCGACGGCGGCAAAGATGCTGACGAATCGAAAAGCTCAAGGGGCAGAGGACTAGAAGACCGTCAGGCGGACGAGCGCAAAGCGCAAGAGCCCCACAACAGGTGAGGCCTGGAGACGGCAGGCCGAGAGGGCCAGAATTATGGGCCTATGGGCCAATATCGCAGGCCCTTCGGCCAATGATCCAAGCCCCGCGGCCAATGTGCCAGGGCCATCGGAAAGTGGTCCCGTCAAACGGGTAAAGTTGCAAGTGTGCATCTAAACCCCGAGCGATGGTGATCAGACCAATGAGGAGTCTCTCACTAAGAGTGGCCGTGCAGTATGTGGGCCAAGTCAGACTAGGCCGAGAGGCCCAGATTGGAGTCCTCGGAAACTGGCTTTGCCGGAGTGGGGACCGAATGAGAAAGAGCGGGTACTGGAATTTGTCCCCCTCCCCACTAGCAAGAACGGGGGGGGGGAGGCTGTGTCCGTCACGGGAATGGCCATCTCGCAAAGGAACCAGGCGTCCAGAGATGCTGCCAGCTTTTGCTTGGCCCCGGTGGTGCTCAGGCCAACATGAGAGCACCACGCCTTCAACTCGCGGGTCATGAGGTCGTGGTACCGTGCCTCAAACCCCTCAGGGGGGCGCTCTCACAGCACGTCGCAAGGGCCGGGCACCGCCTTCAACTCGCGGGTCATGAGGTCGTGGTACCGTGCCTCAAACCCCTCAGGGGGGCGCTCTCACAGCACGTCGCAAGGGCCGGGCACCGTGAGTGTGTGTGTGTGTGTGTGTGTGTGTGTGTGTGTGTGTGTGTGTGTGTGTGTGTGTGTGTGTGTGTGTGTGTGTGTGTGTGTGTGTGTGTGTGTCAATCAATCAATCAAGCTTCCTTAAATTTGACGCTCCAACAACTAAGGTCACGGCGCCTCTCTATAGTGTTCAGGAAACATGACGGGCAAATCAGAAAATGTTTGTCTCAATTGGAAACCCCCCATACCCAAAAGAAAAGAACCCCCACAGGGAATGAAAGTCAGGTGAACCAACAGCCAGCGGACAAAGAACCTGGGTAACTCAAGGAAAATGTGTCATGGGGCAAAGCCCCTATCCCTCACTCCATCCCTCAAGTCTATCTCGACTCAACAGACTCCTCGAGATATCGGGAAACCTCATCTCGTGCAACCCGGAGAAAGCGCCCCAAAGGGGCACAAGCAGACCTGGTCAGCCAAGCCAATCCCCTGCTCCTACGACCCAGAACCGGACCCATAGCATCCCGTCTGACCGAATCCAAAGACATACACTCAAGAATCAAATGCTCCCGAGAGTAAACCTCCCCACATAGGGGGCACAGCTCTAACTCATCGGGGTCCCGTGTCGGTGCCCAAGGGCCTAGATGATAATGTCCAGTCATGAACCGAGCTACTAGAGTGAGGTCCTGCCGCCGTGCTACAGCTGCGTCGTCCGGGTACCACCCTCCTCCTCCAACATGCTGGAAGACGTCGAATAACTGTCGACCTGTCTCAGATGCTCTCCAGCGACGCTCCCCCTCTGTCGTAAGAGCTCGCTCCACGCCATCTCGGATGAGTCGACGTCGGCCAGGCAGTGTCCGGGGGATAGTATGGCCTCGGACTGAACGCTGGAACCACGTGAAGCCCAGCTCATCCGGCGTCACATAGCTCCGGTGTAGCTCGAGCGGCTGGTCGCCCACGACCCCAAGGTGTGTGTGTGTGTGTGTGTGTGTGTGTGTGTGTGTGTGTGTGTGTGTGTGTGTGTGTGTGTGTGTGTGTGTGTGTGTGTGTGTATATATATTCCAAATGTAGTATATATGTTTACAAACGAGGGAACTCCCCTGCAACTCTCAAAGTGTAGTAGGATCCTTTTCCAACAGGAGCCAATGTAGGGTCCCAAACAAAAGGAAAGCAAGATATCAGCATTGTTCACAGAAGCCAGAATGTTCATGCAAGGGAGTCCCAAGCAGCAAGGCAAAATGTTTAATCATAAGGAGAATGTAGCAGGTCATGTCCCAAATATCCCAGAGTGTCTGAAAATATTCCAAGTTGTTCTAGGCTGTTGTCCCAAGGTTTTCCTAAGTCTCCCAGAGTGTCCCATATCCCATGCCCTGTCTGGCTTCCAGCGTCAAACTTTCCCGGTCTCGGCAAACAATAGCCTCTGTCAATGGGAAAGATCAATCAATCAATGTATAGTGTTCCTTCGAAAAGCCCTCAGGAAACGAGCCAAGAATGGATGTCCCAAACCCAAAAGATAAGCCCAACTCCAATCATGTTGTCCACGTGTTAAGTCATGGATCTCACTAGTCAGTTGCTGCCGCAAAAGTGCAAAACGGGGACAATGGAATAGTCTATGAACTCTATCATCTATGGGAGAGTGACACCATGTGCACCGTGAGTCATCAATATGGAACCAATGTAAATACTGGTTTGTGGGGTAGTGGCCCATCAGAAATTGAGCCACTTTAGATACATCATTGCGGGAAGATCCTAAGTCCAACTCAATGATCGAGAGAACCAAGGCATGACATAGTATAGCTAACAGCCATATGGGGAGGTATCCCACAATGCCTCCAAAGGGAGGCTAAGTAGCGTTTGATAGAGGTCCTGATAAATTTGTGGGAATGGGGAACAGGGAGGACCTCAAACAGATTATGGTCGTTAGCCACATTCCTAGCAATAGTATCTGCCTGGTCATGCTCAGTGATGTCAATGTGACCAAGGATCCACCACAAACTATAATCGGTATCTGAGTGTATAGGTTCAACAAGGCGCGCCGGGTAATGACCTTTAATTCCTTGCCGCCTTGTCAACACTGGATGGCCTGTAGAGTAGTCGTGGAGTTACAGGCAATCGTACACTAGTTAAATATGCCGGTGTGTGGGGCATGATGACAAGCCAAGAGAAGGGCAATCAATTCTGCGTGAGCACTGGAATAATGCCCTACGAATCGAGTAGCAATGGAGTGACCAACCGAGTCTGTGCCATGGAAGAAGATTGAAAATAAGCCACAATGGTCGATGTGAAGCTTTGTATCATTGTTGAGTAACCCATCTGTAAAGATCCATAAATCATCGGGTGTAGAAGTAGCGTGTGCATGGCGAATGTGATCCAACGCGGTTTCCCAATGTAAGAAAAAAGGGGAAAGAAAACGATCATCAAATGTTGGATCAATATACCACCATATGCGCTTCTCTACATGACGAAGGGTGTGGAGGGGCAGATGAGGGGAGAGGGCCTGGAGCTCGAGACAAAGCATATCGATTGGCGCCATAGTGTGGTTGACTCCTCTCACAGGGGGAGTCAAGTCAAGAAGATCATGCCCATACATCAGATGACGAATATAGAGCTCCACTAGGTACTGTCTGATATACAGATCAACGGGCATGAAGCCTGTGATGAATCGGGCGGCTTCATGTGAAGTCGTCCGATAAAGGCCCATGATGGCAATCGCTGCTTGTCAGAGCACGTTGTTTATGGGTTTCAGTTTTGAAGGGAAGCGAATGATGGATGACCATGTGGAAGAAGCATAGAATAACATGGGGAGAATGGTGAAGGGAAGCGAATGATGGATGACCATGTGGAAGAAGCATAGAATAACATGGGGAGAATGGTCGCCTCAATCATGCGGCAAGCAATGATCAGGTGGAATCCCCATGTTGGGGCCAGGCCCCAACACAAACGGTGCAACCTGGTCTTAGCCTTGTGTGCAATGTGTCTGATGTGTGTGTCCCAAGATAGCTTGGAATCCACCGTCATGCCCAAATATCGCATCGAGGGAACACATTCCAAGAAAATGCCTCCAAGAGAGAATGTAGGTAGAGGAGCACGCACGCGTCCTATCACCATGTATTTGCATTTGCCCAAGCCAAACATGGCCTTCCAGCTGTATACCCAATGGTCGAGGATATGCGCAACTTGTGGTCCTTCAGCATCTTGCTCCCTCAATGTCAGCGATATCTTCTAACAAATCTTGGATGTATATCAAAAAGAGGATCGGGGATAAAGGGGATCCTTGAGGAACACCCATAGTAAGGTGATGGGTTACCGCTGCAGATCCTATCTCAAATCAAGCTGAACGGCCGTTAAAGAACAATGCAATCTAGCCAACAAGAGGAGTAGGCACATGAAGAAAGATCATTTTGTGTAAAAGACCGGTGTGCCAGACACGATCATATGCACTCTGAAAATCGAGTTTGAGTGTCATCAAACGATTGCGTGTCTTTAGCGCAATGGTCGCCGCCACAACAAAGTTCCATAAGACCCACTCAGTGGAACGGGTCTTACAGAATCCAAACTGATGAGGAGATAGCAGAGACGCCTGCCCAAGGTAATGGGTCAGTCGTCTTGTGACGATGGTCTCAAGAGTCTTCGAGATGCATGACAATAGGCTGATAGGGCAAAAGCCCTTAGGGACCAACAAGTCAGCATCTAGCTTGGGCACAACCACAACTGTGGCGTTTTTCCAAAGGACAGGGACGTATTTTAGACGAAGTGAGGCAGAGAAAAGAGCCAACAGGTATGGCTCCAATATATCCTCATATTGACGCCGTGCGATGAATGGAATTCGGTTTGGCCCTGGGGCCTTCCAGGGATCAGAGGCAAATATCGCCTCATGAAGCTCGATGGATGTAACATGTACTGCGTCCATCTAATGAGTATCATGAAGAAAAGAACGAACGTTTGAGGATATTTGAAGATGAAAATCTTCATCAGGTAAAGTTGTGGTGGGGAAGAACCGTCGGGCTAATGCCTCCACCTTCCTCTGGTCATCAGCGATATGATGACCATCCACAATCAAATCTTGAAGCTCATCAGTTCGTCTCAGATGTATAATTTTTTGAAAGGTTGTTTAGTAATCTGAGTAAGACGTGTCCTCACAGAACTGTCTCCAACTTTCTCTCTTCGCTTGGTGGATATTGGTTTTTAATTCCTGCTTGATATACCGCACAGTTTTTGTCCCGCCACAAAAAGCGACCGGAACTGTGCCTCAGAAGAAGATAATTCCCTCGGTCCCAGGGACTCAGCTGAAGCAACCCAATTGCAACCAAGCAACAAAATCGCAACAACAAAATGAGATTGTGAATCACTGAGCTCATGCTGACAAAGACCAATCCAGAAAGTTGAGTTCGGTGGCCAATTCCGTCTTCGAACTGACCGTTTCATGTCGCATTGAAATTACCCATTCCCAAGCGCCCACGGCGGCCCCCAAACTAGCCCTTCCCTTCAAAAACAACCGCGAATATACTGTCCAATTCCCACTGTCCGTCGCAGCTCCAATAAATTATCGACAGGACCCACTCCACCCGACGTCGCGGCCAACGCGAGGCCACTTTCGCAGCTTCGCTTTATCATCCTCACAGATGCTGTTGAGAGTTTCCGCAGCTGCAGACTGGCATCCCTGCACAGTGCCTTTTGCCTCCAATCTGCGCAGGAGCGGCAGCAATTCAAAAGCCAAATCGATGTACCTTGATATCAAGGTTTCCACTTACTAGAGTTCGCATTAGGACAGTGCTCCCACGCCTGTGCCCAGCTCTCCTCTCGACTCGCGCCCATTGGTCAGGTCTGCACTCCAGGGTGACAACCTCTTCTGAACGGGTTCCCGTGCCCACATTCCATACATCTCAATACCTGCCTGCCACGCCAAGATGGACTTTCTGTGCGGCTTGGTGTTGCTGCGGGAGAAGCTGCCTGGCTTCCTTTCTGCATTCCCAGTTCGAATCAGGCCGGCGCTCGCACGCCTGTGCCCAGCTCCCCTCTCGACTCGCGCCATTTGTCAGGTCTGCACTCCAGGATGGCAGCCTCTTCTGAACGGGTTCCCGTGCCCCATTCCATACACGTCAGTACCTGCCAGCCACGCCAAGGACACTCCCCACCGTCAAAATTGTTTGAAGAATTTTCCGATACACCCTCGCATGAAGACACGGTACAATGCAGTCCTGGAAAATGCCAAGAGTTATGCCGCTTTTTCGAAAAACAATGCTGTTCCACTTCTTCTTGCATTCCCTTTCCAAGCAATCTTTCCCCTCTGTATGCCTCTTTGAGTACAGATATTTCAAGAGGAAGAGAAAGAAGAAGAATTTCTTCCTTTTCTATGCACTTTGCACGCCCTTGCGGCAGGCAATAGTTCTTTCAACGATAATACCTGCAGACCGCTGGAGGTCTGGCACCGTCCGATCATCTGAGTCTACAGAGTGGTGTGCGCAAGAGCCGCAAAACACTGATCCTGACACCAACTATTCCGGAAGCGGTTTCTGGAAGCGGCAGACCCTGGCCGGATCCGTGTGTGGGTTCGACTTGCATTCTCACCAGCGCATACGTTTATTCACAATCCATATCCTGGTATCTAATCATCTGCTCATCGGCCAGCTGCAGCTGCAGCCAACACTGGTAGAAAACAGCCTGTTTGCGATGCCAACTGTGATGCTATTTTGACACAAAATGATGCCGTCACAGCGATTGAGATGGCATAAAAGCGGCTGTGATGGCATCAATTTGTGTCAAATGGCATCGCAATTGGCATCGCAAACAGGCTGTTTTCTGCTGGTGCAAGTCAACGCCGCACGTTTAGTCTACCGTCATTCCCCGTGGTTACAACATAAACAATGCCATCCAATTGGATGAACCGATAGCATTTAGTAAGCAGAGATTGGATAATTCTCAACTACTGCGCAAAGAGCGCCACGGAAGTGAAGGAAAGTTTCGCTTGAGAAGCGGAAGCTTCCTGGAAGACGCGTTCATATTTAGGCCTCGCCACTGCCCGGCCCGCCGTGCTGACCCGCGTGTTCGTCGTGTCTACCATGCTGACCGGGAGTTGGCCGAGGCGGGGATGGCGCCACCGTGGGCGTGGAGAGGCCGGGCAGGCAGGCTGCCGCGGCGGCGTGATACTCTGCGGGCAGGCATGTTGTTTGTGTTTACGTTTACTATTTTGCCTTTACATTTTTGCGCCCAAGAACATAAACTTGCGAAAGGGGCTATTGCGGGTGTATTGTCGTTTTTATTGCTCGCTGTGGCGCCCAGGGTACACGACGAAAGTCGCGTCAAAATGGCAAATCCTCCGCTCTCTCTGACACACACAGAATAGGTCAGATCGCCCGCAACAAGGGAAACAACGGCGTGGAACGACAGTTCATTTTCTGCCCATTACAGCGCGTCTGGCCGCCACTCCCCGAACTCCCTAAGTATGTGTGCACTGTCTTGATGTAACGGGGTCTTTATGTACGTCGAGGCTCTTCGATGATTTGATTCTAACCAGGCAATGTTTGCAGCATCGAGAAAAGAGCGCCACAATGAATACTACAGAGTGATAAGCCTGGTACCGCTTTCCGGGGCAGAGCGAATACAAGAACACACCACGTATAAAAGTACAATATAGCAATCGAGCGTAAATGAAAACGCAGATGCTTAACAACGCAAGAAACAATCTCGTAATTGGTGCCATCGTGACAACCAAATAGGACTGGAGGCTGACGCGCACCTGGCGAGTGACGTGGGGCAGGCACGTAAGGCTCCAGTGGCGGTGTGCGTGTATACGCGTCTCCACAGCTGCTACGCTGGACCTGGTGGTGTTCAAGCGCCACGGTCCCCATCAGCACCCCGTTGCCAACACGCAACACTCCTTTAGCAATCGAGCCAGATGACGTGCGCGAAAAGGGCGACGACAGTGTCGCTACAAGCCCCACACGCCCAGAGGGATTGGAGGCGCTGTGTGCACTCACGGACCTCCCCGCTGCCGCCTGTGGGCAGGTTGGCATGCCCTGGTGTCGATGGGAGCGCAAAAACGCAACGACAGTGTCGTAGCGAAACTGCACATGCCGAAAGCGATTGGAGGCGCGACTGTACTCACGGGCCTGCCCTCTGCCAGCCAGGGGTCAGGTTGGCCTGGCGTGGTGTGGAAATGGAGCTCAAAATCGCAGCGACAATGCCGCCGCGAAAGACGAAATAAGTCCCGAGAACCGGCGGAAAAGATGACAGCGAAAGCACCCGAGAAAAGATAACACAGAAGCAGGAAATACCGAAATGGACTCGAGGAGTGACATGTGCTTATAGGCCTGCTCCTGGCGGCCCAGTGCGGCCGCGGCGTGGGCTCTGGGAGGAAGCCGGGGAGCCCCGGGGTGTAATTGGGAAGATGCGGCGTGGAGATGCGCGGTCAACGTAAGTTAACGCAAAGTCAACGCCTGTTGGGGACCTCAGCGGCGGGGGCTCGTTGGGGGGGCCTGGACGGAGACGGCACTGTCAAGGCATCAGATTCGACAACAACAAAATTAATTACAATTAATAAGTACTGCGATGACCGATATTGAATGTTGTGTACGTTTATTTCATGAACATCAACGTAACGTTTAGTACATTCTTTATGTAGAGTGGTACAAACTTTAGTACTTCACTGGATTGTGTTGTGCCATTTCTTCTCTAAGTGGGTCTAAATTGGAGCAAGGTTCCAGTCGTGGGCCTCTTGGACCCGGGGCGACCCGCGCCGTCAAGCACTTGAATGCGCACAGCACTGGCCTTCGATATATCCTCGACGTGCCTTCGATATGCCTTCCGTATATCTTCGATATGCCATTGATTTGTCTTCGATGTGTCTGCGGGGGCGGCCGAGCACACCCGTGGACGGCACCCCGGCGAGCAAAACTTTGTGAGAAGAGGGGAAGGCGGCGAGAACAGGCTGTGCTTCGCGGCGCCACTGATTCGCGACCTTTGACGATGCGCGCTGACGGCGCGGCAAGCCGTGAGGATCAGCGAGGTGCGGATTGTGGGGAATTCACCTGCCGGGATTTGGATTGCATCTGGCAAGGTGGGCCGAAAGAATGGCATTGTGCGTGGGAGGGGAGGGCAGGAGGTGGGGGTTAGGGAAATTTCCAGATTTGGGCATTTGTTTCTCCCAAGGGGGGCTGAGGCGAGGCTGCCCTTACAGGTAGGCCCAAAACGGGACCCTTGCAAATGGAAGGGTGTCATTTCCTGGGGCTGTTGCAGGGCTGGGGCTAAAGTATGATGCAATACAAAGAAAGCGTGTCGTACAAATGCGTCATGCAGGCCCTGGTTGGGCATAAGGTCGTGACAAAGAGAAAGAGAGGTTAGAAGTAGGAATTGTTAAGCAGAGAAAGAGAGGTTAGGTTTGTTGTCGGGGATGATGCAGGGGGGCAGGCGATCTCAGCAGGCGGGGAGGGCGTTTATGCAGAAGGGATTGGCCTCTGAGGGTTGCTGCGTGGGCGTGGGGGGAAGGCTTGGTAAGAAGAGGTGGGCATCCATGCCCCAGCAGATGGAGTCGGTGCTTGGGGCGTTGAGGGAGCTGGACATAACAGGGCAGGAGGCGGCCACGGCAGTTTTGCGCCACCCGGGGCTCAGCTACAGGAATACTGGAAAATGGGCAGAGAGGGCCGTGGGTTGGGAGGCACTGTTGGGCATTTCTGAGCAGTCCGATGAAGAGTTGGTGAGGGAACCAGCCTGGAGGCCTACCGCCCTGACGATGAGTGGCGGGAATTGGGGGAAGAACATTGCACTCTTGGAGCAAGAAGCTTGTTCCATGGAGGTCATAAGGGGGATTATTAGGAGGCAGCCTGTTGCTGCCTCCATAATACACGGAGTCTCTGTGGGCCAACATGGACTTTCTGTGTGGCTTGCAAGCCCAATGCCCAATGCCCAATGCCCAATTGGGCATACCGCGCGAGAAGCTGCCTGGCTTCCTTTCAGCTTTCCAAAGGTGCTGGCACTCTCCACAGAGAACAACCTGAAGCCGACAGTCGAATGGCTGTCCGAAAAGGGCTTGCAGAAGTGTGACGTACCGGCTGTCGTTCACAGGTTTCCACGAAACTCGTGAGAATCACCATGGACACCCATGGTCACAAGCCAAGTCGCAGCTGGATTCAGACTGATGTCCATGGAGTTAGGTCAGCATTGACAGAAAAAATAGTATGCTGCGAGCTAGCAGGCCAAGCTACAAGGAATTCTAGAGGATTCCTGTGCCCAACCTCTTGCACATGTCTGTCTTCTGGAGCCAGGCACAAACTGCTGGGTGACGTGGGAAGTTCGCAGGGGCATCTGCTGACCTGACGTGTCCGGCATGTGTGCACGGGCTCAAACACTTGACAACCTTTCTAGTTTGAAGTAGACCTCAATACATCTCGATGTATCTCCGTACATCTCAACGCATGGGCATTGGGTGCCCCGTTGTCTGCTTGACAAGGGTGCTGCTGTCCTGAATCTTGGACCTCGATGGGGAGAACTCAACTTAGCAAACCACACAATGCAGTCTTTGCGGTCGTTATTGTGTGCCCAGGTTAACCTCATTGCTCAAAGCATCTGATTGGACCGATGTGCACAGCTTGTCCACTTGACATGTACAGATACACGTACACTGCAGTCAACCTCCTCTGTGGAGTCAAGGGGCTGCAGGAAATAGTCCTTGTCTCATTGTTCACGAGCCCAAGCCATTGCCTAACTAAGTAGCTGTGTGCGATCACCCGAGCAAAACTGCTGGAGACAGAATTATTGGGGCCCAAAAACGGAGTCACTGAGGGGGGAGACTAACTACAATCTGAAAAGGCTGCGCGCGGAATGCACGGTCCTCGCAGCGCTCACCACGCCGGGTGTGTTGCTTTCATCTAAATAGGAACGGATGGAACCCCATTCCTCACCAGCTCAGCACTTGTTCAGTGCAGCGGACTCGTGCAATTGCCAGAACAATAGCGATTGTGCCTGGGCAGCGAAGGTGGATTTGTATGCCTTCCAATCTAAATACTTAGACTGTATCCCTTTTTCCTTGAAGGTGGACTTGTTGTGTGAGCACACAGTCACTGCGTGTCAAGATGTTATAGCCTTGTGCAAAGTACAGCCAGGCCCAGCAGCAGCGAGGCTACATCAGGCAACTTCCGAGCTTTCGACCAAGCATTGATTGTTGAGAGTCCAGGAGTATCAGTCCCTTTGTCGAATCGACGAGGGGTGCGCAAGAGAAACAACACCCAGGCCCGAAAAAATCCTGAACCCCATAGTGTCCACGACAGGTACCAGAGAGTCCAAAAAGTACACCAAACTCAACGCCAACGCTCAGGCAAGAGCACCCCTGTCACTAGAGAAGAAATGCCACAAAAGGGACGTAGCAAGCACGGAACAAGAATCTATAATAGATGCGAGAGGACCCAAAATGTACCAGAAACAAACCCTAACACAGCGCCAGCCTGTAACGGAAAACCGTGGCAAGGGCCGCGCCAAGATCAGAACACGTGCAAGCCAGCAACCCACAGCACTAATCCCACTACGGAGGGCCAGCTCCCGCTCCAAGAAATCGCCCGCTGCCTTCGGGACGACGCCATGGAGCGAAGCCACGACGTTGGATGTTGGCGGTGGTGATGGTGCTGGCCACTCTCCCGGAGAATGAGAGCACGGGCGTCAAGGCGGCCGCAGTGGTCACAGAGGGATGAAGGGGAAAGGAGTTACCATTGTGCACTTACATGCTTCAGTAGCTGAGAACGGTGACATCACAACGTTCATTATCCAAAGAAATGGCAAAAGGCTTTGTACTCTGCGGCACTTGCTTGGCTTGATTTCAGGATAATTATCCGTACTTACAAATACGATACCTATACGTACTTATAAGTACGATAACCAACCTGTAACGGACTTCTTCTCCCAAGGGTAATGTTAAGGCAGGGTGCGCCGGCAGGTCTGGGCCCGTTTTGCTTTCTCATTGGACCAAACAGGGCCATAGGCATCTGGTTTCTGGCAACCCTGTCCCTTGGGTAAGTGTGAGTCCTTCAGGAGTAAGGGCGGCCGGCCAATCCTTGGAACTGGGCCGCACACAACGGGCCAGCCCGGGCTGGCCCTTGACTTTGGTGTGGGATTGGAGGCGCGTGGGGGCGGCCATTTAGACGCCACCCTCAGCTTTGCCTCACCTTGTTTGGCCCCTACCCGGCCCGCCCCAATAGAGTGGGCGTGGCTTAGATGCGAGGTGGAGAGAGAATTGAGTACATGAACAGCTCTGACTGTAATGGTCGTCGTGTGGGAGCACGGAGAGGGGAGGTAAGAGAGACAAATGACGGTAAACGACGTCAGCATCGAGAGCAATCAATCGCCGCCAATCTGGGGAGTCACACAGCCCAACCAGATGCGAACAGAGCATTGACCAAGCGAACGACAGCTCGAGTTGCTATAAAGCGCTGAGGGTGCAGCAGGTTTGCCTGACCAGTTTTCCCAAGCCGTGCAAGTGCTGCTGTTGGATCCTGCAGCACTCTGCCGGCATCCACCAGCATGCTTCGTTCGCGATTTCTCGCTGATGTGAATATGCTTCGCTGCATGCGATGCGTTTGCGATTCGCATTGAAGAGACGCATCTTTTCGACATGCAAGGGACGTGTCCGCCGTTACTGCAGAGAATCTGGGTGTGACGCAATGTGCTCAAAAGAAATACTCTCGACAGAATTCTACACGGATCTGAATACACCCCAACACGCACTCAACCTCAAACCACGGCCAGATCAATTCACCACTCCCAGACCACTATCGCGCCCTCTTCTACCGAAACCCGCCACGCTGACCCACCACGGACAGGTGGACACAGCACATGACAAAGAACAGGCCCTCAAAACCAAACAGCGGCATCGCCAATTTGCGCAAAAGGACAGCTCTCGACGACCCTTTCCGAAATTCGATCAATCCAGCGGCGTTAAGAACTTCCTAGAACGCAGGGAAGGGACTTTGTGTACAGGCAGCAAATCGATTCTCACAGCCGTTAGCACCCTTGCACAGTACACTGACATGTCGTTCGTCGACTTCATCCCTTTCACCTCACAGTGCCCAAGGGTGCCTCCGAAGCCCCACGATGTACGACAAGACACAGCAACGGGCGGCGACATCCACAAGCCTCCGCAATTATCAAGACAAATCGTGGTTCACAGCCAACCAACGGTGCAAAGAATAAATACCTGCCAACTCTGGGCAGGCAGGCCTCATGCATGCGCAAGTAGAAATGCCATGGGACCATATGGCACAGAGATTCGATACTCAAAAGAAGCTACCAAATACAACACTGCAGAATCAGAATGGCAGATGGCAGGAGCCCCATTGACAAACCTGCGCTCAATCAACACTCCATGCCTGTCAGCGGGTGGCCCCATGCTTTTCCAACAATTTTATCACCGCCTTGTGACCCTGCTGAGCTGCCACGGTGAGTGCGGTGTCGCCATCCTGCGCATCGCGGCACATCAATCATGTCGTACGAATTGCTGCACGGCCCGTTTCCCAATGTGCGGGACACGGGACTGAGAGACATCCGATATGAATCAAATGACAGCAAGTTGACTATCAATGGCATCGTACTGTGTCCAACGGCCAATCAATAAGTGTCCAATAAGCACCAATTCATTAGTTATGAAGCGGCTCACTTGCAACAGCGCATCGCATTTTACGCAACACAAGTGGAGGGTGATGAACAAAACAAGAATGGTGATCGCACCTCGTTGGCCAGATCCACAGACGCTCCACGATCCAGGAGCAGCTCCGCCACGGCGGCGTGACCACGACAGGCTGCCCGCAACAGGGGTGTCTGTCCACCCTGAGTGCCAGATGAAGCCGTTCTTCAGGGGAGCGAATTCCAAAACAGCGAGCAAAACACGTGCAACATACTGGCACAGCCGTGTTTCCCTTGTGGCCAGCTCACATGACGAGGGCGCTTGGGTTCTTCATTCAAAGTTTCAAAAGATGCTCTAAAACAGAGAGCAGGACATGGAATACGAATGTGAATGTTATCAAGGCTCGTTCAGCCAGCTCGGAGATGCGCTTTTTTGGGGCCGATTATTTCGGAATTTGTAAGCTGTCGAGGTGACCGCAATTAGCCCACCTGTCCAGAAACACTTGCAGTACCACAAGCGCCCAGGTTTTAGGCAACACATGCAGCAACACAATCAACCAGTGTGTAATAAGCACAGGAGACTACACATTCGCTCAATGCACGAGCAAAACAAACGCCAGAAAAATCGCCTGGTGCTTAGGCAACATGCGAAATAGAACACTTGCCCAGTACTTAAGCAAATCCATGCAGCAGCCTCGGCCAGTACTTATAAAATACCCGCGTGCTCAACAAACTGTCGCCCTGTACTTAAGCAACAGGTTGGCAGTGCCGCATTCTCCTGCTACTTAAGCAGCACCTTGTGACCCCACAACAAAATTTATTAGTGCTGAAGCGGCTCACTTGCAACAGCGCATCGCATTTAAGCAACACAAGTGGAGGCTGATAAATAAAACAAGAACGGTGATCGCACCTTGTTGGCCAGATCCACAGACGCTCCACGATCCAGGAGCACCTCCGCCACGGCGGCGTGATCAAATCTGGCAGCCACCATAAGGGCTGTATATCCATACTGAGTGCCAGATGAAGTCTTTCGTCAGGAGAGTGAATTCCACGCAAAACGCGTGCAGCATATAGGCACAGCCGTGTCTCCCTTGTGGCCAGCTCACATGACAAGGGCACTTGGCTTCTTGATTCAAAGGTTCAAAAGATGCTCTAAAACAGAGAGCAGGACATGGAATACGAATGTGAACGTGATCACGACTCGTTCAGCCAGCTCGGAGACGCGCTTTTTTGGGGCCGATTGTTTCGGAATTCATAAGCTGTCGAGGAGACCGCAATTAGCCCACCTGTCCAGAAACACTTGCAGTACCACAAGCACCCAGGTTTTCGGCAACACATGCAGCAACACAATCACCCAGTGTGTAATACGCACAGGAGATTACACATTCGCTCAATGCACGAGCAAAACAAACGCCAGGAAAATCGCCCGGGGCTTAGGCAACAAGCGAAATAGAACACTTGCCCAGTACTTAAGCAAATCCATACAGCAGCAGCCTCGGCCAGTAGTTATAAAATACCCCCATGCTCAACAAATTGTCGCCCTGTATTTAAGCAACAGGTTGGCAGTGCCGCATTCTCCTTCTACTTAAGCAGCACCTTGTGACCCCACATCAAAATTTCCTAGTGCTGAAGCGGATCACTTCCAAAAGGGCATCGCATTTAACAAACACGAGTGGAGGATGATAAACAAAACAAGAATGGTGATCGCACCTCGTTGGCCACATCCGCAGACGCTCCACGATCCAGGAGCACCTCCGCCACGGCGGCGTGACCATTAAAGGCTGCCCCCATAAGGGCTGTCCATCCATCCTGAGTGCCAGATGAAGCCTTCCGTGAGGAGAGCGAATTCCACGCAAAACGCGTGCAGCATACAGCCACAGCCGTGTTTCCTTTGCAGGCAGCTCACAGGACAAGGGCAATTGGGTGCTTGATTCAAAGTTTCAAAAGATGCTCTAAAACAGAGAGCAGGACATGGAATACGAATGTGAATGTGATCACGACTCGTTCAGCCAGCTCGGAGATGCGCGTTTTTTGGGCCGATTATTTCGGAATTTATAGGCTGTCGAGGCGACCGCAATTAGCCCACCTGTCCAGAAACACTTGCAGTACCACAAGCGCCTAGGTTTTAGGCAACACATGCAGCAACACAATCACCCAGTGTGTAATAAGAACAGGAGATTACACATTCGCTCAATGCACGAGCAAAACAAACGCCAGGAAAATCGCCCGGGGCTTAGGCAACAAGCGAAATA
This sequence comes from Ostreobium quekettii, assembly GCA_905146915.1. Classification (NCBI taxonomy): domain Eukaryota; kingdom Viridiplantae; phylum Chlorophyta; class Ulvophyceae; order Bryopsidales; family Ostreobiaceae; genus Ostreobium; species Ostreobium quekettii. The sequence goes on from CAJHUC010000280.1 coordinate 87,540, forward strand.
GAACACTTGCCCAGTACTTAAGCAAATCCATACAGCAGCAGCCTCGGCCAGTAGTTATAAAATACCCCCATGCTCAACAAATTGTCGCCCTGTATTTAAGCAACAGGTTGGCAGTGCCGCATTCTCCTTCTACTTAAGCAGCACCTTGTGACCCCACATCAAAATTTCCTAGTGCTGAAGCGGATCACTTCCAAAAGGGCATCGCATTTAACAAACACGAGTGGAGGATGATAAACAAAACAAGAATGGTGATCGCACCTCGTTGGCCACATCCGCAGACGCTCCACGATCCAGGAGCACCTCCGCCACGGCGGCGTGACCATTAAAGGCTGCCCCCATAAGGGCTGTCCATCCATCCTGAGTGCCAGATGAAGCCTTCCGTGAGGAGAGCGAATTCCACGCAAAACGCGTGCAGCATACAGCCACAGCCGTGTTTCCTTTGCAGGCAGCTCACAGGACAAGGGCACTTGGGTGCTTGATTCAAAGTTTCAAAAGATGCTCTAAAACAGAGAGCAGGACATGGAATACGAATGTGAATGTGATCACGACTCGTTCAGCCAGCTCGGAGATGCGCGTTTTTTGGGCCGATTATTTCGGAATTTATAGGCTGTCGAGGCGACCGCAATTAGCCCACCTGTCCAGAAACACTTGCAGTACCACAAGCGCCTAGGTTTTAGGCAACACATGCAGCAACACAATCACCCAGTGTGTAATAAGAACAGGAGATTACACATTCGCTCAATGCACGAGCAAAACAAACGCCAGGAAAATCGCCTGGTAACAAGCGAAATAGAACACTTGCCCAGTACTTAAGCAAATCCATGCAGCAGCAGACTCGGCCAGTACTTATAAAATACCCCCATGCTCAACAAACTGTCGCCCTGTACTTAAGCAACAGGTTGGCAGTGCCGATTTCTCCTTCTACTTAAGCAGCACCTTGTGACCCCACATCAAAATTTCCTAGTGCTGAAGCGGTTCACTTGCAACAGCGCATGGCATTTAACCTACACGAGTGGAGGATGACAAACACAACTAGGATGGTGATCGCACCTCGTTGGCCACGTCCACAGATGCTCCACGATCCAGGAGCGCCTCCGCCACGGCGGCCTTACCATTTTGGGCTGCCCGCATAAGGGCTGTCCATCCTTCCTGAATGCCAGATGAAGCCTTCCGTCAGGAGAGTGAATTCCACGCAAAACGCGTGCAGCATACAGCCACAGCCGTGTTTCCTTTGCAGGCAGCTCACAGGACAAGGGCAATTGGGTGCTTGATTCAAAGTTTCAAAAGATGCTCTAAAACAGAGAGCAGGACATGGAATACGAATGTGAATGTGATCACGACTCGTTCAGCCAGCTCGGAGACGCGCTTTTTTGGGGCCGATTGTTTCGGAATTCATAAGCTGTCGAGGAGACCGCAATTAGCCCACCTGTCCAGAAACACTTGCAGTACCACAAGCGCCCAGGTTTTAGGCAACACATGCAGCAACACAATCACCCAGTGTGTAATAAGCACAGGAGATTACACATTCGCTCAATGCACGAGCACAACAAACGCCAGGAAAATCGCCTGGTGCTTAGGCAACATGCGAAATAGAACACTTGCCCAGTACTTAAGCAAATACATGCAGCGGCAGCCTCGGCCAGTACTTATAAAATACCCCCATGCTCAACAAACTGACGCCCTGTACTTAACCAACAGGTTGGCAGTGCCGCATTCTCCTTCTACTTAAGCAGCACCTTGTGACCCCACATCAAAATTTCTTAGAGCTGAAGCGGCTCACTTGCAACAGAGCATCGCATTTAACCAAAACAAGTGGAGGATGATAAACAAAACAAGAATGGTGATCGCACCTTGTCGGCCAGATCCGCAGACGCTCCACGATCCAGGAGAACCTTCGCCACGGCGGCGTGACCATTTCTGGCTGCCCAAATAAGGGCTGTCCATCCTTCCTGAGTGCCAGATGAAGCCTTCCGTCAGGAGAGCGAATTCCACGCAAAACGCGTGCAGCATACAGGCACAGCCGTGTTTCCCTTGTGGCCAGCTCACAGGACAAGGGCACTTGGCTTCTTGGTTCATAGTTTCAAAAGATGCTCCAAAACAGTGAGCAGGACATGGAATACGAATGTGAACGTGATCACGACTCGTTCAGCCAGCTCGGAGATGCGCTTTTTTGGGCCGATTATTTCGGAATTCATAAGCTGTCGAGGTGACCGCAATTAGCCCACCTGTCCAGAAACACTTGCAGTACCACAAGCGCCCAGGTTTTAGGCAACACATGCAGCAACACAATCACCCAGTGTGTAACAAGCACAGGAGATTACACATTCGCTCAATGCATGAGCAAAACAAACGCCAGGAAAATCGCCTGGCGCTTAGGCAACATGCGAAATAGAACACTTGCCCAGTACTTAAGCAAATCCATGCAGCAGCAGCAGCCTCGGCCAGTACTTATAAAATACCCGCATGCTCAACAAACAGTCGCCCTGTACTTAAGCAACAGGTTGGCAGTGCCGCATTCTCCTGCTACTTAAGCGGCACCTTGTGACCCCACAAAAAATTTATTAGTGCTGAAGCGGCTCACTTGCAACAGCGCATCGCATTAACCAACACAACTGGAGGCTGATGAACAAAACAACAATGGTGATCGCACCTCGTCGACCAGATCCACAGACGCTCCACGATCCAGGAGCACCTCCGCCACGGCGGCGTGACCATTTTCGGCTGCCCAAATAAGGGGCGTCCGTCCATCCTGAATGCCAGATGAAGCCTTCCGTCAGGAGAGCGAATTCCACGCAAAACGCGTGCAGCATACAGGCACAGCCGTGTTTCCCTTGTGGGCAGCTCACATGACAAGGGCACTTGGGTTCTTGATTCAAAGTGTCAAAAGATGCTCTAAAACGGGGAGCAGGACATGGAATACGAACTTGGATGTGATCACGACTCGTTCAGCCAGTTTTCTTTGGGCCGATTTTTTCGGAATTTTTAAGTTGCCGTGGTGACTGTGATTAGCCCACCAGTCCAGAAAACTTGTAGTGCCACAATCACACATTACTTAAGCAACATGTGCAGTAGCACAACCATCCTGTATTTAAGAAGCATGGGAACTAGCACACTTTGCAGTACACATTATGCACACATATCATCCAGTACTTTACGCAAAACAAGCACAATCAAATCGCCCGGTACTTCAGCAACATGCAAAGCAGCAGCGACCTTCTTAGTGCTTATAAACATACAGACTAGTACTTGTAATACCTCAGCAACGCAATTGCAATAGCACAATCATTCAGCACTCAGGAAATAAATCCATTGGCACACCAACTGGCACTGGTAAGTACAGTAAAGTTGAAAACCGTTCACCATATTTGCCCAAGTCATTTGCCCTGTATTTCGTACCTCTTCCTGGCAATCAACGTTTGTCTCTTCCAGGTGGAACAAGGCCATCTTTTTCAAGCCTTTCTTAGCTGCCCAGTGGAGAGGCGTGCTCCCTCTCTAAGCAGCACTCAACAGAGTCAATGTGGGCACAAATGGAAGAGCATGTTCCTGTACTAAACATCACAATCTAGAGTGCTTGCATCTCTACAACTCGTTAAATCAAAACAAATATTGCACAGGGGTGGACTGCCAGATATTGCATTACATCTTGGCTGGCCCAATGCACCTTTCCACAGTCCCTAAGTTTGTTTGAATGTCAAGAACGACTCACCACAATTGATACGGTGGTCACTGCACATATATTCATTGCTTGATTTGCTTCTTGTTTTGGGATGTGCCCCAAATTGGCTGCATCTAATCTGCATCTAAGCGTAGAAGTAGTATCTGGCAATCTGTTTTTGACAATATATGTACCTGAATGCGGGGGCATTTGTGAATTGCAACCAATGTGCAATATGAGACTAGGACAAACAAATACTTCAAAAATGGACAAGAACATTAACACAAACCAATGAAAAATGATGCCCACTGACACCAGAACAGTACTAAAACACAACCACTTAGACAACTAGTGATGCCATGCAACTGGTGATGATGATGAGCAATGGTGCCAGCAATTGGATTATGTCTCAACCCTGACTCACCATCCTGTTTGAAATTTAAAACCTTTTCAAGAAAAATTGGCAAAAGCGAGTACTGAGACATACACTGTAATTCCCAAATCAAGGTTATCTATGAAATCAGTCAAGCAGATCGACACTGCAGCTAACCTCTCTGGCATTAGCCTTGTACTCAGGAGTTGCAGAGTGCTCCAAGGTGATGCCTTTCTCTTGCAATTGCTGTTCAAGGACTGGTGGAACCAAACCTCTAAAACCTAGCACCTCAAGTTCGCACAAGCGTTCCACAAATGGTGGGAACTCCATCGCAGCGTTGTCCTGGAGTCGGAGAATCCTCAATCTTAGGCACCCATCTGCAAGTGTGCTAGGATTGCAGGACAAGTTTGAGCAGCCCTGGACGTCCAACTCTGTCAACTCGTGGAGGTCCCCCACAGAGGCAGGGATTTCTGATAGACTGCAGCAGCCATGCAAAATCAACACCTCCAGTCGTGCCAATTGGCCAACTGTAGATGGCAGGGATTCCAACTGCCAGCACCCACCCAAGTTCAAGGCTCTCAGGTACGTCAAGCATCCAAATGATGGGTGCAACTGCTTCAAACCCAAGCACCTGCTCAAGTCCAGCATTCTCAGTTTTGGCAAATAGCTACCTGTAGCAGGCAAGAAATGCGCAAACCCGCAGCATGGTGCAAGCAATTTGGTCAGCCTTGGGAGTCGCCACAGAGACTGAGGGATGCTGTAGAGGCTTCTGCACCCTCGCATTGACAACATGCTCAGTTGCTCCATTTGGCCCACTTCGCTTGGGAGGGATTCCAGCATGTCACAATAGTCAAGTCTCAGCAATCTTGCAGACTTCAAAACTGAAACCTGTGGAGGTAGCTCCTGGATGTCAGAGGACGTCAAGTCCAGAGCCACTAATTGTGCAACAAGTAGCGAAACTGGCATCTGAGACACACCAGCCTTCCTCATTACCACAACCTGCAGGTTGGGCGTCTCCAGATCTTGTAGACACACCTGTTGGTCGTGCGTGATGCTCTGAGTGGTGGAAAAATGGGTCAACTTGAGCACCCAATGCTGGCAGGTAGACTCTGGCAGCTGTGAAGACACCACCCTGTCACGTTCTGCAAAAGGCAATTCAGATGCTGCCATTGCACCTTCACCTAGAATGTTGCGCAGGTCATACTGAAGCATCCTAAGGGCACTGTCTCGAACCACATCATGCATGCGGTAGCGGACAACATCGCATCTCCCCCAAGAGGGCACTGCAAGGTCGTGCTGTTGAAAGTCAGGGACACCTGATCGATGTTCTCCGACACGAATAATTAAGGACCTCTCCTCCAGCTCCTGCACAGTACTCTGTGCTGCCTTTTCATCACAAATACCAGTGCTGCATATCAAATCAACCATGTCAGATGGAATCACTTCATAGTCCTCAGGCAGCATTGCAAAGTTGAGCAGTACGGCACGACTCAGGTCCCCAAGGCTCCTAAAACTCCGAAGAAAGACCCTGTCAAACACATCTCTGGCAACCACTCCATCTTGCTTCATGCCTTTGGCAGCACTTCGCCACTTTTCTCTTTCCTCACGAGTGGGGCGTGATGTTTGTCCTTCCTTGTTGTATGACTTGGCCTCCTGTCCCATCACTGCCAGTGCCAATGGCAGACCTTTGCATTCCTTGACGATGTCTTCCACAAAAGGTCGTTGCCAATTCAAAGGCTGCCCACCAGCAAAAGCATGGTGGCAAAACAGCTGCATCGACTCTCTGTCGTTGAGGCCAACCATATGAAGGCACTTACTCATGGCACACCATCCCACAAATTTTGCCACTTCTTCATGACGAGATGTGATGAGGACCCGGCTGTTCTCATGTGATGCAACCATGAGGTGCTTGGCATGATGTTTGTACCACACATCATCAAGCACTAGAAGGAATTCCTCATTTTTCAATGCTGCCTGCAGCCGCAAGAAGCTATCTTCACTGCTTGTGAGTTCCACTTGGTGAGCACCTCCCAACAGGTCTTGCACAATCCTTTTCTGACACTGGGGGATGTTGGGCTCCTGTGATATTACCACAAATGCATGCTTTGGATACCTGGCCTGAACCTGGGGGTCATTGACAACTTGTTGAGCCAAAGTGGTCTTGCCTATGCCGCCTAGCCCTATGAGCACCACATATTGGCATCCATCTCTGAACAACAGGCTGCGGACAACTGATAGTTGGGGGTCCAAACCTATAGCATCCAGTGCTATCGGGATGCAAGCAGGTGGCACAGCCATCCTTCGATCGATGCTGTCAAGGCGGCTTTGCAACTTTTGTTGGCTTGGCATCACAATCTCCAACTTTTTGGCACCTGCGTGCAAATCAAATACATATGTTGCTTCAACACATTTTATTGCACAGAGCTTGGAGATCCAAACATACTTGCAATTGTGAGAACAGTCACCCAAGTGAACTGGTGTTCGATCTCACCTTCCACTGCGATGTCTTTGATGTGGCCAGCCATCCTTTGATCCATGCTGTCCTGACGGCTCTTGATCTTTTCCACATCTGGTATCACAATCTCCATGTTTCTGGCAGCTGTGTGCAAATCAAATACACATTTTGATTTACCAGAAATTGAACCTTACCGCACAGCACTTGAAGATCCAATAGCACATGCAACAGTAAGAAAAATCAGCAAACTGGCATTCAGCCCCACCTCCCATTGCGATATCCTTGATACCCTCAGCCACCTCATCAGTATGGTCGATTTGAATCCTGTCCAGTTCATCCTTGCACTGCCTAATTGTCTCCAGCACAGCGTTGGGGGCCAGTGGCCCAGCCTCTCCATCAGAGGCCATTGGCATGTCGATCGACGGTCCACGGACTAGGGTTGAGGGGAGCTCAAGCTGGCAGCCCCTGGGTCCCTGGGCATGACAATGAAAGGCATAAAGAAGGCAGGACGGTCCAAACAATGGGGCACAGGGCAACCAACAACACCAGAAGATTGGCTATCGCTATTGGAGATTGGCTGTTGTCCAGCGAACAGCAAGGAATCGACAACACTGATATTCTCACCATGCAGCAGCCCGACATTGATTAGAAACGCAGTGGCAGGGCGATGCACAACTGAGAGAGCCTGTGTTCTCGTGGAGTGCTGTTGTTTGATATGCACTGCAAGAGATCTGTCCAACCGGGCGCAAAGTGCACGGTTGTGAGCAAGGTATCAGTAAAACACAATGTGCCAGTACAACAACAAAGTACCAAGATTACCAATGCATACTGCACAGACAAACTCACCTTATTGGGAGGTTGATGAGAAGGATTCCAATTGGCTTTTAGCCCTTGCAAAAATTGGGTGACGTCCCTCATAGTTGGCCGCTCTGCAGGATCGATTGAACAGCACCGTTTCATGAACAGATGCATGGCTTCCGGGCAGTCTTCAAGTTGCACTGTGCATGGCTCTTCATTGTCCAATTTCCTCTTCATCACTGTGGCATTTCTTCCACCAGCATGCCCCAGCTTGTCTGCTCCATATGGATGTGCTCCTGTTATCACCTCATATATGACGACTCCAAAGCCGAAGACGTCAGACGAGGCAGTGGTGGGCTGCCCTTCATACGCTTCTGGAGCAATCCACTCCAGTGTCCCTTCTCCCAACCTTGCTGTCTTGCTCCTTCCCTTGACAGCCTTAACTGCAAGCCCAAAGTCTGTGATTTTCACCCTGCAGTTGCATGGGTCTGTCCCAAATATGAGAAAATTTGAACTCTTAACGTCTGCATGGACGATAGAAAGGCTGTGCAGATAACACAACCCTTTTGCGGCCTCCTTCAGGAGGTTAAGCGTTCCTTGCCAGCCAACTTTCTGAGCTCCGTGGCACATGGCTCCCAAATCTGAATCTGCCTTTTCCATGACAAGCCAGCCAGATGGCGATGTGCCATGGACCTGGGCAACGTTGGGATGGTTCAGCCTTGCATGCACCATCACTTCCTTGACAAATTTTGCAGACTCCTCAATGGGCACGTCGCTTTCCACAAGCAGCTGCTTCACAGCCACCCTTGCAAAATTCCATTCAGCCTCATATACAACGCCATACCCACCCTTACCAATCTGCCTCTTCAGCAAAATTGAATCTTCGGAAATGATCGGCAAGGATTTCATCTCCTCATCGTGAGCGCATTTGATGGGCCTCCACTGCAGAAGCAGATCAGGCTCAATGCCACCCTCAACGCCCTTGAGAATATAAGAAAGCATCTTGTGCAGGTACTTCCTGTCCTCCTCAATCCTATCCTGGGGCACGGTACCTTCCAGCTCTAATGAACTTGCCACACACCATTCTTCACTTTTTGTCTTTAGAGATCCACAGATATTGTTGACGAATGTGCTCACATCGTCGATCCCGTAGAAAGTTTGGATACTGAAGGGACCCGCATGCTTGCGCAGTATCCTATCTCCCTTCCAGATCGCCTGCTTGAAATCCTGCCAATCCTGTGCAGTTGCTCTGGCTGGCCGCTGCAAGCCTTTCGCCTTTTCCAGCTGGTGGTTTAGGAACGACAGCATCTTGTGATTGTACTGCAGCCCTTGTTGTTGGACGCGCCCCACCTGATAACAAAGCAAGAAAATATGTTAAGCGCCTGTCCCCAGAGAACTGCACAGAGCAGCATGTGCTTCGTCGCACAAAATGTTGCCCCGTCTGAGGAAGACAAGCATTGGAATCCTGCAGAGGGCAATGCACTCCCTAAGCTCATCACATTCTTTATCTCCACCACTGGGCACGTCCCCTGTGCCGCAATGTCACATAGGCGCAATACACTACAGAAGGAGCCACAACGGTCCACACATGGTCGACATACGGCCCCACGCGGCCTCATTTGCGCAGTACCAATCCGAACTCCGACCTAATTAGGTAGGTCCGGCGGCTACCACCATGGAGCCGCTGTCGCGTCGAGCCGCGGGAAAGAGGGCAGTGGTGAGAAACGCATGGTCCCCAGGCGCCAGGAATCGCAACTGCCCTTCTCTCCGCGCAGCGCCCAGCGGGGGAGGGCCGTGCGCCATCGGCTCCGGCAAACGGGCCCCTTTCTTCGCAGGTTCCGCGCTGCATCCCGTCACGGCAACTCACCGCTTCCTCCTGGCTCCCGTCAATCTCCATTTCGCTCCCCACCGCCAACGGCCGGGCGGAGCGATCCGTGGAGCGTCGCTTGGCCGCATGCCCGCTGGAGCCCTGCAAGCATCGGGGGAAGAAAACAGGGCGCGTCACGGCGACGTCCTGACCGGCGCCCCGGCCTCCACATTCTTACCGGGGCACGGCACCACATCCTCCCTCTCCCCCTTTGGCAAAGCCAGCAAGAAGCCGCGAGCCGTTTGCCGTTTGATGCCCAGGGATCGAGCTCCTGCCCGCGGCCCCCTCCCCCCGCAACCACCACAGCGACCTGATCGCCTATGTCGATCTCGCGACTGGCCAATCCGTCCCGATCGGAGGTTCGTCGTCGTGAGCCGCGGCTGGGCCGGATGCGCTCGTCGCGCCGAGCGACTCACCTCGGTCGGTTGACTTCCGTCTTCGCACCGGTCCAAGACAGTGGGAGGAGAGCGTTTGGCCGGCGGCAAGGCTGGGGTTCCTCGCTCCTCCGCCATGGGCGCCCGCAGCACGGCCGCCCTTGGTTGAAGACGCAGAGAAGCACGCTCACAAAACGGGTGTGGGGATTCGAGTGAGGCGCCGAGATATGGTCCAACTTCACTTCGGCTTCTCACGCAAGCCTGCCATTCGTTCGGGAGGACAGTCGTGACTGACCCCAGTCATGGCAGCGCTGCCAGTCCATTCTTCAAGAAACTTGGTTGAGCGCCCCGGATTTGGAAAAATTTCGCGACCGATGGTTGACTCTGGCGCGGTTCGTCAATTATGACCTAACCCACTACTCACTCAATTGCACCATCTTCAAAGCTTAGAAATTGCATTCCAGTTGATATACACTGATGTTCGCAAACCCTTTACATAGCGACCAAAAAGGATTCGAAATTTTCGAAGTCCAAGTTCAATGTATAGCAAGAGCTTTCCCTTTTAATCCGCGTCGCTTCCCAAGGGACAATAATCGTTTCAACTGCTTTGGAGCATGTTTTTGGCATTGCTGTTATTATGTCACTGGCAATGTTACGCAATCGCATTCGAGCGCAGCTGCTTCAGCCCGCTTTTCTTTCTGTTTGCAGGTCTTGGCAGCGATGGTGATTCGGTGCGGCATGATCGGACGATAGAGTCACCCCAAGGAGCTCAAACGGAAGATAATCCCCAGTGGGGGACCATCCGAAGGCTGGTGGTGGAATGGATGTCCCTGTCCACCCACTTTTTGTTCGTGGCCGTCGTCCTGAGCGTCATTGCTGCTCATGGCATTGGTGCAAACGTTGTCGTCGCAGGTGCGATTTTGGCGATGGTCGCCGGCGGCTTGAAGTTAACTAGCGGATCTCTGTTTCTTGTCAGGTGTTCTTCGAATGCGCGCAGGAGATACTTTCGATGCCTATTCGATATGTCTTCGATACTTCTTCGATATGTCCAGGTTGCAGTGAGAATCCCAGTGGCGAAGCGCCCTATGGCACACGAGAAAGGCTTCATGCACAGAACTAGCTTTCGTGCAAAATGTCGGTAAGGTCCAAAAGGGTGCACTTGTGTGCAACATCACCATTATGTATTTTTTTGGGCAAAATGGCTGTGCTCAAGATTGACCATCAGAAAACAAGGAAACTTGTGCGCAACATCGCCATTTCTGAGTGCACTAAAAAAGAAGAGGATGAACGCCTTTACAACACCAGTTTTCGTGCTTTACATCACAAGCTTAAGAAAGTTTTTACAAAAAAAACATGTACAACACGGGTTCCGCTTCCCCCCACCCCACCGACCCCGTGCATTGATGCACTAGGCCCAGCGATATTTGCCTGCATTTGCGCGCGCGGCGCGCGCAAAGGTTGTCCTCCTTTGTGCGCAATATTGTGGTTTTCTTGTTCGTTGGGTGACCCCAAAAATGGCCTGTTTGTGCGTAAGTTTGTTGTTGTGGCATTTTTCTTGCATTTTGCTTATGCACAAAATGCACGTTTTGTTGTTTTCCATGACCCCCTTACCGACATTTTGCACGAAAGCTTGTCACAAGTCTGGTTCTTTAGTTACCCAGCTCTGATGATTAGTCTGCATTTTCTCCTCGCAAACGGCTTGGCAATGACATAGAGTACTTCTGTCCACCGCGAGGAGCACAGAATGGAAAATTGTCGACAGCAATGTCAACGAGGGGAAAAACACTGTTGATTCAGTGATGGGATGCAGATCACGTTGGCATTTAGGAGCATATGCCCATGTCCTCCCTTTCGCTGCTCTAGGCACTGTGGGTAAACTATATTACTAAATATTAGTTGTGACGTGGCTACTTGGGGTAAGACAGTTATTTGACATTTTCTGGAGTAGGATTACGTAATTGGCTAAATATACCTTTTGGGGACGTTATTTAGAGCTTCTTGGTTCCAACGAGCTTTTAAACGCCCGATTCCGTTAAGAAACGGCGAAGATATGGTCTTATGAAGTCGTAGTACTTAGGGCTAGGGGGTCGGGTGTTAGATGCTTGGAATTAGAGGACATTAGGTCGATCGTAGGTGAACGGTGGACGGTGACAATGTGCCTGGATGCGCACTTGTCTTGTCTTGTCATGATGTGACCGGGATGGACCCGCGATCGGGCATCGCGCATGCAATATGTGCGCGCGCATGCTGCGAATCCATGTAACTGTTCTGGCCCACTCTCTGGCCTCCCGCGAGCCAGCAAGCCACCGCCTCGCTGTGCCGCCACCACTCGCCGACAGCAGGCCCCGGGGATCAATCCCCGTCGAGCATTGGGCCCGCTGCGCGACCACAGGAGCGACTGCCCCGGATACGCCCACCGTCCAAGGTGGAGAGGGCCGGCTGACCTCCAACAGCCGAGCTACAGGGCAGGGCGACCCCAACGCCTCCGGAAACCAGCGGCTGCCGACGGGGCCACAGCATTATTAATTCACATTACTCTGAATTTGGGCAATTCCCCTTGCATGACCAGTTGTTAGCAGCAATCCATTGTGCTGGCGCACATTTTATCTGTGTGCAAGTTGACGCCAGGTGCGTCCAGACCGCAACAGCAAGGGTTTTTTGTGCGCTTGCGTGGATTGCAACCGCCCTCAATGCCGTGCACGACCACGTGATGGTGGGCCTCAGCTTCTCTGTCAATCTTGTCCATTTGGGCGATTATTTCTGCCCAGAATTCGCCAAAGATTGCTGTGGCATTGCAGATTGCAACTGTCTTGAGTGCATGGTATGGCTTGCCTTTGGGTGATCAGCTGGTTGCGCGTCATGATGCAAAAGCTCACGGGCCCACCGGCTTTACAGATGGACTCAGTGGCAGTGTCCGCTTAGGAGATGACGTGGTTTTGATTGCTTCGATTTACTTGATTCATCTCGAGGAGTGACACCGGCGACGGCAAAATGGTTTAAAGTATGTCCGTCCTCGCTTTAGAAGCGATTGATTACATCAAATGTACTTGTCTGGAGAATGCAAAGGGCCTGGCGAAAATTTTGTTGAGCATCGGCAATGCACTGATGCAAATGCAGGTACAATTCAATTGTAATAATGCAAACGAAGCCCTGAGATTGCAACATTCTAACACGATCCAGAACAGGTACACAAGTATCAGGAGTTTTTGCAAATAGTTTTTGTCTTGTTCATTAGTGGCTAGCAATTGCAGGCTCGTGAGTTGCCCCCCGTTGTGGAGAGAACAAAAGAAGTGGGACTGCGGTGCTGTGGCAGAGGACCGGCCCCGGTCGGCCACCATTGATATACGTGCCCTCTTGACCGCCTGCACGACACAGGTGACCATGGCAATCATGGCTGTTGCGGGGCTCTTTTAATGGCCTCCGCTGGTCCCTTTTCTCCGGCGCGTGTCCCACTTCATCCGCCTGCACCCTGTCGGGCCGATGGCCCCCTCCGCCGAACCCAGCGGGCGTAATCGGGGTGCTCGCTCGTTCGTTGCGCGGTGGGCCCTCTTGTGCTCTGGGATCGGGCGGTCCTACCGTTTGAAGACGGCGGGTTGCAAGGCAGCTTGCTCCCCGGGCCGCGAGGCCCGTGCAGAGCGCGGCAATGAGCCAAACGGGTAACAGAGCGGGGAGCAACGCACCCCCGCATACGTATTGGTGGTCGGCCACATTCCGGCCTGACCACCCGTCACACAGACACTACAATGTACATCAGTGTGTCACAGCTGTATCGCCTGGCATACCCCCGTATCGGACCCACTATCGATACAACGTAGCCCAATCTACCCCCATGGCCTGTCCCTTAAGTATAGGGACTTCCCTAGGCCACAAACTACTCCATACTTGGGGGATAATGACAAAGAAAGAGTCTACGAGTATCTAGAGATCACAAAGAATCCAGATAATGGGTCGAATCCCACAGATGACTAGCCAACCATGACTAATGGTCATAATCCTCTCGACCCCCATGTGTTTCCACAACAATGGCCCTGTCCCAGACATGGACATAGCCACTAACGTCCTCTCAACAATCTTTTCAGTGTCATCCACGCAGCATCCATCTCGCCTCAGGTCCGCGACTTTCGCCTCTAGCGGGTTTGCGTTCTCTGACGCCGGGGCTGCAAGTCGCCACTTGAGCACAATCAAGCACAGAGCCAGCAGGGATTTTGGTGTTTCAGAGCAAGTCCTCTGCACAATGCAATCCAACATTGCACAGTTTTGTTTTGTTCGTTTTGTGAGAGTTGGGGTTTCCGGCCGCGGGCCACTTGCTCCGGGTTGGGCCTACGAATGCGCAGGAGATACTTTCGATACGTATTCGATATATCTTTGATACGGCTTCGATATGTCCTCTGCAGGGCTCATCCCAAGGCAGCGATCCTTTCTGGGCGCAGGACGGGCGGCGGTCGGAGCGCTGGGTGGTGCTGAGCTGTTATTCGCGGCCTCTGGAATCGCGAGTGGCCGGCCCGGAGAGTGGGCAGGATTCGGGAGGCGCGGATTGCGTCTGCCGGAATTTGGATTGCATTCGTCAAGGTGGCGCGAGAGACTGGCATTGGGCATGGGAGAGGAGGGCGGAAGGTGAGGGCGCCGGAGGTCTAGGTGGGAGAGAGGTGGCTGGGGAGTCGTGCGTTGAGAATCTCAGCAGAAATCCTAACAGAAATCACAAGAGACTTCTCAAGCCGAATCTCAAGTGTTGGCAACGCCTTCCCAAGGGCAGCTCAGGTGAGCCTGCTGTTTCCAGGGGGCCCAGGGCAAGCCTTCCAGAGAGGCACCTGGGGGGGACCCGTCACCGGGGTCGCTGCAGAAACCAGGGTTGGGGGTAAAATTCGTTGCAATACAAAAAACTATGTCGTACAAAATGCGTCATACCTGCCGGGAGTGGGGTTGTTTTCGGGGATGATGCAAGGCGGCGGGCGATTTTGGCTGGCGGAGTGGACGTCCTTGCGGAGGAGACTGGCCACCAGGGTTTGCTGCGAGGGTGGGGGAGGTAGGGCTGGGAGGATGGGGCCGGCATCCACGCCCCAGCGGCTAGAGTCAGTGCTGGGAGCATTGAGGGAGCTGGGCATGACGGAGGAAGAGGCAGCCACGGCCGTTTCTCACCACCCAGGACTGCTCAGCTACAAGAATACTGGGAAGTGGGCAGAGAGGGCCATGGCGTGGAAGGCACTCTTGGGCATTTCTGAGCAGTCTGAGTTGATGAAGGACCTGGCCAGGAGGCCTGCTGCCCTGACGATGAGCGGGGGGAATTTGTGGAAGAACATTGCGCTTTTGGAGCAACAAGGGTGTTCCATGGAAGTCATAAGGGGGATCATTAGGAGGGAGCCTGTGGCTGCCTCCATGTCCACAGAGTCCCTGAGGGCCAAGGTGGGCTTTTTGTGCGGCTTAGGCGTGCCGCAGGAGAAACTGCCTGGCATCCTTTCTGCTTGCCCAAAGGTGCTGGCACTCTCCATGGAGAAAAACCTGAAGCCCACGATCGACTGGCTGTCCAAGAATGGTCTGCAGAAGAGCGACATATCAGCTGTCCTTCAGAGGTTCCCACGAATGCTGACCTACTCCACGGACAACAATCTGAACCCAACTGTGACTTGGCTTGTGAGCATGGGTGTTCGTGGCGATGCACTGGTGACCGTCTTGAGGCGATTTCCCCAGCTTCTGGGCTGCTCCGTGGACAACAAGCTCAAGCCAGCTGCTGAGTGGCTGGCAAGTGCGGGGCTAACGGGTGGTGTGCTGGCCAGTGTTATCCGCAAATGCCCTGGCGTGTTGGGCTGCTCACTGGAAAAGCTCACCGCCAACCATGAGTACCTCTCTGGCATTGGGATAAAAGGGGATGAGCTGGTCAAGATATACCGCACCCAACCCACGATACTGACACTGGCTCTCAAAGGTCCCCTGATGCAGCAGAAGATTAAGTTCATCGAGCAGACCATGGGAATGGTCCCCAGGGACGTCATCACAAAGCATCCACCCATTATTGGCTATTCGCTGGAGAAGCGACTGAGGCCCCGGTTTCTGTTCTTGGCCCACATTGGGCACCCAGTGTCGTTCCAGAACTTCACTTCAGCATTCACTGCATCAGATGCATCTTTCCGAAAGAGGGGCTTGCTCCTGACTGGTGGCCACATCGACTTTTTGGAGTTCTGCAGAAACTTGGGGACAACAAAATAGTATGCTGCATGCCAATGGGTCTGAGTACAGGGGATTCTTAAGCTGGCTGTGCCCCATCGGTTGCACATGTCTTTTGCAGAGCCAGGCACAGAGTGCTGGGTGCAATGGGAATGCTGAAGGTGCATCTGCTGATCTGGCAGTTCTGGCTTGTGCATGCAGCTCTAGTGCATGGCAAGTTTCTCAGTTTTGAAATACATCTGAGTACATCTCGCATCAGCTTCTCCATCATCGACTCGTCTCCCAGCCTCAGCTGTGCCTTGAGCCTCACCACCCTCTCTGCCCATTGATCGGTGTTCTTATACCTCAGAAGGCCCTGGTGCCACAAAACCGTGGCCGACGGCTCCTCTCGCGTCAGCCCCAGCCCCTGAAACGCCCACCCGCCAGCCGCTCTAAAGAACACCTCTCTGCTCCCCTCTGCGCCTTGCACTTTCCCACCTCTGCCTCTCCCGCACTTTCCTTTCTTGCTTTTGCCTTGCGGCCATGCCCTTTCCCAACCATGATTTTCTCTTTGCTTTTTCCTCCGTTTGCTTTCCAGCCTTGTCATTTCCCACTTCTCTCCTTCTTGCATTTTCCTTCCCGTCGGCCCTCCTTGCCAGTACCTCAGAGCAGCCCCGCGACAAAAACCCAGCGCTCCTGAAGCGCCACTGTGGCGCCCAATCCTCGCCGCCTCCCCGCGCCATCAATGCCGCTGAGATGGCTTCGATTCCGGAATCCGCACTCAAGTTGCGCACCACCAGGGGCGGCAATTCTATAGGTGGCGTGCATGGCATGGAGCCCGCGATTGCATGATAGCTCCTGACCTGATCTCCGCTGCTTCTGTGCGCGTGCCTCACAGGCGTGGGCTGCATTCGTGACTAGTGCATGCTTGGGTCCACTGTGTTTGAGTCAGGTCCGATGGGCCATCAGCGATGGTATGGGACGACTGTAGCGGCGCTTTGTACATATGCGCCTGCGTCGCCTATACCCTGGGAGCCGGTTCGCCAAACAGGGGCAAGTTGGAGACCCTCCTTGTGCTTCTTCAGGCCTCACGCCAACATCCCCGCAGGCATGCACGTATTAGTACTGGCAGTACCTAATGCTTTGGGCTTGACAAAATCATTGCGACATGACCTCGTCCGCACGAGAAACCCGAAGGTTTCAGAATGTGCCTGGGGGCTTATATTGGCGCCGAACATTCAGCTGCCGCGTGGCCTTCCGAAGATGCGCCGATATTCTGACTGCACTAGTCGGAAGTGACAAAGCGCTACAGTTGCACTCATGGGGCTCAACATCAAGCGACATCACAATGATGCTTGCCATGTTAAATTTAATCATTGCATCTGCGCAATGCTGATGTGTCGTGAAAGAAATTGTGTCGATGCGCTTGTAAATGCACCGCCTCATAAGGCGGTATGCCACTTGTTTGGCTAGCCGCACATTAAATGTGCGCATTGCCAAGTCTTGCCAATACTTTGCCCCAGTTTGGTTCGCACCTGCGAACTGGTGCGACCAGGCGCCTCGACGACAGATCCACATGTTCATTGCGGAAATGCTTAGTTGTGACAAACTACGACGATACCTTGATGCAACTGACAAGAATTGCGCATTTGCTCCTAAAGTCTTTATGTGGCATGATGCCACGGTGATCGCATCTCCGATTTCTCTCGGGCACCATGCGTGAGTGGTCCCACCACTGGAAGAAAATCAGGAAGCTGTACTATCGCTGCAAATTGGGCTGAAGTACTGTGTGATTCGACCGCGCTGCGCAGCAGTCTGCGTTGGGCATCAAGGTTATCGCACCGCATTCGGAGGTGCTATGACAGGTTCTTGACGGGGAATTGAGATCGGTAGATGTGCCATGATACGCTTGAAGACTGGGAGGTTGCTGTTATGGTGGGCCCGATTCAGCTTTCTGGAAGGCTGTAGGGGATTGTGCCGGTCCCTTTGCATTCACTTGGAGACTGTTTGTGTCAGGAAAATGCGGAAAATGGTAATTGGCACCTCAGTGGGTAACGCTATAATGTATCCTAATCCCTTTCCTCCAAAGTTTTGCAATTTTTTCACTGGCTTCGATATCCTGGCGAGTTGTAGACTATTGGAAGTTCGGCAGAAATGTGGCGTCTGCCTTGCACCATTTTCCGTGTCGTAGGCGATTTTCTTGTGCATTAAATGCCGAATACCGAATAAACAAATCCGGTATCTCTGCTTGGTAAATATAGAACTTGCTCAAACTGGAGTGAAAGCACCTAAGATTTTCACTCTTGCAGCGTTTGTCCATACTATATGCCAAAGGAACAGTCACACATACTACGGCTTAAAAGCAGCACCAACGCCATGATGCATGTGCAGAATCAACACAGAGTCACGCAAAACAAGGGTTGAATACATAAAGCCCGAATCCAGCTCCACACACCGGTCAGCATAGTACATCAACTCCGGTCCTTTGGCCATGCTCCCAAATGCCACGCATACTGTGCTTTGCACATTGGAGTCCAGCTACTGGGGATGTTTTCATTAAACCCAATTTTCACCCCTTGTTGCCATGCATGGCATACTCCCTTCCCCAAAGCGAATCCACATCCAAGCCCTGAGCACATGGTCCCAGGTTGATTTTGTAGTCGTACAGGTCAATCGCCACCACCTCACACCATGGACCGCGCTTGTTGAATCGACGGACGAAATGACCTTTTTTTAGTTTCTTTGAAGAAGAGGCCCCTTTCCTTCACGAGGTGTTCGTCACCATAATCCATGAAATGGGCAGATTCGCATGAGCTGCCATACAAGAGTCTCCAGCACTTGGCGGCGCCAAAGGCGTGCAACTGGACGCTCTTGGACGCTGCCAGTATGTGTTCGCCAATGGACTGGACCAACCTCCATGCCGGTGGGTATTCTTTGCTCTCTGACATGGTCTCATTGAAGACTTTCAAGAAGTCAAAACTGCCACGCAGTTCATGCCAATCATTACCTGTTGTGATCAACCCCTTCGTATGAGCGGCCCAAAAGATCTCCCAAACCGGCTGCCCGTCACATCCACAAACCTCCACTCTACACTGAAACCAAAAGCTGTGAGCCCTGTGATTTGCACCTTCTCCACTTTTCTCTTGACTAAATTCCACACACGTTTCCATCTGGGGTTCTGCCGAACTATCCACTGATCACCAGTGAAGACGACGTACGTCTTCCTGAACCACTGTGCAGCAATCTCCATGTCTCGAGTGCCCCACTCAGTTGCCCAATGCTGCCAAAGTTGCTGTGCTATTGAGACTCACTCCAGGGTGTGTACCTCCAATGCGGTCAAACTCGTCCATTTCATTTTCATTGTCTACATGTTCTGCCTCATGTTGTGCTGCCATCTGAACCACTGTTGACAGCTCTGCCTGTTCCTCATGGGCACTTCCATATTGCAATATTCTCATTGCATCAGGATCTGACACCACCAGTGCGTTGCCATTCTTGACGTTCACAAACACACAGAAGCCTACACCAACAAGAAGGAACACATAGCTCTCCCGGTAGGCCTTCCTTTTTGCCTTTCTCACTTGCTGGAGCAGCATGTTTCTATCACTGCATGCGATATCGTCTACAATTGCACTGACACCAGCGCAACAACTTGCCGGCCCAGGGGGAACGTGGACTATGGGGATTTGCTCATGGCACTCATCGCCATGCTGGCAGTCCGCTGACAGAGCATCGGCAACTGCCTGTGCATGGCGTGCTTCATTTAAAATGCGCCGGGGGCATCCTGAACATTCATTTCGGAGATGAATGACAACTCTAAGCTCATGTTTACCACCACGTGCGACCCCCGCTGCTTGCACATGGATCGCCACAACAGCCATTGGCTGCACTGTATTATTTTCGTCAACATTATTCCTATTCACAATTTCGATTTCCAAATATGATCTACTCTCCCAATGGTGTAGATCCACTTGTCTCACAGACACCTTGCCTTCCTTGTCATACTGAAAAGCGAAGAGACGTTGTAGTCTGAGCACAACTTTCCTTTCATCCATTGCTTTGAATGTGTCGAGTTGGCAACCAGAAGCTTTGTTCAAAGAACAATTCACAACATTCTACTCAGCGAGAGAAAAGCGAAACTGTTGGGTTTGCTTTCCAATGAGCAGCACACACATATTTTGCAGCAGTTCATGTACTGCCTGCCAACTGTGCAGCCGGCATCGCAAATAGGCTGTTTTCTACTGGTGGTCTGGGGGTTGCATGAACGGAGCTGGAAGGCAAGTGTGAGCCTGGCCAAGCTGAGGGCAAACTCCTATTCTGGAAATTATGGGCAGCGTTGAATCGATTACGTATCCGGGAAAGGCCCCTTACAAGGCGGCGTTTGCGTCTACAAGGTTGCGATGCTGAATGGAAGGTAATCAGCCAATCGTCAAACCCTCCAACCCTGTCCTTCCGTCCTAACCTGCGTTTACTTGCGCTGCCCGTCTCACAACGGTCCACGGGCGTGCTGACAAAGCTTCGATGCCGACAGAGCGGACGCACTACGCGCAGGCAACGCACCGCTTTCCTTCGGGATGCAACCTCGGATATCTCAACTCGAACCCCGACCCCCTCCGACGGACAGGGCACAAAGTCCGCGCACACGAAAAGCCCAGCGCATTGACACCTCGCACCTTTGCCCAGACTGTCTCTTGACTTGATCGCCGCCTCACACGGCCGCTGCCTCCCGCCGTCGGTTGCCTGGCCGCTCCATCGATCAAAGGAGGTCAATCCACACCAACCCACGCCTACACAAGCCGACGGCAATCCGCGTCCCCTTGCAAAGGCGATGGCATTTCACCGTGCTTTGTTGGCGCACTCTCTCGATATCCGCGGCCGACGACCATGGGTTGAAAAACGAGGTGCCTGTGGCTCGGTGCACTGTTGACCGCCGACATGTGAGCTCCCATAGTGCAGGGGCCGTGCCTCCGAATTCATTAGAGACTCCTCTTCTGCTGTGCGCCTATTGGAGTCCCAGCAAACTCTTTACGATAAGTAACTGTCGGGTATTGACAGCCATTTTGTCCAAAGGTATGGACGGTATGGAATCCATACTATGGATGCCATGATTCGTATCCGGTTGTAGTGTCGATGGGTGTCCGCCAATCTAAAATTGGTGAACTGGCATGAGCTCAACACGTACATTGGACCACTATTGACAATTGCCACATTGATTAATTAACGTTATTTAACGTTGATTTCTGGATGGGTACTGAGGCACAAAACAGTGAGCATGGGAAGAGACATTTTTGACCTTTGGGCCAGGCAGAGACGACAAAAATTCCCTGATTCTCAACTATGCCCACAAGACAAAGTGAATCAATTGAATCACCCATCCCCAACTTTCACCACCAAGAATCTCCCCTGTTACATCAGTCCTGACTCTGATACATTAGTCTCGTCACGAATTAGGACGGAAACAAAACCCATTGTTGTGATACTTGGACTAATTTTCGAAGGGCGGGGGCCTGGACTGCCAGGCGCTCCAAACAAGGGCGAGGTGACAGACAACATCCACACAGAGATCCTGCATGCGATTGGGTTACACCTTCTGATCTGAGTGCATACGTCACATGGACACACGTTCATCGGAGTCTGAAATCCGGCTTGCCAGATAGTGGCAAGTTGGCAGACCATCCACGTTCTCCTGGCTGTGGTTAGGTCCTTTGCGTGGGCGGCCCAAAAGATTTTCCCAAAACGGCTGCCGGGCCCATCAATAAACTTCCACTCTACGCTGGAACCAAATGCTATGAGCCCTGTGATCTGCACTTTCTTCACTTTCCTTTCACTAGATTTCAAATTCGCTTCCATCAGGGGTTCTGACGAGCGATCCACTGATCACCAGTGGAAACTACATATGTCTTCCTGAACAACTGTTTGGCGAGCTCCATTTCTTGTGTGCCCCATTCAGATGCATTGTTCCCAGCGCCGCCAGAGTGCCTGTGCAATTGAGACTCAACTCAGGGTGTGTACTGCCTATGCGGTCAAATTCATCTAGCCCATTTTCAACTTCAGCATTTTCTGCCGCCTGTTGTGCTGGGTTCTGACCACTGCAAACCACCCTTCTTGCATATCATAAGCACTCCCACCTGCATTTTATCAGGCTGTGACACGACCAGAGCATTGACTTTTTTCGCATTCTCAAAAATACAAAACCCAATGCCAAGCACAAAAAGACATGGATCCCCTGGTAGGCCTTTGTTTGCCTTTCTCAACTCTGGCAGTGTATTTGCATTGCTATCTGCGACATCGTCCACAACTGCGCTGACAACAAGGCAACATCTCGCCAGCCCAGGGGGAACATTAGCTATAGGAATCTGCTCAGGGAACACACTACCCACCATTAGAAAACAGCCTGTTTGCGATGCCAATTGCGATGCCATTCGACACGAATTGATGCCATCATAGCCGCTTTTGTGCCATCGCAATCACTGTGACGGCATAACTTTGTGTCAAAATGGCATCGCAGTTGGCATCGCCAACATGCCGTTTTCTCCCAGTGACCGTTGTGCTCTGACCACCTTGCAAATGTCCGGGCACGTTCCCCCTCTTCCAAAAATACGCCTGGGATGCCCCAAACATTTGTTGCGGAGATAAGCGACAACCTTGAGTTCATGCCTCCCCTCACATAGCAAATTGGGTCCCTGTAAACCAAGGGTCACTGCGACTTTCTGCTGTTCTGTCACATTTTCCTGGGACATTTTAATGTGAGCTGCTTTGATGCACAGAGACACAACAAGGTACCAGAGATACTTGAGGTATCGAAAGATACATTGTTGGACCTATCACAAAAGAGCCATCCTTGCCAAACCAATAAGAAACGAGACCTTACAAAGTACCATGCAATAACCTTTCACCAATGGCCTCAAAGTTCCTGGAAGAAAGAATAGAAGCTTAACAATTCAACGCATGATTCACATTGTCCCAATCAGCAAGTGAAAAACAACAGGCTTGTTGTTGCTTTCCAACGAGAAGCACACATATTTCCTGCAACAGCACGGCTACTGTCCACCAGCTATGATCCTCACTGATGCTCGAGATGCCACCATTTTTCAAAGCACTGCGCGGCGCACAGTAAACACAAGGGTGTTCAACCTGTTCCATGTCCAGAGCTCCTTCTGGACCCTATGGTTTCTTCCCATTTCTTCACAACTCCAATATGCCATGAAGTTCCATCAGCAACCCAGCAATATTTCCCCCCTCAAATTCAATGCCACAGAAGTTGGCACTTTTCATGCAAGGCACACAGCGAACCGTGATCAAGGGGATCTACAGCTGCGTGAGCATATCTTGTGCACACCGTAATCTTCTCCAAAAAAGATGACGAGCATTTTTCTCAATTACATTCTGTCGTTGATTTTGGCCTTTTTCAAGCACCAGGATATCTCCCTGAGCATCCACATCTTGCCAAATCCACTTCCGCAGCAACATAATTCGCGCTTCTGCAAAAGCAGGGAAAACTCCAAGCTGAGAATCCATGGGCGCAAGCAGCTGGCTGCTGCTTGAGCTCTCATGTCCAGGTTCCTTATTCGGCAGCTGCCAACCCATTTCATTCAATGTCGAGCTACATGTCTGCGGCGTCAGATCAGTTACGAATGGATCGTCTGCAGTTGCCCTCCTTCTGTCCAGGAAAACCTATGTGGGATCTAAGTTGTCAACTGGTGTCCTGGCTACCATCACCCCGAAGGGTTCCTCTCCAGGGTCATCGTCCCTGGATCTTGGCGTGTGGAACTTTCCATCTTCCTCAATGTGCCCTCCATCCATAGGAATCTTGATACCACTTGCTTCCATACTCGCGACAAACACACAAAAAGTTGAGTTAACCATCACAGTTCCTCCTGTCAAGTCCGACTAAAGACAAGTACTAAATACCACTACCTACAGCCTGGACAATTCTGGGGAATGCGGCCCAGGCTGAGGCACCAACTTGCCATGCTCAGATCTGGACACGTTGCAGTCACCCTACTCCAACGATCTAAGGGCTGTACTGATGGTTAGCACATCAGTCAGTGCGTCATCAGTGAATGCGAATTTATTGCCATTCTTGCCAAATATTTGGCGGTTTTTTTGCACCTGTTGGGACATACCGTAAATATTGAAACCTTCCGCATCAGAAAATTGCCATTGCGCTTTGCGCTCCCCATTTTTTTTGTTTCAGAGCGGTATTCTATTCTTTTTTATGTTGCACCGCAAAAAGTCCAAAGCGTGCGGTTAACTTTCCTACGCAAAAAATGGCCAATCGTTACATTGCTATGTGGAAGGATTGCTAGCATGCGCTATTTGACACAGCAAACGATGCACACAACATAGCATCAGAATATCCTTTGGGGAGTGTGGCCGTGGACGGCAACAGTGGCCAACCAGCGGGGTTGTCTGGGAACAGGCATTCCAGGCGTTGTCATGGATGCACGTATTGGACAGGACTACGTTCATCAGTCTGGTAAAGGTGCGGATTGACTTCATGTCGGTCAGCCTGTTGCAGCATTCAATCGAGCAGGCATTCAGCTCCCTCTTCAATTTCTCAAAAGGAGCAAGGCACAGCATAAAAGCGAAGTCCGGCCTTTCTGTTTACGAATGCTGGACAGAAGGCAGTCAACGCATCTCCAAACACTCTGCCCGTTTCCTTCCTCCATTCCCTGGGCTTCGTTGCACAGCCGATTTCGCAACGGCTCAGGGGCACACTGACAGAGCTTCGACGCTGGCAGCACAGGTGCTCTCCGCACAGGCAACGCACCATTTTCCTTCAGGAGATAACCATGCGAAAACTAAACCTCATCCTCCAAAACGCACAGTTCAAAGCCCACAGGAAAAGGGGAGAAGTCCAGTGCACGGGCACCTCGCACCCATCCCAAGACAGCGTCTCGGCTAAATTGCAACGCCACCGCGGTGGCAGCCTCCGCCTCCGATCACCTGGCTGCTCCTTCGATCAACAGCGATCAATCCACAGCAATCCACGTCTGCAGAAGCCGACAGTCAGCCGCGTTCCCTTTGAGGAGGGATTGCGTCTGATCGGGCCTTGTTAGCGCCCCCTCTCGGGGCCTACGGCCGCTGACAACGGGCTAAGGAAAGAGTAGTGACTTGCTGGCTGCCGACTTGTGTCTAGCAATGCATCCGAATCCGAATGCATGGGAACTTCACATCGGGAAACGTTATTTCTCCTTCACATCGCGCTGTCAGAGTGTGGGGTAGAAAAAGAACGCCACATGATGGGGAGCTGGCAGGTATTGCCCCGGCATATTCCCTGGTGCTGCGAACGACATGATTCGCATCCGATTGTAGTACAATCATTACAACGGTGGTATACTAGGTTTGGGGTGGGACTATGTCAGAGGCAGGCATGGCCAAGGGCATGGAGACACAACCGCGAGAACAAAGTTACGCTTTCTTGCACCTTCCAGGTGAGAGAAAGCTTCCCAGTGGCGTCCCAGTGGCGTCCCAGTAGGCGTCATTTATTGTCGTCTGGGGTCCCAGTTTGGGCCATTTCCACTAGTGTTCATAGTCATACAACCAATGGTTGTCAACCATTTGTCAATGGTGGATCAGTCACTGCCATATCACCGTCAATGGGTGTCCACCAATCTAATTGGGTAAACTGGGTCGGGCTAGACAATTTGCAGCTGAGTATGGTTGGCAACTGCTGCAGAGGTGTTCTGCAGAGGTGTTGGGGCGAAACTGTAAACTGGCTTCCCTTGTACCTCATGTACAGTTTCTTGCTTTGTTGAACAACATGCATCGGGGGGAAGGGCCAGAACTAACAGCACAAACGGTAGTATGACATTCGAACATCACAATTCTGAGAATTACCGGAATGCCCATATCACGGTGATTGTCAATAAACAGTACGACTCCCGCTGTTTACCAACAAAAATGTACCCTTGATAGAATGCCGATTGTGTACCATTCAAGCCAATCAAGACAGGAACAGCACGTCATAAAGCTGCTATGCTTTTGGGGCCCACATTCATTCTGCTGGATGCCTAGAGGCAAGCAGGTCCTCTGCTGTCAGGCCATGCTCATGGACAGGTGAGCTGCAGTGGCTTTGTCAAGAAACAGGTTCAAGGGGCACGCAAGTGCCAAATAGATCTGTGAGCATTGGAGGGCAGACTCATTTTATATATTGATTCTCCTGGATTGTGTCTATTTATGGCAGTACTTGAAGTATATATTAGG
Source organism: Ostreobium quekettii (assembly GCA_905146915.1). Classification (NCBI taxonomy): domain Eukaryota; kingdom Viridiplantae; phylum Chlorophyta; class Ulvophyceae; order Bryopsidales; family Ostreobiaceae; genus Ostreobium; species Ostreobium quekettii. Next base: position 113,409 of record CAJHUC010000280.1, read on the forward strand.
TACATAACATCGCACAATGATTTGGGACATTCTTTTTCTGACTACCTTCTAGGTGGTGGAGGGATGGGTTTAGCCCCCCCCCGCCGCACACACTCCAAGGCACCTGTCCCGTTTGGGGTGTTGATTCTGTTCCAATGTCCGTATCTCACACACACTGTTTTATATTGTGGACAGATACGTAGAGACTGAGTTTAATTCTCTGTTTGGCTGTTCAATGTGCTTGGAACCTGTAAACACACTGCCCACCATCATGGTTTGCTTTCCTATATTCCCCTACCCCCCTTTTCTGTCAGCAGACACACAGATCAGCCCAACCCCTCTTCCCCATCGATGCAATTGCAATCGAGCTTCAAGCTCCAATGCCTGACTAAATGGGTTCATAGTTGATTGCAAACCTGGCGCCACATCGTTCAGCCCAGCCGCCCCCGGTACCAAACAAAGTAACGAAAACTAATCAAAAGTCGACTTCTCAGGAACTACTGGACAGCATTCTACTTCCAGCCCCTGTGCATGCCAAAACTAGTGGTAATGTTCGATAGGAAATGCCAGACCAAGAGTTGTGCAATTCAGCATGCCCTTCTATTGTCCTTAATCTCCATCTCAGAACCGGAAAGTAAAACATCAATTCTGTACACAAGGGCTTGTACCACCCTCAGCACCAATGTGCAAGGTCAATGTACAGAGTCAACATCTTCAGTTCTTGTTGCGATCGATGTACAGGGCCAGTTGGACGAGTGAGGAAAAGATCGAAAAGCTGGAGGTGTGTTCCTCACCATTGCATGCCAAGAACCCAAGAACCCATGCAGTCATTTACAAGAGGCCTCAGAAGAATAGGATGTGCTGCAAATGTCCGAATGTCCAAAATATCCTCAGTCATTTCCTTGTTTCTCCATGCTTCTCAGGGCTGAATTGGCCCAAGTGCATGATGCACGCTGCACCGCGAAACCATCTTTTGCTTTGGGGGATGATTTCCAGTGCTGTCTTGTGTCAAATGTGGAAGGAGAACAGCCCACCTGTGCTGTCATTTCTTGGCGCAAGGGACAATGATCAGATGATGATCGGAAGCGATCAGAGATTTACTTGTAGAAAGCAAAACAGAGAATGGCAAGCGCGAGCATTTGGAGTTTGATCATTTCTTGGGTGTCAGAGGCTTTGCACGAACTTTCCGGAGCCCTGGGGCCCTGAAGGCACAGGAACCAACAAACGGAGACAATGCAGCTGGTGTGACAGTTGGTAGCTTGATTTTGGTGTTGCCTGCATGCACAGACCAGTGCCCACCTTTAGGAGTTCCAAGCAATCAATTAATCATGTTGCCAGCGAAAAGGCACCAGTAACAACAGCTTGACCACTTCTCATTCGCAACATCAGCATTTAATGATGAAAATAAAGATGGCAACTGTTTTGAAATTCCAAGGACTACTTTTGCCATAAAAGATATCAAAAACAAAATCCATGCATCTTGCAGGCCATGATGGGCAACAAAAGATCCAGCCAATGGGTGCACCATTTTGGGCGGAGTCAATGCATCTTGGAAAACAACAGTGCAATGGGCATTCCCTTTATGAGCTAGATTTTCAGCATTAGCTGCCCAAAGCGATCGCTGTATGTCTGTTGACTTTCTGCACATCTCGCAATAAAAGCATATGCTGTGGAAGTGATGCAGAACTCTCTGGGGCAGTATGCAAAGAGGGCAAAGGATAAGTGCACAACAGCAAGAGTTGATTTGAGGCACCAGGGCACCATCATGACAGGATGTGCGTGCGGTCAACGCTGAAATTGCAAGGTCTCAAATTCTGCTACAGGGATACTGCACCAGCCAAGGGGGTTGTTGCACCTGGCTCACGATGTGGAGCAGCCATACCATTTAGCTGACGAAGTGGTGAGCAGGCAGTTGGCTTTCTACTGGCTGTTTCCACGCCTGCAGCAACCATTGTAAGTTTGAGTGCCCTGAAAGTTCAGCCAGTGGACACTGGTTTTCCTTTGGACTTATTCGAGAAGTGAGTTGATGAATCAGTTCCTGGAACTCTATGCAAGCGCCCAGCAAAAGCCCTGAAGACACCCATCGTAACTCGTAATTCAAATGGCAAACTGATAAATCGATTAAACTTGCAAAAAAATGGGGTGAAAATGTTGCAGCGCTTGGTGGGATGGTTGTGCCTGCTACAGCGGCTCAGGGACAAGGGAGAACAGCCCTTATGACAAACATTCGTGAAGTTGAAAACCGTAGAATGGCACAAATCCACCAAGTGCTACCATCTTCACACAGGAGGGAGATGCCCATCGTGTGCCCATTGTGTTTCTCTTTGTTGCTGCATCGGCTTTCTGCAGGAGAAGAGGGCTTGAGATTGTCCAACAGGTGCAATGGGAGCAATTTGTTCAATCTGGACATGCGTAGTTGCTCCAGATTGAGGCTGCATTACGTTCTGTGGTATTATATCCAAGACAGGGGGCACAAACGTGTCAGCAATCCTGGGAAAAGCCTCTGGTATTTTGGTCCCACTGTACAGGAGTTGCGTCCAAAATTCCGGATCTTCTGGTTTGGGTTAAGGTTGGCAAGTGGAATGGAGCCACAAAACGAGGACAATGGCAACTCAAGAGCAAACAGTTGCACGAGTATCCACATCTGACAGTGGCTAACAATTGCATGGGCTTGACACACTTCAATATAGCGCAACAAAAATGGATGGCACTGTAGTATTAATGTGGCAGGAGAAGGTAGACATCAAAACTGCACAGCAAAACTGCTTTGTGAGGCTGGGAGACTTTATGCATTATGTTCTCTGTTATTTGAGTATGAATGCCTAAATAAATACATACAGGCAAGGCAGTAAAGGCACCTTGGTCACAGCTCAAGTGTCAAGAATACTCAGATTGCCTGGAAGTACTGTGGGTCAGACGATGAGAGACATCAGTCCAATAGCGGTTACAATACCTGCCACCCGTTACAAGGCACTTTGAAAGCAAAGTAGTCAAAAGCGTTGCTGATGGATCCTATCTTCCCCTCAAAACCACGACACACACAGTTATCACCCATTCAGATTCAAATGTTTACTCCAAGTTCATGCTTCGTATTTTATTTCTGTTGATGTTGTCAATAGGGTAGTCTATAACACTTACCATGACATGCAATTGAATTGAACAAATTTATTAGTTTCAGTATGTAGAAATCACCTGGAGCCCACCTGTGTTGCAATTGGGGCCCATCTCTTTAGGTGCTGCAGTGCCCCCTTCCATGCTTGCCATCTGCCTTGGCTTTATGCCACCCAGACTTGGGGACGCCACAGGAAGGCCACGACAGCTGGAGCGCCCCTTACTCTTAGGCAATGCTGCTGCACGTGCCGGTTGCACACTGTTCCTCACAGGTTTAGATGGTCGGGAGGTTGAGGTGTCCCTCTTCCTACATGTCAGATATTGGATCATGATCAGAAATGGGGAGTGCACGATGTTGACAAGGGTGCCAAAATACAAAGGAAGACGTGGCATCAATGCACATTCCTTCTTCTGGCCATTCCTGCCCTCTCTGTCCAACAGCTTTTTTCCATCCTAACAGGAGAGCGACTGCTTTGATGCCGAACAACAAGAGAAGTGTGAAGTGCCTCCCCCACACAGATGTTTACTTCCTCTGCCACAAGACCATTCCCCACCCAATTGAGAACAACTGTGAGGCGTACATGTTGGCAGCACTCTTCCTGGCTCCAGATTTTGCTCCTTGCTTTGAAACAGCAACGGACTTTGGGGCCTTCTTCCCTCCTGATGGACCCATCGAAACGGATTTCTGCATTCCAAACAAACAATTAGTTAAACAAAACTGCAGAAAATAATTGCCATAAAACTGGCACGAAGGAAAAGATGCCATCAGCATGAATTGGGTGCAAGGAGAAGATGAGGACCTGCATAGCCAGGTTTAATCTGCACAACGCCTCACCACTCATGTATACTTACATGAAACAATAGCTTCGCCCAATGTTATTTCCAACATGGTGCACTGTAGCAACTGGTATTCCAACATTGGTTGCCTGTTTGCAAAGACATCTGTTCTGAGATGCATCGCATTGGGAAGGGATTGCTGCTGAGTGCTGCATCACATGATACACAACCATCTGTTGATATGGGATGCAGCAAAGATGTTTTGCCAAAATAGTCAATGGTGGGCACTGACCCTAATCACATGCAGTTTTTGGTTCCAAATTGTTTGCTCGTATTTAATCCTAGTGTGTGTATCATGCCAATCACATTTTCCACTTTACCTGTGCTACAGGTACTAATCTATTTCAGCCATTGCTCATCTATTGTACCATTCTGCAGTGCTTTGCAACATATGTTCACCTTACAGTGAGTGTGGTGTTCAACTTTCAACACCCACTATGTGTGACCTGGATGACACATATCACATGTTCCACTTCTCGCATAAATATCACAAATCATCTTACATTCATATTCCAGTCCACATTCACATCCACAATCCACATTCAACGACGTTTCGGCTATTCACCTCTTAATTCTGTTCTTACAGAAACTTATGTTCACAGACTGGTTCCATCCATGGCTCACCTTCTGTGACTTCCTTTTCTTTGGGGTTTCCTCCTCTGCATCAAAGTCTTCATCGTCCTCATCATCACAGTCATCGCCACTCTCCGAGCTGGAGCTTTCTGATGACGGCCTGAAGTCAGAGCCCTCGACATTCTCTTTGGCCTTCAAGACAGGGGAGGACATCGAGCTGCCATCGCTCTGCATGTCAGCGACACACAATCTAGAGCCATCAGACGCAAAGCATCTTTGCCACCATTGCATTCTCAAGCTTGATGTCGTCCATGAGCAGTTGCGCGTAATCAGTTTGTTTGTCCATCACCATTGCTTTTGAATTGAATCTGAATCTGGCATCCATATCAGCAGGGAAATGTGCCGACCTGACACTGCTTTGCATGTTAGTAATGCACAGCAACAGGCCAGTCAAAAGGCATTTTCGACTCTTTGCATTCTCATGCTTACTGTAGTTTCTGTAGTTTACAGAAGCAAAGATTGATGCAGCATACTGCAAATTCTGATCATTTCTGTATCTGCATATTACTATGGCTGGTTATAAACAAAAAAGGGAAACAATTTTTTTCGTTCTCTTCAAGAACGCATCGCCAGCTTGCACTGCTGACTCCCAGTTGCACACAGCACAGATCGGAGCTCTGTTTTGTTGCTTAAAGCTGTAGAAATCCCATGAGATCCTGCTTTAGGCTGTGGCACTCTGTGTGCCACACTGGTTTGCCAGGTGACTGAGAATGCAGCAGTTGAGAGCAGGTGAGTTGTCACAAGACATGCAACTTAACATATTGAGGCAGCTCTAGCAATCATACTGATATACTTCGAGTAATATACAACACCAGCATACATATACACATAGACACATTGCCTATGTTATCTGCAACAATGTACAGTGGAAGAAGGAAAACAAACATCAGCAATCACACTGTCAAAGCAAGTGCTACAGGGTTGCCTCACACAAACTACACAAGGACAGAATAAAATCGCACAAACTTGTGGTGCACAGCCACCATTTGTTCCAGTTCACGTCAATGGCATGTGTCCCCAAGAATCTGGGGCCCAAGAGAACCAAACCAACAATTGTGAGTGGGCGAATTGTTCCTGAAAGCCTTTCACTGCACTTTTCAGCCGAACAGTGCACTGTCAAGTTCACAAAATGTGGAAGGCAGCACAGCACCTGTTGGGCACTGGGGTGCAATCTCACCTGCTCTGCCAGCGACTGCCTCACGATCTTCTTTGCCCTGGAGCTTGGCAGTCTGCTGGCCTGTCGAACTGGCACATCTGTAGCCAGATTCCCACCCCGATCATCTGCCATCTCATTGCATGCAACGCCGCTTTTCTTGGGCTTGTCAGTTGCGACTGACCCATGATGGACATTTGTGGCTGGCTCGGTATTCTTTGCTGCAGAATTGGGCAACGGGACAGGTTCTGCCACCATGCAAGGCTTCCCCTCCGTGGCTGCCTGCAGCTCATCAGGCAGCATTTCGCAGTCGCCTTGAGCCTCTGCCAGCAGTAGGCACACAGGAGTTATACGGCGGCACTAAGCAGACGCTTGTGGTCAAAGGTCTCCTTATCGTATTCTACAATGGTGTGACAATTTCACAGCAAAGGAATGCAACGGGCATCCCCAGGAGGCCAATTCATCTCCCTTACACGGTCAAAATACATGTGTGAGGGCCAGTGACCTGCAGCGGTCTGCAAACGCAACACAAAAATCCCAAAGCACAGCATGTGGTTTGGGCCACACCAGCAGGGGCCACAGGCTCCTTTCTCAGAAGCACAGTAGGATACCCAAGGCCTCAGCACAGTGACTATGCAGTTTTGTTTCTGAATGCAATGCACAGACAAACTGAGCCCTGCTACTCACTCCAACGACCCTTGTGCCCACACCCATCGTCCAGCCCCACATGGACAAATGCTCTTGCCCTGCATCGTTGGGTTCTGCTGAGGCTGGTAGGACCTGACAGGGTGCACGATCCTATACTGCATAGTGTTCTCTGGACACAGTGGTGCCAGCATGCTTGGGTTTGGTGTTAATCCAAAGGGTGAAAAATGGTCGTTTAACGCTGAAAAAGGAGGCCCCGATACCGCATTTTGAAGGGCACATCCTCCAGTGACAAATGAGGGTTTTAGTCCCCTCTGCGATGCCCACCTGACCCGTGCACCACCGCCTCTCCAGGGCCCTCCGCCAGCCCCATGGCCATCACTGTCCCTGGTGGCGCATTCTCCAGTGACTGCATGATCGCCCGGTTAATCCGGCGTTGCTCCACCCGTGTCAGATCATCCTCGCAGCGACCCTGGAGATGGCAGCAGAGTCACACAGAAGACTGACTAAATGCATCACACAATGGGCCCAATCCCTCATCCACCATTCGAAACCATGCCTTCTTAACAGAGAACACCCACCCATAAGCAGCCCAGCTTGATCCCCAAACGCAGCCATGCTGCTGCCGCCATCGCTGGCAAGGCGCCAGGGCCACGCTTTGTCTTTTGAAAGCAAATTTCACCAAGAGGAATTCACCCCTGCCGCTCAGGTCACCCCTTCCCAAGCCCCCCTACCCGCAACTGCAACAAAACCCACCACCACCGCGCCACCCTACGACTGTCCCTCATTCGATTTTCCCGCCCAGTACACAGGCGCGATCGCCATGTTCTCTCTCCCGCTTTTTCCCCCGCAACTTTTTTTGCCCTCCCGCTGCGAACCGGTGCCTCACCTCCGCCCGGTCTCGGGACGCCTTCCTGTGGCTGAGCTTCAGCCTCGAGCTACGCCTGCTCGACATGCTGCCACCCGCGGCTGATCGCCTCCCTCCTCCAAAATCACCAACCGCCAACACGACCGCCACAAATTCCGCAAATTCCGCAAATTCCACGCCAAGTTCGAAATAAAAACTCCCGCCGAATCGCACCGGCGCGATCCCTGCCGCCCAGACTCCGGCTGCGGGATCCCGGTCCGCCTCCTGCCGACTCGGCCGACAGATTCGATGCCGTTCGCGACAGGTTTTCACGACTTGCGGGCGCTTGTGGCTTGAGGAGCCCGGATCGATCCAAGCAGCAGGTGACGTGCCAAAGCCCCAAAATTGCAACGGCCAAAGGGCCAATTCGTCAAAGCACCAAGCCCCCAAAGTGCCACAAGGGCACGCAGCCGATGCGTCAAAATGCCAATGCGCCAAAAGCGCCAATTGTGCCAAAAGGCCGCGGGTTCCAGGCCAAGGCGACCTTGCGTGTGTGTGGCGGAGGCTGTAGGTCGTTCGCTCGGCGCTAGCCGGGAGCGGTTTGCTGCCCAAAGCCAAGCCTGCCTCGCAATTCGCGCGGGCCGCGGCGGACTCCGTGACAGATTGGCGAATCTGGCAGGGGGCCGCATTCGAGTAGAAAAAACAGGCCACTGTTTTTTTATCAGTGAAAGGAGAGAAGGGCCCTTCTCGTCCAGCGTGCAGGGGGGCAACGGCGGTGGGGAGTGGCTGCGCGCCTTTGTCGCGTCTGGCGACCACATGCGCGCTTGTGCGAGGCCCTAACGCGGGCTCGCCTGTACCCGCACGAAGCCTGCGCGCGGCAGCGATTATCTGAAATATTTTCTGAAAGGTCTTCTGAGAAGATCTGAAGGCCTGCACTCATCGCGCGGACACCAACATGCTGGCCGCAAGCCACTTTGCCGCGGGGCGCTGATGTCCGCCGGGTGTTGGGCAATGGCCCACCCGCCGACTTTGGCGATCGAGGCCATTTCGGCCGCATTTTTGGAAGCAAGAGGTGAATGAGGTGGGTGCTCGTTGTGGCGATGTCTCTGGCGAAGATTCTTTTGCGGAGGGCTGTTCGAGGGATCTGGAGGGGGGGGGTTGCAAAAGAGGATTGACGAGGATGCGACCCGCGTCTTCCCCCGAGAGGAAGGAAGCGATCGCGGGGGCGCTGCAGAAGCTGGGGCTGACGCGGGAGGAGGCGTCCAAGGTGGCTTCGCGGCATCCCGATTTCCTTAAATCCAAGAACACTGACAAATGGGCAGAGGGTGGCCGGCTTAAAGGAGCGACTGGGCCTGTCCGATAGGGCCATAAAAGCGGAGCTGGTCCGCAGACCCGTGCCCCTAAGGATGCTGACGGCGGTGAATCTGGAAGCGAACATTGCGAATTTGGTTGAGAAGGGTTCTCCCTGGATGCTGTGAAGGCGATTGTGAGGGGCCGCCCTTCCGTGCGGTCGATGTCCACCCGAGCCCTTGCGACCAATTGGACTTTCCAGTGTCCCTCAGCGTGCCAAGGAAGAAGTTGCCATGACTTGTGGCAGCTTGTCCCACGATCCTGGGTCCCAACATCGACAGCAAATTGAAGCCAAATGTGGGATGGCTGGCAAACAGGGGCGTACACGGGGTTTCTCTTGCAATTCCTGATCATCGATGTCCACAAGTGCTTGGCTATTCAACTGACAATAAGCTGGAGCAGGCCGTCCAGTGGTTTGCCAGTGTGGGCGTTTGTGGTGATGCCATTCTTGTGCAGCATCCTGCTCTGCTGAACTGCTCAGTGCAAAACTTGAATGCCACGCACAGGTACCTGCTGGTACTTGGGGTAGAGGAGCTTGAGCTTTCCAAGATATACAGTGCACTACCAGCAATACTTGGATATTCTCTTTAAAGTCCTCTGATGGAGCAGAAGATCCAGTTCATCAAGGAGACTATGCGATTGACTCCCGGGGATGTCATTCACAAATTTCCTCAAATACTCTGTTTGTCACTAGAGAATCGCCTAAGGCCAAGGTTTCTTTCCAGGGAATGCATTGGGCACCGTGTCACTTGCAGTAACTTCCCACATGTTTTCAATATGACAGATGAATCGTTTCGCATACAAGGACTGTGCCTTTCTGGCATTGGCTACATGGAGTTCCATGGAAGCATGCTGGGGCGATGTTAGGCAAGCCTGTACTGTGTGGTTCGACCAACCCCAGCCACCGCTCTGCACATTGTACATGGGGCTGCATGTTTCAGTTACTCAATCTTGCATATCAATAATGTGTGGACACCATTATGAATGTGATCGTGTTGAGTATGCAAAATTCCTTGCAACACAGCATGATCCCAAATGTCATAACCTGTTTGCTGCTTCTTTGATTGCTCACAGTACTGAAATACCTTACTTTGCAACTTGGTCGTTGTGTGTGCCTTGTTTTAAATCCAAAGTAGTCCATCAACTTTAGTATCCAGGTGCCAACCCACCATAATGCAAGATATAAGAGCCTTGTGCCACCTAGCAGGAGACTGCAGGGCAATGTAAAGCCGCAAAAGTGTGCACATCTGAATGGTTGCTCAATCTCAAAGAAGAGAAATACGGCACTCCAAAGGGACCTTGGCAGATGAGGAATGGAAGCAAAATACTCCGTGGAAATGAACACAATCAAGAGATCAAGAGATGTTCTTGATGTACTCGGAAAATCGCTGAAGCTAGCGTTTGTATGGGGTTCTGGCAAAATGTGACATCGCTTGTATTTTGAACACTGCTGATTGTATTTCTTATGTGTGCATAATCGCACAAAAGTACTCCTCTATCGTCAGCACCGCTACACCACCTTTTGTCGTGCAACAGCTTGAACAGCGCACTGGCCGGCGCAGGGGCAGCAGCTCCCGCAGAGCACCGTATGGTGCCAGGTTAGTCACAACACGCGCACACAAGGTCAAAAGGGAGAAGTACAAGGTGTGCATTGGATGGATTGGAAACAAGACCTGCCCGACTTCAACGACCTGGTCCTAAATTTTCGGCCTAATCCACATCTTCTGGCCTGGGCCCCAGTGACTTCGACCTAAAGTTTTGGCTTTCAAAGTTTTTTGCTTTTTCCTGATTTTTTCACTTTTCCTTTTGCCCCTTTTTTCTTTTACACTTTTTCTTTTTTGCTCAATAATATGGCGGGGAGGGGCTGGCGGGATTGCCCTCGCTTTGGGCCTGCCGGCGACTTGGCGCCCTTGCGCCTCAGGACCTGCGCGGAGGCATCGACGATCTGGCGGCGTGCACGACTCTCAGACAGGGGCATGCTTTCAGCGTGTGGGATGGCCACCGGTCGCGCACGTCGATGCAGAGGCAGTGCCATGGGCCCCGTACCGGCGTTGAGTTTGGCGATCGAAGCTGTCTCGGCCGCACTTTGGGCAGCGGGAGGTGAGGAATGTGATCGCTTGTTGCGCCAACTCAAGGACAGGGTTCTGGGCCCGCAGTGGTGTTCGAAAATCGCGGGTGATGGGATGACAGGCGCAATTTCAGCAGCGGGAGGCGAAGGACGCGGGCGCTTGTCGTGGCAACACAGCGGGAGTGTTTCGGGCACACAGTGCTGCTTAAGGGATCTGGAAGGCGGCACGGCTGCCGCATTTGCAGCAGTGGGAGGTGAAGGATCCGCGCGCTTGTCGTGGGGATCCAATGCGAGGGGTTATGGCGCGCGGTGCTGTTCAAGAGATCTGGAAAGTGGAACGGCGGCCGGATTTTCTGCAGGGGGAGGTGAGAGATACGGGCGCTTGGCAGGGCCACTCACGGGGAGGGCTTTCTGCACGCAGCCCTGCGCCAAAGATCTGGCAAGTGGAAAGGTGGTGAGGGGATTGGAGCGGAAGGGGCGCATGTCGCGCCCAGGGCGGCGGGCAGCTGTTGTGGGTGCACTTCGGAATCTGGGGCTGACGCGGGAGGAGGCGTCAGCCGCCGTTTCGCGCCACCCTGAGCTTGTGAACCGGAACGACATGGATGAATGGGCGAGCAGGGTGGCGTGGTTGAAGGCAAGGCTGGGCCTGTCCGAGGAGGCCATGAAATTGGAGCTGGTGCGCAGGCCCGTGCCCATAGTTGCGGGAATTCCGGCTGATCTGGGACTGAGGTTGGCGTATTTTCTTCGAGAGGGCTTCTCCAGGGAGGATGCGGTGTCGATCTTGAAAAAGCGGGCATGTGCGAGGACTTTGCCCACTTGGGCTCTTTCGGAAAGAATAGAGTTCCTGTGCTCGCTCGGCGTGCCGCGGAAAGAGTTGCCTCGCATGCTTGTAGTTTCTCCAGAGATTTTGGGGTGTTCCATTGACAGAGAATTGAAACCGAGGGTGGAATGGCTGGCAGAGACCGTGGGTATGCATGGGGCTTGTCTGGCAACGTTCATTCAGCAGCATCCATATCTGCTTGCCATTTCAATTGATGACAAGTTGCAACCAACTGTCGAGTGGTTTGCAAGCGTTGGTGTGCAAGGCAATGATATCGCGACAATCATCGAGAAGTTCCCATCTGTGTTGCATATTTCCATCAACAATGCTCTGAAACCAACCGTTGACTTGTTAGCCAGCAACGGGGTTCATGGTGATGCGCTGGCTGCTGTCCTGAGACGATGCCCACATGTGCTGGCGTCTTCTGTGGACATGTTTCTGAAGCCAGCTGTCAAGTGGCTGGTGAGTGTGGGCATTCATGGCGATGCCCTGGCAGTCGTGCTCAGAAAGCAGCCCAATCTGTTGCTCTGCTCCTTGGAGCAGTTGACTGCCAACCACCAGTGCTTGCTAAATCTCGGACTGGTGAATGGGGAGCTTTCCAGGATATACACAGCAGTGCCACAGATACTCACATTCGACTTAGAGCGCCCCAAGATGCAGCAAAAGATAGTGTTCATTAAAGACACCATGCGACTGAGCCCCAGGGATGTCATCAGCAAGAGTCCTCAAGTATTCAGTTGTTCTTTAGAGAAACGCCTGAGACTGCGTTTCCTGTTCAGGGCCCACATTGGGCATCCAGTGACACTGGAGAATTTTGCAAGTGTTTTTTTTGTGACAGATGAGTTATTTCATGTGCAAGGACTGCGCCTTTCTGGTGGCAGCATTGGCTACAAGGAGTTTCGGGAAGATGTTTTCAACCAAAAGCCAATAGGCATGCTCTGGCAGCACAACCCTGAGTGATGTGTCATTTTCTGGTAACAGTGTAATAGAGGCTCATTTCCAATTCAATCATGGGGTGTTGCAAGTAACAGAACATCCCGAAGCCAGTTGTTGCACAGCAATCAATTAATGAACGAATTAATTAAACATTTTAGCATACACTGAATAAGTGGACGGAACAAGTTTGTAGAGTTCCGTGGCCCATCTTGTCAGCCCATTGATTGGGTGGATGTCAGCGTGCTTGTCAACAAAGCGACAGGCAATAGGTTGATGCTTGTGTTTGCAAAGTAGTGGGAAGTTGCTGGTGACTGTTGATTCGCAATATCAGGTCTGTCGTTGATGTTTGTGATGGTACTCTTCACTGGGAACAAGCCGACTGTGATACTGTGTTTGAATTGTGCACACAAGTTGTGGAACTGACAAAAGTGTTGAAATGTTGGTGCACAACGTATGACCACTCTTGGTTGGACAATGTTAAGCAGTTTTGAGACATTTATATGTATTTTGGGAAAAGGAGTATGCAGACCAAATCTGCCCGTTGTTGCCCTATAGTACCAAAGACAGTGTGCTGCTGTGCATAAGGCAAATTTTAGTCCAGCAGTGTCGAGTGCCGAACAGTCCTGGCAGCAGACTTGTAATTTGGTAATATAAGACATCAGAGTTCTTTTTTACTTATTTGAATTCGGTATTGATGTGAGTATTCCAAACTGGTTGTGATGCGAGTACTTTATCTCAACTGAGCGCCAATTAGTGAATCGATCAGTCAGTCAATAAACCAGCAGATGCAACAAGCATATTGAGTTGAGGCAAGGCCTCAAAATCAAAATCCACGATATTTGTTGTGCTTCGGGTAGTGGTGCCCAGTGATGATCTGACAAGGGCACATTTCAAGCCTTGATCTTTCACTGACGCATTTGATTGCATTCAGGCAGCAAGGGGAATTTTGCTTCCTTTAAAGGGAACAGGAACCCAAGACTGATATGTACGGTTGTGTTGCTTACATGGTGCCGCATCTGTTGCTTGATGTGGCGGGCTATCCGGAACTGGCTCTAGTGCGTCTGAAAAACTTGGAAGTTTTGAAGCCTGTTTCAAGTGTTTGAATCCGTGAGAAGAGTCCACCCATTTCAGCAGGCACAACCCGAAGGGCTGATTTGTGCAGCGTGCATGCTGATTCGATGCATGCACCAGCACATGGGATTCGGTGCTTTACAACAAAAAGCAACGGTGTGACCGTTAGACTGTTTGGGGTGCAATTCCTGTGGATGAATTACTCAGATTGCCTCGGCCCTGTTCGACAGTTTCCGAGCCGGAGACGGTGTGCTTCAAATCACCAATGTTATCGATGCCAGTATCTACCGCTCCCCGTACCTCGACTTTCAGCACAATACTAGTGCCAAGTAGGACTCCCAAGTAAAGCCAACCATTGCGTCATATAGACCTAGTTAGGGTTAGATTTTGGCACCAACTGGCTTCCCAGGCATTGGCAAAGCATCCCGCTGTGATTGGACAAAGAAAATGGCTCCGACTGAAGACAGCGGCTGCAGCCTCTTCGGGTGGCCTTGAAAACTCCATTGGGAAACGCAATGAGGGCATAGTGCTTTATGGTGCTTTATTGTGAACATTTCTGTTGAAAGATTGGCACTGACAAAAGTCGACCCGACTGGCCACGGGCAAGCTTGTTACTTACGCACATCCATGTGTATAAATATGCATGTTGACACGTACTTACAGAGTTTCTATAGATACACGTAATTGTGCATAATTTTGTGCATTTGTGCACCCTGTAGACCTACAGCCTGGGCTGACCTTTCCTTGGTGACTGAATGTCGCTGTCGCTTGCCATGCAGCCCAAGGGAAGGTTTGAGTTTGCCAACAAGCACTTTTCGGACGTGATAATCATACAGGCTACCAGCTACCAGACAGGCTAGAGTAGGTAGAGGACGACCGTATGGTCGACGACATCATTGCCCTCTATGAGGCGAGGTGCATGTCGTGTTGGTGTTCTCGAGGGGCCGCCTGACGGAACATTTGTCATGCAACTTCATGCAGGCGTTGTTATAGGCGTTTCATAGAAGGCATACTTATGCACAATTGCGTCAACGTAACCATGATGACGTAATTAACATGTATGGCAAGAGCAACTCCAGAACAGCCGCAGAACAGTCATAGAACGCCACAGCAACAGCAACAAAAAGCTTTTGCCGTGTCTCTTCTTCAAGATCGGTTCTATCATGTCGCCCTCTGCGCTGGAAGTCCGGTCGTCACAGTCTCGTTTCAGCCACTCCACCTTTGCCAACGACCTCGCACCCCATGGCCAGAAATCCACCTCGCTGGATCTCCTGTTTCCCTCTCGCTGGACAGCCCAGATTCCCTCCCAACGCACAGCCTGCAGATGAGAGTGTGGGTAGAAGGGGCGCCGAGTGCGATTGCAGGCGCACACACACATAGTCCGGAGGGACTACCTTTACCAGAAGTGAGAAAAACCAACGCGCCAAGTGGTGACCATTGGCCAAAACTTGGCATTAGATTACTCGCCCCCCAAATTGGATGAATCACCAAATTTTGAATGCTTGGTCCTAGCGATCCATGGTTGTCGCAATACAGGTGAGTTGCGAGCAAGACACCTGAGGGATCCGACCCATGGGACCCTAGGCCCTACGATCTTGAATCTTCCTTGGGGAGTGTACCCACCTATGGCACTGTTCATTTTGGCACCACGAGTGGCCTAGATGCCGGTGCAGGAGGCGGCGAAGCCGAAAGGGGCAATCAACCTATTGCAAGGCAAACTGCACAGAAAACGCCAACAATCTTCGCTCCAAGCCCATGACACGTGTGGGTTTTCCACCCTCCTCTTGCGAATTCTGGCGCGCGTGGCGCCTTTGATTTGGCGTCGCCACAGTTGGCCGGTGGGAGGCGCCACTAAGGTATAGCATGAGACTAGAGGACGCAGAGCGAAACAGCCACCAGGACAAAAGGCAATTGGGATCCATGGAACAAGGCTAGACAGACCTGAAGTTACTGCGCCTTGCATTCAATGTTCCTGAAGGCATCGCACGCCTCCAAGGGAGAGTGCCGCCCGGGGCGTGCTGCCGCCAGTCGCAGGAGATGCAACAACATTGTATTAGATCGACGTTCTCAGCACCACACATGCACCTACCAGTTGAACCTCTGTCGGTGAGTGCGTATGGAAAACGCCCCCCCTAGGAGCGTTGGTGTGAGCATCCATCAGTACAACTGCATGGCGTTGGGTTGACTGGAGTCTGCAATCGGCCAAGCTACCAAATGGTGTCCGGATTTTGAGCGTGGACCGTTGGGACCTAGCATTCAGAATTTGGGGGAGCGAGTCGTGCGGCATGGGTGGTGAGCAACTTTACCTCGCCAAAATTTGTACCTTGGATCATGGAGGATAGTGCACGGAGGTGTGGAATTGTGCGGGGGCCTTCAGATAACGCACCTAGCCTTATCAACGCATGGCCGGTTTTGTGGAGCATAGGGGTTACGCAAGATAGTGCACGTGGGTGGTGGTGGTGGTGGTGATGGTAAATGGGCACGTTGTGCGCAAGTCGCTTCGACATCATAAATCACAAATGCTCCATTTTGACTCATTCTTGCATCCCATTGCGTGCGTTATCACCCCAATGTAATCAAGTCCACCCTAACTAAATAGTCCCATAATGTTCTTCCTTTAATCAAAGATCATGTCCCTAAGAGGCGGCATCTAGATCTCCTTCTTGTCTTGCTTTTCCAAAAGGAAGACGATGGTCATTGCCGCACACTGTGAATTAGGGCACCATGGCCATCAGAGATGTCCCCTGGGGTAGGCAGAACATGGACATGATGTAGCGATGTCCTTTTCCCTTCTCAAGCTGCAGGAACAATGCAAACACAAGTGAGCACAAGATGTGCACTCGATGTGGGTGCCAGGTCTGTACCTCAGCCCATGGAGAAGGGCTTGGCCAGTATTGTTCACTCAGTTTGTTGTCGTCCTGCCAGAAGACAGAACAATCACCATGTTGCCTGTCCTTGTGACTTCAACAGTAATGTTCCTTCCCACAAACTCAGGATGTGCAACTCAGAGGGGACAAACCTCTGTTCATGCATATCTTGTGTTCATACAGAGGATGGGATGAATGCATAAGCACACCATGATCCAGGGCAATAAACACAAACACCAAAAGATGCAAATCTGTAGCATGAATGTGCAACTCGATTGGTCGATGATGTGTCGTATGCTGGAGACCATTGTGTGATTGCCGCCGATTCATGAATTACTGAAAGGAGAAAGCCATTGTGGACCTGCCCTGCTATGACTCATGTTTGCATTTCATGAGGTTTAGAGAGGGTTGATTCTGATGTTTTGCCAGAACTACATTTCTATGGGTAGAACCACCTACATCTGCCATTATTGTCTGATGTGCGGGGCTCAAATTAACATCGCCATGAATAGGACAGCTTCGGCAGTGCAAATTGCAGCAAACTTTGTCCTCAGCATTGCGCAGAATGGACACACCTAACTGAAGGGGAAGGGTGGCCGTTCTGCAGAGCTTGCAAAAGATGGCGACGAGGCGCGGCACCCTTCCACAACAGCCATGTCCACAACCAATGCCCAAGGTTGCGGCCGTCGCCATTATACAATCAAGCGTAACGTAAAGTTGGACATGAGCTTTAGAATGTTGATCAGAGCAGAGATATTAAGGTGGAGGGCAGACTGCCAGCGCGTTCCAAAAAAGCGTGATCAAGTATCTTGCCCGTAGTTTCGAGACTCTGTGCCAAGCAATTGAGACCATCGGTAACATTTTCCATTATGTAATCAACAATAGCGCGGGAAAATACTTGCCCCACACATGGCAAGGGAACTGCGGACGTCCCAAGACACGGCGGGAGTAGTTTGAAACGGAAGTTGAAAAGATTGCGGTGCACAGACGGCACACAATTCGGGGATTGGCGATTAAGGCAAAAGACAGGCGAGATCCTCATTCATGCCTTTCGGGACGAGCTGGCGGCCTAACCTCCGATTTTGCATCTCTGATGCAATCTGTAATCTGAAGCAAGTCTCTAAGTCACGCCACTTTGCAATATTGGAGGCAACACAAAGGGGTATGATCCACGGCTTAAAAACCGGCTGTTTTGGAGCTATCTTGAAATGCTTGTTTGAGTGACGTATGTTCAAGATGACACTATGAATTGGATACTCAGCTGATCAACTCAAAATTTGAAAGCACAAAACAGACTCAAATTAAAACATTGTGGCAGTTTCATGCGAAATCTAACATGGTTTGGTGGATTTTCCAGGCCTGCGGTTCATAACTGAATTTCAATTAGGGACCGAGGAAGTACTTACGTTTTTGAATGTTAATGCGCGCGAAAATGCATAAATTTTGACATGGTGTACATAAATATAGTACATGCAGACTCAGGGGATCCGGAGAGCGGCAACCAGATGCGCTGGAGTGGGCAGAAATGGACTTTTTGCTTGACGATGTTTTTGCTGTTGCCCACGCGATGTGGACACTGTGTTGTTGGTGTTCGAGGTAGCGGAGGACTCACCATTGTATGTGAATTCCTCATGTAACATGGGTGTACAAAGGAGCCGTAAATATAGCTGCAAATCATCCCCTTTTGCATTTTTACGTTTAATGCGCAAAAACGTAAATGCACAAACATAAGCTTAAAGACCAAGCCTGGATCGATCTGTACTCGGTGGGCCCTTCTCGACCTAGGATATCCTAGCCTGGATCAATCCAGCGGATCCTGCCGCGTGATAATACCGGTTTGCTATGTAGGTCATGGGCCAAGAGGCCCGTGGAGCTTGGCAGTGATCCAAAAAGCGAGTGACAGGGAGATGTCTCACACGACGCCCTGTCCTCGGTGGTGATTGGAATGTACGGGGTCAAACACTCACCCCCGTCAGACACCAAAGTGTGCAGTACAGTGTCGCAACCGCACACAGCCCACGAGGTCAGAGCCCGAGCAACATAGGCACCTTATCTTAAGGGTAGCGGAATGGCCAAAGAAAGAGGGATCACTCATGCGTTGGCCTTCTCTGGATCGTGAACGCCAGCTTTCGTGGAGTCAAGAATCAATTGTTAATGTTCAAATTCTGAACAGAAGTTGCTCGGCTTCAAGGAACTCACACACGCACAAACCTTAATGGTTCTCTCTGATGTGCTGGTAGAATCGAGTGCACACAAAGGAGGTGGTCTTTTTCAATTTCCAAGAAATAATAAAATTTGCGTGAAATGGATGGAATTCAATCACCTCTGTCCACCATGTATCAATGCATGGACATTAAAGCGCATGTATTAGGCTGAAGCACTGCTATCACTTCGGGGATATATTGTTAGGAGTTCAAATGCTCAGAAGTTCGAACAATCTCCCGAATCAATTCCCTATTGGTGTATGTCACCCCAAGCATCAGACGCAGTGCTCACTCAAGCGCATTTGAAATCATCTGTTTGAGTAATGGCTGCTGTCCTGCAGATTGCCATGTGGAACGTAGAGCAATTTCTTGTCAAAGATATGTTAAAGACCAATTGAATCAAACCAAACCCTGACGCCCCATGCCTTCTGCATTCGGCATTGGTACGTCAATTTCCACCTGATACATTGTGCATAACCCGTAATGAAACGTGGGCGTTTCCTCCGGCATCAACCTAGAATATCTTTTATCTCTTCTACTACGCCTGGCTCCTTGCAGGGGCCACGTATACAGTTATAAGCCCCAGGGATATCGTCTTGGCATGCGCAGATAATGCCATCCACAGTTCTGCCCTCGTTGCCGCGAACATCTGGGTTTGCCCCTTCGTCTAACAAGAGTTGAAGAATCCCAGCATGCCCAAAATGCGAAGCCCACATCAGAGGTGTCCATCCAAGGTTGTCCCTAGCCTCCAGGTTTGATCCGGCATCAAGCAAATCCCTTGCAATGAAGATTGGGTCTTCGGGACCCACAGAAGAAAAGGAAACCATGTGCAGGGGTGTATCTCCCCGCCAATTTCCTTTGTTTGGGTCGGCGTTGGCCTTGATGAGCGCCCTTGCTATCGGGGCTCGACCAGCCTTCACGGCAATATTCAGAGGCGTCCATCCACCAGACTCTGCTATGTCCACATCAACCCCTGCCTCAATAAGAGCCAAGGCTACATCAGTTGGGCCACTTGCTGATACAGTGTAGATTGCAGTCTCGCCGAATCGGCTTCTTCCATCCTTCTCCGCACCAGCAAGAAGCAGAACATTCACGATGACCAGATGACCACGCACTGAAGCAACGATAAGTGGCGTGTAACCCGATCTGCCCACTCTGACCTCCATGTTTGCCCCTTCATTTATCGCCTCTTCCACAGCAATGACATTGCCGTCTCGGGAAGCATTCCATAGACTCTGCATCAGAATTCAATTCAATGTGAACGCAGTGCAGATTGTGCATCTCTAATGGAGGTAATGCAAATATTTATTACCTTCCACATTGATGATATTTCCAAAACGCAGGTGTGTATATTTCCATTCTTTCAATAAGGTCATACATTACAATGAAAATGAGGGTGCCATCTCACAATGTTTATGCTACCTCCGTCTCAGAAACCTTGCCCACCATCAGTTTATGTGGACGAAGGTCAACTATGTGAGAATGAAAATTTGATACAAATAACTCTGATGTGCCATATATAGAGCACCTTCAGACGCAGCAATGGGCGTCACCATTTTGCCAATATGTGAAGAAGAGCTGGAATGCGGCTTGGTCTTCTGTTTAGACATGTGAAACGGTATGGAGAGCTGGTCTCGTCCATCGAAGAAGTTTCACTGGGAACGGGGAATTTCTGATTGCTTTGACATGCATTGAAGATGGGGCTCGATTTAAAAGCAGAATCCGTAATGAAAGGGATTTGAGCTCATCGCAGAGTTGGCGTGTCAACATCAAATGTGTGAAGGTTGTGACCAAAGTCCAAAAGACACCTTGCTCAGCGCAGGAGCATCGAACTAGTGGGTGTTCCAAAATTGTAAGGCATGCTGAAAATAACCAAAACAGATGGCCTAGGTCGAGGCCAGCAAAGCCGGTCGTTGAAATTTAGAATTTTGGGCACATGATAGGGCACATTCAAGGAGATGTTCTACAAAGTATATGATACCAGTGATGCCGAAACTCTTGAAAGGGCGTATTACTGTCTACTCGTTGTTTAAAACAAGGTTCTTCAGGAGTTTAGGAGAAACAGGTTGAACAAATTTGTTCCTGGTTCGATAAGCGAAGTGCAATAATGCAGAGAATTTGAGCCTTGACGGAGCTGGTTAAGGGAACTTTTGTTAAGGCTGTGAACTGCCTGTTGTGTAGCGACGGCTTATGTAAATGACATCCACATCACCCAAATCGACCAAGAATTACGAACATGATGATGGGTTAACCAATGGAATTGCTCTCACAAAGTCATAGAAAGATCGGATAACAACCAGGACTTTTGAGATGGGGGTTAGTATTACCGCACCTTAGCACTGTAGATTCTACAGTGCATAACTGCGTCGTCAGGATTCTGTTACAGGTACTGGCGATGATTGTGCTGGCACATCATGTTTTGGAATGAATTACATTGATGCTTCCGTACAAAGCACATTCGTCCGTCTGTGATTCCAAAGGTGCTTTTAAACACCTTCAACAGGCTTGACAATCAAAGGACGATTGTTTCAAGAAAGGGGGCAGAACCGATTTCTGTCTCGTGTAACCATAGTATTCATTTTTCCCAAGGATCTCACAGCACGTTGAATATGTTTATTAGTCATCACTGAATGTAATTGGCTGGTCTGGTAAATTTCAGTACCAAAATATTGAATTTACGTATGTTTAGTGTAATATTGTCCCTATTGTAGTTGCTCAATCGCCATGCACCCCGCCACTCCTACCACATCAAGTTCTTCTTGCTCGGCAGGAGAACGAAGAAGGGGACGGCCCTGCATTGCACCCTCATTTTTGAAGCTACTCGCTTTCGTGATTCACATGTACACTCGTCAAAAAATAAAATGCAAGAATGTGCTTTCGCCACAACATTACTGTATCAATTGCCCAATCCAAACGTACAAGAACAGAGATTCCATGCAGGCAGCCGTACGGCAGCCGAACAGTTGTGGTAGTGGGGGTTAGCCAAAATTGCCAGTCTTTTTAAGATTTCCACATTGCCATACTTCAAATAGCTCAGCAACTGATATGAATATCTCCTATGTTTCTTTTGCATGCCTTCGGATGCAGGTTCTATGCGCACATGTAAGCTGCAGCTTGAGCCGAATTCCACTTCCCATAAAGGTTAGGGAGAATCGCTTAGATGCGGATCAGCTACCTGAGTTCAGTTCTAGGTCAACATTGTAATTAACGAAATGCATAGATAGTCGACTGTCGCAAAATTGCGCAATACCTTGAGCTGGGGACAGGCACATAAATTGCGTTTCGCATATTTGCAGTAGTTCTAATGAAACTAATTTTGCAAATAAGATGGCCAAGCAAAGAAAAAACAAACAAGAACAAACGACATTACAACAACAAACTACATCTGAAGTCTATATGGATACTTGCGCTTCAGCGGAGTGTTGCCACACAAAGTCTGCAAAAGTCTTTGCAGAGTTTCGGTTGTTGTCTTTGACAACAGAACAGCAAGTGCATTGCGAATTAGCGTCGTCCAATCTCGGGAGCCTACGTTTCTTTTGTGTTGAATAATGTATTATCAACATGAAATGCAGTCATCCTTGCTCTCCACAATTTATTACTAATATTGGATACTACTGTGACATCAATGATACAAACAACTTTGTAAATGTTGTTTTATGATCACCGAGTCGAGTGATGGTGCAGATGCTGGAGGGTCAGCTGAGGAAGATGGTTCTGGGGGGAGCGCTGCCCGGGGGGTTGGTGTAGGAGGTGTAGGCGATGGCATCGTTGATGCAGGCTGCAATGGTGGATTAGCCGGAAATACAGGGGCCGGTGTTTGCGAATTCATTTCGCTTCCCTGCAAGTTTTCCACAAATGCTTCAGTGGCAATGCACAATCGCACACATCGATCATGTCTGCTACAATACGGTATCAGAAATTTTCTGTTCATTTGATTCGTCCAATTGCGTTGCCTAATCGTTGGCTCGAGATTTGCAAGGCCAACAGCCGTGCGTGCTGCGCACACATCCCCCCGATTCATCTGGCGACGTGGCTTCCTTCTGTTGGGTGGTGTATTTGCTCAAAAACGCTCAAGATTCTTAGAGACCGCGGCCCTGGAGCCCTTGCCCAAGAAGCAAATGCCTTGAAGCCCGTTCCCTTGGAGTTCATGCCGTTGAAGTTAGTTTCTGGCGCCTTTTGTTCAATTCGAGGTCTGCCTGACCACCAATGCTTTGAGACATGAAGGCAATGAAGGGATGAGGGGGGTACGAGGACAGGCTGTCCTAAATCTCAAAAATGAAAACCCAAACCCCATAATCGGAAAGTTAAAATTAATCTTAGAACTAACTCCACGATCTGCACATCGTAAAATGAAGCATGTTGGATATTCTCGCCATTGCTTTGTTGTTCTGGGTTCCATCGGGCTCACACAACGTCGCTCTGTTTGTGGGAAGGCATTTGAAATTTTTGGAGCGGTGGCAAGGGCGCCATGGGTAAAAGTATATCCAAACTCCGTCCGACTCCGACCCAATTTTGGTGTTTCCTGTTTGACGCTGGGTGGGCGGTCTCACGTTACATCTTACTGTTAAAAACAGAATTGCGATTTCATGCTCTGTCCAACGAACCGCACCCAATCCCGTGGTCATAACACCGCGACCAATAGTCGTGCAACACAAGTAAGTGGTGAGTGGGGTCCTGGCCAGCACAGCGGCCCCACACCCGTCACTGGTAGAAAACAGCCTTTTTGCGATGCCACCTGCGACCCCATTCTGACACAAATTGATGCCGTCACAGTGAGTGCGATGGCATAAAAGGGGCTGTGATGGCATCAATTTGTGTCAAAATGGCATCGCAGGTGGCATCGCAAAAAGGATGTTTTCTACTGGTGCGTGGCAATGGCGCTTCACGAGTGCACACTGCTCCCATTTCAATCGGCCTCCATTGTGTTTTACAGCTGGCAGCAATGAGCGCCTGTGAATCAGCACAACGGCCATGGCCATGGGCATGGCACCACCCACACCCATCTGCTTGGCACTGTGCGGGCTCCCACTCCCAACATCCCCAGTCACCTTGACAGGGAACCAGGGAGTGGGGTGGTGGCCACCTGTCAGCATGACACCACCACGTGAGGGTTTAGTGCTCTGCTGCAGCTTCCTTTCACCACTCCCAGCCGCAACAAGGCAGGAATTCAGGAGCTGAGGGGGTTGTCTGAACTCCCTGAACCTCCGCAGTGCTAGTGCCTCTGTCTTGCTATCTGTCAGGTCAGAAATTCTGAACTTGGGTCCGATTTGGCAAAGTTTCTCCATCAGTGATATCCCGCCTGATCCAAAGTCAGGACGATTCTACTGTCCCGTTCGTCGTGAAGCTTGTCGGAGTCAGAATTATGACTGACGGGGTGGGAATGGGTTGGTTTTTTCTGCACCTATTGGCTGGACGGAAAATGCGACCCCTGAGCTGTCATAACGGTGTCATAATCTGCAAGGTGCACATCTCTGGAACTTGTGACGCTGGGGCCCAGATTTTGGGGGATGGGGTATCACTGAGGTGCAGAACACTAAGGCAATGTTCTCGAGCAACAGGTTGTATGGGACCTGGTTTGCTTGGCTCGCTTCCCCTATGATAGGTTTCTTCAGCCCCATCCACACCTTTGTTGTTGGCATTATAGCGACTTCCAGGTCCAAAACTGTTATTAGAATTTCAAGCACCTGCAGAAGCCAAATCGAATGGCATCTTGTGGGTCCCAGTCGAGCAGAAGAAAAAGTTGACTATGGCAGAACCATTTTCGGGTGAACGGTGCAGCCCACCATCGGAGATGGAAGAGTGCGAATGGGGATGGAGCAAGACAATGCAGGCATTGAAGCTTCCCCTCTTTTGTTTCGACATCACTGGTGATATTGCTGGAATGCGATGACCGACTGGTTGAAAATCGCATGGGGGTAGGATGTGCCTTGATCGTGGGTGGCTGCAGGCATTTACTTCGAGTGAGAAACATTCCAAGGAGATTCTGTGTTTGCCTGGGTTGTGTCCCTGAAGCTGGATCGTACTGCAGGGACGTTGCTAATACGTTGGAATCGATTGCCCATAATCTATTTGGGTTAGGCAAGCGTTGATCAGGAATTTTGCAAGTTTGCTTGGGAAGAGGACGACTCCAAGTGGGGCATTGAAAGTGAATATGATTATTGGTGTGGACTGAAAGCCAATCCCATGCTATGGATGTAGCTCTGGCGCCCTGAAATAAACATAGTTAAAATTGGTGGGGCAGATTCTGCAAACCTGACTGAATCAAAGCAGCATTCCCGGTGGTGTATGATGTTTGTTGCAGCCCTTGTGTTCCATGTATGTGTTATGCACACGCATCTCAAAGATGCTCAATCTGATTCCCCTATTCGAGTGGGGTGATATGGGCCTCGATTAGGGCGTGGATTGTGGACCTGCGCGTTTGGCCATAGATTCAAGAGTGATCCTTTTGTTCTGGAGGCATCACTGAAATTTAGCAACTGGATATTGCCGTGATCATGTGGACTGGAGCGGGCATCAATTGGCTAAATTTTCCATAACTTGCCAGAAAGGAAAGCACTGCAAGTGATCTATGAAGTACCCTTGCAGGCCATGACGCCAATGTGGACAACAATCCTTGTTTTGTAGAGGCAATTCAGGAATCTTCAATTTCGGCATGGCCAATGTCGAATAAGGTGGCTTAGCATCAATCACCATAGATTCTGCGTCAACAAACAGGTAGATTATTCCCAGTGGCTTGTGCAACCCATCTGCATGCCGTTTTCAGGATTCATCAGCAATTAGCGCATTGCAAAGGCATTGTCAGGATTTTGATAAAAGGTCTGTTGCAATTGATTAGGGTGGGGCAGGCTTCAGGGTGCAGCTGGGACTGTTTATTGGAATGAATGCTGTCCCAAGTTCAATATGAAGTGCATCTGTTGCCCTCGTTCTGTGGACAGCTATGGTCCTAGTGTTGTATGATATTGTTCAATTTTAAAACGGGTTCTGCCACAATCACTTGGGTAGGCTGGACCTCAACCTAGCCAGATTATAGATTATTTGTTGGAACAAAACGTGTTGCAGGCGAGTACAAAGACCAGTTCGGGGCCTTCCAGTAGTCAGGCCTATGAGCTGCTGGTTCCAGGGCCATGAATGGAAAAGGGAAAAGGAATCCTCTGACCACGTCCGATCAAGCAGATTCCTAATCCTCATAGATTCTGTTGGCACACATCGTTCTCGAAGGCCACGGAGGCTGCTACAAGTCCCACGAGGATGTTGGTGTTGCAGTTTTCTACATGTATACATAAGTGTTACGGTTTTACACGGAAGAAAACGTAAAAATATGTAAATGCAGCACAAATGCAACGCAAATGCAGCCCCATGTACATAAGATAGTCCATAAAGACTTAGAAATTCTGGGAAGCGGCAGCCAGACGCGTTGGAATGGGCAGAAAAAACAATTCTGTTTCATGCCACCTTTGCCCTGCCGAGGGCGAGGTGGACGCTGTGTTGTGAGTGTTCGAGAGCGCGAAAGACTGACTATTGTATGCGATTTTCATTGTGTAAAAATATAGACGTTAAAAAAGTTAACGTAAACAACAAGCATGTCGCAGATTTCCCTATATTGACAGCTTCTACTCTCAATTCGTCAACACGGTAATGTATGGGCACATAATATGAAAAGATGCAGCAATCATCCAGAGTGTTGTGCTCTTAGATCCGACAGTACATCATTCTGGATAATTGCTGGGTTCGTTTATAATATGCATCTATCCTATGTGTATATGATCTATCATACCGACGATATCTTAGGTGATGTGGGCTATCTCATCCAAAACATTACATTACTTTTCTACTCACCGAAATCTTTTCATCAATCCAGTCCCGAAACGAGGACATCCTAGTGAAGACATTTGGCAGATCAGAAGTGCCGCATTTGGAGTCTATCTCTCGAAAAGATGTTATACCGACGGCAATATCCAGCGATGGTTGTCCCATAGAGAGGTCGCCACCTCGGGAAAAGGGCCTGATCAGAGGTCCCCCACTATCCCCTGTTGCAAACAGGAAAGGGCATGAAACCGCTCTGCAAATAGGAAGTAATTACACTGATTGCAGCATCATGTCCAGCTTTGTAAAACTCGTCCGAATAAACCAGTGTGGTGCACGAAGGTGGGTTAGTGCTGCCCTCATCTGGAAGGCTTCCAAAATACTGGCATCAGAGCAGGACAAAAATATGGCATTGTGAGAGTTCCCTTCCCAAGGGGCGGAGGACTGATCACTGTACATGGCTTTACCTGGCATCTGCAAAAACGTAAAGGTAGGCATTAAAATAGCCCCTTTCTTTGGGCATAATTACGTTTTAAGCATAAAAACAAAACGCAAATAACAAGCCTAACACAGTACAGGAGATGAAGTAGGTGTAGGGGGTGCATATTAAATAAATTGTTGGATTCATTTTATGCACTCAGTAGATGGACAAATGCATAGTAGGCCAATTACCCTTGCAGGCTTCTTGATCTAAAACACTAAAGGCACAGATCATGGAGTCTTGAATGATATCTCCCCAGATATCACTGCTCCTGCATGCCCCGTTGCGAAGATATTCAATGTTTGTCGTTTGCTGCAAATCTGTTGGCTTGCTCCCATTTGACAAGATGCCCCAGCCGATGGCCACAACGCGCTGGCCTCCATGCAGCTCATCATTGCTTGCAGGCAATGCTATAGGAGTATGATCGGACTCGACACTGAGCTGCACGGCAGCAATGTCACTTCCATCCCTGACATCTCCTGACCACCCCTCATGGATGAAGCTGCCTTTTGCCACTGATGCCTGGAGGCAAAACAACTCATGCTGTGTAAGTCAAGCTCTTATGAATATCATCCAATGCTTTCAATACAAGTCGCAAAATTTTCACAACTTGTGCATGAGACGAACTACTTGCTCATGATGTGCTGATGGCATTCTTTCTTTAGGTCTCCATCTTGGCACTTATGAGTATAATTGCCTCCAACAACATGGGATTGCCAGTCCACAAATGCTGACCACTTTCCACGCGGTGCTCCCCACCGTGCCATGCCAATGCAGTGGGGATAGTGCCTGCTGGGATGTGCTGGTGGTTTAATCGTGCGTGCATGGTATAGTGATGAAGTCGATTGTTTCTTACGGATCACACTATCTTGAATTTGTGCACTGAGAGCCAATGGACGCTAAGCTCATATCCAGACCCCATTCCCAAGCATCAATCATTGATTCAATGGCAGGATGGATTATCATTATATAGCAGTGCAGTACACCTCCCAGATGTTATTAAGGAAAATACAATGCCAGGGTTGTGACAATCATGGGGGGTTGAAAATAAGATGCTAAAAGCCATGTCAAACAATGGGAGCAGTCCCAAAGACTGCGAGTAAATGCACTCTTGGGAATTTCTTGAACATCAAATACTTCAGGGAGGGTATGCAACAAGACATGAGCTGATTGTCGTTGATCAGCAGCACAATCCTGCATCATCTGACCTTATTTAGATTTTAATGCAATTAGGTGACTCTCAGCGTCCATGGCCTTGCACCCCTTCTTCCCCTGCTTAGCATCCAATTGGTGCCAAACGTTCAAAATCAAAATGGTGTCTTTCCTTACCTTTGCTTCATATCAAAATATTCTGATTTTGAGCTACCAAGTTCCATTGCCTCATTTGACCACCTTTGTTCAATAAAGTTTGTCGGCACTAGTAGTTTCCAAAATATCTCGATCACTACCAACACATTTGCTATTGACAAAGGTATCCACTCTCTCCAAAACATCGCTGCTGGCAGGCCATAGACCCTTTGGCATTTGTGAGAGCATGGATTACATGGTCAGAAATCTTATGTCATACCAGCCTTTGGCACCTCAATCAAAGAGGTGACTACACCAACGCTCCTAACCTGTGGCAAGGTCTAAGCAAATGAGGCCAGCGTACTTGTATTGTAATAAACTTGTAATCATTGTGCCTCATTCTAGATCCAAACGCATCAGTCTTGGTCGCGTCCTAAACAGATCCTGACTTTTGGTTGATTGCCGCTGATTCTCTATCCGCTCATTGACATGGGTTGCTCTCTCTGTCCCACTGGTTGGTGCAGAAGAATTCCCATCCAATTTCGACTTGCTCGGAGTGGGAACTCCGGCTCTGGCCATCGAAGTAAGATTTGAATTCAAATATTTAGGCCCAATGTGGAGTCAGGGTCATACAGAGGTGGATGGCGTTGCTGTCTGGGAAGCCGGAATGGCTGGAAGTTGAGGTCAGATGGAGTCAGACGGACAGAAAAAGCTTTTGCCAAAGTTCGAACCCCCGAGGTACCGATTTTCCGACTTTGTGTACATTATGATGGGAGATTGCAAGGTAGTTTACAGCGCATCCTGCCATCATCGGGGGGAGCGGTTGGGGAGCTCAATTGCGCTACAACCGCTTTGGCTCAGTGTAATGCATTAGCACAGTACATCATCATCTGCAACCCCATACCACCCATCAGCGCCAATCAGGGATGTGGTTGGACCAATGACGTTGGCGGATGGAACTACCCATGACGCACAGCACAAATTGTTCATGTTTCTTGTGTGGAAGCGGCAGGCGTTGGGTGTTGCCCAAGAGACCTCGTGGCGGCAAGTGGCGGCAAGGCCTGCCCTCCCTGCTTGGGTACCAGGATGAGGGCCTCCGCCTCCATGGGAGCGGTCGCTGCGATCTCCCAATGCAGCTCCCCCCGCCCCACCCCACCCCCACCCCACCTTCCCCCCCTCTGTGCCAAAGAAGCGCGCTCGAGAGTGTGTGCTGGGCGATTTTGTCGAGTTCTTCGCTGGCATCCAACGAGTGCTACATTTGGAGCTTCGTCTACAATTCCCAACGAGCGGGTGTCACTGTGGTGGCATTAAAATTGTTGTGTGGGTGCTAGTTTGCATGGCGCACGTGCCTGACAGTGAGAGGCCGATGTGTCAGGAGTGGGGAGAGAGCATTTGGGAGTGCGCAGGCGCTGGGAACCGGTTCGCTGCCTTAGCACCTGGGGCTGTGTGGCGAGCCAGCCTTGGAGTGGCAGTTCAATTGGGTAGGTGGGATGGGTTGCTGCGCTGGCAGCTACACCTGCCAAAGGCCAATCGTGGGCAAAATGTATGTGTTCTGGTGAAATCGTCATTGCGGCATGTGCACTGCCCAAAGAACCGAGTTCAACTGTCAGCAGCGCCTCATATCCAGTGATGCTGGGATAGTTCTGCTGTTCACCAGCACCACCACCATACAGCCACACAACGCGGCTGGTGGCCTCTGAAGCCCACACCGAATTATGGGCTGGGAGACTACACAGTGCTGTGAAATCTTCAACAGTTCATGTGCTATCACAAAATTAGTTTTTGCATACTGCCGATTTGGTAACACAATTTACAGAACGTTTTCTCAATGGAGCATGGCAAAGATTACTTCCAAGAAATTGCTATTTACTGCGTTAGCTTGAAAGAGACACCGAAAACTATGGGAGCTGCTCCCACTCCTTCTTGGCCATCCTTGCAAGTGCGTTGCGATGGTCCAGTACAAATTGCCTTCAGCAGAAGATTCTGTGCATCTGCCGGTCTGCCTCCATCCAGATTCCATGCCAATAAAACGGCTTTAAAGCAACATTACCAATTTGTGCAGAGCTACGATCATCCAAAGGTTCACCTGCAATGTCAACGCAAATGAGCAGCACTACTGGTGCCATACTGTTTACAACACCACAGAGTAACATCCAACTGGGATCGTGGGCTCGATCACGAACTCCTTTGCTCTCCCAAAGTTTGGACTATACAGCTGTGATGGAATAAATGGCTACTCGCATGGAGGGTGGCGGTTCCACATATTTGGTCAAAACATTCATTGACCCATCAATTTTAAATGAATGTATCCAGCACAGTTACCACGTACATCCGTATGCCAGCACGGCTCATACATCTCACACGTTTGCAGTCTATAAGACAAATTCAAAATTAGTGGGAAAGCACAGTGACATAGATATTGTTAAAGCCAATGTGAGGACATTCAGCTTACAGTGCGTCGTACAGTTTAATCCAATCATCAGCATCATATACAACATCTACGAAATTTTTCCTTCCATCCCTCTTTTTGAACCCCCAAAGCAGCGCAAGGATGCAATGAAAATCCTGCGAATGGTTTCCAGAACATCACACACCACTTCTCATATCACGTCCTTTACCTCGACGTCTCCGTTTTCGTTTTCTCTGTCATCGAGCTTGCACGCCCCAATTACGACAATTGGGGTGGCGCCTGCAGAAGATGGATCACGTGGGTCCACGCAGTGTGCAGCCGTCACAATCCACTGGCGGTGCACCAGCACCCCACCGCAGACATGCAAATTGTTGGAGTCACGAAGCGACACCATGTATGGAAACCTCCCACAGGCAGCCCTTCTCCCACCCTGGATGCGTGCAGAAGCATTCAAGACGAAAAATTCAAGACCATCAAACGTCGCATTCTTGTGCTCACACACCAATACAAATTGCCAACAAACAAAGCAGAGCACTCCTGGGCGAACGCCATCGTGCACGGCCAAGAAGCACTGCTCCTCACTATTCAAGTCACTGCAATTGCCAATACACTTACAAGCTCCAAGAGTGAAAATAAATTGAAACCACTGCATGTTGGTAGAAAAGGAACCATCAGAATGCAGAAGCACACATGCTTTTCCGAAATCTTGCACACCGCAATAGTGGCCTCTGCATCTTTGACATGTTTTAAACCTTCGTCTTGCAGGCGTCTTCTGTCTAGATTCTGGATTCCAGCAACTGGAACATCTGCAGCACCATAAAGTACCCTTCAGAGTATAACACAGACTTCGCAAAGTTCTTGTAGACCATGAGATTTGTTGTTTTTCTGCGCCCGTCCATGCCACATCAGCTTCTTGCCGCACATCTCCGTTTCCTATCCGTGCCACACCAGTACAGTCCTGCCAATTTCCATAAAATAACAAAGGTTCACTCCTAGTTAGCAGAAAGATCAGACATCGACCAAGACCGAGGCAGTACCTAACACCTTTACAAAGCAATTCTTCTGGAAAATTGTATAATGATAATTAGCAAAAGTGGTGCCAGAAGTATGATGCGGATGACACGTTTTGGTCTGTATTTAGCACGACTTCATCTGCCCATTTCAATGCTTAGTTTAGTTGGCCATTCTTGTCAGCTAAATTGGGTAGATGGTTTCAAATGTGATTCAATTGTGATAACTTCAACTGTGCGGAAGATTTGCATGGCCACACCTGATGCTGAAAAATCGCTCTTTACAACCATTCTCATTGCTGATGCTGATGCCACTGTTTGGGACATATCCAAGACCTCATCTTCAATAGATGACACCTGGGTGACAAGCACAATGTCACTTCTGGTTGACTTTGCCATTTCTATGGTTTCGTGGAATACACGCTGCATTATCTCAACACAAGCACATGCAGTTGACTTGACATTGGCTTCCAGACTGGCATCTCTTGGTAACATCAGATCATCCTGCTGGGTTGGCATTGTGGACTGACCCTTACAACTGGAAATTAGAGTACTCTTGTGGGCAAAATGTGCACAAGGCCAGCATACTTAATGTACATCAAGCCTTGTACCCACCCAGTGTGGAAGGGTGTTTGGGAGGTGTCCTTGCACATGCCATCAGCACAATGTATATCTTTACACACTTCTGCCTGAGGATGGCCATAAACAATGGCTGGGCCAATAACATTCCTGGTACCTAGGAAACCTTGTTGAGGCAGCTCCATGCAGAAATGCAGCATCACCAGCACCCTCCTGACTGCCTGATGTGGCATCAGCCACAGCATTGCAAGCAGCAAAGTCTGCCCTCTGTTGAGCTTGTCAAACTGAATGCTGTTTCCATTCAGCATGTATACCCCAGTGCACGTTTGCTGGCAGGTACACCCTTGTACCTTGCATCCCTGCCACAAAGCACCTCCCTGCCACCCAGACTGATCCATCGGCCTGGCTCAATGGCTATGTGCTGCTGCATGACTCTATTAACGCTACACATGGGCGATGCCAGGAACAGACCTCTTGCACCGAATCATGCTGTTGCGAAAATCTGGATAATGAAAATCAAGGCTGGGTGGAAAAGAGGCCACTGGGATATGTGCTTCCCACCCATCTCGACTGCAATGTCCTTGCTGATGAAGACGTTCGGTATTGTGCATATATTGCAGCTGAGGAGATGCCAATGTGAACCAGGAGCCTTGCACAATGTCATGCACTGCTATGCTACGAAGCTTTGGTCTGGCATGGGGGAGTGCAGGCAGCTGGGCGGGCTGAGGGGGGAGGAGGAGGCCTTCTGCAGTGGCGAAAGCCATTTGGATGCTGGCAGTGAGCATGAGACTGGCATAATGTTGCTCTGAAACGATCATCACTGAGCATCTCAGGTATGAATCTCCACCATGATCCATCCAAGCTTTTCGCACGGAACTGTGAAATTCTGTACATTCATTGACTGGTGAGGATGCCTGGGTATACTGGCATCATGTTAACAACAGGGGCCTGTCCAGGATGCCTCCCATTGGAACTCCATCCAACAAGAGCGAAACTGCACTGGTGGGATCGTACCCTGGATAGCCAGCTCCTGGCTTCCCCACAGTAAAGCGAGTTCGGGGCCAATGTGGATTCACGTCCGTTTGTTTTTCTTGCAAAGTTGCTGCCTTGAATCTCTGTACACCAACTCACCAAGGCGCAGGTCATGGAAGAAAGGGCAAGGAAAACAAGAGCCCTCCGCGACGGGCCCATCTCCCGGATGCCCTGCGCGCAGCCTCGCCCGTTGCTTGAAGACTGTGGTCAGCAAGGCAGGAGAGACAACCGTTCAGCAACAAGTCTCTGAGAGAACTGCCCCAGGAACACAAAACTGCCACGCCTGCTGTTGCGCCCGGCATCCGTCACCCTATGGGTCCGCTAAGAAACCAGGCGGACACGCCGAGTCCCCGTTCCAACACGGTACCGGCAGAGAGGAGCTACTCGAGGAGTCCAAGGTACGCGCAGCGAAGCGGCGAGAATCCCCAAGACTTCACGGCACAAATCAATTCCCCAGCGGCAAGCAACTTGTTTCCGTGCCATTGAACAGCCACACACGATGCGCTCAAGACTCGCCACGCCCACAGACGGTCATGGGCCCGCTGGGCACGTGCAGTGGCGCCCGCATCGATAGTCCCCTCGCACGGCCCACGTCACTATCGATCCAGCAGCTCTGCTAGCACGGCCAGCAGCCCATCGACACCCATTATTTGCTCACCCTCGCGCGGCTCCGCGCCGTCCCAACTTCACTCGGCGGGGAGATGCGCCTCAATGGACTGCTCTCCGAGCGCTGGAGCGCACAGCTCCAGGGGTTACAGGAACGAGAACTCCGCGAAACGATCCCAATGGCGCTTCGCGCGACATGGTCAACGTCGTCCATCTTGTCAATGCGAATGAATGAATCCGTCAATCGGGAACCCGTTTCCCTCACGTGCAGGTTGGAAACATCTGCAGTCAGCCCAGGATCCGGTCGCCCGTGCATTGCCATGTCACACCTGCTGCGCTCCATCATCAGATACAATTTGTACCACAGTTTATTCAACCCTTCATCATCAAAAATTGTCATTGTTACTATTGTTGTTGGTACTTTTTTCCAGAGGTTTACTCCCTTTCCCGCTCTGCATCTGCCCTGCGGGATCGGGGCGGGCTAGAGAAGGTGCAGGCCAAGTTTCAAGGGCAGCTGGCCAGTCCCCGGCCTCCTATAGGAAGCATATGTTACAAATCCACAGCAGAACTGCAAGATAAAGAAGTATCAGCCACGTTTGGTCAACAAATGAAATTCATAGCATGACAAGAACAGGGTTTCATCCACGACTGACCACTTGTGCCATTTTGCAATTCCACTTGGTTTGGGGCAATGGCTGTGATTGTTTTGGAAATCAATTTGGTGGAAAACAGCCAAGGGTCACTTCTGTATTAGGGATGGAAAGCCGGGTACAGGAAAACCCGGTACCCGGGGCGGGTATTGTTTTTTCCAGTACCCGCCTACCCGGGTACCCGCCAACCCTTGTACCCGGGTAGGCGAGTACGGGTACGTACCCGGGTACAGCACGTTTGACCAGCGGTCGCCCGGTGCATAGCTTCGCACCGCGCTGGCTTCCGAAGGTCGCCCCCGTCCACACTGTGTGTGGCTGCGTCGCGATCGTGCACGGTGCCGATGCTCTCCACACACTCTTCTTTGGGCCGCGCGTTTGGAGATCTGGGGGCGCCGGCGAGCCAGAATCGGGGAAACTGACCGGTTGGAACATCGACATGGTGCTGCTTGGTCGATCCCCTGGCGCTGGCGAGCCAGAAGCGGGGAATCTGACGGGTTGGAACATCTCTACACACCTGCGGCAACCGGCGGTCCGCAGAAAATGCAGCTGGACTCCGACGGGTTGGTCCCTAGGATACCGGCTGTGTTGTAGCCCTGGCGCCAGAGCTGCCCTTTGGGGATTGCAGGTCGTCCGTTCCACTGCGAAACGGCTGGTGCGGGCAGGACATGCCCAGCAACTTGAACCAGATGGATCGGCGATTGCTTTGGGCGTTGTTGTCGTTGATGTCTGACACCTGTATAGTTGCGTTTTCGCTATTGTGGTTGTTGTTCTTTCCGGATCGTCAACGCGATCGTTGACCAAAGGGCGTCCAGCCCTTTCCGGATTGTGCCAGAAGAATGCATGGTTAGTGGAAGACAACGTCAGGCGAGGGGCGCCGTCGTCGTCGCGCACTCCGTTAGACAGCAGCCGGCCAAGCGCGGCGTAGCGCGGCCAGCCAGCGCTGCGTCGGCGCAGGAGGGCATCTTTCCGTACCCGGGTACATACCCGGACCCGGGTAGTGGTTGTACCCGGGTACCCAGTTATTGGCGGGTACCCGGGTACCCAGTTATTGGCGGGTACCCGGGTATTGGGTGTACCCGGGGTTACCCGGGCACACCCGGGTATCCGAGTTTTGGAAACTCCGGGTACCCGGGTCCGGTTTCGCCAGCCCAGGTACCATCCCTATTCTGCATCACAAGAGCAAAGGCCATGGCTGCCATTTGCATATGTGCGCTTTGTTGAGTAGAGAGCAAAGTATTAGGGAACAATGATTCAAATGTTGAAAACGGCCAGCAGCACATTACTAACAGAAAAATATTCCTCAAGCTCCCATCTGCTCTCGAATCTCATCCAGTTTGCTCAACACAGCTATCACATCTGGACTGTCACCACCCAGCACTCTCTTCTTGATCTCCAGGCATGTTTCCAGTACCATCTCTGCATCTGCTAGTTTGTCTTGCTCATGCAACACCAATCCCAGGAAATGCAGGCTCAGTGCAACCTCTGGGTCAAGATCTCCCAGTGCCAATTTTCTTATGGCCAAGGCCCTGCGGTGGCATTTCTCTGCACAAGAATATTTCTCTTGTCTGAATGCTGCAATTCCATGCCATGTCAGAATATTTGCCACATCTGGATGCTCATCACCAAGGACCTGTTCCACGATGGTCTGGGCAGTCCTAAAATGCTCCTCAGCCTGTGCAAATCTCCCTTGCTGGTGCAAGATGAATCCGAAGTTCATGTGGTACTGTGACAAGTCCAGATGCTCATCCCCAAGGGCCTGCCTCATGATTGCCACAGCCCTTTCAGCATGCTCCTCAGCTTCCAGAAGTCTTCCTTGCTTTTGCATCACACATGACAGGTTGCCCAAGCTCTGAGCAACGTGAAGGTGGTTCTTGCCAAGGGTGTGTTCCTTGATGGCCAAGGCCTTGCTGTGACATTCCTCAGCATCATCAAGCTTGTCCTGGTTGTGCATGATGCATCCCAAATTGTTGAAACTATGCGCAATGTCTGGATGATCACTGCCCCACACCCGTATCCTGATTTCCAAAGCCTGATTGTTGTATTTTTCAGCTTGAGAGAGTCTCCCAGCATCAAACATCAGAGTGCCCAAGTTGTTCAAGCTCTGGGCAACGTCAGGGTGGCAATCACCAAAAACCGATTTCCTAATGGACAGCGCATCACTATAATACTCCTCTGCTTCTGGAAACTTCCTTTGCTTCCACAGCACTTCTCCCATGCCATCCAAGCTCTGTGCAACATCTGGGTGTTCAACACCAAAAGACTTCTTCCTGATTGCCAATGCTGTGGCAAGATGCTCCTCTGCCTGGCCAAATATTCCTTGTTCCAACTTCACCCACCCAAGCCAAAACTGGGCCATTGCAACCTTGGGATGGTCAGTACAGAAAGCTTGTTGCATGAGCTCTAATGCCATGGTGGCAAACTCTCTAGCCCTAGAAAAATCTGCCTTTCCAACCATCACCTCCACCAGGCCTATGAGGCTTTCTGCAACATACACGTGGGAATCACCCAGAACTTGCTTTCTGATGCCCAATGCCCTAAGATGCTGTGCCTCAGATTCTGGGAGCTTTGCTTGCTTGTGCAGCATCCGCCCCATGCCATACAAGCTCTTAGCGGTCTCTAAACAAGCATTGTCATTCACAATGCATAGTGCCCTGCAAAAGCACTGTTGGGTGCCAATGTAGTCTGCCTGTTCAAGCATCACCAGACCCAATTCATTCAGATCCTCGGCCAATTCTGGATGGCCATCACCCAGCTCCTGTACTTTCATCTCGAATGCTGTATTGCAGTACTGTCTGGCTTCTGCAAAATGCCCAAGATGCAAGTGAACACGTCCCAAATGGCGAGTGCATTTATGCACCAATGTATGCTTCTTTCCCACCACTCTCATACCAACATCCAAGGCATTTTGATAGCTTTCCTTAGCCTCTTGATATTTCCCTTGTAGCTCCAGTTCTGCAGCCACGACTTCAAGATCTTCTGGCACTTGCAGGTTAAAGGTGCTTGCTGGCTGATCAGGTATGTTGTCCATGTCTTGCCCCTATTCACAGTGTGGAGATGTGAAGATTCGTGGTGCAAAGATGCAAGCATTTGCCGATCATGTTTAGGTGGTACATATGCTCTACTTATTCTACAAAGCCATTTATATTACATGTAGTTCTTGATTTGAAAAACAGTGAGGTGCCCAAATTCCACATTGACTAGAATTTAAAATGGAGCTTGTCTATCTGACCGAACTTTATCACAGTAGTGACACCCAAGCCAAGATGGCGGATCACCATAATACTGCACCAAAAGATTGTCAGCACATTGCCCATATGATTTCCTTTCCAGATTGCATGCAATTCCATCACAGTTACTGGGCAGATTGATCCACGCTGACATGCCTGAGAGCCTTGCACAGGGACTCTGAGCTGTCCCGATGCTGCCTTTTCTGACATCTGCGAATCAGCACAGATCACTGGAATTGCATCAGCACATCAGTGGTGTAGGTACACATTAGGCTTGTCTAAGTATGACAGCAATTGTATGACAAATTCATCATCCAGAATTCGCAGAGTGCAGTCCGTACCTCCAAATGTTACAACTGCATATGGAAATGTTGTTGTACGTTAGCTTTTGCAAGTAGTATCAGTTTTTACATTTCATTCCTGCACCAGTTAACACGTTTTGCGCCTTGATGATGTAATCCATCACAGTATGCTGGGTTTACATCAGCAGGGGCAGGCGTTACCTGCCCAAGATGGTTTGGGCAGCAAGGGACCCTGTTGCTCTACATAAAGGCAACTATAAAGTGCAACTCCTCTATGGCTTGCACCGAATGTAGCAGATCACCTCACTGATCGCCTGTTACAGTTATTATTGGCTACCTACATTTCGACAGAACCCTTTTAATACAGCTTATTTGAATTTGTATTTGCATTTGCAGACCACCACTGCAACAAATTACAAGGGCATTACCATACATCAAATGTCTGCAATAAGGTTGAAGAAGGGAGCAGAGCATGGCATTCATTATTAAAGTTAGATGCAGTTTCCGGTTTCAGCTGGCGTCAACTTTGTTGAGAAGGGCAAACCAGAAAAATTGACGATGTTGCACAGCCAGGATGACAGCGCAAGCCATCCACTGTGGCCACCGCGTGCCAGTCCAAATCACGGATTGATCCACCAGCTGTGCAGGTTGAGGTCGTTATTGACCTGAACCTGCGCAGCCAATCTTCACCAAGGGACCCATGAATGTGCAGCTGACGACACCAAATCCACTGTTTGCGACATGGTGTGTGAAATTTGTGTGTGGGCTGTTTCACTGAGCCACAACATAGGTGTCACATGGACTTGTCCTCACTGTCAAGCTAACAAAAGTTTTTGAAATGTGCAAAGCACCCAAGGCCACAATAGCTGCTGTTCCTGATTGAATGAGAGAATGTCTACCATTGCCTTTGACAAATATTGTCAAAGCAGATGTTAAACCACACTTCGATGCGAGCAGCATGGCTTGCACTAGTAGAAAAAGACATCATTTTCATGCTAACTGTGATGTCATTTGACACCAATTGTCACCATCACAGTTACATTTATGCCATTACCATCATTCTGATGGCATCAATTGGTGTCACAATGCAGTTGGCATAGAATAATGTTCTTCTGTGCCAGTGCTGGGAAAGGTATTTCTTTGATTAAAAAATATTACACCACATTTCAGCGTGCAGGTGGCCCCCCTCCCCACCTTCCCACCTACCCATCCTATCACAGGGTATGTGGACCTTGTGCCACCAAGCAAGAAAGTGCAAGGCAAGGGGATTGTATGTGTGTGAGTATCACTGTGTGCTGGAAGGACATCCTTTCCAGCTGGGACCAATATGACATGTCAAAAGATGTAAAGGAAGCCACAAGACATTGCAACGTGTACAGCATTAGTGAGCCACAACATCTCAGAAAAAGTGCCATGTGCTGGAGGGTGCATCCTTTCAGATGGGTTCAACTCAGTTGCAGGTAACAGAACTGCAGAACTGCTAAACCCCATGGCTGTGTGCCACTTCCTGCATGTTTCAAAAGAAATGGTCTGGACAGGCACATCACACTTTGTACGACCAGTTTGGCAACATTCCCCAACTCCTCTCTATTTCATCACTTCCTATTTCACACACCCTGTGCTGGGAAGTCCACAACGCGCTGCACTGCCACGTCCTCTGCTGGATCGCTGGTCAACCGCCTGCCTTCTCTCCTCTCTTTCGTGTGGCTGATGAAAAGTGGGACGAACACTCTGGATATACACAGATGAGGCTTCACTTGTAATGTGGAAATCTTTGCATGAAAGGGATCCCCAAAAAAAAAACTCTTTCTCTCCTCTATTTCTTTCTGTTTTGTTCGCCACAGAGGTGGTTGTCGGTCCGCCTCTGATGGACCACTATTCCGCGGCGAATCAATTGGGGGGCAACTCGTGACCCCCCCCTGTTCGCACAACGCGAAAATATTGCCCGGAAAAGCCGGAGAGGCAAAATACAAGACTGTTCAAGAAGGCCTGTGGCGCCAGCGGCGTGCGGAAAGGCGTGGCAAGGGCGATGGGTGGCGGACCCTGCCGAGGGGGATGGAAAAGAGACAAGAAAAAGAGGCCAAGACAAGGCAAAAAGGGACCAAACCACTAGAATGAGCGAAGGGCGCCGGCGTGGCGCACGTGCCCTCGCTCCTGGCGAGTCTGGTAGTGGATGCCGGGACCCCTCGGACCCCGGACCCGGGCGCTGACCCTGTCAACGACTGGCCGGCTGTTTGCACCGCACCGTGACCACTGTCAATTTCCCACCCCACCGTGAGTCCATTTCGGGCATTCTAGAGAGGCCCGTATCGCAGCGAACGCGGAATTCCAGCGCGGTTCCTGGAGCCATCGCTAAAGATCTGTGACCAGCACCGGTCTAGACAGTTCTTGACTGGTGCCCCACACGTGCAGTGGGGTATTTGATGCGCCACGAATAGCCCACTGCCCGAAACCATTTCATGCAATGAACAGCCCCCCTTTCAACGAAGACAAACGCGGACCACAGATGTGTACAATTGGTCAACTCCCCTCAGCAAACACTTTGCGACGTTCTCGCCTCCGGCAGGGGTCAGTGGGTTGAGTGCTGAAGCAACTTCTTTCTAAGACACATCCAAATGCGCCCCTGAATGCTTTTGGGAGGTGCTCCGCACGCCAGATGTCCGCAGCCTCGTCGAACGCACCGACCTGGGTGCAGCCGGCAGGGTTGTTCCCCCCTACACTGTCTCACCCCGCGGTTTGAGATCGGCACCAGTAGTGGGATCGCCCTCTGTGCAACAACAGCGTCAATGCAATTGCACCTGCTGTCTCGTACTGCAGTCCTTTAAGCAGGGACCCCCAAACGGACCAAAACGCGCCGTGCTGTGCCAATAATTGGGACGATGGCATCAAAGTGTGTAAACTCGTATTCAGGGGGCCTGAACCCCAAGAGACCCTTTGCTCCGCCGCAATCTGTTGCCATGTGCTCTGCCCAACGGATCCCAAGGCAAGTTGGGCAGCCAAGGCCTTTACAAGTGATATTCGTCAAGCGCAGCTGCATCTCTCTACCGCAAGACTCTTGTCCCCCACTGCACCAAGGGAAATGGGGCCCAACAACTGCTCGTTTCCTCCCTACGTCCCTGCCTCTAGTAGGAGATTTCCCCTTCCTTCAATTGCCCTCACCATCGTTAATGATAGGAAACAATGGCAACGTGTGCGTTCATCTACTATCCCTGGCTACCTTCAGCTGTGATGGGCTGACACTCTTGTTTTGACATGTTTCTATCAAACCAGTTGCAAATCACACTTGGCATGTCTACGGAGTCCCCCTGGCGACATATTTCTAGCATATTTCTAGCATATTTCTAGCATGCTGCATTCTATAATCTGTCTGCTTACTAACATGTCAAGTGGTTTAACCATCGCATGAATGCCAACCAAGCCTGTTTTGATGCTTGTGTCAGTTACAGCCCTGCGAGCCTTCCCTTAACTAGGCCGCCGTCCCCCAATCCCACCCCCCACCCCACCCCGCCCCTCTGGCCTTTTCGGGTGACGTATAGTCCCCTCTGTACTGCACTTGTAGCTGTGAGCACACAGATTCATTTGCAGCCCCGACGTTGCATATCTGCTGCTGGAATGGTGGGTCGTTCCGGGGTACACTGGCTCCTGTTCCCTCGCTGCTGGGGTGTGAATTCGCGGAATAAGGCGACCAGGGAGCAGTCCCCTGCAGGGGACTCACTCAGGCTGAAGGTGTTTTCGTCGTCGGATGGAGCCGAGGCTCCTGCGCAGCCGCAAAAAAGTGATTGCGGTCTGTGCCGGCGGCCTGAATCGAAAAGTAGGTGGAGAAAGGCAGGCTTGGTTTTTACGCCGTAGAAACTGATCGTATTTACGTTTCTATGCATAAAATAATTGTTATGTTTTTACGCGTAAAAATGCGTAAAAATACATAGATGCAACGCAAAAACTGCCCTGTGTACATAAGAACAGTACATACAGACTTATGGAGTCCGAAGAGTGGCAGCCAGACGCCCTGGAAGGGGCAAAAACGAGTATTTGTTAAGCGCCATTATCACCCTCGCCAGGGGCGAGGTGGGCATTGTGTTGCTTGTGCTGGGAATGGCGCAAGTCTGATCGTTGTATGCAACTTTCATCATGTAACCTGGGTGTCCCACGCAGCAGTAAAAATAGCCGTAAAAATAGGCCCTTCTGCGGATTTATGTTTAAAAGCGTAATAGCAAAATCGCAAGCGTGAGCATAAAGACCAATCTTGGACACAGGGGAAGGGCCATCGAGGCAGGTGGCGCTGCGCAGGCCCAGCGACTCCTTGGGGTTCTGCAGCCATGCTCAACTTTCATGCCCCGTGAGTGACCGATCAGTGGCGCTGCAGGACATTACCTCGTCGGTCTGGAATGGGCTCGTGGTGAACTTCGGGTTCATCGCGCCGTTTCTGTCGGGCTTGCATCAGAGCGCACCCCGGTCTTCTGCGTGTCTTCCTTGTTTCTCAATTGACGCGTGGGTTGACGGCCGCTGCGCGCTTCGTTGGGCGTCGCTTTCTTGTGTCCCTTGGGTCGTTACCTCGGTCCCCGTCGCTGGGCGAGTTTCGTTCCCGCCATGCTGCCCACAGGCGTCAAGCAACTGGCGATGTGGAATGCAGAGCATCCGGGTCCCGTTGCGGTGGGCTCTTGTTTTCCTGGCTCTTTCCTCTATGTGTTTTACTGTGTGTAAGCATTGCCCTTTGGCTCCGTTTGTTTCTGCCGCATAATAGAATGCGTGCATTTGAGACATGGCCCGCAACAAGCTACTTGGAATGCTTTTGTGCCAAAACACGACAATGGCACACTGAAAGTCGCATATTTGATGGAA
This sequence comes from Ostreobium quekettii, assembly GCA_905146915.1. Classification (NCBI taxonomy): domain Eukaryota; kingdom Viridiplantae; phylum Chlorophyta; class Ulvophyceae; order Bryopsidales; family Ostreobiaceae; genus Ostreobium; species Ostreobium quekettii. The sequence goes on from CAJHUC010000280.1 coordinate 156,156, forward strand.
AGAACGCTGCTAGATGCTGCAGGTGGCGAGCCGACTGCTTTCGTAAGTTCAGTAGGGAGACGAACCCTAGAAAACCAGAATGAGAACTCCGTCACAGATGCAGAAGCCATTCTTGCGGTAGGCTTCCCCATGATGGCAAATGCGCTTCGTTGAGATTGCTTGGATAAAAGCTGCAATGGTTTCAATTTCTTTTCAAATCTGCTGCTGGTTGGCTTGATAGTAAATTCAGTGCAGTCAACATTCAGGAAACTGTGTGACTATGGGCGACAGGCCGAACTGGTCGATTCTCTTGTCCATTTGGAAAAGTGAACGTTCATTGCACATGGCTTCCTTGTGTGCACGTTAATATGCGGTGTTTTGTTATTTGCGAGCTTCTCTACAAATGCTTCTGTGCAAATTGGGGTGAAAAGAAAGCTACCCGTGGGGCGTTTCCATACATGGTGTCGCTTCGCGACTCCCAAAATTTGCATGTATGCGGTTGGATGCTGGTGCATAGCCAGTGCGCTGTCACAGCTGCACATTGCGTCGAACCACACGATCCAACTTCTGCTGGCGCTACCCCGATTGCTGTGATCGGGGCATGCAAACTCGATGACAGAGATAATATTAATGGTAAAGTTGAGGTAATCGCGATAACGTGAGCATTGATTTACGGCAACTTTTGAATAACCCAGTTGAGGAAAATCCTTGCAAGATTGTCCAAGGGTGTGTGTGGATCAGTGTTGGATGACGACAATCTCCTTAGCAATGACGTTATTGTAATTTCAGCACATATAGCATCAGCAATAGAATGTATTGTACTTCTTCAGCTCGAAGTTAAATGTTCAATTATTAACATCAATTTCGCAGCATGGAAATGAAGCCAAATGTCAATCAGAGCATCATATTATGAAAGGAGAGCCTCCCGAACCTTAGGGACCACCTCAATCTGGATTAGGCATAGTAATTCATTCCATTTTCCAGACCTCCACAGTGTGGAGTCCACACTGTGGAGTCCAGAGTGCTGCCTTCTTTTGCGCTTTGGCTCTTTTTACCTTTGGTTTGTTGTCGACCACGTAGATGGTCGATTCATATGCGGCTCTATTTTGCCTACCCTGACCATCAGAACTGTCGCCACGCTGTATCTGAGTGGCATTGATATTTACATCCTTCCTACCACTGGTAGAAAACGCCATGTTTGCGATGCCAGCTGCGATGCCATTTTGACACAAATTGTTGCTATCGCAGTTATGGCGATGGCACAAAAGGGGCTGCGATCAATTTTGGTGAAATGGGAATGCAGTTGGCATCGCAAACAGGCTGTTTTCTACTGGTGTACATCATCGGGACCGTCGGAAAGGGCCCACTCCGAGAACGCATCCTCGGTGAATTCCGCATGATATCGAAATTTTAAAATTCCGATCCAGAGTCACGGCGCTCGGCGCGCTTCCATTGGCATAATGCCTATCCGTTGGTGTAACTTTTTGTCTCTCCATTGCCTATTGTTTTGACAGGAAAATTTCCTTTTGAAGTCGCCACCCTCCCTGATTTCTGATGCACGGGATTGCCGCAAGTGGAAAAAAGCCCGAGATCCAGGACGCACAAGTCTGGGCTCTGTGCTGGCTATAACTCCGAGGCTATCTTGTAGCGGCACTCTGACATGTCGCCTTCACCGATACTGAAATCAGGCTTTCGATCATAGCTTGGTCCACACTCCACAAACCGCCACTATAGTGGCTAATGGCCACTATGTTAGCTTATGGCCAACTCTTAGGTGCTATCTGCAACATTTCACTAATCTACCAGTCTGCGTTCATGTGAGAGACGTGAAGTCGCCTACGTGAATATTCTCTTTGCATCCCACCCGTGCCAATTCCGAGGCGAAAATGACTTCGCCCTTGTTGTCTTGAAAGCCATTCCCCTAGTCGCCCACCGGTGATCAGGTTGATGACCACCACATTCGATCACACTTCATAGAAGGGCTTGGGAGGCCTTATGGTGTATCCTCACAGCAGCAACAGAGGTTCGAAGGTCACGAGCCAGAAATGTGGGCCCAAGACGGAAGCTCCAATTGGCTAATCGATCTCGAATAGCAGCCGCTAAACCATGGCAACTTCCGCAATCAGCCCCTTGCGTGCGTTTTTATTGCTTAAATCTTCGTAGGGCCCTCTACAAGATTCTGCTCAAACGGTGGGGAGAGCTTGCACAGACGACTTTGTTTTGCAGCTGCGAAAGCCTGATTAGATGTGGGCGCTGGATTTGTAATTCCATCAGGCGCCATTAACCCAATTTTTTGGAGCACTTTGCCTATTGGGCGCCTTTGCTTTGGTGAATTTGGCAAAATTACCAAATTTTTCTAATCTTGATTCGGTGCTGTACGGCGCCAACTGCACCAATCCCTAGCTATTTCTTGCGGCAAAATTGTTTCAGTTGTCGTGCTTTGCCTTATACTCTTCAGCTTCCTGTGCGACCGCTCATCACAATAGACAATGTATCACAGAAAATAAGAGAAAACAGTGCAACGCATGGACTACAATCGCAAAACACACTCAGAAAAACAAAGGCACGCTGGAAACACAGAAGATCTAAGACATGTATGGCACATACACAGAAGAACAAATGTGCCCTAGAAGCACAAAAAAAACCCTTTGAATTGTGATTTGGGGAAGAAGGAATGCCACGCAATGTGTGGTTAAAGACAGGTGCTGGAAGATTCGCTGTCCGCTGCCATGCCACCTGATGGCCATGTCATCGGGCGCTGCTTCCCTAATTCATTGCACCGCGGGGTGCCGTTGGTGGTGAGCACCTGCCATCCAACGCCATTGGTATAAATAGGCTGATTAGTAATCCCATTGATAATTGTGGCGTCAGTAAAGTTACCCAACGCCGTGAGTGTCAACCGCATCTGGTGGCATCGGTTCCATGCCACAGGTGCCGATAAATAATGGCCTGCTGCGCCGAACTCTAAGCCTGATCTTCCATGGGCCGAAAACGGTGGTTTTCGCAGTGATGCCGAAAAATCCGTTTTCTAGCCCAAGGTCCCTTGCCACAAAGTGCTGTCCAATCCAAAACACTCAAGGAATTAACTTGATTCTTTTGTGCATTGCAACTCACAGGGACAAAATTATACCCAAAACTCATATCTCCATGATGCTTGAAGAAGGTGTCGAGATCACAGAGAACAAGTAATTTGGGACAAAGAAAATATACATCTACATGTCTTGTACACATGCGTGTACATGCAATAATATGAACTCCCTCCCAGATTGATGGCACTCTGTATAAAAGGAAATTTCGTCCATTCAGAGGCATTGGATTAGATACTAGCTTAAGATCCATCCCTTTTTCAGCAGCATATGAAGTCGATCTTGCTTTGCCTCAAGGATGTGCTTTTGCATTTCATGCACGATGAATATTCCCATGTTTGTTAGCTTGCTCCTTCCTGTGAGTAGCAAATTGGAGTCATTGTTGCAATTGCAATGAAAGCTATATCTTTCATATAAAATAGCACTTTCGACACATATTTGCCCATGCTTGAATAACCTCTGCAGAGTGTCGTCGTCACAACGTCTAAAATCTCTGTCCAAAATGTACGTCCAAAGATTCAAACCTTCTTGGCCTCCTCTGTGCAAAATTGCAAAGGCTGAAAACCTCGAATCCGGGCTCCCACTCGAGAATTCACAACTACCCACTCTAGATTCAAGAGTTCACTTGTATTTCAATACGCCAGCTGCCACTTGAATATGTGAGGCCAATTTATGGCGTATGATCCATAGCCATGGTAGCCAAGCTAGTCTTCGTTGTTGGGAGGAGCGTGCATTGTCCATTTGGAGTCTTTTCACGGCGCATTCTTGCTCGTATCAAAACAAAGTCAATTTGCTGTTCCCGTTGCAAGGGCCAAATTTTCTAGCCTTCTGCGGCCAGAGTGGCTTGATTTCAATCACCTTTTATCGTACGTCCGCCTTCATTCTGAATATAGCTGATAGTTTTGCAAAGGCGGCTTTGCTTTGTGGCAGCAAAGGTGTACTCCGCACCACCGCAAATGGCGATTTAGTTGGAAATGTTTCCAGCCCTGATGACATCTAATGAAAATTTCTGATAAATACATGCTGGTTGGTTGACTGGATTAGGATGGCTCATCGCAGATTTGTGGATTGCCTCCAGTGTGTGTACATGCCTGCCATGGAGGCCTCATTCATTAGAAGTCGGCACTGCAGAAGCTAACTGATGCTTAACGTGGCGCCAACCAGATGCCATCAAAATGCTACTGCATGTTGCGACGTTGGAAAATTTTACGGGCAGCACAATTAGTAAAATTACTGGTAATTAACCCATTTTGCCCTTGTACCAGCGCATCCCAAGCCATTAATTTTGTTAGCCCCGTTAGAGAATTAAGCCTTCCGCATAGTAATACGACGCTTGGCCTTCATTTGCGAAGCAACAGTGAAGAGCGTGTCAGTGCGAAAAGAATGCGGAGCAGCCAACAAAATAACTCCCAGGCTGGCTTCAAGAGGAGATGGGCTTGCTACAACCCGCGGCCCTGTTGGGTGCCGGCGGTGCACTAAGAGGCCGTCTGGCAATCGCCCAGTAAAGGTAACCGCGTTTTATGTCAAGCTGCATTGCCCATCGACCAGCCGCGGAGCCGTGTGTGACAGCCGACCTCAAGTCAGTTGAGCGCAATGGATACTCGCCTTGACGCAAGCGCCACTGGACAGTAAAAAGGGGTAGTTGCCCTTCGAGCGCAACTTGGAATTCCAAGAGGCCATGTGGCTGCCTTCCATAGTCATGTGCGACCGCGGCCATCGGCCGACGGTTTCAATTTAGGAGATCGCCTGTTTTGTTTCACACGTCAGGGCTGCTTGGGCTGCTTCGTTGCATGCACTGCTCGGCAAAGAACGCCGCGCATTGCAGACGTCGCTGCGCGAAGCCAACAGGCGGAACCGTGCCCGGCGCCCAGCCAGTTTTGGAGAGGGGCCGAAAATTTCGTAAGGAAAAGAAGTTGACTGGCCAAACGTTTGCGCAGAAGATTTTTCGCAGAGGTTCAAACGCGAAATGTACGACTTTTCTCACCACGAACTTTTTCCGGTATATCGTACCTCAATTTCCTGCCAAAGTACGGGCCTTGGAGGGCCGTTTCACTGCCGCAGATGCTCGTCGGTTGCGCCTTGGGCAGCCCAGCTGTCTAGCCGCGCCAAAATCAGGTGCACCCAACCTCCCGAATCCCGCTCCCCTTCGAATCTACCCCAGAGTCAGCCCCAATTTGGGAAGCGTCCCCAGCACCCAGGGTGCCCAGAATGTTCTGCAGCTAAACAGCGAAAGTGAAGCACTCCTACTCGCGAAGCAAACCTTGACGCAAGCCAAATTTGCAGACATTATTATATTTGGCACTCCCAGGAACCGGATAGAGTTGCAACAACGATGATATATACTCGCGAAGCAAACCTTGATGCAAGCCAATTTGCAGACATTATATTTGGCACTCCCAGAAACCGGATAGAGTTGCAACAACGATGATGGGCCTTACAAGGAATTTGTTGATGCACTGCTTTTCCATGTTGCTGCAAATTTTGTGCCCCGGTGCTCCATGGGCGTCACTGCCCCTGATGCCATTCACGCTGATGGGCCATGAGTTCTAGCATCTTACCAATCGCCAAGTTCATTAAAAAATATTGGGCCAGTACTGGGGGGGTGGATGGGAGTGGGGGGTGAACAAAGTACAGTGGGGCAATTACGTTATGCGGTTGATTGTTGTAGTGCCTGCACGGGAACCCTGTTGCGCGGCAGCGCGCAACAAGGGGTGAGAGAAGCCTGCCAGTGCGGGCGCTCGAAGGCCATTAAGCCGGGACCTGTACTTGGGGCCACACCCGAGCGCCGGTACCTGGGGGTACCCCAGGTACCGGTGGCCACCGCCCTAGTACCGGTGTAGCAACCCTAACCCCTACACTATCGTAACTGTAGCCCTATTTGGGCTAGTTATTCTAGGGGGTTGTCGATACCCCCGGGTACCGGTTAGTACGGTACAAACCCCAATTGTGCAGGACCACGGAAGTTGCATGAACCTGTTCATGTTGGTTCGTGTCGATCGCTAAGTGAACAACCTGGCCCACCTCGCAGCAAACGGGCGCTTGTCCCACCACTGGCAGGCTGCCAAGCCCGCGGTGCGTGTATGGAGAGAGCCAGCGATTGACCCGACGGCCTTTGGGCAAGGAGGCGCCTGCCAGATCCGCCCCATCATGGCGCCATCAGCCGCAACAGCACATGTCTTAAGTAATTTGTTGCACGCCATCATGGAACAATACCCTGGGGCAACTTGGTTTCCCTCTGCGAGATTTCCCTGTCATATCACGTGTGGACGGCCCAGTTGTGACACGTTCCTTGAGTGCTACTCCTGCCCACCCCCCACCCCCTGCCCACCCCACCACCACACACTCCGCTTGTACACACAAGTCCAAGGATTGCATGTGCGGTTATTGAGAGCTAGCTAGCTCACAAATGAGCCCAGCTACTATCCGATACAACACACCCTTGATTCACAGCGGAATGATATATGAGCAGTCCATTAGTGATCCTGGTGCCTCTGTGTCCATCCCACTCCCCAAAGCAAGTCGAAACTTTGGCTTGCAATACTAAGCCTGTCGCAACAGTCTCATACCTGAGCCGCCCAAAGCACATGCATGTTCCTTAATTCCTTGGATATTCATGGCTGTGGCGTACCCATAATGCTTACCACAGAATGCTTTTTGCAAGTTGCATGCTGTGACATTTGTGAGCTCAACTACGGAATTTTATCTCAGTGCTACTCGGTTGCTTATCTACCGCAGTATCTCAGTATTACTCGGTAATCGGAGTATCTCAGTATTACTCGGTTACTACTCGATTACTTAGTTAAACTGAGCTTCAGTTACTGCACTTTTGGTTACTAACCTAATGCACATGCCCGGGCTGTACACCACGAAACACGTACTTCTTTCTCTGGTGTCGTGGTTGTAAGCAGTATTCACACTATCTTTTGTTGACTTACGAGCATGCTCACATGGACTTTCTTGGAGTTTCCCGTTTTTTACTATATTTTTCCCTGTTTATGCCTTTTGTTTCTTTTCGAGAATTGTTACTTGCTGGGCATGTTTTTTTTATTGATTTTTGTTTATTAGTTATTTCATCAACGTCTCAAAGTCTCTTGATGTTTTGGCCGCACGATCATGTGTGCACTTGAATGACGTATACGTAATTGTTCATTTCTCTCACTATCCTTTCTCTGCCTGCTAATTCAACTCACCACCACTAACAACATCATCTAACAGTCAGCCCTCACAAGTCGCCTGTAGCCATGAACCCATGGAAACACCCAGTGAAACAACAGTCATCATGTGGCGTCATGGAAACAATCTATTCCGACGATGTGCACCCCCATCTGCCCACAACCATCGGCACCCGCGCAAGCCCCCGGCACGCAGCGCGGGCTGCTGGCCGAGACCACCTCATGGTGGTCAACGGGACCGACTGTCCCACAGGTCAGTGCGCTTGACGCTGTCGCACACCTCCAGCACTGGGTGCCGCCCTCCGATTGCACATCTCTCGGTGCCGTCGATTGGGTCACTGTTTGAAGAACCTCGCACTCTCATCGCCTCACCCTCCCCAGTTCCGAGGACCCCCAAAGACTCTCCCGAGGAGGGGCCTGTCCTTTGCGTAGATCCGCCGTCGCCGTTGGCCACACAATATTCACGGCTGGCAGAGGGTTTCTGGCCGCTTTCTTCGCCCAGCCTTGCAGGCTCGACCACCCATCACGATGCTCCCATCCCCTGCCGGCCCCTCCGGCAATTCTCCTCCCATCCCACCCCACCCCACCCTCCGCCCGATGTGACCTGGGAAATGGTCGGCCCACAGAGACTTGTGGTCACAGATATCTACCCGGAAAGCCGGAAAGGAGTTCAAGGTCAACTGGAAGGGTAAAAATGCCAAAAGCGTCCACCGTTGCCGACCATGGTCCTGGCCGGGACCTGGACGGGTGGGTGTCCGGGTTGCCGCCTACTCCGGGGAGTCGTGGTGTCGGTTGCCAGACGCATCGCGAGAACAGGATGCGAGGAAGGGGAGGCGCGCCTTTTGGCCGCCTTAACGCCGCACCAGCTTCCCCATCGATGGGTTCGGCCTGCCGCGATCGCCGCCCCACTCACCCCCTCTCTAGCATGTGCTGGGCCCGCACGCTTGAGAGGTTTTTATTCCCTTGTGTGCGTTTTGGGGCTATTGGCGTGGCTGCGCATGACCTCACAATGCCTCTGCATGGCTGGGTAGGTTTGTTGCCCATCGGCGGCACACGGGCGCCCACGGGCAGTTGCGGCGGCGGCGAGGGCAGGGGAGGGAACAGGGTGGCTGGCCGGAGCTCTTGTTGGGACGAGGCCACACGAGGCGGTCTCTCAGGACAAAAGCTGCACGCAGCACCGGTCCTCGTTTAGCAAAATTGTCTGCCAACCTTTCACCAAGCCCTTGACGTGCCGAGCCTCGAAAGCTTTCGCATGTTCAAAGGCACTCTGAGCTATGTTGCTGCTGTGTGGATGTTGGCATTCGTTCTCGAGTTGATGGTAAATTTCGTGCGGTGCATCACTGTGATTTACACACAGCCGTTCTGGCCGACGACTGTGGCCTTTGCGTCTCAGCCAGCCGCCCCATTCTGCGGGCATCGTTTACCTTCGCCGTGTGCTCATGTTCAGCGGCCTTGGTGCCCGTCATCGGCTGGAGGATGTCAAAGTGCTGTTCAAGGTCACCGTCACAACAACTTGCTGCTGCCGTTTGGCCAACCCGGTAGTTTAGGCGTCTGCGGATCCGCCCCAGCAATGCAGCCTCCACTGATGTAACTAAGCGGTGAATTGCGGCCGCCGCTTGGCCTACCTTGTAGTTTAGGCATATGCTTACCCGTCCAGATAGATCAGCCTTCTTTGACGTGTACTTCGGGGTGTGTCCCATAACATTGTGAGTTAATGTATGGCGGAGGCCGGATGCCGGCAGCGGAGGCACCGTAACACGCGGTGGCTTTCGCTCCCGGCGTTCAGCCTCCGCCATGCACGCACAGGACTCGGAGCTTGCTACCAGCACGAAAGGGAACCATACCAAGGATTTCGGCCTTCATTGACTTGTACCTCAGGATTGTGATTCACAACATGCAATGGCTTTGGCTCTTGCCATTCAGCCTCCGGCACACATTCACTAGCCTCAGCGCCTGCTGCCAGCACTCGGCCTGAAACTCGCCCACCCCTCCTCCCCGCCACGGCACGGCACAGCACGGCACGGCACAGGCACGAAGTTGGTCAACGCCGGTGCGCCGAATTTCTTGACCACACACGCCTCGACCACTCGACCACCAGCGGGAAGCACTTTCCCACCCAATCACCCAAGAGCCACCACTACAGCAAAATGGGATGAGCCCGTCCTGCCAACACGGCTGTGCCGCGGGCCGCCCCCATCGCGTCAGCTGCCCACCGGCGTCCCTCACTCCGTCCGACGCCCCCCATTCGCCCCACACACTTGCACCAACTACACGCACACCCGCGCTCACGTGCATTAACACGCCCCCACACCCACATCAAACACGTACTTATACCCCGCGCCTGATATGGGCCTCCACGCAGGTTGTTGCCGCTTCCCCCCCTCCCTGCCAAGCCTGCAGCACGGGAAGTCGCCATGCGCCCGCTGGCCTGCCAACGGGGAGTGGGCGCCCTTCCTGGGCGCCACAGCCATGCCTTGCGAGCGGGTCGTCCAGCCCGTCTTCGCGTGGTGCGTCCGTCTGCCACGCTGGGAGAGCGGCTGGACGATCTTGAGGAGAGCGTGGACGACCTGCGACGCCCCTGGTACCTGCGGCACCCGCTGGCCGGCCTGCGCCAGCTGAAGCGCTTCAGGGACAAGCTGATACGGGAGAACCTCTTCGACACGTCGCCTCCGTCCCTGCCTAGCACGGATGACTCCGTTCCTCCTAGGCCTGAGAGGACGGACGCACGCACGGCTGACGGGTCATATACCGACCTGGAAGACCCGAAGATGGGGATGGCGGGGGTGCGCTTTGGACGGAACGTGCCCTTCGAGATGGCCTACCCGGACCCCAAGTTGCTGGAGCCGAACCCCCGGGAGGTGAGCAGGCGGCTGATGACCCGGCGGGAGTTCAAGCCAGCCACAATCCTCAACATACTGGCGGCCGCGTGGATTCAGTTTCAGACGCACGGCTGGTTCGTCCACGAGAACGACGAGGAGAAGGAGCTCGAGATACCGCTGGAGTCAGACGACGACTGGGAGGCGGCGAGGGACGGAAAGATGGTGCTGAAGGCGACCAAGGCGGACGACACGCGGGTGGAGGGCGACGGCGGGCCGCCCACGTTCCTCAACAGTGTGACGCACTGGTGGGACAGCAACCAGATCTACGGCAGCGACAAGGCGACCATGGACAAATTGCGCACGGGCAAGGACGGCAAGGTGGGGAGGAATCCCTGGGCTGGGTGGTGGATTTGGTGCAGGGGGAGGTGGGCGGGGCGGGGCGGCGCGGGGGGGGAGGAGGGGGATAGGGGACAAGTGGAAATGCGGGTTTGGCCGAATCCACCCCCCAATGGTTGTGTGCTCGCGGCGCGTCTTGTGGCGCCTGACAGGCTGCCTGGGACTTGACTGCGTTCTCGTGCCGGCCTGCTGGGATGGCCACAGGGCGGTTGTGGGGTGGGTCGGCTTGAGTTACGTCAGGCGGGGGGGGAGGGCACGGCTTGTTGGATTTGCGTGCTTGGTCCAAAAGATGGCTGCGCTCCGGCTGTGCTGTCGGTGGCGGGAGTGGTGAGTTCGGCCGTGCCAGAGCCATACTCGGCATGAGTGCCTGCGGCGTGTCCCGTCCCGGATCCGGGACACGCCACCGCGCGGCCATTGAGGCGGGAGGGAAGCCCGGATGCACGCCGTTGACTCGATGGCGCTGACTGCTTGACCATCGCGTGGGTTGACCATGGGCCGTGGGGTTGACAAGGGCCGACGCGGGGCGACGACCGTTGGGCGGGGTAGGCAAGGGGCGGGGGGGGAGGGACGTCGCGCCACAGCACCCGTGGACAAGGGCGCTGGAGCATGCAGCAGCCCGCGCCCCGCAGTACAGAGTGACAGTACTCGGGGGCGGTTATGTACTGCGTTGGGGAGCGGGGGCGCTCAATGGTCGCGTCAGCGGCCAGATGCTCTCCCACCGACTGGACACGTATGGCATCGCCCCAGGTTGGTCGCGAATCAGTGTGAAGCTCCAACCCCCCAACACGAGGGCGCCCGGGCGCGCCCGTCCACAGGCAGCCCAACTGCGACCTGCGTGAGTAATCGAGCGAATTCAAATGAGCGCTGCGACTCGATGGCCTGCGTCGCGGTTGGGAAGTGGTGCCGCAGTTCTGGGCCGGGGGGCCCTGTGGTGGCCGTGCAATTGTCGCCACATCGAACCCTGGAGAGCGGAAGGGGGGTATGTCCCGCTGGCATCGGGAGCGAGGGTCGCTGATCTGTTGATTCAATGTACTGCGGGGTCGCCGCGCAAATGTACGCGGCAATGTGCGCAATTGTGCGGTAATGGTTTGTTGGTGTTGTTTGGAGTGCTGATCCCGTGAGAGGTGTGTGTGAAGGGTGCGTGGCGACGGTGGGCAATCGGCACGCTGCGAACATTGAGCCAATGGATCGATGATTGATTAAATTAATTAGTTATTTTCGTAAACTACGAAACCAGTTCATTAATCGATGTGTGAATAAATTGACTAAATGGCATCTTCCAAGTGCGTCTCGTAATTGGGAAGTATGGTCCGATATCCCTGGACGAGTCAGAAGTGGGGATCCAAAGGTCTTAGTTTTGCGAATATTTAAATACCCATTAAACTGATGAGTTGGAAAACTGTCAGGCTCACTGATACGTTCGCCAACTATTTAATGGATAGAGATGTTGAGCTGTCAATTGAATTGCCAAACTGATGACCGATTTGTGTCTTTCTGTCTTCCTAATATTGGCGCAGCTGGCCATCAGTAAGGACGATCGGATGCCCCCGAAAGAGTCTGGAACATTCCACAATGATGATTAGCTGTGCCAATGTTAGAAGCGAGAAAGCCACAAGTCAGAAAGGCACAAGTTAGAAAATCACAAGTCGCATTCGAACACACCTGCTCATTGACGATGGACTGCTTGGGTAATCAACCGAAAGCTCACAGTAACATGACGCCCATTATCAATGGACTAAATGTTAGATACCCTGATGTCGACTGCCCTGCCGCAGCTCATCATCGGCAGCGACGGACTGATTCCGCTTGACGAGTCCGGGCTGGACATGGCGGGCTTCAACGACAACTGGTGGCTGGGCCTCAGCGTCCTCCACACACTGTTCGTGAAGGAGCACAACTACCTGTGCGACGAGCTGAAGAAGCAGCACCCGGAGTGGGACGACGAGATCCTGTACAACAAGGCGCGGCTCCTCATCGCGGCGCTGTCTGCCAAGGTGGGGCTCTGCCGCTGGTCTGCTTTGAAGCAAACGAGAGCTTCATTCAGCTCCTGTCCTTTCAGCTTCCTATTCATTTCTACTTCATAATGAACAGATAAACGAGCCCTAAACGCAAGATGAGAGTATGCACCTCGTGCGCCGAAATTGGAATAGTGAACACATAATTGATAAGAATTGTGCTGCATGATGAAATTAGTTATAAAAATGGATGTAAGGAAATGAATATGTCGGAGCAATACCCTTCCGCACCAGAGACGTCAAAGTGTGGTCATCCTGTCAGCTGGATTTTGGGAAGTTTGAAATGGCTTACTTTCCGTTGTTTCCCGATAGTGCATGTTCAATGCTGCAAAGTTGTTACCCAGCCCCTTCGACAAGGCCCTGTCGCTGAGGCTTGTTGCATATCTTCTCATCACAGTTGTGCAGGCTTGACATGGCACCACAGGGCCATTTGGCTCATGAATCCCGGTGTGCATTGAGAAAGAGTCCCAATTATATGTCGTAACATATCAAGTCAATGCATATGGGATCCTGTTGAAAGCATTCACATTGAAGTACATTCCATTGTTGTTATGTATTTCGTTACAATATGCCACAAAGATTTTGGAAATTTAGCACTGTTAGGTAACAGGCTGAAACTGAGTGATGGGGACAGTGTTTGTCAGTACTGTGTTTGCCATGGGGTGGCGGGGGGAAAGGGGGGTTTCTACTGCATGCGTGTAGTCCATGTCCAGTGCATCTGGAGTCAGTATTGAATGATGCCTCAATGACTCGAAGTACAATGTCCATGTCAATCGTCTGACTAATTCTAACAGTCACAATTTTACAGAGAAGCTGGCCTTACACCATTTAGTATATAAGAGGAGCTGCATCAAGATTTCTCCCACTGTGCGTATTGGGTTCTGCTGCCCAGCCTGAAGCCTTACAAGGCAGGACAATAGCAGTAGTTAGTACTATAGTAGCGGCTAGTGCTAGCTGCACATTCACACACCTTTCAAAGCCTTCTGTAAAAGGATTGGTGTGAGCACCTTCTGCCTTGCGCTTCTGTTTCTGCAGACTTCTACTGAATGACGACGGGGTCTGCATGACAGGTGCACACCGTGGAATGGACGACGGCCATCATGCCCCACCCCACCACCACGCTGGGCCTTACCACCAATTGGTGGGGATTATTGGGGCAGGCCTGGAAGAACAAGTATGGGAGGGTGGGCGACAGCGATGTGCTGGGAGGGATCCCTGGAAGCCCGCAGGTGCAGCTACCGAGCGTGAGGGGATCAAAATTTGCATCAAGTTTTGTTTTAAACAACCCTGGTAACTGTAAAAATGCAGCCAGTGAATATGCCGTTTGTTAAAGGTTATTTCATTGAGGGCCCTGGCTTGGGTCTGTTCGCACGGTTCATTGACTGAAAACAGTGTTTCGGGGATGCTAAGTGCAGTGCCGTTTGACTCGAGTGGTGGCACGACGGTGATTGTGGTGGCGCCGAAGCAACTGTGATGGCATCGATTGGTGTCACGTGACATCGTAGCTGGCATGGCCCAAGTGGTGTTTTCTGCTGTTGGTGGTCAACAATCAACAGCAGCTGAGTTTATATATTTGTTTTGGTTACAAATACGTTTACAATACCAACCCGCCAATGATTGTACATTACATAATGATATAGCACTTGAAACTGCAATGCCGTTTCCTTGCAACGATCAGTCATGGCCAACGTAGCTGTCCATACGATTATGTACAATATTCTGCAGGCCGATTTGAACATGCATCCTTGCATCTGCTGACGGCAGCGTGTACTGATGCACACCCACAGAGCCACTGGGGCTGTCCGTACGCCCTCACTGAGGAGTTCACCACCGTGTACCGCATGCACCCGCTCATGCCAGATGAGTTTGAGTTCCGTCGCGTGGGGGGCGGCAAGCCCGTGGCCAAGAAAGACCTGTTCGAGGTGAGCAGCGCAGTCCCTTTTCCGTTTCTGTGACGATGAATTCTGCTGTGCATTTTGCATCATTCACGTCACTCAGCTGTGCGTTGCGATTTGTCATGGTTGCGTTCTGCGACAACGTGCATCTATTATTAGACACAAGCAGATAAATATATTTTGCATTTCCCATCCCATTCATATCCAATTCAGTCTGCCATGTTCCGCTGCATTCATCCCTATTCTTTCTATTCCATGCAATCCCAGTTGCACTCGCTTTATGCGCCTGAAAATTTCGCAATTTCAATCCATCATATCATGTTTTATTTGTCTCAAAACGCACCCCTTGGTCTGCCAAATAACAACATGGTATCAATTTGATTAAGATCAATATCTTCAATTCAATTAAGTTGGATTTAAGTCGTATTCCGACCTTTTACCCATTTTAAATCGAGTTCAAACCTCTTTGGCAATCTCTTTTGTTAGTTTTTAATACTTTTTGCTTTGAAAATGCACTCCCCAGGTCTCTGGAAAGAGCGCACGGCCTGTTATGAAGGAGGTCGGCATCGAAACGGCGCTGTACTCCTTCGGCACCCAGCACCCCGGCGCCGTGACGCTCCACAACTACCCCAAGCTGCTGCAGAAGCTGGTGAAGGACGACGGGGAAGTCATGGATCTGGCGGCTGTGGATATCATCCGTGACCGCGAGAGGGGCATCCCACGGTACAACGACTTCAGGGAGCAGATGGGCATGGACCGGGTGAAGACATTCGAGGAGATCAACCCCGACTATGCGAAGGAACTGAGCGAGGTGCGGCAGGCGAGAATTGGGCATTTTGCACTGTTTTGCGGGCGTAGTTTTGTAGCGCTGTGTTCAACAAAGTTAGGATATTATAGGCATCTCCAAACTGCCGCATGCCTATGCAGTGGGTAGCGCATGTGCGTCCAGTTGAAAGTCCCAATTTGACCTGCAGCTGTTACCAGGAAGTATTGGTCGTGCCCTTGGCCGTATTTCAACCAACGCAGGAAGTGTGAATTCGGAAGATACGACACTGGATTGGTGAGCAATCACGTGCCGGAGGTGGCAAACTGGTTAAATACGTGAAAGCTGGCAGCCATCAATTCAAGGGACTCTGAGTGCTCAAGTGCATGAATCGGACCTAGTAGTTCGGCGATGTCGACTCCAATGTTGAGCGTGGCTGGAGATCTTAATGATTTGATCGCTCCATTCACAAATATGTGCGTGGACACGTTGCTTCAGGTGTACGGCGATGTCGACAGCGTGGACGCCATGACCGGTCTCTTCGCGGAGAAGCTTCCAGAAAACTTTGGATTCAGCGAAACGGCATTCCGACTTTTCATCGTCATGGCCAGCCGCAGGATGAAGTGCGACAGGTGCGCTCAGCGCTGCCCGAGCGATGAAACCCAGCGCCCTAGCTTTGATATTTCCACGTCTGTTTTCGTGGCTGCATTTGACAAACATACTTTCGCTCCTCAGCGAAATGCGCTGAACAATTCAAATCGAATGCACGTTTTGCGAACAGAAGCGCCCTAGGCCTGAGAAAATGTCTGTTTCCCTTTGAAATTTCCAGCTTTTGACTTGCCAATTTATTGCAATGCGCCACCGCTAGCGAGAATTAATGTTCTCACCACTGCGTTCGCATTGAGACGGGAGCGAAACTCAACGTGAACACGGGCATTGTTCTGTGCTTGCCACAGCATATTTCTTCCTAATCTTTGTACTTCCATCAGAAGTTATCTTGTACATTTTGTGCCCAATCGTTGCGCCTCTACGCAGAACTAATGTTCAATAGATTTTGCGATAATAGCCTTGGATATGCCACAGGCTTGCAACACTCATGCCACGCGCTTCTCGTAGCAGTCGCAGCTACGAATGGTGCCTCGCCGATGTTCCTATACCCCGTTGAAGACATCTGGCCGCGTAGTTCCTCATTATATAATAAATCAAGTAAATGCACTTGATGAACAGTTTTCATATTGCTTTGCTACTTGACGGCATGTCAAATTGACTAAGATGTGAATTCCGCTTGCCCAGGTTCTTCACAGACGACTACACGCCTGAGGTGTACACTCAGTGGGGTCTGGATTACGTGGATGGCACGACCTTCGTCGACGTCATCCGCAGGCACTATCCGAAGCTCAGAAAGACTCTGGAAGGCGTCGAGAACGCCTTCGCGCCGTGGGACAGCCCCTGCAACAGGGACGGCCTGCAAGAAGTGGCGAGGGACATCGTGGAGATGAAGCGCATGGCCTGGAACAACATGGTGGGCAAACCTAACAAGGTTTAGCACCTAGTTGGGTCCCAACCCGCTGCGCTGCGCTGACCTGTGCTGTGCTGGAGTGTGAGGGGTACCTACGCCCCTCAAATGGCATGGGCATGGGAAGTGGTTATCCTAGAAAAGGGTCTGCTCTCGCATCTTGGCTCAGAGGCTTTGAGGGAAAATTTGGCTAGGTCTTGGACATCCTTCACATGTAAGGGCAGTTTGGGATGTCACAGTAGCAAGCATGGTATGCAAATCGACGGAGCTCGCAGCGATTGAGTAATGAGCGCCATGGGTGGCGTGGAAGGAGGTCAGGAATGATGGGTGCAGAAGCGGCGAGGCGATGGAGAAGATCAGTTGTGGCGTCCGCAGATTTGATGCGGTGACGTGGCCGGTTCGGAGACACTGGCAGGCGGTGCGTGGAAACAGGCAACAGCCCTACTCGGGTGCGAGATATGTTTGCGTTTAGTGCATAAAGGAGCACAATTTTATAAGTTCGTGGGGAACGGTGGGCCGAATGAACGACCACGTGCCTGGGGTGAAAGCCAAGTACGCGACTGTGTGGGGGTGTTGCGCTGGAATATTTTTGTTCATCGCCCAGCTGAATGTACTGGCGATTTTGACACTAAATCAACGGGAATGCATGATTTGGCAAGCGACTGCATTTCATTTTTGCGGCAACAGGGACGTTGTGTTCTGGTTTCGTGCAAGTTTCTCCGCATGTTGCAATGAATTCGGCGCAGTGGACTCCGTTGATGCTGCTGGGGCGAGTGGCGCTGAACCAGCGGTCAGGACATTGAAGACGCGTGCGGCATCATTTGGTGTTGTTGACTTGTTGACCTGGGGGATTTTGGATCGATTCAGCTAATCTGTATCGGTACTCTTGTGCACCTTGGTGTAAATACGGTTGTAGGACGCTTCACTGTGCTTGAGGGCAAAGCGAGAGGGCTGCTACTGCCTACTGTGGGCTTGTAGCCGCCGCTTTGCCCGAAGCGGTGTTCTTGTTTCTTGGGTCTGTTCATGTGATGCCCCTGCCCCGCTGCTGGCGTCGAATAGCCCAAATCATTCTCAGGCACGATTCTCACAATTCTCAGGCACATTTTCGTGCTAGTTTTTCTAAGACCGGAAAGGAAAACCGGTTATCATCAATCCGTGTCAAAAATAATGCAAAGTCATTCCGGTGGACAAGACGACGTTGTAAGTTCGCTTGACGGTCATTCCCGACCTCCGGTTTGCTCCTCCGGTGGCTGGCGCGATTGAGGAGGGGACAGGAACAGATGTGACGTCCCCATGGCAACCCTGACAGGCTGCGAGCTCAAAGGAAAAGTCGGGGTTGGATGCGACATCCATTGCCCACGCGGCACGACGCCGCTGATCGCCTTATGATCACACGACTTCTGTTGACGCAAAGGTCGACGATAGCAAGGCAGGGAGCCTGTGCTCTCTTTGGAGATGGGGCCGATCGATCACAGAACAACAGGCCTTACACTTCGCAGCCCAGGCGCAACGATTGCCCGAGGTTGCCCAGACCCAGGGCAACAACGCTCTGGCCCCACTCGAAACCCCAACGCTCCCCCTTTACAAGTCAAACCCTAACTCGCCGGTACAAAGCAACACTCAGTACTGAACACCCTGCTGTCATGCCGCACCAACTCTCAAGCATACACTGATCCAGTTAATTGACTGCAGAAAGCCAGACCCTGTGTCATTTTCTGCAGCCCAAACTCTTCCTCCTGCACGGCATCCCGCACCGCCTCAAGCCATTGCGGTGTCTTCTTGGTTGGTTCCGTCTGAGCAAGCAACGTACCGACAAAACCCCCAAACTTGCAAACGCAAGTCCACCCTTCACTGCACTTCAACGTTGGCCCTGTCCAAGGTGGCCTGACTGCGTGGCACCCTGCCATTCACACTGTGGGCAATGCGTAACCTTGCAAACCGGCTCGCCGGATCCATGTGGATTGCTGCGTTTGCATAGCCTGCACAGCGTGCACTCGGCTCGCCAAATGCCTTCCCCTGCTTTTGCTTATAACTCCAAGACACGTCAGAACCCTAGCCATTGTACCGCCTACACTTCAGCAATGCATTACCACCCGCACCAACTTCAACTACGTCATCAGTAGTACATTGGATCATTCACTCATCAACTATCGACTCGCCATATCCATCGTTCACATTAAATCCTCTCAATCAGAATCACAGCAAAGACCTCTTTTCATCCAGTCTGACTGGACATCATTCGGGGTCACTCAATCCGCCTCTTGCCACGCTTGCCCTAGGCACCCTCCCAGATGGGCACAACCTCGTCGACCTGGGGGACCTCCACCCCCCTCAGCCATTATCGCATAGAGTAACATGCTCTTTCTTGCTCCAGCCAGTCGTCCACCTATCTTGCTTGTCGTTCATATTGTTTGCGGGCTGCTATCAGGTCTGAAAATTTTTCAGTGAGGCTGTCCGCATCCTTGGTGCCTGCCAAGAGGTCCACTCGAGCAGCCGCTTCTTGAAGCAATGGGCAATGTACCGTTCTGCCTCTGACTGTCCCATAGCAAGGGCATTTGAAGTGCTCTTTTGCCACCAAGTCTTCTACTCGGCGCTTCCTATTTCTGGCCAGCTCCGGGGTAGTCTGAATCATGGAAGGGTTGTGGGTCTTGACCTCTTGTTCAAGACGTTGGACCCCAGTACTGAAAACATCCAGCACTACTTCCAAGGCTTCAACGGCAGCCTTCCGCGTGAGCTCCGCCTCCCGCCCAATATCCGCAGCATCCACACCATCCACTTTCTCCAAACCATCCGTCAAATCGGCAATCAGCGATGCCGCTGCTCATTGCGTAGCTTCGTTTTGCAAAACAACCATCCTTGAGGCGACATGCTTCCAGCCAGGGCACGTCGTAAACGTGCTCTGCTTCAGGGCTGAAAACGTATTCGGCCCCACTCATGAGATGCTCCCTGAGGACCATGACTCATTCGAGCTCCGTAATGTTCGCTTCCACGTCCTCTCGAGAAGGTAGAACCAGATCGGC
Organism: Ostreobium quekettii; assembly: GCA_905146915.1. NCBI lineage: Eukaryota > Viridiplantae > Chlorophyta > Ulvophyceae > Bryopsidales > Ostreobiaceae > Ostreobium > Ostreobium quekettii. Next base: position 175,817 of record CAJHUC010000280.1, read on the forward strand.
CCTTCTCTCCAGCACAACGGTCGCCTCCCAAGCTTTGATATTGCCGTTTGAAGTCATGGCGGGCAATTTTGAGGCTAGCGCACTGACCAGTAATGCCTAGGGTTGGATGATTGCTTGCTGTGCCCCATGCGTATACTTTTGTGCATATTTTTGAATCAAGAGAATTCAAAAAACATTCAAAAGAATGCCGGAAAGCACTCAGCAATCTCTCAGCAAAGTCACCTGGAGAGCCTCCCTTGGCTAGCAATAGATATGTCCCAAAAGTTGCCCTTCAGTGGCTTTCTATCTGAATCGCTTTGAAGGTGTTTGATTCCTCATTGACGATTGACACTTGTTCCTTGTGGCCCCCATATTGATATCCTTTTAAGCTCGCTTCTTTACTATTCCTGGGCAAAATAGACATACAATACATGAATGTATTGCATTTCCTCTCCTGTGCAGTTAGGTGTCTTCCTTGTTCAGTTCTGTTCACTCTCGAGGGAGATAGATTATCTTGCAGTCATCGTCCAGAAGCCTCAGTTTTGGAGGTCATTCCATCGCTCTACGGCGTATCGCCTGCTCCCCCCGCTGCATCCCAGGGGCGGCACAAGTCCCCTCCCGGCCGCCACGGCCCCATATCTGTCATCGCCCCATCGGGTGCCAACGCCAAAGCCGCTGTCTCACGGGACCTCTTGCATCCTTCACGGGGACACCCCCGATGGCGCACGACCTATTTCAACCGCCCGCGCCATACGTCGCCACACTGTGTGCAAGGCCGTGGCCCTGCTCGCACTACTGCCGGGGGACCGCACGTGCGGATCCCCAAGATCGCCTCCGTGGCCGTGTCCGACGTTCGGATGCAGATCCGCAACGTTGCCGTTCGGCCGTTCCAGCACGATCGGTCGGATCTTTTCCGTCACATTGCTGCACAGTGGTGCTCCCAGCCGCTCTGCACGCTCGGCTTCGACATCCGTGCGCGGACGCAGCCTCTCGGCGTGTCGGCACACCCCTGACGAGGATTCCCAGTGCTTTAGCTGTACTTCGTCGTGTCTGACTGCCCCCTGTCACGTGGTCGTAGCAGAACCGGGCGCTGTAGACTCATGGTATCGGGCGCATATCGGGGTACACATACAGATCGTTGACTGGAGCTTCCTGTAGCTGCAGTAGATCAGTCGAGTTGGAAGATTGAATCTCTCTGTGCGATGGTTATTGACTTCCCAAACTTGCATCTTCCTCTTACAGTCCTGGACCTCACGGGGCGCCAACTGAGCGAAGCACATATGAAGCGATTTTAATGTTTTCTCATTTTGTCATAGATTGGCGACCCGAACCATTATCAATCGATATCAATTCATCAAATCAAATCAGATGTGTTGGCTTGCCTCACCGCGGACGACACGTACAGACGCCACATTGGACCACAAGAAACGCGGATTCCGCCGTTTCGCACCGCTGCTCACAATGCAGCAGAATGGACGTCTACAGCCCCCATCGATCCGCAGATCAGAGCCGCCCCTCATCAGGGGGAACGCAGAAACGGATACCAAACATGACGATCCTGCTATCCGCTGCACTAGGAAAAAAAGGGCCAAATAACACGTGTTCAAACGTGTACAAAGTTTACGGGTTTGTGTTACTTTTGTGTTCTTAACGTGCAGAACTTTGATGAAATGTGTTTTATGTGTGTTCGCAAAAGTGTTATTTGGTCCTTTTTCTGTAGTGCTGATATTCCTGGTAGCGCACCAGAGATCCATAGCTCATACGAGTTGAAAGTTGGGGGACTCCACAAAACCCGGCCGCCGTGAAGATACAGAAAGCAGTCACTGGCATGCACCCATGATGACATAATCGCAGCCCTCCAGTTCTTCCGGTAGACTGGTGAGCCTAAAATGCCCCCCAGTGTACCTGCTCCCCAACTGCAAACAGTTTCATCGACACAATATGTACATCAAGATGCAAATCGCCCGGCACTCTCTTCCTGATTTCCAAGCATGTTTCATACACCACCTGAGCAAACCAAGGGGGCACGAGCCACAGCATGGCAATTGCAGCTCCTCAAAATGCTAGGCCTGATCACCTTCGAGCTTAACCTGGGCTCGCTCTCCGCCCCATCCTAAATATGTTAGGCAACTAAGCATTCCAGCGCCTTAAAACCAAAACAGATAATGGCCCCCAGAAATACACAGATGGCTCCGCCGCCATGGTAGCAGACTTCTGCTAAACGCACAAGTTGCAGATCCAAGGCAACGTTCGCATGCCCTTGCCCCTTGGATCCCTTCCATGATGCAACCTGGAGCCTACTAATGCTCATCGTATGCGAAAGTGGAGCCCCACATCCGTTTTCTTTTCCACATGACCCACGGCGCATTGTATTGTGTGTTTACCCATCTGGAAGGCATCCTCGTGCGCGCTGCTCACCGTTGCGGAACATAGCTTTGGATTGCGAACGAGGATTGAGGAAGCCACTCTTAGGATCTTGGCAAAGTGCGGCTTTGGGTGGCGTGCCAAGGTACCAATTGGTGCCAATTCCAGTGAATTCCATGGCGAGTTCATGTCGCGGCCAACCGCTGACCGTCAGGGCAGAAGACAGGGTTGCTGTAAGAGCCTGTGGATCGGTTTTGGTAGTCCGTACTTTGTGTTCTCGCAAGCTGCACTGGCGGGCAGGTAGGCACCTCTGAGATCGATGGCCTCGGGGCCTGAGGAGCCTTGGGGACCTTGGGCCCCACGCCTCCTTGCAACCAATGGCGCCAGGGCGGGCAAGTTGGCTCGTTGATTTGAAGGGGGGCAGCACGTGCCACAGACGCACAATGGCCGCGACATTACTGTAAAATTGTCAACCCTTCCGCACCAGAAGGTATTACTGTTGCGCTTTTGCTCTGCACTTTTTCCTCGGAGCGTTATTTGTTGTTTTGTGTTGCTCTACAAAAAAGGGCCCAGCGTCATGTTAATATGCTGAAGGGCTGAATATTTTACGGTACTGCCAATGCTGTGGCCCGTGCGGCTCATCGACAATATTCGTTAGAGGCGGATGGGCGCTCCATCAAAGGCGCCACAATGACGCCAATTCGTGGGCTGGTCGAACCAGGGGGGCTGGTGGGTGCGCAGGCCTTGTGGCGCAGGCGGTGCCTGACCCATTTTGAATGCCAAGGGTGTCTGGTGGGGGGCAGAGGGTCCAATGTGATGCATTGTATATCGACCCCATACAGGCGCCCCGGCCCGTTGCAGACTGTAGATAGTAGCACCCAAATTTTTCAGTGGGAATATTTCCTTTTGATGTATGCTGCCCGCACGTTATCTCACAAATGATTAACAATCAAACAATGCCAGCAGTTCGAACAACAGCACAGTGGTATGAAAGATTGTTTTGGGCACTTGCATAAAGTATGACTTAAGAGTCCAGCAATAAATACAGTGTTGAGAATCCAATGGTAATCGCCATTTTAATGGATATGACCAATGAGGTGTTCAAGTACCTCAAACGACAGAACGAGGCCACATGTAAGGCACATGTGGGGCAACAAACGACTTTGGGTGTGTGGGGGGTGTGTGGGGTGTGTGGGGTGTGTGGGGGGTGTGTGGGGGGTGTGGGGGGTGGGGTGGGGTGGGGTGGGGGGGTGGGTACAAACAGGTGTCTCACGGGTATATGTATCACTGATACCCGTGCATTCAACTGGCACTAAAGTTGCATTGTAGTTGACATCATGGCACGCAGCCCAGTTACAGTTCCACTAGGCTAGTGCTGCTCAACAGCACATCTGCTCTTTAATTTCAACCAGTTTGGTTGATGCAAGATGTACACCGACATGCATATCATTTAGCACCCTCTTCCTGATTTCCAGGCATGTTTCAAGCGCTGCCTCTGCATGTACAAGCTTTTCCTGCTCATGCAAAGCCAAACCCAGGGAGTACAGGCTCCGTGCCACATCTGCATGAACATCTCCCAGAGCCGCTTTTCTTATGACCAAGGCCCTGCGGTGGTATTCTTCTGCATCAGCATACTTCTCTTGCTGGTGTGTCACTTCTCCTAGCAGAGTCAGGATCATCGCTGCTTCTGGATGTTCATCACCAATAGCCTGTTTCATGATAGCCCAGGCATTTCTAAATACTTCCTCAGCCTGCAGAAGTTCTCCATGCTGATACATTACATAGCCCAGATTCCATATGTAGAGTACCAAATCTGGATGCTCATCACCCAAGGCACGTCTCATGATTGCTACTGACCGTTCACTGTATCCTTTGGCCTCGGCAAGCTTTCCCTGCCTTGACATCAGACATGCCAAGTTGCTCAAACTCTGAGCAGCATCCATATGCTCCTTGCCCAGGGTCCATTCCTTTATGGCAAGTGCCTCACCGTGATGCTGCTCTGCCTCAGAAAACCTGTCCTGCTCCAGCATGAGACATCCCAGGTTGTTCAGGCTATCTGCAACACGTGGATGATCATTGCCCCATGTTTCTCTCCTAAAAGCCCTGGTCTGGTATTCTTCAGACTCGCGGAGCCTCTCTGTGTCAAACAACAATGTTTCCAAGTTGTTCAAACTCATGGCAACATTGGGGTGATCATCACCCAACACCATTTTTCTCATAGCCAATGCGTCACAGTAGTACTCCTCAGCCTCGGAAAACTTCTTTTGCTTCCACAGCACCTTTCCACTCCATCGAGACTCTGTGCCACATCTGGATGCTCACCACCCAAGGATTTCTTTCTAATTGTCAATGCTGCGCGAAGATGCTTCTCTGCCTCACAATACATCCCCTGGCTCAACAGCACCCATCCCAGCCAATAGTGGGCCATCGCCACCTTAGGGTGTTCATCAGCAAATGCCTGCTGTGTGAGCTTATATGCCGTGTTGGCATACTCTCTGGCTTTTTCAAATTCGGTTTTCCCAATCAGAACTTCCACTAAACTAATTAAGATCTCTGCAATGTCTGGATGGGAATCACCCAGAATCTGCTTTCTGATGTTCAATGCCTTGCGATGCTGCGCTTCAGCTTCTTGAAGCTTTGATTGCTTGCAAAGGGCCTGTCCCAAGCCATGCAAGCTCGATACTGTCTGCAAACAAGCATCTTGTTGCACAATTCCCAGTGCCTTGCTGAAGCACTATTGGGCACCAAGATGATCTGCCTGTTGAAGCACCACAAGACCCAGGTCATTCAGATGCTGTGCCAAGCCTGGATGGCTGTCGCCCAGCTCAAGCACTTTCATCTCCAATGCCTTACTGCAGTGCTGTCTCGCCTGTGGTAGCTTCCCCTGTTGCAGCCTCACCACCCCAATGCAGCCGATGCATGTTGCCAAATCTCGCCCATTGCCTGCACAAGTTTTGAAGATATCCAAAGCCCTGCTATGGACTCTCTCAGCCTCCGCAAAGTGCCCCAAGTGCAGCAAAACACACCCCAAATGGTTCAAACTCCTGACCACCAGTACATGTTCTTTTCCTGCCACAGCCATCTTCATATCCAGGGCCCTCTCAAAACATTCTTTGGCTTGTTCATACTTCCCTTCCAATTCCAAATCTGCAGCCAAGCTCTCCATATCTTCTGCCTCTTGAATCTTGGTGCTGCTTGGCACCACTCTGGACTGGCAATTCATGCCTTGGCACTATGCAAGGATCCAAATGCGCATCAATCAAAACAGTAATAATTGCAATTGCATCTTGAAACTTCTGCAAGGTTCGGTGCCCATTGTTCCACTATTATTTATAGGTGCAACCAAGCAAAAACATCCAACAAGAATTTGCGATAGCAGCTTGCCATACTTGCAGTGTAGATTGAGAAATAGCAAGATAAACCTGTGAACAAATTATGCAGGAATTGAAACAGCATGCATTCAGTGACAATAGGAAACTGCATAGTGCAGTGGACAGCAATATGTCAGCAATGAACCTCAGCAGACTGGCATGTTTTGGGACATGTCTGCATTGATATCCAAGAAAGAGGGAAGGGCAAAGCATTTCTTTGATGAATTCAAGTCACTGGGGTCATCATGCACCTGAGGCTTCACAATGCAACCATCACTCTCCCCCAATTCTGCCATTGTTGCTACCTGCAGCACAGTTCATGCAATGCTAAATATAGACTGAGAATAAACATCAGTTAGCATCAATGCCACATGAATATCAAAAACGAGCTCTTGTATCATTTGCCACCAAGACATTGGAAGGTATGGAAAGACATTGATAAAAGATCCCACATTCATGAAGGACTAAAACGGAGAGAAACCTACCAATGACTGCACTAATGGTAAGCACAGCAGTGCATAGTAACACGTAGAGAGTTACATAATGATATTATGTAGAGGAACAAGATGTACCTTGCAAACATACTGACATACTAGTAGGATTGAAGTTTGATCTCGAAATGCCCCATCAACGAATACTGACTGATACTTTCTCAAACATATGATATGACAGGGTGCTATCTTTGGCCATGCGAACCGCTTGGGGAAGTTGTGTGCACAAGATCCAGTACTTTGCCCCATCAAGCTTTTTTAAAACAATACAATGCTGAGCCTAAAAAGAGTGCTGTAGTGAGGGTAGAACTACCATAGTATATTTGGTGGAATTTCTGCACTTTCGCTGGTTGGCAGAGTCTAGGAGGCTCGAACCAACACGTGCTCTCAGTCTGTGTATTGTTCGTGGGTAAACCAATAGGATCATCTTAGGAGTGAGTCAGAGGCAGCCTCCTGTGTTCGTGTTGGTGGCAATGTTCCTGTGGGCCCCTCCTAGTGCTTTAACCCTAAAACAAGGCTGCTGTCCATGAGCACCCGCCTCAAGGTGGTAAATGCGGCAAGTGTGTGTGCAAGTGTGGCTTCAATGCTGCACAGGGCCCAACCACAGGTCGCCTGGACACCGGTGAGGCCACATTCATGCCCATTTTGTGTCACCTGTGTCAAGGACATATCTCTTCCACGTCTATCAGCAATAGCACCATTGTGTTATATACACCATTCTGCAAAATAGGGTTGAGCATTGCATCCTTTGCACAAATGGTAAACATATTGCAGTGTATGCAGTCAACAAAGGGGGTTGGTCGCTTGTGTGCCTGATGTGCTTTGCATCATATTGGTGACAGTCTGGGCATTAGGAAACCACTGTATTCAAAACCGTGAGCACCCTATGCCTGTGCCCAAGTCGTGGGGTGCCCTGAAGCCCTTTTGCCGTTCCGACACCAAAGGCAGCAAGGGCCGGTTCTCAGAGATCAGGAAATCCCATTTTGCCATGGGCACCTGCCACCAACTAGAACACGAACCACAGCATTGAGATTGGCAGCCATGGCACTGCTTATCAACAATGGGATTTGCGCCCTCCCCCACAAATTCCTGGGGTGCGAACAGCACAGCACAGTGCAGCCATGCCCATCCAGCAACACACCTATACTCAGGTGGCGAGAATCGAACATTCTGTTGAGGCCTGTGAGGCCCCACAAATGGGAAGCAGGGGAGACTTTCCTTTGTAAGCAGCAAGGACGAAAAGCATTTGTATATCTCCGGTATACCACAGAGCCAACCCAGTGTTGTAGCAACTCCCAACTACTGAGCACCTATGACTCAAAGGCAAGCCATTTGAAATGGCATGGACATGCACTAGACGCATGAGCATCAGCTGATCATTGCTGCTTGCTGAGAGGCACATCAGACTGTTGCTTATCAACAACAATGTGAGAGGCATGCTAACTGCGGGAAGGTTGCCAGGATTGGGCGCATGGAGCCCAGGGTGGGCATTGATGTGCCTAGTGTCTGTTGGCACTAAAGGAGGCAACACCATGAAGACATATTGGCCATTCATTTCATGGAAAGATGATATCAAGGATGCTGTTCGATCAGTACTAATTTAGAACAGATGTTTCTCATATGAAAATCAGCCAAATTCGAATGTGGTGCCAGATATGCCAGCCAAGGTGATTTCGCAAAGAAAAGGCAAGAAAATCATCATCTACTAGACTTTTGAAAGAGTTGCAGTGTCGTACCCATCAAGCACACTGTGTTTAGAAAAATTGCAATTTAAGTCCAAACACGGGGAAGCAAGTGCTTATGTTCCTGGCAGGGAAGGAGCCAAACACGTGGCAGCTTTGCATCCAATTAAATGATGCATGCTTAGGCAAATGTTTTGTTTGCAGTGCTGAGCATATGGTTGTCACGTTTATTCAATTCATGGACATATGAGGATGCCATCAGTACCTGGATGGCAAGTATACTGCCCAACCAGTGTATCAATAGGTATCTCCATGTTGACAGATATTATGAAATTATTGCCATTCTACATGGTTTGATACCACTCAACACAAAACTAATTCAGTGCACTAGAAACACATATTTTTATATCAGAGGGTGCACAGGGCAGTCCACCAAATACTGTACTATGCACACTGCCTCCCTAGAGGTCGTTTCTTGGGGAATGCATTTCCGAGCCTTGCGCTGCACCCTAGGTCCCTCTCACCTGCCTCTCCTCCGACATCTGCTAATCAGCACAGCGTATGTACAATTCGGCAGGGTGTCAATGGTCCAAAGGTTCTCTGATGTTGTTTGTCCAAAATATAATGTGTGGTGCACCAGCACATAAACTGTTTCACTGCAACTCAGCTCAGCAATGCAGAACACATATCGATGGTAATGCAGCAATGGCATTGCCGGTGGTGTGAGGATGACGATGGGATGCTGTTGCTACTCAGATAAATGTCAACTTGGACTTCCACAGGCACCATGCGGCAAATATACGAAAAACTGAATGAGGGGAACTCCAGTACAACAATGTGCAAGAGATGCATCCCTACAGCTGGTTGGGCACCATGGCGGACTGTTCAGACAGAATCAGCTACAACGAAGGGTGTGCAGCATCTACAGACTACAACCGCTTTGGAAAAGTGCCATGTCTTGCATACCGAAGAACACATAGATATCCGCATCTGCAGCGATGTGTGTCTGGGAGCTCAGAGTATTGCGCTCCATCTAGAAACTGCATTTGCAACCATTCTGCACTTTCATCAATTCTGTCAACTCTGCATTCCCCTTTTCCTCTCCCATTACCCACCCTGTGCCCGCCTCCTGCTGGTGCTGCGTGCCGTGCGTCTCCAGAGAATCTTCCTCAGATGGCAACCTCGGCAGCCGGGCCTCCAGACAGCCTTCCCCCTCCCCTCCTCCCCTTCCCTCTCCCTGCTGCGGCCACAACTGCGGAAGTGCTGGCACTTCAGACGGGCCACCTGCCTGGTGAACAATTCGGATGCACAGTGAGCTCGCGACCGCCAGGGCGACGGACCATAAACGCACACACGGGAAAAGGAAATAAAGAAAAAAAACACAGAAAAACACGTCTGGGAGGACTCCTAGACGGGCGGGTCGGCACCGGGTGGATGGGGCGAGAGTGGGGCCACGATCACGGCCGACCTTGTCTGTGGACAGGGATGAAGGCTGCTGAGGGGAGAGAGGGCAGCCCAGGCGGCGCGATTCTTTTTCCTCGCGGCCTGTTCTGCAACCGACGCTGCGGCTCCCGGGAGTAGGTGGCAAGCCGGACGCCCACCCCCGTCCTAGTTCCGGTCGACGGCGGGCCGTCATTTAAAACGCTCTTCCTGAAACAGCGTCTGTTGGCGCTTAGCGCCGCGCTATTTCGCCGGTTGGCGCTTTCCTTCTCGACCTCGGTGGCCCTTCTGGCTCTACAGAACGAGATCTCCAGCCCTGTGTCTCGGGGAAGGCGGAGTTCTGGACAGCTTCCGCCTGGGAGCGCCACACGGGCAGGACCCTCATGCAGCAGAGGGGAGCATGGCGACGGGCGGTCGATTCCGATCATCGCGGGGTGGCCAAAGCGGTCGGAAAACCCTCCCCGCGTGAGGAAGAATGCGTGTTGGACGAAAAACAGCACTGCCATACAATGGCCACGCCCTCATCGGCGAAGTTTTCTGTTGGAATCTCTACACCGGGCATGCTCAGGGGATTGGATCAGGAGCGTCAGTGGTCCAAGCCGAATTCGACGTCACCTAGAGATGCAGCCGAAGGTCACCAACCCCTATCCCCCCACCCCAACCCACTACCACAAACCCACCCACACCCCCGGGGAAGTTCTATGGCTTCATCGAACACACCGACCTGTCGGACAGTCGGCCAGCTCGCCGGGTGGACGTTGATTCTGTCGGCAACTCAGGCTCCCCACCAGCGAGGCATGGGACAAGAGCCCATGTAGACGTTTCCCCTCGAGATTCCAGGTTTTTCCTTTTCTTTGTTTGAAATTATCGATTTGCGTCCAGTTTACTGGGTAGTAGCTTTTGCGACAGTGAAATTGCTTTTTTGCGACATGTTCTCTTCTGCGACAGTGTTGCTAGTTTTGCCACAATGTTGTTCGTTTTCAGGACTTGCCAGAACTGTTCTTTTGTGCGACTGCGGCACGTTGTTCTTTTTCGCGACAGTGGCGGTGACAATGTGTGACTTGCGGGCACCTGGCCCGTCAAGCCGACCACCACACCCTCCACACGGACCTTTGTTTGGAGGTTGTGCTGCCTAGAGAGCAGAGCCAAAAGGCCAAAACAGGAAGCGCTGAGCAGCAACGGGGTCCCCACGATATTTAGGTGGAGCTTTGGCGCTCATTCCAGCACTCAGATGCAACCAAACTGGTTGCCACTAGAGCCGAGTTCACTGAAACTGGCCCAAGCGCAAGCGTTGCGAGGCGCTGCGCATACCCTTCCCGTCATAAATGCGGGCGAAAAGGGGCGGGATTGCCTGTGGAGGCTGAACTGGGGCTCCCGCAGATCGGCAACGAGTATCAACCGAAATGGCCCGCACGCCAGTAAATAAGGACACTGCGAGGCACCACCCTGCCGAAATGGCTCAAACCCGAGCCGAAGCGGCCGAGCGGTGGACAAAATGAGGCATTGAGCATCCCCAAACTTGCCGAAATGGTGCTTCAGTAAAAGACCGGGCGAGGCGGCTGAAACGGGTTTAGTGGCCACCTACCCCACCTGTTTGGCGTTTCAAAAATTTCAAATCGAGCTCTAGCCATGCTGGCTGATCCTTGGGCGATCTTGAGACCCCAGATTTAGCGGGTTGGGGTGACCAAGGCCCGCCATCTTGTCGCGTTTTGGATCCTGCCAGAGCCACTTCCGCAGGGTTTGGGAGCCCAACGTCTTGTGATCGAGCCAGGCGTACTTTGCCGCTGCATGATCTTGAACGCCCCCGCATGTCCAGTGGAGATTACCTGACTGAGTTGGGGCCGGGATGTGGGAGATCGAGGTGGACCGACTTGGAGGTGCAAGGCTAGAGGGGGGGGGGCGCGCCCACAGTCCCCAGCTAGGGACACGAGCTTGCACCAGTGGAAAACAGCCTGTTTGCGATGCCAACTGCGACGCCATTTGACACAAAATGATGTCATCACAGCCCCTTTTATGCCATCGCAATCACTGTGATGGCATCATTTTGTGTCAAAATGGCATCGCAGTTGGCATCGCAGACAGGCTGTTTTCTACCAGTGTTGGAGACAACAGTGAGGGAGATGGCGTTGGTTGCTGGCCAATTGATTGCGCAAGCGTCGACTATGCATCGGTGCAGGCGCCAAGTGTTTGTGACCGGTCAACACGTGCTGGCTGTTGTGGGTGCCCATGCCAACGCCACTAGGAAAAAAGGGTCAAATAACACTTTTCCGAACACACGCAAAGCACATTTCATCAAAGTTCTGCACGCTGAGAACACAAAAAGAACAAAAACCCGTAAACTTTGCACACGTTTGAGCACGTGTTATTTGGCCCTTTTTTCCTAGTGCGTGTGTGGGCGTGCACTTTTAACTGAGCGCCAAATTGCAACAACACAGCCTCATGACAACCCAAGCCCTACTCGTGTGCAGGACCTGTCTTGAGTCAATACATGGTTTTTACGCCGTAAAAACTGATCGTATTTACATTTGTTGCGCAAAAATGCGTAAAATACGTAAATACAAAGTAAAAACTGCCCGGTGTACATAAGGACAGTACATACAGACTTACGGAGTCCGGAGAGTGGCAGCTAGGTGCCCTGGAAGGGGCAGAAGACGAGTTTTTGTTGAGCACCATCATCGCCCTTGCCAAGGCCGAGGTGGACATTGTGTTGTGGGTGCTGGAGTTGGTCGAAGACTGATCATTATGCGCAACTTTCATCGTATAATCTGGGTGTCACAGAGAGCCGCGAAAACGTAAAAATAGCCGCAAAAATAGAACCTTTGCAAATTTACGTTTTTACGGGTAAAAATGCAAAAGTAGCAACGTAAACGTAAAACCCAAGCCCGGTCTCGACAGGGACAGGTATTCACCACCACCTCAAAGACGTTCCCACACAGGGCTGGGAGCGCGCTGGCCGCAGTTACAAGGCGCGCCAAGCTTCCCAAGTCACTCTTTAGACAAGGCCACTGTCGCAAAAAAAGAACAGTCCACTAATATAAAAAGAAATATTCACCGTTGTGAAATAAGGGAGCACGAAATGTCAATCCCTGGGACCCAGAGGTTCACGTCCACAGAAGGTGGATGAACGCAGTACACCACGGCTAATGATTGCCAGGCAAGAACCCGCAGAAGGCGGGGAAGAGGAGGGGGGGACGCAGTGAGTAGTGGAACATGGCTTACATCACGAATGGGACTGGATATCGCTTTCTCTACGAAGGTAAGGAATAAGGTGGGAAGTGCGAGGTTGTTGCTAGAAATGGAAGATCGGTACGTTTGAAGATTAACAATTTCTCCCTTACAAGAAGAAATTGCTGCTGCTGCTGCTGCTGCAGCAGCAGCAGCAGCAACAAAAGTAACAATGGTGCCTGGTGTAAAACGCACGTCTGGCTGGATGTAAATGACAATGGCGAAGCATACGGTGCTTCTGCATGTGAAGTGGAAGACGAGGATGTGGCATTGGTTTTCCGTGCAACTTTTAAAGTGGTGGTCATCTCTCATGACAGAAGCGATTTTGCGAAAGCTGCAGTGAGAGATTCCCCAACGTCAACCAGGATCTTTCAAACCAAGAACTTCCGGAGAGTGACGTTAGTAGACGAGAGGTGCCTTCAGACACGGGGACGCTCAAGTATTGTGACGGAAGTGAATGATAATTATGAAGGAAACCTAGCACGCTTGCCAGACGCCTGCAAATGATCGCTCCCAAGCACAGGAAATAAAACCGCAACCCAATACAATACGGGATGAATGTACCAGCTAAATAACAGCCGTTGCCTGAATGTTCATTCCCCTTCAACATTGCTCTCATACACATTCACCAGAACATACAGCATGCTCACCATTTCCACAATAATATGCCATACATCACATGTTTGTTTTATTAAAATTTCCCTCGTCCTCGCAATGTATTGTGAGGATTATTAGTCATGTAACTAATATTGTGGATTTCCAACACCGCCACTCCAACATTTCCCACTACATTGGCTTCGTGTGCTTCTTCCGATGCCAATATTGGCCAATTAACTGGCCAATTGTGTGTCACCAAAATTGAATCATCTATGCAGCGACGCAAGCAAGCTATGGGACTGTGACGGCCATGTCGACCTGATAAAAATTGATTCTATGTTGGTGCAACATTGTTCATGGCCTTCCATTTGGGCAAAATGATATCCACCGAGATGAGCAACGCGTTTCTGATGATTTGCTTCAAGTTGACCTGATGTGGAGGGAGGGCAGCCCCTTCTCCCCCCATGATTGATGACAAATGCAACAGAAGGAAAGAAATTGGCTACTATTACCTCTCAAATGAAGCGAGCGACGTGTACAAGAGAAAAGAGAACCACGACAGGGGCTGCTACAAGGCGGAACACGGCGCAGACGTGCACTGCAACGCCAAGAGTACAAGGAGAAGTCCATAACTCTTTCAGACTCAGAAGACAAGGGCGCATGCCAAAGAAGAATTTCGTGGCATTGGGAATGCCGCCACTCAGAGTTTGGGGATGTGACATGCGTGTTTTGCGTTGTGAGTGCGCGCGTTCGTGCAAATGGTGCACTCAATGCAAACATTGCTTTTGGATGCCAGTTTATGCAGAGTAAAGTAAAGATGCCCGAAATTGTTGCGGACAGTATGTAGACAGAAAATTGATTCTTTTCCATTTATTTCCAGAAGTCATTGCGCGCTTTCGAAAATTGCTAAAAATAAATTTTTCTGTACAATTTCCGCCATCCCGTTTCCCAATGCAGCACATCTACGCACTGCAACACTTGCCGCGAATGCAAATCTGCCGTGTCTACGCACATGTGATCGTGATGTTGAATAAGTTATAGTATGCGACTGCCAGCAGCAAGATGATGGGCGCTGCTGGAAGTGGGTGGGAGAACTGCATTCCATGTGCTGGATTTTTCCACGTGGACATTATAATGTGGACACATAGGTATGTGATAGATGACAAAGTTAGGTGATTGTTTGTATAAAGTACTGCGATGCGACTTTCATGGTGCATGCATATTTGTGGATTTGATTTCGGCAATCTCCTTAATTTATTGCAAGTTCTTTTGTCAATGGAGCAATTGCAGCACTGAGCCTTGTACCGCTGCAGAAAGAGATGCACAGATGACCAACCTGACATTGCAGTGCTGATCACACCCAATCCGGCATATGTTTGACCACGCTGAAGCGGCCCTTCAATACACCCACTAATAGTACGGGTGATATTTAGTGCCGCATAACACACCAGAGATTAGTACATTTCTCGTTTTCTATACATCGAAGTATACGTTGGAGAGGCCAAGATTGTTATAAGTCAAGCTTATCACCATTTATAGCACTCTAATTTGACGTGGAACTACCAAGATCACAGCAATCACCACAATTCACTCAGACTCGAAAGTTTTTATGAATTTCAAGATCCGTTGTGCGGCATTGTAGTACTTTGGCGACCTAGTGTGCATGGAAAACGTGATAAACTTGTGCTTTTACCCAACGTGCAGCTCAAAATACGCAAATCTTGCTAATGCATATTGCTTGGCACCTTATTGCTATAGCCACGTGGTTCGGCATCATCCCCGGCTTGTTTCATCAGTGCAGCCGCCCATGGCACCGACGGTGCGGCACCACAAAATTATAACCACCTAACTCATAGGTGAGAGGCAGCTCGGCCCACCGGCATCCCAAAGTCGTCATTCTAGGATGCGGTACCTCTGTGCCGTGTGTTACCACCCCTGAAATTCGACAAAAAGTCATGGTACAGCACCTCAGACATTGTCTCTTCACATTAGCAATCATCCTGGTTCATCGGTGGTCGTTGCGGCTCATCGCAAGCCGTTGCAGCTCATCGCAGGTGATATTTCATCAAAGAGCAGCAGGCTAATATCTTGGGGCACACGGCAAAGTCAATGAAGATATAAAACCTCAGCCGATATCTCCAAATCACCCAACACGGTGCTCGCCAATCATCCCAACATGCAAATTCTCAGCCGCCCCATCATGACCCTTCCTAATCATCCAACGTGCAATTGGTTTAGTCATGTCTTGAAAGCCTGCAATTTTCCCAGCAGCAAATCCTTGTAGAAGAAATCAACAACGTGCTCTTGAGCATCATGGTGGCCCCACATGTACACAAAACCAACAACTACAAAAATGCATGCTCATATATTAAGAAAGTCATTATAGATTCTGTTTCAAAGTCACTAATGCAAGACATGTCAGGTGTACTATCTATTGAGGGGATCAAGGAAAACTGAGAGCGAAGGGGGTTGCATCTTTATCAAAGAAATGTTGCACAAAGATGTGGAAAGTTTCCAATGGAAAGGACAAAAAATGGGCTTATGCTTCGGAAACAATACACATGCCTTTGATAGCACATGTTTGCAAATTGATTTTGCAAACATTGCATTTGACTTGCCAAAAAGTTGTATATCTAGGCAACCTAATGTTGTGATGCAAATCCCCCGCCACATGTAAAATTATCCGAGCTGAAGAAAATCATCATATTCTTCCACGGCCTGGGTTCTGCAGCTTCGACAAGGACAATGCGTTGGGACGAAGACAAGCGATTGTCAACAACTTAATTTTCATTAGAAATGAATGCGTGATCACAGCAAATATGGGCGGTGAGAATGTTGACAACGGCAGGTATTGTGGAGGGCACAAGTACATTCTATCTGACCTCTGACATAATTTCACTGAAATGCGCCATGAAACTTTCTATTGTGATTCCAATGCCTTTAGAGGCATTGGAGCGTCGAATTTTAAAGCAACGCACTGTTTTGGGTGGCTTTATTTGTTGAAAATACATAGGAGCCCACAATAGTGGTGTGCAATGTACAGCATCACAATGAGAAACTTGGAGGACGGCAATGAGACAAGCAGACCGGCAGCATGAAAATTGCACAAGGTGACTATTGCCATGTGGGAAACTGAACTTTGAGCTTTGGCGAATTTGCACGATACACAGCACGATTCCTTTGCAAATGAAAGCGCACAACTGAATCAATGTACATAGTACAATACTCACCATTGCATTAAAGGATCTCCAGTGGCAACCACAGAAAACAAGCCTGACGATGGTGGACGTTGTAAAGCTATGGCCACAGATTTAGGGATTGCTGTGGCTTATCAAGGCTAGCACAAACGCATAGTTCTACTGGTTCTACATTCCATTTTCCAGGATTTCTGGCTTTCCGAGGCCGCCCAGGCACGGAATGCGTTTGCATTTTAATGAAAAACACTTTTCAAATGTGAGCAGGGATGTTTCTGTCGTGGGATTATATTATTTATCTGTATGATGCATTACTGAAAGAAAAAATGTGCATGTGCTAGTTTGTCAAAACAATTGCTATCCACACTTGGTTAGGGTCTCAATGTAGCCACCATAGCTGCAACAAACAATTTAAATACAGCTAAATTATGTTGTCATTCGAGTGCAAGGCTATGAGGACATTTCGCTCAGAAAACCAGACATTGCTTCGTTGCTTACTTATAAATTGGCAATTGCTCCATTCACGTTGTTTTAGCAGTCTCTAAATAGGTCGTCGCAAAAGCTCTTGGGTGTTGATCCAAGTTGTATAGGAAATGCTACAAGGCGCTCTTTAAGAAGAAGTGTTTCCATTGACTTCATGCAACATTTCAAACATCCCCTCCACAAATATCGACTTCATAATGACGCTGACCGATGCGATGACCTGGGCCATGGAATTAAATAGATTGCATCTGCTGGGCTCACTGCAAGAAATGCATGGACCACACTGTGGGCTGATATTTATGATCAATTGAGGCATCACATTGTACAAGGTTGTTGTTTGTGTTGGCATAATAATAGAATAACATCTATTGATATCCTAACAATACCAAGCAGATCTAAGCTCAAAGCTGTAAACACACTTTGCTGGTGCAAGCTACACAAAAGCACCCAAAATTGCTTACTTTATGAGTATGTGTAAAAAATTAGAAGCATTGGTTGTAGGGCATTGCTCCGCAACTTTTTTGATCTAAATTCAATCAGGGCGGTGACAAGACAGCACGTCGTTGATAGGCCGTTGACCCCTATTGGACAATAGGGGAACGTGCAAAGTGTTGGGCGTGCATGCAGAAATGCCCGATATGAAGACAGCATGCAGGCAGCATTGAAAAAGTATTTGGGCGCTGTAGGGTTTACTGTAAGGCAAATTGTCCTGGACACACAGGTCAGTGATCATTTACTTGGCAGAGGGCCGTGCAGACTAGAGACGACTGGAAATAGGACAGTTTTGACAGCCAACTTGGAAGCATTTGGACCCGATGCCCCAAACGCCGACGTCTCTGCATATTCGACAAATTATTTGAAGAAGTTGCTGTTGAAGCAAGACCGATTTGATAATTTTCCAAGTGCACCATAGGATTCATCAAATGGGACGACATAACGGGCGGTGCTTTGTACATGTTCTATATTTGCAACTTCCCTTGCCCGACGCGTGGAGATTTGTAATTGGTGAATGACGAATGAATGAGTTTCTTGATAATGAGAGAAGATTGCTTGAGGAAAAATGCTCAGCCTAATGACATGCAACTTCATGGCACAACAATGCTTCCGCTGAACTCGCTTACTTTGGGTTTTTTATATGGAAGAAAGTATAGAACACAGCCAACAGGGAATAAAAAGGAACACGTCAGTCTTACTGCAGCTCGTTTGGGTCATCTAGATGTGGTTAATCAAGATGTAAACGCCGCCTGCTCTGGGTGAGCAAGGATTCTTTGTGAATCAAAATAGCAAACAAGCCTTGTTCAAAGTATATGCGCAAGCGGCCAGGATATTATTGAGGAGCGCAAATAGGCCTGGGCACAAAAGGGCAAAGACAAACGACCGAACAAAATGACTTTGTATTGATTGGATGTGTGGAAAAACTGACAGCTGTGGGTGCAACTGTAGACGGCAACCTCCCAGAAAGTCTTGGACATGTAATTGTCAACGCATTTGTGCACAACCCTGCATTTCGCAGTGCAAATGTCCATATTTCGTATTTTTTGTTGTCCCGCGCTTTGCAACAAACAAATATGAGGCCGTGACATTCCCATATGGGGCAGAATACAAGTTGTCACTTTAGGGTGCATCGGCGCTCTAATTCAGGCATAACTTTGGTAAAGACAAAGCCGACAAGTGTCATATGCATCATCTGCTATGAAGCCTTCATTAGTATACGGTGCAACTCATGCATAACAAAAGCACATTAATGTACATGTTGTAATGTCACACGTGCACTATACACTGTTGGCGCTCACAATCAGATTTGGGGATAAGACATATATTGTGAACGTTTTTTCGTTGTGAGACCTGAAATTGAACCGACATGGCTATCATGGGCGTTGAACATCATTGATCTCTAGTTGCTTTGTAGAGAGAGAACTATCTATTATTGGGCTAAAATAAAAGCTTCCTTGATTTGTGGGCCTCTGCACGCGTGTGAATGATGTTGCCAGCCTGTTGATATGATCCAATGGCACCAACAACACCCAGTGTAGTAAACAAAATGAAAGCAGCCGTTGGCTCTGTTTTAAAAGTACTGGCAATTTCCCAATGTACCAAGCAGCAACTTTGCATGGTTGCAATGACGATTCGTCAGTGCACGCCAATGGATATTTTCAATATTTTGTCCTGTGCCAGTTACACTCACAAGGCAAATGTGAAGGCAGCGCATGCCAGTTTGTAAGTCAAACTACCAGTCCACACATCACCTGCGACAGTGGAAGTCCTTGGCCACTTGGGCATCAAAATAAAACTACTGCAAGAAGCAACAAGCAAAAGGGGAAATGGATTGCTTCGGAGGTGTTTCTCTTGTCGGATTGTCGTATGGTGTACTGCTCTTTAGAACTTAAGTGATAATCTGCAAAGCATCTGGTTATGGATCAGCCATCTGTTTCCAGAGTTGCAGCTCCTTGCACTGTGAGAGTGGAAATGTGTCGAGTGTGAGCTGGAGAAGCGAAAAGAAAGAGCAAGTGAAGTTGAGCTTGTCCCTTTTATTGTTATCTTGTGATTCAACAATTCCAAACCTGCCCAAGGGCCTTGGCCATTATGTATAATGGCCAGGTACCATCATCATGGTTTTGGAGCTGTGGTACGGTTCCTGTCTCTTTCCACGAAAATGGCCTGACCCTTCGTGAGGAGGTTGGCAGAAACGCTGCGCACATATTTCCATTTTCCGCGATTGTTTTTTCCACGATATAGTTGGAGGGGTCTTTTTAGGTTTTCAGGAATGTTGGCAAACCTCGGGGATAGGCGGTCGCCAAAGAAGAAGGCACCCACAGCGCAAAGCTTCAAAACCAGAGAGTGTCTTGGCAAAAGAAAGTAACCATGTCCATATATGTCTTTCCCATCAAGTATGCTGTGAAACTTTATGTTGCAAATAACAATGCTTTTGACTCTTAATACATAAATCGATTGTGTACAATCACATATATACAAAGTATGAATTATCTGAACATCTGTTATATTTCTTGTGAAACAATCGAAAGATATAAAGGGCATTATCAGGATGCTAGTGCGGTGGGTGAGCGCAGGATCAAGTCACATGATTATTTGGCTAATTCTACCATACTATCTTAAATGCACCAGCTGGAGTAATTCAAATTTGTTGTGTTTCAAATGGTGGAAGCTTCAAAACAAGCGGCGGTGCCATTGAGGAAGTATGGATTGTCGAAGCAGCTTTACTAAGTCATGTAATTTCGGTGCATTTCCCATGTATGTGTGCACTGTGCAATGTAAAGATGGACTGCGCATCCACACAATAGACACATTACAAATACCAACAAATGAGCATGGTGGTCCAGGATCATCCGTCAAATGTCCAATCAATTTCCAATTCATATCCATTGGCCTTCAACTAACAAACGTTGCAGTATCATCACAAATATTTAGCATTATCACAAATTCTAGGCAACACAACTTCAAATTACAAGTTGTAATTGTACAAGTGTACAATTACAAGACAGGAACTAAGGAATTTCAGTACTTTGCCCCCATATAACATATTAACATATAACCTGTTGATTGCCAAGGTCAATTCCAAGCCCTGTTGTTGCAGAACCATCATGGGATTGCAATAGGGCGCTTACTGAACTTGGGATAATCATAACACAATACCTGCAAGCGGTGCACTATTACCTGGATTTAGTTAGTAATCGTATCTCAAGATCTCCCAGTCTCAATTGACCTCCCATTCACCCAGGCACAGTCGAACCTAGCTTATGTATGTTGGCAAGGCAGGAGCACCAGGTTTTGCTTTGGGCAATGGACATTGCCAAAAAGAGTGCACACACCATGGGACATTTCAACTGCTTCTCAAGTGGTTGGCAAAGCTACAGTTGCATTCTTAAACTCTATTCAAAAGTCCGCACCACTTGTGGAGATATCATTATCATGAAACTCTGTTGCAAACGGCATTCTAAACATGGCAACATTGCAATATTGCAACATTCCTGCGTAACAGAAACCAACTGCCTATACCTCTTCACATCTTTTTGCGATATTGTGTAAACAGGTCCCCAAAACTCCCTATGCATATTGGCTACCATAATGAATAACAATGCTTAAATGTTGGTATACAAGGGCGTGACACTGGGTTGGGACCAATGCCCTGGCTCAATTCACCAACTTTTCGTAAGAAATCCGGCAAACACAGGCTCTCCTCACCCACAATTCACCCCCCTTTCACCCCCCATGTGCACAAGCCACATCGAGTGTCCACTGCTGGGTTGCCTGCATTAGTGTGGGAACTGGATGTTCGCCCCCCGTGTGGGACAAAGACCGCCTTGATCCATGGCTTTGATCATGCAACACGAGCTATTGGACCCAAGATCGAGGTAAGAGATGGCTTGCGATGCTTGTGCTTGAAAGGCGTAGCATTACTTCCTAGTAAGTGAGTTTCCTCTTCAATGAGATTACCCGAACTTGGCATTTTCGCATGATTGCCGATTGCAGGAAACACAAAACGTGAATTACAAATTTACTGGCTTTGCGCTTAAAAAGAAGTTGGATGAGGTGTTATATGTTTGTCTAGGGAGGGATTGGCTGCGTGCGAGCTTTGATCATTGTGCCGATGGTGCGGAAATGCAGCACGTCACCACCACCATGGATTACCTTTTTCATAAAACGGCAAAACACAGTCCGTGCGCCATTACACCACATGCAGCGCGAGCACCATTGCATAGTCTGCCACGCGCTTAAAACAACTTTGACACCCGCACATCGTGTCTTAAAGCACGCGGGTAATGGGTGCGCAGCTCGAGGACTCATTTCGCTGCATGCAGCCTGGGGAATGGCGTCAATTGTGACATGGCGGTGGACAGCGGAATGGTCAACAGTGATGAAAGAATAAATAGAAACATTGTGCAATGAACTAATCATACGTTAAATATCATGCGGTGATATGGCAACGAGCTTTCATTTCCTCTAGGCAAGCGTGGCATTTTGAAACACCGATCCTATTGCAATGTGTCTCTGCTCCATGCGCAGGTATCCAAATCCAATCTGATTGGCAGGAGGAAAAGTCATGCCCAAAGCGCTGGTTCACCCTTCTATAGGTCCAACGGACGTCGACATCAATGGGCACCATGGGTAGGAGGAACAATGCCTGGATAACCTGTGTCCCGTCCTCTGTGTGAGGAGGCCGGAGTGCAAAAGCGTGAATAAAGGGGCAGAATTGCAACATCCACCCTCGTCGGTCTATGGCTCGTGTTGGAAAGTACCTATTATTATGTTGGACCTTTGGGCATGGTGGGTATGTGGTGTGTGCGGCAAACCAGTGCGAGGGTGCGGGTTTCTGAAATTAAAGAATTCTTTATGTGGATTGTTGTCTGTTTGTGACCATGGGGCTAGGAGAGCACATAGACGTTGGCAAGGAGCACCATGCAATGTGGGATTGAGCGCTTAATGTTGAAAGCAAAATTTCCTTAATATAGAAAATAAATATTTGAAATGTGCTTATCCTTTCGCTACTATATCAATGGCATATTTATTATAAATACGGATATTATAATCAGGAGTACACATTCTGTTGAGAGCTATGGATGCAAGAATTTTCTAGCAATCATTGGACTTTAAACATTGCACAATGAAGCTTAAGTAAAAGAATTCCTGATGTGGTGCAGTAATGGTTGGACAAGATGTGGTGGTATAGCTTGGCTGAGAGACTCCAATTTCTATTCTAATGATGGTTGCTGCCATTGAAAACGTTGCTGGGAAAAACTCCATATATTCAGTGGCATCCCTGGAAATTATCAAAAATGCAAGGGTAATGCGCAGGATTCCTGACAGCACAGGGTCTTGAAGCATTTCCATTGGGTCAGGGTCACTAGCAAGAAAGGACCAAATAACACTTTTGCAAACACACATAAAACGTATTTCACCAAAGTTCTGCGCACCTAGAGTACAAAAATAACCAAAAAACGTAAGCTTTGCACACTTTTTAACACGTGTTATTTGGCCCCTTTTTCCTAGTGGCAATGAGGGTACTGTATAGGGACTAAATTAGCTGGAAGTGAATTTCCCAAGTTTAAACCTGGATGTATGAAAATAACCGCGATAGTAGCAAATCTGCTTCAAGCTATTGATGGGTTTGAACGGCATGGAGACTGCCATGCTAATAGCCCTTGCAGAATACAAGAGCGAATAAAATAAAATATAAGTTGCTAGACTACCTTATTCAATACTGCATTACATAATATGCCGCTTCATGAAACGCAACTTGTATGATAAAAGAAATGTCAATTTTGTCGCTGGGCTGCAAAAGATCATAAAAACATGAAATAATGAAGAAAAGAAAATTCAAGGGCAACCAAACCCCACTGTTTTCAAATAAAATTATTGAATCCATGAACTCTGAGACAGCATTTGGGAGGTGGAGTATACTCACCAGAGTTGTTGCTATGGTTTTCCAATCCTTGTGTTCTGAACACACAATCACACAATATTGTCAGCAACTCGTTATGGAGCGCAACTCATGCAGATGCTCATAGCGGCTATTAACTAATAATAGTATGAGATGTACTTTGTATGGGCGCTCTCTGCTGCATACATGCATTGAGCATGAATGCCCTTTCCTCTACATAGCGGGATCTTCAAATTGGTGACTATAGTGGATAATTGTGGAATTCTTCTTGCATTGTGTCGGAGATAATTTCAAATTTGTGTGCAAGTGTACAGATGAACTCAGATGCATGTTTTTTCTTGCAGTCAATATGGTGACATACCAGAATCGAACCATCAATGATTGTATGAATCAAAACTCAATACTGTTCTTCCTTACCCAAATGATGTTGTTGTACATGCGCAAGGCTAAAATGATGTCGTTGATGCCCAAATGAGGTTGTTGCTGTGATAAGAGCATTTTGAAAGTCATCTATGAAAGCAATTAGCAATGAGTTCAACTGATATATTAGAATACCACCGCTTGTACAATCGCACCAATTGACATACAATGCGGTGGCTTGCTGTGCACCAAAGATGAATATCTCTTGGTGTTGCTTCAAATTGATTCATATTTAATTTGCTATGCAACAATCGATAGTACTATCAATCCATTTGTTTGCTGATATGTTGTTTTCTGTATGAGGTGTTTATTTTATAAGTCAAGAGGCACAAATGCTCCTCTAAAAATATTTAGTCCAGTGGTTGCTAAAAGACCTCACTTTTCAAGCTAATTTGATCATTGGCTAACAACCAAAAGTTCACAAAATTTCGACCTCACTTGTGGCCATCCCCATTATGTGTGAATATATTGGTAACTTCTTATTGTCAATCTTATTTCAAGAAGACCATTGATCACTTAGCCATGTGTTAGAGCAACTCTCATCAATGCGATTTCTATTACAAGAGAACAAAGCTAGAAGATGTCAATGGTACTAGGAAGTTAAAATATTTTATGTAAAAGTCCTAAAATCGAGGCCGAGCCCTGTGCTTTAGTATTGGTTTCTCATGCTTTTAGTGTAGAACTTGAGGTTGAGGGGGGTGATGTAATTTTATGCATAAGGTTTTGTTTTGTATAGTAGTCAGTGTCCATATGATAAGCATTGAGTGGTGCGTATTGATCTCTTCTTATCTACGTTGTGTTGTGTAGCACTATTTGAGTTGCCACGGACAAATTTACCCATTTCCATGCAGCCATATGTTGTGTATTATATAAATTGTTACCCTTACTGACAATAGGCTAGAAATAGGTAGAATGAAATATGAATCTATACCAGAGGGCGCCTGGGAGATGGGCTTGCTGTCATCATAATCCTTGACATTTGAGACAACTAAAATGGTCAAAATATTGGATAACATCAAATAAACACGATAAGAAATGCAAAGCGACCCCATAAATTGTGATGCTCATTTGGTTAATGCAGTATTGGAAAAATATCATTGATTAAAACTTCTGTTTCCGTGATGTATAGAGTGCAACCCACAAGCAAGTATACAAAGCTTCGTTTCTTCTCCACTATGTAAGCCACTTTTAAGTAGGGTGGTAAGGGAAAGCAAAACTACAATTTGCGTGGCATGATTGGAGGCAATAATAAAAACATTATTTTCTGTTTCCTGAAGTGCATATGCCACATTCCCATTTTGAATTTGCCAACAATAGAGAATTGACTACGACATAATATCTGAAATGGTAATAAACAAATCAACTTGATGGTTTAGCAGAAGATTGAGTTAGGTATATAATGTACAAGGAGGTTTTGGGATCTGCGTATCATATCAAGTATTTCACACACTAT
Source organism: Ostreobium quekettii (assembly GCA_905146915.1). NCBI lineage: Eukaryota > Viridiplantae > Chlorophyta > Ulvophyceae > Bryopsidales > Ostreobiaceae > Ostreobium > Ostreobium quekettii. The sequence goes on from CAJHUC010000280.1 coordinate 200,913, forward strand.
GCATAACAGAACTCAACAAAGCAAGATTTTGCATTGTCGTTTACCATCCAAGAAAGCATGTAACATGATGGCTATCCTGGTATAGGGTAATGGTCAATTTGAGCTCTGCTAGGTCCTCACCACTGGTCAAACTATAGTTTGAAGTCAAGAAGTGGGCCAAGGGAAGCGCATTATCAATATGCAATAATTTCCATGCTGACATCATTTATCAATGTTCTAAATTGACGCATTTTTCATTGTGATTTGACTGTATGAATTGTCTTGAATGAGTTTTAGATGAAAATGTACCTCAGTGCTACCACAACTGGGTGTTATCTGTGGATTCCATGGGGTAATTGTCAATCCTTGGTGAACAGTAGCATCTTCAATTTCAGTGTTGTTTTAGCATGCCCGTATTTCAACCAAAACTAAGATTGTGGATATCAACATCAAATATTTGAGGAGGTTTCTAAAGGAAACTAGCAATATTTTTGCCTTGCCTCTAAGATTCTGGAGGCCACTGTGCTCTGGTACACAACATATTGTTTGGAGTGTCGATGTCGTGTAACATCAACAGATCTACACTGCATACCACTGTTGCATTAGTCAGTATGTGTCCATAGCACTGCTACAATGTGTTATTACGGTACTAGCCTCAAAAGCTGCTCAGCAAATAACACTGCATTCGCAATGTGATAGTTGCATATGTGCACAGACAATGTTGTTGTTAATTATAGTCTTCTGCATCCAAGGACTGCGCTACCCTCAGATACGGCAGGGAACGGCAAAGAACACACTGTGTTGTTCAGTGAGGAGAAGTGAATTTGCAATCCATTATTGTGCCATACCCATTGCAGCAACTACTGGATTCATATCAGTATATTTAAATGATACCTATGGCCAACTGAGGTGGGGAAGATAAATGTTCTCAGTGTGGACCTCCACACAACCATGTCATGGTTCCAGGTCTCGAAGGTATTAAAACTAAATAGAACAATTGCCAGTAATGATAGATGCCAAATGAAATCTAATGTGGATCAATTGCAACCAAAATTGAGACATACTTCAATTCAAGCAGCAGGGCGTTTTTTCCACATTGATGCTTATTGTTAACACACAAGTAACAACGGCATAGCATTCTAGTTCTTTAAATGCCAAGAGCTAGTGTTGATTGTACCCAACAGACGGTAGTCTGGAATCCGATCTTAAAAACACAACGTAAGATGCCGTACATCTAAAGGGATCAAACATCGCAACCTTCCCACCAAAGCCTCCCAAAACACTAATGGGAGTAGACTTTGTTGACCAAGAGAAACAATCAGCAAATAAAAATTTACCGCCATGCAATATTAGTTCCAAAGTGAAGGCATTTCATGCAACAGACTGAAACTAGGATTATGAAATGGGCAGTTGGACCACCAGAAACACAGGAAAATGCAGACATCAGGGCACTAGAATAAACTATGTTGCACCATAGTCCTAACACAGAGAGACTTGTGCATTGATGAAGTAACCTTGGGCGATTGCAGCTTTGACCCAGTTAGTACCTGCAGCACCATCGGCACAGAATCAGAGTGAGGACTCATGAGCAGCAAAATTTCCCACTTATGCACAGTTTCCTGTCAGAATCCTGCAATGCGTTGCTACCGTACACTTGGTGCATAGGTCCATTGCCATATGCTGCACACCCTCAGCAACACGAAACTTGCTAGCTTGCAGGCGATCGGCAACAACGCATAGAACATCATTGTCCACAACCTGGTAGTGTTAAATACATTATGTGGCACTGCAATTCCCAAGGGTTGAGTTCAGCTGCTGCAACAATCAACAATTCTAACTTCTGTTCACCGCCACAAGTACAAACACAGCTGTTCCGGCCATTCGCCTATAGAAAATCAGCAGATCTTTTCATTGGATACTCCACTTGGTTCCTAAGCAGTGCTCAACCTGGTAAACACAACTTCCTGGCGATCATCTTTTGAGCATCCTGGGAGAAGGAAACACTTGTTGGTAGATTTTGCTCATATTCACTTTCGTCAGAGCTAATTTAGTCATAATTTAGTGACTCTGCACTCACCGTCCACCGACCACCATTAATTTCTCACACCACTTCACCATCGTCTTCCACACCAGCCACATTGTCTTCCACAATTGTGGCATGTCGAACTAATGATCCCCTGCGGCGGGTGATTTGACGCATGAGGGAGTGCGGGGCAAACGACAAGGCAGTTCCAGTTTCAGCAGCAGTGTCAATGCCAGGCATAAATTCCACAAGCCTCCGAGTACCTGTTCATCACAAGGTCATGCTTAGCATTTGCACATTTGGCATTGCCCATGATTCTGCTGCCATGAGAAGCTGGGGTGGGGCAGTGGTAGTTCAACTCGTACAATTTTACTGGCAGATGAAGCCCAGTACATACCACTGACCTTTGTACAACAGAGGATGAAAATATCAGTGTGCACCCTTGCCATCAGCATTATGATGACTGAGATGATCTCAACAGTGCCAGGCATAAGTTTTGCGCACTTTGAATTAGATACGTGCATTTCTGCATGCCTCATTTATCATCCCTGCAGTGATTCTGACCCGCCATTGGAGACACATTCTCAGGTCTTGGGCAGCAGACTAGAGCAAAAATGGAAACTTGGAAGCTGACGGCAAGCATGATGGAAAGCAAGCACTAATTCACAAAAAGAATCCGTCCCACATGAGGTACTGCACTTTATTGCGCATAGCAAGTGTCCACTGCATTGTTTCACCCCCCGGGACCTTGCAGAATATACAAGCAAGCCAAAATATCACAAAAATCTGACAATATGCTGATCCCATCCCTATTCTGCACAAGTAAACCATGATTTCAAGACCCCATTGCCATATTATGCTGCGCAAATTCTCAATACAGCAAGCCAAAGTGCTGCATACTGAAACTGTGTGCAGCAGAAAACTCCGTGTGAACGCCCCATCAGGGTGTAGGCCCCCCAAATTTCCATGACAACTTTTGGATCTCTGATTTTTTGGCCCGCCAACTTTTCAGACACTACCATCAGTGGTTGAATCTTGACAGAGTCCCGTGGTCTTGCTGGGTGTCAAGCTGTTGGGCACATTTGGAAGCCACTGGCACAGAATGGCTTGCATGGGTACAATGGTGCAGCAAACTCGCTAACGTATGACAGTGAAAGGGAGCAATACGCAGCTCTATCTGCCACTGTAATCAACATTGACCATCTCTAGACGGGACATTGCTAGAAATAACTCTGTAGGAAGCAGAGAGCAGGGTACTGCTCCAGGGGCTACCAATCAGTGGCTCGCGTGACCAAAGCCCATGCACAGAGTAGAAGAGCATGCAGCAGCGCCTGCCATGGCGGTGTGGCCACCATGATATGGCACTTGGTCATTGCCGCAGTCGCATGGGCAAGTGCTGTGGTTATCAATTTGGACAAACATGTGTGCATAGGACTTTCCATCCGTTTCTTCACACAGAGTATAAGGCACGGGAAATACACAAAGGGATATGATGGTTTGGAAGATGGTTTACAAATTTCCCGTGATTCAATTTTTGTGCAGTGGAACATATTGCAGGAAAGGAATTTCGCAAGGAGAGGTTATTACGTGCGCCATTGAGTGCACAACAATGCTTCCACAAAAGTATTTTTAGGCAGAAAATTCGATTTTTTTTAGCTATGTATTATTCAAAGCTACCCCCAATACCCATACTCTGCAGAAATGGCACCAGATAGGTTAAATTTGCCAATTGGTCACAAACGCGTATGCACTATGTGCTTCCTTGTGGCCATTGCATGGGCTCTTTCCTACTTTGCTGTCAAGTTTAATGCCTAATTGGAGGGAGATAAGCACTCGGCACAATCTCCAGCTCATGTTCAAAGAAACGCCAAACATCATGTTCACATTTTAGTTGCCCTTCAGCTCATTTGCTACCTATGGCTTCAAGCCCATACATGTGCATCTGCAATGTTTTAAAGTCGTGTCCATCACATTCATGATTTGTTCTCAAATGATCGAGCTCGATAGAAGTAACAAGCTCAATCAACATCACCGCAATTGGGCAAGCAAGCAGTGCTGCTCAGCATTCAAGGTATTGGAGCCCATAAGAAAGCAACTACTGTTTGCTTGTTGAATGTCCATTACAAATTTTCATTCTCAACAACATTTCCAGCTTCCCATGCCAAATTTCCTGTTGGGGTTCAACCGTGCTATCCCCATGTGTCAATCATGGCCAAATACGAACTCAATGGACATATTAAACGGTGGATCTATCGTACACACTCCTTGACATAACAGCAATGTCTGGACACAAGAACCTGCTGCATGTTGCCAGTAATGAACAGTATCAAGCTCTTCGCGCCTGTCATACATGTATGTCAGCTTAATGCAACATGCAATAAATTACAACGCATGGAAATTGTCATAAATGCTGGCAATCCTGCTATTGTTAGTGTCTAAATAACAACTCGTCCACATTTATGCAGCTTTTACAACATTTTAGAAACCAAATACTGTTTCAAGGCTGGCATAATTTTTTGGGCTACGTGTGTCACACAGAGTGTGATCATTTTGACTCATGAATGAACCCAAAATGCACTTAATTTGCTCCATAGGGACATGGCATACCATGCAAATGGTTTGCATTGATCCATAGGGAATGTAGGAAACATCAACTCACTTGTTCTGGTGAATTTTTTCTTCATCCTGCTCTTGCCACTAACAATCCTATTGGCCTTCTCTCCAAGGGCAACCTTTGCATTCTCTTTGATGATATCCTTTCTTGTCAATATGCCCATCCCAAGTGGCTTTGTAGGGGCTACAAGAAGGTGCCGAAGTCCCATGGTCCGGAACAGGCGATATGCACGAGTGAGGCTGCCATTGTACAAAAACATCAGTAATGCGTGGCTACTGAACAATTGATAGACACTATGCCGTAGGCTTGGCAAACAGTCCTCTAGCAAACTAATGAAATAAAGCACAAGCACACCAGATGCCTTGCAACATCCCAAGAGGCAGCATCCATAATTATAAACTAATCTCAAATGTGTTGACACTAAATGAATGACATGGTGTCAATTCTTGACAAAATCAAACTAACTTTGTCAGCTGCAACAGCTTCAGTTCAGTGTACCTTTCAACACATATTTGGGCATTTCATTTCAAAGAACCTGTAGGAGTGGCACAGGTGATGCTGCTCTTCAGCAGTCCATCATACATACAACTTGTAAGATATTGGTTCATTTCAAAATCAGTCAGTTGCCATCCATTCTGTTGTCTTCAAAATACAAATGTCAAAGTGTGGCTCACATCTGCTTGGCCCCCATTTGCTTGGACAGAACATGAACATGAATAACACATTTGTTTGCCTCATAGCTGATCCCTAATGAGGGTGCTTGATGGCCGTGGCAGCTAGTACAGGGCTTCTGGGTGTCTTCTAAGTTGCATACACTGGCACACTTTGTGGGTGGCAACATTGTGGGTGTCGAGATAGAACATAAGGGGGGAGAGGTGCATTGTTCATCAATTGCCATGGATACAAATGTCAAAATAATGTCATCTAAAATGTCAGCTCAACAAAAAAAATTGCATTCGGAAGTAACTAGAGGACGCGATAATACACCCAAGCATTGGGAGCCAACCTGATAACAGCATATGCTTATTAAGCAGTACTGTGATGAAGAAAATCAATGTTTTCATCAGTTTCTGAGCCAAGTTCTTCATCTTCTGATTGCACTGCACACACCTGGCAGTGCTGTTCACAAAGAACGGCTGACGCTGCATGAAGGGCCTTAGATCAAGCACCCTCTCCATGACTTCTGCTGGCACGGCACTCAGGATTTTCTCCTGGTCGGCCTTTGCTGACAGTCTCATGGGATAGGCATCCAGCTGGTCTTGAAGCTCCAATATTTCTTTGTCACTTGGGGGCAGGCTGTACCTACCTGTGCTTGCACCTTCCAGTTCCTATTCCAAAACATTATTTACAATAACCAGAACGCAATTGCCCTGTGACCCACCATGCAATGCCACATGCCTTTGACTGCGCATATCACATTCTCCTTGTACACAATTGCAAGCTGGCACTGTACACAAAAGTACAGCCATGGAATCATGTGGGACATGGTAATTGTGTAAAAGCTGCATTGAATGGATGTGCCATGTGCAGGTGATGCATCAGAGGACCTAAAACAATACATGCATTGAATCCATGCAAGTCAAATTTTGTTTGCTGGGATGGCCGTGTGCCCTTGTAATGTGTCATAGACTTCTTTGGTGTATTTGTCACATGACAATGCAATGCCATAAAAACACAAGGCAATTAAGAGGGACAGACAATAATACAGTCAATGTAGTACTGCCCTCCCACAGTGTGCAGCAGGGTCACTGAAATTGGAAATATTGAAGAATTAAAAGCAACAGCGGCATAATAGACATCACTGCTCCCCCAAAATATGGACATATTTGACAGTACATAAACTTTAAAGAGACTGCATTGACAGAAAGATGAACCAACAAGGGCTCTGATTACAGAGCCTTGATCAGGAAAACTGAACTGGCACAACTGTCTTCACCATCTTGAAGGCAAAAAGGCTACCCTCAGCCGCATTTTGTTTCATACAAATTGCTGAGGGTTTTTCCAATGCTTCAACTTGCTATTTACCTAATGCACTGCAAAATGCAGATTGCACAACTGAACACTACATTGATTGTTACAGTACATAATGACAAAACACCAGCGCCAACCTGGGGCACCAAACCAATCCTTCGCTGAAGGAGCCTGAGCAGCAGGGATCTTGTGATGAGGCCATCGATCTGGACGGGGCCCTTTTGCGCTCGGATAGGGCACTCAACCTCTGTGCTGACTGGATATCCCCCATGGGAGAACTTTCTCAGAGTGGCTGCAAGGTCAGCGACTTTAATGGTGGGAGGTAGGCACACCATTTCAGATGCCATCAATTCGTTGACTGACAACTCATCATGCACAATGCGGGACTCAGGCTCCATTGCATCCTCTGCCTGGCCACAAGTACAGATGCATAAGCACCGGTCTTTGCCTGGGAAAGAAAACGTTTTCAATGATGAGAATGAGCACATTTGCAGCAATTACAATATCTGTATTTATTGCTTGATGCAGTACGAAAATCCAATAGACATCTGGATGCAAAAAACGGATTAATCACATCAACTGCACTGCCATGCATTGGTGTGAAAAAATGTCAGTATGTGCATCATCGCACAAGTGGACGTCCACAAATTCCACATCCTTAGATATTTGCTTTCAATAAACAAACGCAGAGAAGACAAAGTGAGGTGCAACAACATCGCAGATATGAAATTGTTGGACAATCAGCTTTAGGATGACTGGTTCCATGCAAGCAATGCCCTCTAATTGCAACTGAGCTTCGTAGCCCAAATATTCTACACCTGCCTATGTTGAGCAATTTTCTCTCACAGCACAGACAGAAATATGCAGCCATTGCCACAACCACAGAAAAACTTGACTACTTACATTCCAGATCCTAAAAATTAGTGGAGAAGGATGGCGTGCTTGGGAAAAAACATTCTCACCAGCAATGGCACCCCTCGAAGCTCAATCTGTGTGTCATATATGCCAAGGCCAAAGGAATCCCCCACCATCTTGGCCACCCATGTGGCTACCATGATGGGCACCAGAAGCTCCAGAGCACCAGTCGTCTCCATCACAAGAATCACTATAGAGATTGTCATTCGGGTCGCACCGCCGAGTGAAGCTGCTGCACCAACAATGGCATATGCTCCAAGGGACACACGAACTTTAGAAATTCCAAGTTCCTGCACCAGGACTGTCACACCCCTGCAACATGCAAATGCAGTCAAATCCAATATTAAATCGAGCACAGTGTTTCATTTTGAGCACCTAATGACCCTTCAATACATTACTCCCATACTTTTGCTAAACTGTTCCACAGGGTGTACCTCAAGAATTAATGAGACAGCAGTCATATTTACAATCAGCAAAAATTCCTACCAACAACTGGCAACTTGCAGCTTACAATTTGCAATAATGTATTGCTATTCAATGAGTAGAGCATGACATGAGTTGACAATTTTCTCTGTTTGTGACAGTGCAAGATCAGTGTACATTGATTGACTGAGGACCCGAATGGCTCACCTGCCAACCAATCTCCCAATTGTTGCACCCACTGTCAGGGACGGAACAAAAAGGCCAGTGGCCGCCCCAATGCCAAACGTCCATGTCATGAACAGGTATGTGTAAAGGAACAGCAGTGCCAACGAGTCGACCTTGAAATTGAACGATCCCACATTGGGTAGGGTCTCTCCCAGGTGGAATACCAATCGAAGGGCCTGCACCAAGGGCAAAATTCTCCTTAAAATATGTTTCTGATCAAATTCAATATACTGAATGCTGCATACTTGATGCTGTATAACATCAATTATGTCATTTGTTGACGAATCTTGAGTCAGTTATTTAGTTAATCAATTATCATGCCTGGTATGTCTTCCTGCTGAAATAGAACATTGTAGCAATGGCATGGTAAGTTGGAAGTTCAGACTGAAACTACAAAGACAATAATTGACAATCATGCTACTCTTTTCTCACAGCTGGAATCAGTGAGTTCATATTCCCAAATTGGGAATATGAACTCACTGGTTCCATTGGGAATCCCAATGAACTGTGATAAATCATGCAACCCCACAGACAGTATCGTTCAATCGCTTACAATGTTCTATGATTTAGTGTGAGCAATTCTTTCACCTATCTTCAATTGCTGCTCTCACCTGTGTCAGAGGCGCCCCAAAAACTTGACCCCATCGACTATATTGGCCATCTGGGCACCACAGTTGTGGAAAATAGGGATTGCCTTCCACACCCCCACCACCAAAAAAGTTTTCCTGTAAAATCATTCAATAATCAAAGAACACGAATGGAAGTCAGTCAAGTGCAGAAGCACACACCTTTCTGAGCATAACGCACAGAAAAGGCACATAAAAAGTGTTAAAGCTCGCTGATATTGTAAATGACAAATGGTGCAAACACTACAGACAGCTTCTGCACCAATTTTCAAACATTGTTTGCTCCTATTGTCACATTTTTGTTCCCATTGTTGCAACACCAAATTTAATGTTCCAATCACCGTTGATTGATCTATTGTGGTGTCTAAGAACAACTATGCAGGATAACATGCCCCAGTGTCAACAATCCCAAAGTAGAGTATGAATAATGTCCTAAATTCAAATGACATACCAAGGACATCCCAAACAGTTCTGAGCAAGCTGAACCTTGATTGTGCAATAATATTGATACGGAAAGCACTATAAGGTCTACTGAATTCTACCAATGCCAAATTTCAAGATACATTCTACTGTGCCTAAATTTGACACCAAATTATTAGAATTGCAGAAACCAAACCATAACAATCAGTCTTCCATTGAAAGATCTGAAAGTAGTTCATCCTCAAATTGCTCAATGAGGGATTGCTGGTGATGCTTATGGTGCTGCTGATGCCCACCTTCCACATCAGTCACAGGGTATGATGCCATGCATACCAGGAAAGATTCCAAGCAAAGGAGAAATACACAGCTACATTTAATCAGGTCCTACACAGCCAGGCTGACACCAATTGAGGTTGACAGGGTGTGCCGGACCGAATGGATAGAGGAGTACTTGAACAATTGTTCTAGCACAGATACAAGCAACCCACTGCATGATGGCACGAATTACGGATGGAAACCACATATCAAAGTGGTCTGAAAGATTGTTAGCAATCAAAGCAAGAGAACAGTTAGATAGTTACAATCATCTGAATCATTTGCATCTTACTGATGAGCTATGCAAATGCAACTGCTCGATGTTGTCTGGCACATCATCGCACGGAGACACGTAGCACAGAAGGAAGGCTGCAGAACTGGTAACCCATGCAACAAACACCACCTCCACCAGCCTGCGATGGGAGAACCTTATAGGTATGAACCTCTGCCTGAACTGTGTGATCTTCACATTGGTCTTTATAAACAAAGCGCCCAACAGGCCACCAACAGCTCCAATCACAATGTAGATGGGCATTTCCCACAAGAAGTAGTACAGGTTGCGTCCATAGCTGGCATCACCATCACTGTAGAGCCCAAAGTCACGCTTGACCCCAAGCTTGGCCTCCCACATTGCCGACCCAGGTTGGTCATACATCTCTGCCTGATCAGCAAAGAATTGTGCACGTCAAAGCCTCTGCTGAGTTGCAAGTTGTCTGCTTCATAATAGGTGGTATGACAAAAAAGCTCAAAAGACTGTATTTATTGGAAAGGAAGCAACAAATTCAGCAAAACGTGTTGCCAATGAAGGGTACGATTGGCCACTTTACACAACAGCGTTACAGGCATTTTTTCAGTGTGTAAGATGCATGGAACCAAGGTACATTTTGCCCTTAGGAATGGGATTTAAGTTTACCACAAATGGAGCTCTGCAGACATTTCCAACCAATGAGTGCAATATATGCCACACATGAACACATGTGAACATCCAACAGATGCCATTCCAACTGTGACAAAAGATGAACAACCCACAAATGAAACCCACACAGTGTGCTATTTAGGTATCTCTAACGTATTGACAGCAGTACACATATTTGCATGTCAACAATAGTGAAAGTAACATACCAAGAAATGCAAAGTGATGAGCCCTGTTGAAGTTGCCAGAAAGCCTCGCCACAAGACTGTGGCAAGGGAGTAGAATGAGGCACCTTCCTCAATTGTGAACAACAAACCACCAATTGGAGCTGCAAAGGCTGTGGAAACTCCTGCTGCAGTCCCAATGGCAACAAAATCTCTGTGATCCTGCATTGCAGCCAATCTATTAATAAATAGGCGAATATACATAAAGTTCATATATTAGGAATTACTAGATGTGTGTAAACACACAAAGTTGATTTGATAGGAATTTTGTCTAAACATGCATCAAGCTGCTCTGTCATGGGCCTTGGGCCAAAGGCAGCAAACATTTATTTAAGCACAATACAATATAAGCCAAACGACAACAAAACTGCATTACTGGCAAATTGACATATTGCTTTGAATGTTAGCAGCCACTGAATGGAAAGCCACTTGAGAGTGAAAAAATGGCATGGGAAAAAGCAGAAACAGGAAAATCAATAACCAACGTAAGTACTTGCTTTAGAACTACCAATGATAATGTTGATAGATCTCTGGAGTAGCGCAGCATGGCAACACAACAGGTTAACTGATAAAGCCCAGTTTCGTTCCCAAAATGCTCCAGATATTGCTGGTGACCAAAGGAATTAGTACAAATTCTGGCTCAATTGCCCTGGCATTTAAATTGAATGTGCGAACAATGTTGATTAATTGCAAAATTAAATAGCAGCTCAGTGGAGTGCTTTTTGGACCACTGCAAGAAATTATTACTCAAAACATATTTTAGCACTACGTCCAATCACAACAACTCTTCTCTGATTCCTTTTTCGAGATGAAAATGCCTTTTCCCAATAACAAGCATTTTGCCAACATCATATTACCCAGTATTCATGAGCATCACCATTAATTATGCAAACTACTTGCATTGATAGCAAAAGCCTTACCACATGATTTCTGAAATAGCCACCATGTTTCCTAGCTGTCTTGAATTCCTTTCCCCCTCTGAGCTCGGTGATGAACTTGGACCCCATGCTCCCACAGCCCCCTCCCACAATGCCTCCCCCATGCACGAAGGGTCCCTCTTTGCCTGCCACCAGCCCTGCAGAAATGGTAAACATCACACTGCACAGCTTTGCAACGAGGGCCTTGATGTGCAGCAGACCCTTTATGTGGACTCCATTGAGGTACACCTTGATCTCAGGAATACCACTTCCAGCAGCAAGGGGCTTGCACAAAGCAAACAGGAACAGCACTGTCAGAGTAAAATCGATTTTCTCTAAACTATTAGTTTGCCACATTGCAAATTCTTCTGCAGCAATCTTATGTACTGTATCACAGATTTATCTGCATTTGCAACAATTCCACATATCATATTGTATGATTCACATGTATGTGTAGCTTTCACGTACTTAATTGCCACAATGGCATCACACAAGGACATGTCCTTGTATGTATACTTGTGGAGCACTTGAAATCAAATCCTAAACATAGTGAGGCTGTACAAGGTGCAAAGAGCAGGACATAATAAAAAAATTACAAATCAGTTGTACTGTCACACACACTTATATGTCTAGTACCAGCACAACAAATCATCATTAACATTATGAACAAATTGCAACAGAAACAGCTACATGATAATCTACATACCCCAGAGACAATGATTGCACAGCACCAGCAATAGTGCAATCGCGCATTGATAAGGATTACCCCATTGCAATAGTTGCAGTCTGCAATCACTGCTCACCTCCACATACGACACAAGAGCACCGGCCACAAGGGCGTACAGGACTGGAAAGGCAACCCATGCAAAATACGGCATCCATACACCACCGTATACATCCATGACCTGGAGAACTGTGCTGATCTTCAATGTGTTGAGTACCTGCATAGTCATGTTTTTTTATCAACTGAAGAATTCGAAAATTTCTTCTCCCTGAAATACTGAAGAGCTTGCGTGAACGATCCAACACCATGCAACAATAAAAGGTGAATGCATGTTTGCAACTAGGCAATAGCTGGTGATTGGCCGTATTCATCACCATCTCGCTAAAAACACATGCGCAAGCGACACAACAATAGCAATCATAGCATGTCCACAGTTGTTCGGCGTTGGCCCTTGTGCCTTTCCACCAGAAACCTTCCTGTGATGGATCTGGATGTCAACATGGTTGGTTTGGTTTCCTTTGTCTATGGACCCATGGTCCAGGACACTGTTTCCCTCAGTGCTGTTGCAGCATCTGTGCATTTGGGGCACTGCACAGCTGCTGTTTGGCCCGCGATGTGGAAGGAGCTCTTTGTAGAGAGGCACAGCATCGAAGGGCCCAGCAAGGGGGCTGCCACCCTGCCAGAGAGCATGAGTCGACATCGTACCCAACAGGCACTCCAGATTCTGTGCATAATGGCTGTGGTAAATGTTGTACCATGCTGTTCAATTTGCCCATTGCAAAAAATGCACTGTGGTTGTCTGAAACCTCCCATTCCTCCACTGGCTGCCATTTGGTTCAACAATTTCCAACCACATTTCTGGCCTGCCTTTTCTCACTGGCCATGCCAGCAAAGTTTGCAGTGCTAGCCCAGTCTTCCCAGGCCCTGACTTGTGAGTTTGGGAGAATGTACTATGTACTATCCAGATTGGCACACCATGTCGCCCTTGCCCAGGCATAGCTATTCAATCCTTGTCAATAAATATGTCAACTGGGTGGTTGATTAAAAGGAATAAACAAAGCCATTGTTGGAATCAGCATAAACAAAAACAAAGCCATATGCATTGGCAGCAATATGGGAAAACACAACGTTGCATCAATTATCAGGTTGAACCAGATCTATCAACCAAAAAGTAAAGAGGCCTACCTCAATCCCCAGGTCCACCAGAAAGGCGATGCACCCCATCAAGAAGCCAATGAGTGCTGTGCACAAATAGGGTCAACTTCACATGCCTTTGTATGGAACATTGCTGTGGGGCGTGCTGTATAAACTTTTGTACATTTGTAGATTGTTGGTGTGTACATGAACAAATCTGCCTGCGTGCTACATATCTATGCAAAATTTCTGGACACGCACAGAAATTCACGTCACAATTCAATTGCATACAATGCAATACTGCTTTTCATTCCAGATATAATAATAGAACCTGGAACAATAGTTGCTACCAAAAGCAGAGCACGCAATGACGGAAAATGCCAATAATATGTCAATAAAACAAACTGGACATGGCACAATCCGTCTACAACTCCTAATCTTCTGGTATCTAAAATGCCACATCCCAGACAATGCAAATGGCCTGAATGTAGATACCCAGCTGTTCATCATTGCCCAGAAAGTTTGTCTTGGGCAAATGTGCTGAATTTTCGGCAGCATATCGACACATTCCGCAGTAAAGCCAAGTGACTACGGTTCTTGGTATTCTTTTGAACATAATTGTACAACACTTCGTAAAATATAGAGAATCAATATACGTCTATGGGTTGGTTTTGCCAAAGTCCATTAGAAACATGAACAACATACACATTGCAATGCAATTTCATAGAAATCAATTCATTATATTCAATGACACAGTTAAGCCCAAAACAGCACCAGAAATTGCCCATCTCCAGGCCTCTTCGTTGAAATAGTCCCAATGCCTTCGGTGCAGCTGAGCTGAACGCTCCACATCATTCTCCTGCGCAATGCCATGGCACCTTGTGGAAAAGAATCAAACACCATTTTTGTAATGCATCAATTCTGTTGGATAAGCAATAGCCCTTGATGTACATGTGCTCAACATGGCCCATCAGCTGCCGACAAACTCAATGCTTTAAGCAATAACAATGCCTTTGCCCCAATGATCAATAACTGAGAACCAATGACACAAGCAGAGAGAACAAGAAGCACTGATAAGTAACTGCCATCCATCAAAAATGGATCCATTAGATACAGTACTTGATTGTGCACAATGCAGCAATGCTTGGTCTGTGATTCTGCTACATTTGGTCACCTCATTTCTCCAACCACCGTGTCATGTTTCAAGACTTAGTACTGCCCACACGACGTGGTTTACTTGCATATCTGAAAATAACAACCACAGCAGAAGCAATTTTCGAAATCACAAACAATAGTTCTTATGGAGGCGCATCCAAACTCAGTCTAAGCAATGGCATAAAAGCTTGGAGATGCTGTGAACCACACTTTAACAATAACATGCAACTTACCACAGGGTCGAAACTCATGCTCTCAAATGTGCTCATCTTGTGCAGCCTGCTCAACACATCCTTGGTCTCCTACAACCCAGCAGTTGAATCTTTCAGGCATAGCCGCACCTCCATTCATCAAAAATAGAATGCCCAATGCTAATGGGCATTTGCGCATGCTTTATGCTGATCTCTCTAATGCGCTCATGCTGTAGAACTTGGGGACTTCTGTATCAATGTGGTTAGAACCATTTGTTAGCTACTGTCATTTAAATATTACTTCCTCCATCCCAAAATGAATAATGGTTATGATCTGCAGCCTTAGAAAAAGCCATCAACACATCTCCAAGAGCTGCCCAATTGACCAGATATCGAGCTTTGTGTCAATTCTGACCCATCAAATTTCAGATCAATAGGGCAAGTAATAAGGGAAATATTACCCTTAGATATGTCAAACTAAATATTGTGAAAATCTCTCAAGGTGGTGCAGAAATGGCCCCTGACCATGGCGACTTGCAACCTCAGCTACAAAATGCGTGTGGACTTGTTGTTTGCTCTTATGGAGTGCATACATGAGGCATAATGCGACAGCAACTTCGAGTTTGCCTCGCTGGCAAGAAGCAAGAGCAGAATAGGGGAAAAGGCTGCTGTTAGACACAATTGATGCCTCATGCAAGCCGCTTTTTGAAGCATGATTAATGGCCTCAGATTGAGTTTCTGTGATAGATGAGGGTGATCCCAGAAGATTTGGCACTTGGTCTTTCTGTTTTGCATGATTGAACAGATCTTAACATTGATTTTGCCGTTTCTGACAATCATTACACTCTTTGGAATGGTGCAAGTGCCATTTATCAAACTATTATGACTTTTAGCATTGCGCAAACAACCCCACATTAGCCTATTGTCCACCAGGGGAACAACCTTTAGACATATAAAATTCAAATGTCAAATCACAATCTACATATTGTTGTGCATACCGTGTGTTTTCAAATAATAACCCTATTTAGGAGAAAGTGGCACAGCCCTCAGTACTTTGCAATATTTGCTTGTATAGCTATTTCCCAAAAGGGTGTTTTTTTTGGGCACATGTCTCACAACATTGGCCAACTTTCCACTGCCATGTTGCAGTACATGAGAAAACCGTTGCATATATGCCAGGGTATGGTGGGTCATATTCTTGATATCCACGACGTGCCCATATTGAAGGACATGGACACCCATATTCTAGGTTATGGCTATGTCCTTGCCCCTATCTTTGCTGCGTCCAGGATATGGAGGCCTAGTATCTTGGATTATGTTCCATATCAGGAAAATGAGACTTTTACTAACTAAGCTGCTGATCTGTAGTAGGCACAACAATATCAGATGGCATAAGGTGATACATCTGTGATTATTTGAGAGCACTCCATTGGGGCAAAAAGATGAATATACTTATCCATCCAGGCTTGAAGGTTGCAACAACATTTAGCAAACCATTGGGAAAATGGGGGCTCAAACGAAACTACTAATTCAAGGAGGTGTTTAGAAGTAAAGGACACCAAATAGGATGTGGCAAGTAATAGTAAGAAATAAGAAGAAGACTGCCTGTTGTATTTCTATCATGCTGTAAAGTTTCTTATCAGTACCTTTTGTCATGCAATTTTTAGATAATTTCAGTGGCCATGGCTTTGTGTATTGTGCATGATCATTTTTGCCTGAGTATGTCTCTTGCTTCCTTATGTTGCAACGTGTTATGTTCCCAAGTTCCATCAACAACGCCAACAATGAAACCCATTTCTCGACACCCTGCCTATTAAGCACCCTCTTTCTCCAAACCACATCTACAAAATACAGTTTCAGTACCAGCTGGTACGAGCAAGTACTGTAAGCAGTGCTGAACTTGTGACACGTATTCCCAAAAGAGGGTTACAAGAGTTTGGTCGTGACTGCAAAGCCAACCGACGTCGTGAGTCACATCCTGTAGCCACCATGACCAAAGCTGCCCACATCCGAGCAATCACAACACACCACTGCCGCCCTCCCTTTGCTGAAATTGTGCAAGTCGTTTCAGCATTTAAAGAAGGGTCCGTGACACATCAACCACTGAGCAAGCTGCCCTTGTGCTGGCAAGCCCGCATCACCAATAGGATGGCTCAAAAAAGGTCCACACCCAAAATTCATCACGTTTTGGCGCATATGGTAAAGTACATTTCTGAACTGGGGATCGATCCAGATACCTCTGGGGTGACGTCTTACCATTCCACCAAACGACCTGGCCAGGTGCAAGGAAGAGGGCAGTCCCATAAACGCTTAGGTACTGTGGGCATTAAATGAACAATTGAACATCTCGAAGACAGTACCGTTCCACGCCACACGTCGACCTGGAATAGGGCGAGAATAAATTTGTCCCCCTGTCTTTTCCGTGAAGATCCCTTCTTCTGCCCTCAGTGGTTTAGGGTTTAGGGTGTCGAAACAAGAAGGGGTCTGCACGGAAAAGACGGAGCGACTAATTTCATGCCGGCACCGGCCCAGCATGACACCGAATGCCAGCTTGCACCCACGTCAGCAAACGTCTTTTCCGAGAAACCCCGCGTGACTCATCTCAACAAGAGACCCCCCCACCTCCAGCGACGCCAGGGCGCCCTCCACGACGCCCGCCTCGCGCAGCTCCTGGCTGCCCTGGCACAGCGTCAGCGCCGCCGCCGCGCTGTCGTCCCTGGAGCTCAGCCGCTGGTACCTGGCTCCAGATTTCGCCGCCAAGGGTCAGCTGCCGGTCAAACGTCACTCCGAAAATTTCCATGAACGGCCATCTTTCGGCAATGATCCGGAATTTTGCGGAGTTTTCCGGAATTCGGAAATCTTTTCACGGCGCGGAGCGGCGAACGGGTGGTCTTGCGCGCCGCTTGGCGGCCCCTGGGCGCCGGAAGCCGAGAGCCCTGCCAGGTATTCGTGACGGGGTGCCGGTGCGTCTGTACCGGCGTCGGGGAATCGCCGGCAAATGTTGGCTGCGGCCTTCCCGGCATCGCGAGCGCACGATCGGCATCCCGCGAACTTTCTGTCCCGGATCGCGCCGATGGAAATTGCATCACAAGCGCGGTGGTGGGGAAAAGGGGCCAGACATCGGTGGCTGCACAAAATTCTGTCACGCGGGGTATGGGCGGAGGTGAGTGGGGCGTGGCGGACCTCATGGCTGGGTTGGCCATCGCGGGCTCGTTGGCGCAGCGCCTGTGAGATGTGTGGCCTGCCCAGTGTTCGGGCCTCTGTGGGCTCGAGGGGCCCGCCGGGGGAGGGCGGGGTCGCTGGCTGCAGCATCAGAATGGCGGGGGGGCGGGCATATGCGCTCCGCTTGACCCCACCATGTGAAGGGCATTCGGGGGTAATTTGCGAAGGCGTTGGGCCACAGTTTGAGTAATGTGGCGAGTACTGCAATATTCGCGAGGGGCGCTTGGCGTTGTTGCGCGTTGGCTGTGGATTGCGCCTACCGTTAATCGGTGGTTCATGGGTTTGCCGCAAATCAGTGCCCATATTCATTGTCGTGGAGGGATTGATGACCGGGTCGTGGTGAGCAGAAATCCCCGACGAACTACTGTTGTTGCGGAAAAGTTGCACAAAACTTAGCACTTAATAGTGCATGCTTGTACAATCTTTCACTGGAAGTATACAGTGGGTGCCTCGACGGCAGGCATTCGAACGGAAGGGTGCCGCCCGAAGGGAGGAAGGTGGCGTGACGGTATACAGACAGGGTAGCAGCATGGCTACGTATCGATTCTGCTACGTATTAATGGCAAATGCTTCAAGCGAAATACAGCAAATACGGCAAACAAATGACATTGTCAGGATAAAATAGTTGCGCCTTACCAGTCTCCTACCGTTGCCAATCTACAACTTTGCTGCACTGCTGATGCGCTGCTCAATCTGTCACGTTGTAACATCAGTTTGCGTCCATGGCGACAGCCTCGTTATGTGTGTGAACACGTTGCAGACATCGCAATATGCGATGGCCCAGGAAACACGATCGTGTTTCGCATTGGTGCGTGCTTTTGGCTGCCTTCATACGAGATTCACACCAGAGGAAGTCGTGCAGAACAACATAAATTCTGGGCAAAGGTGTAATCTCGGAACTTCTAAGGTGGAAGCAATGCGCCGAGGGTGGGATTGCACAAGAAATTTAATGGGAAGTTGACAGTCTGTTCCCACTGGGAACAGTTGCAGGCAGTTTCCCAGATTTCTGTCAAGTCATGCCACCCCCATGCCCACCGGGCTGAATCACACAGGTCTGGATTTTACCATTCAGGGGGGCTGTGGCCAAGGACTTTGATGAACAAATGAAAATTCACCGTTCAACTATCCGATATATTGCAACATATCTCAGAATTGCTGATCCCGAGTACAGGCGCCCATGGCAGGCTCGGTTCCAGCCAGATTCCGCTTACCAGAGGACTGCATCTGCCTTTGTCACCAAACACCAAGCTAAACTCATCACCTGAACTTGGGAGTGCATTCAGATGTTGCTTAGTCATTGGTCCATGGTCAGTGGCACCGGCCAGCCAGCCGGTCGAAGTGCCGTTTCAGACGTCAGAAACGGCGCAGAAAATGCATTGAATGTTGCACCGCTTTGGCCTACAGGAGGACCTCCCAGCAAGTGGTGCTATGGGCCCAAACTTCAGCAGTCGTTATCAACATCTAAACAGGGATTGTGAGTTGGAATGCAGCCCTACATTGTGTATAATGGCTGAGGACATAAACCTACAAAAATTGCGTGAAATGGGATGTTTTGTGCTGGCGCCAACAACAGGAATGCTCTGGTTCGCAAATGGCCTGCTGGCATGATCCCTCGCACAGGGCTGATCGGCATAAAGCCTTGCGGGTTGAGGCAATGGTGCTGTTGCATCATCGCTCTGCAGCTCCCTTTGGGACCGGTGGATGCACAGTAGTTAACACTACTTCGTTGCACTTGCTTTCCCGAACTAGGGCTCTATTGCAATGCTGTGCTCCTCTGCACCATCGCACATGCTTGTAACGGCATCACTGTACTGAGGTGCATTGCCATGAAATAATGACACCCAGTATTTCTTGTTTTCAGTTTGGAACGAAGACATTTCGAATATAGTCTCTCCGTTTCCCAAGAGTGACAATCGCCAGACTTTGTAACAACTACTGAAAACACGTTTACGGACAGAGCGAATACAATGCCCGTAACTGCGCACTATTTGCGCATTCAACAACATTGCAAATTCATGCAAAGTACACAAAAACTACATTTGATATCTCAAGCCCAAGCTGCCAAAGAACGTGTGGGACAGAGGAATAATGCTGATTTTGGCAAGTGGCCCTCTATCTGCATTCCATGTGCAAACGCGTTCCAGTGTGGGCGACCCGACTGTCGTCTCTAGCATCATCCCCATCGAAGACATGCGTGATTAAGGATTGTCCATTCCACCCAATGCAAGAAGCCAATCAAAACGCAACGCGTTTTCTTACACTGTCGCTGTGCTGCTGATCCTGCGCTTAAAGTACTGAACCAAACTCGCTCATATGAGCAAACAATGAGTATGCGCAATTGTAACATTATTAGAAAATAGCGCACATTTTGTGTGAATTATGAACAAGATTTCACGGACAGGGTGTCGATAGTCGCGCACGGCTTGGAATACCATCACAAGAGGCCGTGGCACACTTCCCAGAAATCATGGAAAAAAAATCAGCGTGATGCGCTCTTGGTTCCTATGCACTGGGCTGCGTTTGAATCAGTCTTGGTTGAGTGTGGGATTGACAGGAGGCAACAGGTTTCATTGGACTGCATCATGCAAGTGAATCCGTCTTTCTGATGGCGTAAATTCTACCGTCTTGCAGACTTCAGTCTGAGCTTGTTTTTGCCACCCTCATTTCGACCGATCAATCTGGTGGCCATTCATCCTTATAGCGTACAATGAAAGGGTCGTCTTGGTCAAGTTCTACTTTGCTGCTGAGCACCTGGCAGAAGGCTGTCCTGCGATTATGTATGTAGTGCACACCAGTATGTTCAATTTGTAGTACAGTTGGTGCGTACATTAGGTGTGTGCAGTAACGCATATACGATCTGCACAATTTCATCAGCATATCCCAACAAAATGCTGTGCAGTGATATTGGAGGAATTGGCAAGAACTACATGTGGCAAGACAACAACGAAGTGGTGCTGTAGCCTGCATTGATAAAACGATCAGCACCCAATCTGTGTGAAGCAGCAGATGCACAGCTATCTGGGCAGAAGTGCCATGGAGAAGCAAATGCACATACGCATATGGGAGATGGCTTGCAGCAGGTGTGGTAGAAAATGAGACGAATGCCACCCAAGTGCTTAGTGAGCAATTGCCACTACATGAGTACTCATGGCTTCCTCATTCTGAATGTGGTTCAAAATTAGACTTACTTACAGCATAAAATTACACTTGGCGCA
The DNA here is from genome assembly GCA_905146915.1 of Ostreobium quekettii. Lineage (NCBI taxonomy): Eukaryota > Viridiplantae > Chlorophyta > Ulvophyceae > Bryopsidales > Ostreobiaceae > Ostreobium > Ostreobium quekettii. The sequence continues at coordinate 222,119 of CAJHUC010000280.1, forward strand.
AACATCAGGATTCGCAAGGAGTGCCAGCAGTGCACATAAACCATTCACAAATCGACTAGTGAGCCAGCAGCAACTTCAACAGTGCGATGGCAACCAATACGAAGAAGATTGCAGACTCCACCACCATACGCCGTTTTGCAGCCCGGAAAGATATGACACCCCTCACAGCCAATGCTACTGGCGGCAGGGGCACCAGAGCAGGTAGTACTTTGTAGCCAAGCTGGTGAACTATAACATTGGCTATGAAGACAATTTTCCACAAGCGGTCGGCCAAATCAAGCTGTGCTTGCTTTTGAACCCACTTTTCAAATTCTGCCAAGGCCCGCACGTCCTTGAATCTGATGTTATTGTACACTTCATGGACCCTTTTCAAGTCGCCAGAGCACTGCTCCATGGCCTTGTCCAGTTCGTCTGCGTCCAACAAAGCTGAAGTGCAGCCTAAGCCAAGCCCTTGCGTAATGGGGTGTGCTGCGTCGCCCAAGAGCACCACCCTGGGGGCAGCAATGGACGAAAGCTCAACGATGTCAGTGGTGCTCGATGCGGGCCCATGCATTCCTGCAGCCACAGGTTTTACCCATGATGATGGGAACACCTCAGGCACCACCGCTTGCAGCCATTCCTCCTCCCGGCCACTGATGGCCTCCAAGCAACCCAGTGCACCTCCAACAATGCCAGCAATGATCCCATCAGCATTTCTGTAAAAGCGAAGGATGTCTGGGCCGAAGTTTGCACCTTTTGCTGGCTTTGTGTAACTCACTGCCACGAACTCCCCCTGCTGGACCAGCTCCGACGAATCATCACCCGGTTTGCCTATGGAGGGGACTAGGAAATGCGCATAGTCACCTCTGGCTTTTGTCACCTTGGACACCAACCTCGGGTTGGTCACCGCAATCGATGCTCGGACCACACTTTCAATTCCATCAGCACCCACCAGCAGGTCATAGGGGAGGATTCTGGGGGTCACTCCGTCACCTGTGCGGTAAGTAACAGTCTGGCCATCCAAGTCGATGGCCTCCACAGTGCTGCTCGTCTGCAGGTCCACAAACCCTGGGAACTTCCTCTCGGCTTCCTTCAGCAGGTGCTGCGCAAAAGCTGTGCGCTCAGCAATCAGTGTGTTGCTCATAGACGTACCCTGCACCTTTTTGTTGGCCTTCAAGCTGTAAAGTCCTGACAAGTGCCGGACCCCATTCTGCCACCCATCCTCTGGGATCTGTATGCCCAGTTTTTTGAGCGGCTCCTGGACTGTGGGCAACAAGATGAGAGGGATCATCCTGTAAGGGTCTACCACCCATGAGTCAGGGTGTGGCATTCTTTCCAAGATGGTCACCTGACACAAATGCAGGTAAGGTGTGAGAGGTGGCGCTCCTTGGAACTTTACTTTCAGGTGGGCATCACTGGCCACAGGCAGGGACATTCTAGTTGTGGGTTGTTTGGAGACACGAATGAATAGGCATTGTAGCAGGGAGCCCCAGCAAGAAGTTATGAACACAAGGAGAGCACGTTGACAGGATTGGGTTGCCAATTGTGGCCCTTGCAGTGATTGAAATTCTGAGGCTGTTGACATATTTTGATAGCATACTACAGGCAAGGAATGAGGACGTGGCACAAAACAAAATCTGCTACAACAGAGCAAATTTTTGCAAGCGGCTCCAATGCCCAATTCTGTTCAACAGGTAGCAGAAGGGTTGTATAGCAATCGACCAGTGTTGCCATAATTCAAAGGGAACAAAACTTACCCCCAGGGGGCACTTTGTATTTTGTACAGTGCCCAACCAACATCAATGCAATGGGTGATGGGACTATAGCCCCTTTGCCTATTTATGCCACATGATGAACTGGAGAGTATTGGTCACAATTGGAATCCATTATCTTGGAAACAGAACGAAAGAGAGCAAACTTTGTCACACTGTTGGCAAATGTGATCAATGTTAATATGTTGGGCTGTCGAATTTGTATCATTGCAAGGTCTCATATAAGGACTACTATGTTTCCATAGCATACAATGGGCACAAAGGTGTACCCTGTTCGATGCTCTGGGGAACTATATGGACACGATCCGGAGATAACCATTTTGCTGTGAAAGCGGCCTGTGACTGTGGAAATATGCCCACCTTGCATATCGTGTGGATGCCTATTTGTTTGTTTTGTTTGCCCAGGGCAAACATGCTGCTGCTTTTGGGAACTTAGGAGCTGAAACAGTGGCACACTGTAAAGCACTGTGTTTAGTGCTCCCCACCCACTCTTACTGGACAACAAACGTGCTTTGGGAACATCAGATTGTGCTTGTGTTCTGTGCCCGACATTGTCTGCCTGGTGCAGGGCTTGCCTTGCCATGTTGTGACAGGCACATTACAATTGGAATGGGGTCCTCATTGCAATCTGCGCTGGGTGTTCATTGCCCCACAGCGGCTGCTCTGTTTAACCCCACGCCATGCAACGTAGTGACAACCATGTCATCAATGGAATCGGCCTCGTTTTGCACCCCAATGTGCGAAAACATCGCCACAATGGACCCCAGCAGATCATCAGAATTGGACCCATTGTGCTGAAAAGGTCGCCGCAATGAAGCCCAATGTATCAATGAAATGGCCCCACCTTGGACACCCACTGTACAAAACGTCGGCGCCATGGAGCCCCGTGGATCATTGGCCTTGGGTTCCCCTTGCATCCCCACCGTGCCAAAAACATTGCTGCAGTTGAGCCCAATAGATTAATGGAATTGCCTCACTTTGCTCCCCTGCCTGTGCCCAAAAGTCGCCACAATGGAGCCCGATGGACCACTGGAGTTGGACCCACCTTGCACCCCTGCCGTGCTCAAAACATTGCCGCAAAAAATGGTGTTCGGTGGATAAATAGAATTGGACCACACTGTGCGAAAACCATCGCAAAAATGGCCGCTGGATCCATGGAATTGAGCCCACCGTGGGCCCAGCCTCACCATGCTCAAGACATCCCCGCAACGGAGGCCAATGGATCAACGGAATTGGACCCACCCGGCACCCCCGCTGCGCTCAGAAACGTCGCCACAGTGCGGCCAGGTGGATCAATGCAATCGGAACCCACCTTGCACCCCCGCCGGGCGAAAAGCATCGCCGCGACGGAGCCAGCCGGCCCGCCTCCCACAACCACCACCCGCTCACCCTCCCCCTCGCCATGATCCTGCCCTGAGCCGCGCAATTCAACACGCCATCGCCTATCCACCGCCGAGGGACGCCTTCCCAATGCGATCGGCGATCGGCCAACCGCGTCGACAGAGGGGAGCCTGAAGGCGCTGGGACATGACCGGGGGAGCTGTCGCCGGGCACCCGGTGGTGGCGCCCAGCGGACCGGAGCCAAGTGGCTGCGGAGGTGCTGCGACACGCTCATTGGCAGGGCGGTGGCATGCACAAGCCGTCCACAAGACACCAAAACCGAGCGCTGTAGTGTGACAGGCCTGTCTGGTGGACACTGACTGTACCTGGGGATGGGTGCAGCCGGCCTCAAATGAGCATTGAACCACTGAACATCTTGATTACATCGTTGACGGCTACATAGGGAATGGTGCTATGCCCTGTAATCCAATTCTTCCGGTTTCAGGTCTCTCGCTCAGAGTGTGATGGCCTCTGGCCCTTTGCCCTTTTGTGTGATACTGTTGCATCTGTCTCTTCGTGCCCTCCTCACACTGCAATTCCCATTAACTGCCCACACTACTGCCCGGGAGTCATATACCGACAATGAAGCAGGAATCTTTGTGCCCCTGGCCTGCAGGCGCCAGCCGCATATGGTCGTGTTCGTGTCGCCAATAAATGGGGCACATCGGAAAAATTTGTACATTAATGATGTCACTCAGCTGACGGCCCGTAAGGTCCAGATCAGATGCAGAGAGGGTGTCAACAACCTCAGCACTTTCGCCACACTGATTATCATCCAGAAGATTGGCGATCAATGAGGCGGAAAGACCCCAGTGACAAACAGCCTCAACATACGCCCAAAGAGTCCTCAAAAATGCAGCAGAGATGCCGAACACAGCGCTAGTACGTGGCAGTGCGCACTGCCGTAACGCATGCGTTACGTGAGCAGACCGGAGTCAAACACGCCCCCAAAACGACGTGAAGTACTGACGAGCATCCAGGTCGCTGATGGGCGAGTGCGATTGCTTAGGGGCTACCCGCCTGGCTGTCTGCCACGGAGCTCGGTGAGACGAGGGGGGCGTGGAGGCGCCATGTGGTCGTTTGGTGGGAATAGGGCTTGTGGGGCATGACGTGGTCGCTGGCCGCGGGAAGTGTGGCGGTTTGATGAGAATATCCGGGTTCAGGACCGGCTAGGTTCGGGCTGAGATTGGGGTTATTTGACGCCTAGGTCCGGCTAGGTCCAGTCCTAATTCTAGTCTGGTCTTGGTCTGGTCCGGCCCGGTCCTGGCCTGGTCTTGGCCCCGTCCTGGCCGATTTTAGGGCAGCCGGCCGCAAGGCCGAAAGCGGACTTCTGTCCAGTCCCAGCCCTGGTCGCGGCCCCAGTCCCGGTCCTGGTCTTTGCCTAGTCCCGGTCGTGCCGGGCCCACCTTTGGCTGAAATCTTTTGTTGAAAATTGCTTTCCAAAATACGCAGCTGCGCCCTTGCACATCATGAGCAGCAGAACCGGGCGTCCACCATGTGGCTCATGCTCCTTGGTATTTGTGGATTTTGGCAAGGTGCCCTGGGTGGTTGTTGCAAGATGGATGGAGTCCTTGTGTTGCTGGCAGCGAATGGAGACCATGTATCAGCGGCAGAGGCACTCGTTGGTCCAAGAAAACGCCTGTGACGTCTGCCATTCATCGAAAGGCTTTGTCAGCGAATGAGGCCACACCTGGATGCAAATTTCCATCTCCTTGCCCCAGGTGTAGGACAAGCTTTATCCCAGTGAGCTCCAGATATGGCCATTTCGGCCAAGAAGATATTTTTTTAATTGGTCGAGGCCAAAGGCTAGGGGAGGAAAATTTTGGTGCAGGGCCACATGTTGGCATCTACAAAACTTGGCATTCTGATCTTATACAATTCAATTTGATTTGGTGCATCAGCACACACTGACTGGCCTGTTTGCCAGTATTGTATCTCAAACATTTGGAGCAGTTGCAAGGGCCACTTCATGGCCATAGTAGGCTATGGTGCCTTCATAGGGGGAGTACTATCCTATTGTGGACAAGTAGGGATTTGTATGCCTCGATGTTCATGTGCCGAATATCTGGACCCTGGTGTTTACTACTGTTCGGGTCGCCAATTAATGGTGCTCATCGAAAATTTAGTGCACTATGATATCACTCAGCAGGCGACCCGTGAGGTCTAGATATGGTGCACAGGGGATGTCGACAGCCTCAGCACCTTCGACACACTGATCATCATCAAATTGCAGGCTCAGAACACTCAGAATGCAGGGAGATGACTTTGGTTACGAAGACAGTTGATAGCAACTGCATCACACGCCTAAAGAGTTCACTGAGGTACTGTAATAATGCTGAGCACAACCCCAATACATGGCAGCGCATCACACAGAGACACATGAGTCAAACATGCCCCGAATACGCCTCAGAGCACTGAGGAGCACCCGGGTTACCACTGGACACATGCGTTTGTTTAGGAGCTGCCCGCCTGGCGGTCCGCCGCGGATCGTGGCGAGACGGAGCCAGGAGTGGCGTGTCGAGATGCCACGTGGTTGTTTGATGGGAATATGCCCCGTGGGGCATAACGTGGTTGCCGACCACGGGAAGTGTGGTTGCTTGGTGGGAATGCGGCCCTTGGGGCACACGTGGTGGCCGATTGTGGGCAGTGGCGCGTCCTGGGTTGAATTGTGGTGGAGCAGCGGGCGTGGCAGAACGATTTCGGGTATCAAAAGAGCATGTCTTTGGAATGGGGGTACTTTTGCCAAAGGGGGGCGGACAGCACGGGGTAAACTCTGTATTGTTGCACTCGGCTTGGCAGCTGTAAGAACGGTTGTGTGGGGTTCGTGTGTCTCTCGCGCGGCGGTATAGGCGCTCGGTCTGGCTGCCTGCCCCCCCTGGCCGTGCGCGCAACGTTCGCCACGGCCTGAGCGCAATAGCGCTCGACCTTTTCGAAGGTCGCGGCCAGTTTGGGCCTTGTTTTCAAGGCGCTTCCTTGCCGTTCGAGACCAGAACCTCCAGCGCGGTCTAGTTGCCGACCAGAACGCCCCAAGTCTCGTCTTTGCACTGCCTTGTGGAGGCGGAGAGAAGCGTTTCCCGTGTCCTACACCGACGTGCTGCGGACACGGCAGCCCTGACCCGTGGAACTGACCTCCGTTTTGACTTCGTCGACAGCTGAGGAGCAGTTGCGACCGCTTGGGGCGCTCAGAGCGGCAGCTGCGAGAGGTTCTACAAGTGTATTTGCATGGCTGGCTGGCGGTTGGACGTTTGCTGCCCGCTTCAAGCTTGCCCTTGCCGTCGTCTCTGCTTTGTTGGCCGTGTCGGCGTGCCGAGCAGTTCTTCGTGAAGAGCCGGTTTGCGCGAGGGGCAAAGCTTGTTCGTTTAGTGCACCCTCAACTGCTGTGGTGCTGAGGCCGTCGGCATGGCTCAGCTGCCCGTTTGAGGGTGACTTTACTGCGCCATCTCCGGGGACGGCGGCCAGAATGGACCGCCGTTCTTTGCACTACTGAGACCAAATCATCACAACACATGTTTGGCCAACATGTTTGGCCAGCAGCGTCCATGGAAGGCATTGGACTTACGTTTTAGAACAGCATTTTGATGCTTGCAATCTGCACATTCTGCTCCCCACAACCATGCTAATGCACTTGATCAATGAGCCCCAGCAGGAACGAGTTTATAGCATCTTGTTTTGTATACAGGCATCGATAAGCATAGTGGTTTGTGTCCCTAACTAAGATTCAAATCTAATGCACCAACTCATTGGCCAACTTTGCAATAGGCGATCAGGTTCATACCAGAGGGCACAACACACAAACCACTGCAAGAACAATTCAAAACGTTGATGTGACAAGCAGTGGTGGGATGCGAGCCTTGTCAAACATTGGGCTCGGGTCGTGGGGAAATTGAACCAGTTGCATGGTCAGGTCAGAATACCACTCCATTGCAGATTGGGCCGTCTGCAACAGCTGGTTGCCATTGATCAGCGATCGACGAGGATGTTATTTGGGATGCCAGGAGTTTGGTATTGATCCACAATCGAAAACAGCATTTCACAGGGTACCAAGGCATCAATGCCAATCAGTTTTGGGGCTGCAGTGTCTTATGGCTCACCAGGCCGTGGGAATTTATCTCCGATCTCCTGCCACGTTTTGGGGACCGCCATTGCTTGGATCCGATCCCGATCTGTGGTGGGCCACAAAGCAAGCTCTGCAGTGGTGTGTTGGTGATGATCGGGGTTTGGACTGTCGGGGCCCACCTCAACTCCCGTTGCCGCCTTTTGCCTTCCCCATTGGAACCCGTTAGGGATCAACAGACCATCTAGCCGCAGCCCTCCATTTTGCTACTGGTGCCATCCCACGCAATAGACTGGCTGGACCTCTGAACCGCCTAAACTGCCACCACGGCAGTGCGGCACTGCCACCGTGTGCCACTATGGGCCCGCAGTGGTGGTGTTGCGGATCTCGGTACACGGGTGACTGGCAGTGACCTGGCAATGTACCGGGCCAGGTATGGTGCTGCCGCCGCCGCCGCCTCCCTGACCTGGCTGGCGGTGTACTGGGGCCGGCCCGGGCCCGATGCTGCCGCCGCCCCCCCTCTCTCCCCGCTGCCCTGCTGCCGCCATTGCGCTGGGTTGTGGACCGCTCTCCTTGCACATTTCGAATTCAGTTTTTTTTCACCCTCATTTCGGTCGATCAATCTGATGGCCATTAGTCCTTATAGCGTACAATGAAAGGATCGCCTTGGTCATGTTGTGCTTTGCTGCAGAACACTGTGGCAGAAGGTTTTCGCACGATTGTGTATGGTTTCCATACATGCATGTTCAATTTGTAGTGGAGTTGGCGTCTACAGTTATGCACATACCATTTGCACAATTTCATCAGCACATTCCAACAAAATACTTTGCAGCAAAGGTGGAGACATCGGCAAGTATTGCATGTGGCAGGGAAAGTACGCGGTGATGTTGTAGCCTGCATTGATAACAACCACCAGTGCCCAATCTGCCTCAAGCAATGGATGCGCAGATATCTGGGCAGAAGTACTGAGGAGTAGCAAAACCATATACGTAAATGGGCGGAAAAGGAAGATGGGCTTGCATCAGGTGCTGTAGAAAACGAGAGGAATGCCACCCAAACAGCTCGTGAGCAATTGCCGCTACATGAGTACTCATGGCTTCCTCATTCTGAATGTGGTTTAAAATTAGACTTACTTCCAGCCTAAAGCTACCGCTTGGCACAACCACCAGGATTCACAAAGAAGTGCCAGCAATGCACACAAACCATTCACAAATCGACTACTGGACCAGCAGCAGCTTTAACAGAGCGATGGCAACCACTGCTAAGAAGATCGCAGACTCCACCACCATACGCCGTTTTGCAGCCTGGAAAGATGTGACACCCCTCACAGCCAATGCTACTGGCGGCAGGGGCACCAGAGCAGGTAGTACTTTGTGGCCAAGTTGGTGAACTATACCATTGGCTACGAAAACAACTTTCCACAAGCGGTCGGCCAAATCAAGCTGTGCTTCCTTTTGAACCCACTTTTCAAATTCTGTCAGGGCCCGCACTTCCTTGAATCTGATGCTATTGTACACCTCGTGGACCCTTTTCAAGTCGCCAGAGCACTGCTCCATGGCCTTGTCCAGTTCGTTTGCGTCCACCAAAGCCGAAGTGCAACCCAAGCCAATCCCTGGTGTAATGGGGTGTGCTGCGTCACCCAAGAGCACCACCCTGGGGGCAGCAATGGACGAAAGCTCAACGATGTCAGCGGTGTTCGATGCAGGGCCGTGCATTCCTGCAGCTACAGGTTTTACCCAGGATGATGGGAACACCTCAGGCACCACCGCCTCTAGCCATTCGTCCTCCCGGCCACTGATTGCCTCCAAGCAACCCAGCGTGCCTCCAACAGTGCCTGCAATGATCCCTTCAGAGTTTCGGTAAAAGAGAAGGAGGTGTGGACCAAAGTTTGCACCTTTTGCTGGCTTTGTGTACCTCACTGACACGAACTCCCCCTGCCGGACCAGCTCCGACGAATCATCACCTGGTTTGCCTATGGAGGGGACTAGGAAATGCGCATAGTCACCTCTGGCTTTTGTCACCTTGGACACCAACCTCGGGTTGGTCACCGCAATCGATGCTCGGACCACGCTTTCAATCCCATCAGCACCCACCAGCAGGTCATAGGGGAGGCTCCTGGAGGTCACTTCGTCACCTGTGCGGTAGGTAACGTTCTGGCCATCCAAGTCGATGGCCTCCACAGTGCTGCTCGTCTGCAGGTCCACAACCCCTGGGAACTTCCTCTTGGCTTCCTTCAGCAGGTGCTGCGCAAAAGCTGTGCGCTCAGCCTGCAGTGCATTGCTCATGGGCCTACCCTGCACCTTTTTGTCGGCCTTCAAGCTGTAAAGTCCTGACAAGTGCCGGACCCCATTCTGCCACCCATCCTCTGGGATCTGTATGCCCAACTTTTTGAGCGGCTCCTGAACTGCAGGCAACAAGATGAGAGGGATCATCCTGCGAGGGTCTACCACCCACGAGTCGGGTTGTGGCATTCTCTCCAAGATGGTCACCTAGCGCAAATGCAGGTAAGGCGTGAGAGGTGCCGTTCCCTGGTATTCTACGTTCACATGGGCAGCACTGGCTCCATTCAGGGATTGCAGTCAGTTTGTGGACTGCCTAGAGGGGATGGCAGCAGGTGACTGAGTCATGACAGTTTTTTCATGTTGATACTCAGCGTGTTCTGACGAACAACAGTGGCACAAACATGCACAGGTTTGGGATGTCCAGTACAAGTTGACCAGGAATGATCATGTGTACTGCACCTGCACACAAACAGGCACTGTAGCAGGGAACCCCAGGAAGAATTTGTGGACACAATGAGAACATGTTGATAGGATCGGATGGCGAATTGTGGCCTTTGCAGGCAGTGAAATTCTGAGGTTAACGATGTATTTTGATAACATACTACAGGCATGGAATGTGGACGCGGCACAAAGCCGAAGTTGCAACAACAGATTGAATTGCTGCAAGTGGTTCCGATGCCTAGTTCTGTTGAACAGGGTACCATAAGGGTGGTGCAGCAATCGGCCAGTGTTGCTGCATTTCAAAACAAGTAAAATTTGCCCCAGGACACACTTTGTACTTTGCACAGTGCCAACATCAACGCGATGGGTGAATGGACTTTGCCTGTTTATGACGAAGTGACACAAGACCAACTGGGACTTATGGGTCACATTTTGCAGCCACCCCTTGAACCAGAATGGAAAGAGAGCAAACTTTGCCACAATGTTGGCAAATGTGATCAATGCAAATGTGCTGGGATGTCGAATTTGTATCTGTACAAAGTATAACATAAGATGTACTACGTTTCAATAGCATACAATGACACAAAGGTGTACCCTGTTCGATGCTCTGGGCAGCTATATGTGGGACACAAACTGGGATGGCCACTGTGCTGTGAATGCGGCCTGTGACTGCGGAAACACCCACATTGCAAATCGTGCGGATGCCTATTTAGGCAAACATGCTGCTGCTTTCAGGAACTTAGGAGCTGAAGTAGTTGCACACTGTAAAAGCACTGTGTTCAGCTTCCAAGCTCAGTGGCCCTTATTCCCATGAGCACCAAACGAAATTTCTGCTTTCGGACGTTGCATGTGGGGACACATGAATCGATAGATTCCATCTCCAAGCTAGCAGCTGAAAACAAGGGGTGTGTGTGGAGCACAGGGTGCAAAGATACTTCCTTTCATGCTCAAAGGCAAGTACCGCCTCAGCATACTGTCGCAAAGCGATGCAAACCTCCTAACTCAAGACGGAGAACAGAGGACAAAGGACGGCCATTTCCCAAACCTGCTGCCAGATCTCCTGCCCACAGATGCCGGCTAAACTCTGCCATGCAACATCCTTACCCAAATCAATGAATCACACTTTGAATTGCCAAACGCAAATCCATGGGCAGGGACCCACGCCCACACCCGTGCAGCGTGCGGTGATCAACCGGCACAAAACCTGCCTTTCATGTTGCAAGCCGACCCTTTGCCATCTCAGCAAACCTCGCTGTTTGGCTTGCCACCGTTCGCCACACCTTTCCACACTCATCCCAGACCAGATCTACCAAAGACCACACCCAGCACATACACCCATCTCCCCACCCACCTTTTACTGGACAACACACATGCTTCGGGAATATCAGCTTGTGCTTGCGTTCTGTGCCCAACATTGTGTGCTTGGTGAAGGGCTTGCCTTGCCACGTTGTGACAGGCATATTGCCAATGGAATGACGTCCACATTGCAAGCCCTGCTGGGCGTTCATTACCCCACAACGGCAGCTCTGTTTAGGCCCATTCCTTGCCACGCAGTGACAACCTTGACATCCATGGAATCGGCTCCACCTTGCACCCCCAATGTGCGAAAACATCGCCACAGTAGATTAACGGAGTTGGACCCACCTAGCGCGGCCACTGTGTAGAAAAGGTCACCGCAATGGAGCCCCATGTATCGATGGAAGTGTCACCACCTTGGACACCCGCTGTGCAAAAAATGTCGGCGCCATGGAGCCCCATGGTTCAATGGCGTTGGGCTCCCCTTGCACCCCACTGTGCCAAAAACGTCGCTGCAGTTGAGCCCGATAGATTAATGGAAGCGGCCTCACTTTGCACCCCTGCTGTGCCCAAACGTCGCCGCAGTGGAGCCAGATGGTCCACTGGAGTTGGAACCACCTTGCACCCCCACCGTGCTCAAAACATCGCCACAAAAAAATGGCGTTCGGTGGATGGTTAGAATTGGACCACCCCGCACCACCCTGTGCTAAAAACATCGCCAAAATGGAGCCCAATGGATCAGTGGAATTGGGCCCATCTTGCAGCCTCGCAATGCTCAAGACATCCCCGCAACTGAGCCAAATGATCAACGGAATTGGACCCACCCTGCACCCCTCATACGCTCAAAACCATCGCCGCAATGCGGCCATGTGGGTCAGTGCAATCGGAACCCACCTTGCACCCCCGCCGGGCGAAAAGCATGGCCGCGACGGAGCCCGCCGGCCCGCCTCCCACAACCACCACCCGCTCACCCTCCCCCTCGCCATGATCCTCCACCGAGCCGCGCAATCCAACACGCCAACGCCGATCCACCGCCGATGGGCGCCTTCCGAACGCGATCGACGATCGGCCGACAGCGTCGACAGAGGGCAGCCTGAAGGCGGTGGGGCATGCCCGGGGGAGCTGTCGCCGGGCCCCCGGCGGTGGCGCCCAGCGGCCCGGGGCCCAATGGCTGCGGTGGGGTTGCGAGACGCGCATTGGCGGGGCGGTGGCAAGCACAAGGCGTCCACAAGACACCAAAAACCGACGCTGTAGTGTGACGCTTGCCTGTCTGGTGGACGCTGACTGTACCTGGGTATGCGTGTAACGGATCTTAAATGAACAATGAACATCCTGATGATATTGTGGACTGTATGAGGTTCCCAACTCGTAATGGTTGGGACACGCCTGAGACCCCACGAGGGATGACAGGTGGACACGCAGCCCTCGGGGCACGAGGCCAAGATTCCCGACTCGGGCGCTTCGCGCCCTCGTCGGGAATCTGGCCTCGTGCCCCGAGGGCTGCGTGTCCACCTGTCATCCCGAGTGCGGTCTCGGCGTGTCCCAACCATTACGAGTTGGGAACCTGGCTGTCCCCACGGTACACGTGACGCTGGTCCCTGACAGTCACACATCCCCTGGGGCGCAACGTGTTTACATCATCAACAGCGACTCCCAGTACCCACAACACGTCGTTCAAAAGATGCCTCCGCGGCTGCCGAGCACTGTCCCGCGTTTGTGCGCCTTTGAGGCCCAACGCTGTGCGCCCAGCGTCCGGGGAGACTGCCGCGCTTCACTCAAGTCCCACTGGTGCACAGTACATGCGCGAAAAGCATGGTCTACTCCAGGCTTGGTTTTTACGTTTACGTTTACGTTTTTACTTTTACGTTTTTACGCGTAAAAACGTAAATTTGCAAAAGACCCTATTTTTACGGCTATTTTTACGTTTTTACGGCTCCCTTGGACGCCCAGATTACGTGATGAAAGTTGCGTACAATGGTCAGTCCTCCGCCATATCCAGCACCCGCAACACAGTGTCCACCTCGCCCTTGGCAAGGGCGATGATAGTGTTTGACAAAAACTCGTTTTCTGCCCCTTCCAGGGCGTCTGGCTGCCACTGTCCGGACTCCGTAAGTTTGTATGTACTGTCCTTATGTACACCGGGCAGTTTTTACGTTGTATTTACGTATTTTTGCGAGCGAGCGAAGCGAGCGGAGCTTTATAGAGCAAAATTGGGGTTTTGGCCGACCGCCCGCCGCCGGCCGCGCGCCGCGCACGCACCGCCCCCTCCCCAGGCTTCCTGGCGCCTCGCGCCGCGCGCGGGTGCCGCGCAGCGCGGACGCCGACCGGCCACACGCCGCCCCTGCCCGGCTTCCTTGCGCCTCGCGCGGCGCGTGGCATGCGCGCCGACCGCCCACTCATGCCCCTCCCCGGACTTCCTTGCGCATTGCGCGGCGCGCGGCAGTGGCGCCGACCGCCCACTCACACCCTCCCCGACTTCCTTGCACCTCCCGCGGCGCGCGTGCGGCGCGGTGGGCGGCATGGGTGCCGATCGCACACTCACGCCCATCCCTGGGATCACTGCACTGGCGCACGGTGCGCGGGTGCCGCGCGGCGTGGGCGGCACCCCGCCTCCCGCCGGCTTCCCCCGGGTTCCCTCGGCTGGCGCATGCGGCTGGCTGGCCTGGGCTTAGGCATGACTAAGGGTCTGTGGGTGGGGGGTCCGGGACACCTCTGGTGCCATGCGCCGTGCGTGCGTGGTCACTTTTTCGCGTTACGCGCCCGGCTTTACGCGGTTTTCGTAACGTCCGGTGAGCCTCTCGGCTGCTGTGTGGTCCTGTACCAGCGCGCGGGGCGCGTATAGCGCATGCCGCGGGCGCCGGCCGTGCGCACGCCGCCCATCCCCGGGCTTCCTTGACCGGCGCGCGTGCAACGCAGCGCGCGGTACGGCTGCCGACCGGCTGCTCACGCCCAAATCCCCCGGCTTGCTTGCCCGGCGCCCGGCGCATGGCATGACCCCGATCGCACACTCATGCCCATCCCCGGGATCACAGCACCGGCGCACGGTGCGCGGGTGCTGCACAGCATGGGCGGCACCCCGCCTCCCACCGGCTTCCCCCGGGTTCCCTCGGCCGGCGCACGCGGCCGGCTGGCCTGGGCTTAGGCATGACTAAGGGTCGGGTGGGGAGGGAGGGGTCCGGGACACCTCTGGTGCCACGCGCCGTGCGTGCGTGGTCACTTTTTCGCGTTACGCATGTAGCCGTTACGACGTTTGCGTTACATAGCATGGGTGGGAAGCTCCGCGACAAGCGCTGTGCGTACCCTTGACCGCTGACTGGCAAGCAGGGGAGGTGCAACGGGTAGCGTGAACCCAGGCGGCACGTGGGCAAGTGGCCGGCGGTGGCGTTTGCCATCGCCTACGGCAGTGGCTCGAGCCACGTTGGCGGGGGGCAGTGGGGTTTGAGGGGGGCCAAATCGAAAAATCTGTTGATGGCAATCGACACAACCCTTGCGATGTTTACTTCCACCAAACTGGGCGGCCGCTTTGAAGTCCCTCTTGGCACCTTTTGGCCATAGACTAGGACGAGTGGCAGCTTAGGAAGGTGGAGGTGGGGGTGGGTGAGGTTGGGGGGGGTGGGGGGGGTGGGGGGGGGGCATGTTTGAATTCGAAAATTGCGTCCTTGGCGATCGACCCAACGGGCCGATCGCCGCGGACTTTCACTTCAAAGAGGCTTGGCGGCCTCACTGCAGCGCCTTGGGGTGCCTCCTTGGCCGCTGACTGGAAGCGAGTGGCGTTGGGATGTGGGGCGGTGTCGCGGCCGATGGGCACTGCGATTGGTCCAGATCTTGGGCGCCTCCTTGCCCGATGGCTGGTGGATCGACCACCGATTGCCTCCGCGGATGCGTCGTGGGCTTGGCGGGGCAAGGCCCGTTCGCTGGGAGGTGGGCCCGGCTTTCGCTTGGGGATCGGCCCCGGGCGGCTGCTTGGTGTCCGGTGGAGGCGCGGAGGCGGAACGGGCACAGAACCCACGATAACAGGTTCACACAGCTTCCCGCGGGGCCGCACATTTGGTCCCCCTGCGGGAAGTACTACAACAACCACAATTAAGTTGTAAATAAACTCCAACGTAGTTTGTTCACCGCCCAGCCCCACTGTGAGGGCCAGAGCTGGGAATAGCCATGTAGTTTAGGAAACCATTGTACTTGTGAGGGCCGTAGCTTAGAATGCTCAAATGCACTAGGCAATCCCTTGTATTAAATCAGTGTGTACCATAGACAGATGGTTAGGGCTGCGAATAGGGTGAGACAATGGGTCGCTTGGGGTGCGACGGGAACCAAGGAGGCACACGGGGAACCAAGGGGACAAATGGGGACACCAAAGGGCACAACACGCTGACAAAGGGGTTATGTAAACCCCAAGTAATAATCATGTCAGCGGCCGCTCGGCTGGCCAGCCGACGGCCTATATAAACAGGGCACCCAAGTGCCCAAACTGTAATCCAAAATTGCCGCCACACTTCAGAGCCGTTTGCCGCTGCCTTGCCACCTCCCTCATGGATACTCGCAGCCGTCCACGAGCCCGTCGCTCAGGACTTTCAGTCGCTGCCACACGGGACAAACAAATCGCCGAGCAATCTGCCGGAGGCAGTTTCGCCCCTTACACCCACCCACCGGTCCACTTGAGCGAGCATGTTTGCGCGAGCAATGTGTATTTTTACGCATTTTTACGCGTAAAAACGTAAAAACTGTTTTTACGCGTAAAAACGTAAATACGATCAGTTTTTACGGCGTAAAAACCAAGCCTGGTCTACTCTTCATCGTCGAGGCTATCGCTGGAGGGGGAGCTGGTGGTGGATCCTGTCGCAGGTGCGTTCATGTGCGTTGGCCAGCCGTTGACTGCATGTGGAAGATCAGGTCTTGGAACGTATGCCATGTAGCTGGGGTAAGATGCCGCCGTGTAGACCGCGTGCGGCTGTGGGTAAGGCACCTGGGGGCAGATCGCCGGCGGAAATTGCGCGTGGCCAAATGGGAATTGCGGCTGGACTGGCGGAAATTGAGCCTGGGCCAGCGGATATTGAGCCTGGGTAGGCGGAAACTGCGCCAGGGCCGGCGGAAACTGCGCTTGAACCGGTGGGTAGCTGGGGTACGATCCCTGAGGGAATGGTGTTGGCAAAGCCGGCGGATAGGGTGCGTGCTGGTACGTCCCCTGAATCGGTGGGTAGGGCGGCCCCCAATATGCTCCCACCTGGTGGCATGTGCGACGGCGCTTGGAGCCATCAGGATTCCTTTTACCGGCACTGTGGCACTCCTTGCGCTTTTTCCCAGGCTGTGGTGCATCAGCGGATATTTCCGTTGTCGAAGGCTTCAAACTTCCAGCCATGACTGTCCCCACTGCCTTGGTCGCATCCATGAGTTGTTCCGCGTCCAAAGGGTTATATGCATCCAGGCTTCTACCATCCCTCCAGCCTCCTAAGAATTTCAAACAGGCTGTCACCCCACTGGTGTGTAGAAAACGACGGCAGCAAACGATGCTTGCGCGAAACGCTGCGCAAAATGACAACTCACCTACTCCGCGTCGGACTTGTTCGTTGAGATGCGCCTTCCCAATATGCTGCGCAACAGTCTGGCGCCCACACTTTGCGGTGTGTCGTGTCTTTTCGCCATCCTTGCTGAACATGTATTTCCACCTGGTTCTGATGGAGTTTTCACCCATTGGCAAGAGATTGTGGTACCATGGCTTCTTGGAACCTCTTGTCCACTTCTTGTTGGCAGTCAACAAGAGCCGCGTGTTGGACATCTGGTCCGGGTCGCAAGGCGTCAAGCGTTCCCAATATCTAAGGAACAAGTGATATGGGTCCCGCTCTACCAGTAGATCGGCATTCTTGATCAACAATCTGTTTGCTGGCTGGGCTTCTTTCTCTCGATACGCGCCTTGGTAGTTCTTCATCTGCATTTTGGCTGCCTCAAACTCAAAAACTGGGGCTTGCGTGCCCGTCGATTCACTGATCACAACCATGTTGTGGGCAACACAATCCCGTGTGATCTTGTAGTCTTCGGGTCTTGGGGCATATCCAAGGGCAAACGCCAGTAATGCTCCGTTCAACACTCCATTTGGAGTGTCGTCGAGGTTCCCATTTGCATAGGCAGTTTCGATGTCTGTTTGGAAGATTGGCGACCCCTTGGTGGACTTGGTAGTCCCCGTCCCTTGAGCTTTAGCACGCTGTCTTCCGGAGCTATCCACTGCATTGTAAACTTGGCAAAAATATGTGTCAGCCTGGTCCTGGAGATTGACACGAGTAACTCGGTTGAAACGCTTCCGCTGTTCCTTTGAAAGCTTGTCGCAACGCTTCCACTTTGCCAGCTGCGCCGTAAAAGCCGATTCCAACCGATTGATATATTGGATCATTGTTCGACTCAACACTCTCGTCTTGTCATCTGACCATAGCGTCGTGATAAATGCGCTCAACCTGTAAGCCAACTTTTCTGGTTCCATCACAAACTGCCAAGCTTCATGCTGCACTTCTCGCCCCACCGTCCTGAACATCCGTCCAAATTTCGATTGTGGACCTTCAATCTTGTCCTGTTGCTCCTCACAGAACTCGCGATACCTCTCAAGCATCCGATCATTCTTTTTCTCAATCCCCGTTGGGAACTGAATGCCAGCCAACTTCTCCAAACTATCAGCCAATGTTTACTGAGAGGTAGGCGCATTCTCTTTGCCAGTTGCTGGAATCGCCTTGCTGCCATTTTCCATGGGCCCACGGGCTAATGAATTGGTGGGCGAAAGCGGTAGTGCAGACTCGTCGACTTTGCCTGCAACTGGCGATCCAACTGACCTCTCGTGTGGCTGTGTGGCCAGGTATTGGGCAACCACTTCGTCACCAATCTCCATTGCAAGCCAATCGGCATTGCCATCAGGCAATGTACAAGGAAGCCTGTTGTACCCTGTCGCATTGAATTCGAACTGCGGTTGCGACAGAGGAGGTAGATCCCAAGCGTCGCCTGTATTGTCTTGATCGCCAACGTCCGGAATTGCTGTGTGGGGAGGGCTTACCCCTGCCCACCTCGCCAGTTCTTCGTCCAATCCGTGCATGCTCGGTTGACCAAGTTGCGGGCGCTCGGCGACTCGGGTTTGGCGCCTTTTGCGTGCACTGCAGCTGAACGTTTCGCGCGCATTTTTGCGGGTCCCGCCACCCTCGCCTCAACGCAGTGGTTGTCGCAGTACTGCGACTGCCTTCTCAGCGCTGGCCGGTGGCGGGCGCCAGAAACGGGACAACGCTGGGAGGGTGGGAATCACTTGGGGGGGGGTGGGAATCGCTAGGGGCGGTGGGACATGTGGTTCTGGTTGACCCTCGTCAACAGGGACGCCCAGTCTGGGCGGCCCAGAGCCACATGTCCCGCCCCCGCGCCAGGGCAAGGGGGGCGGAATCCGCGATTCCGCCCTCCTGGTGCGTGGCCCAGAGCCACATGTCCCGCCCCCGCGCCAGGGCAAGGGGGGCTGAATCCACGATTCCGCCCTGCTGGTGGGCTGGTACTGGCTGATTCCCGCTCCTCTGAAGTATTGCCCTAATGTACTAGCCCCAAAATTGCCGTTGGGACAGTACATAGACAACGGCTGTCTGTCTTGTAACAATCCTTCCCATTTCAGCTCTCTCGCTCACAGTGTGATCTGAGGGCCTCTGGCTCCTTGCCCTTCCGCGTGATCCGCACTGCGTCTGCCTCTCCGCGCCCACCCCACGCTGCCATTCCCAGGAGCTGCCCACTCCACCGCCCGGGATTAACGTGCTGACGGGGGAGCGCTCCTTGAGGAGCTTCACAGTCACAGCTGTTTGATTCCACAAGGGCCCCAATTACTGCACCAATCAAACCGCGCACATTGGATACCATCGATGGCATCCCGATATCGAGCCGGCCAAACCATCCCGTTCTCTTTAGGGTCGTATTATGGCGCCCCGCACCACCAACCCGGTGGCGGCCCCGCGGCTGGGAGCGTTATGCCCAACGTCATGAAAGTCGTAGGCAACAGCATCGTAAAGGAATCAATTCCTGACCCCTCTCTCCGCAATGCGGCACGGTGGACTTGGCTCGTGCTTGGGCGCGGCTCGGCTTGCCAAAACTCGGACACTGACAGTACAGGCGGCGCGCCCTGGCGCGGAGAGCAGTCGGGCAGGGCTGTGAGCATAACGAGGGGCGCGGCCCAGTCAGCGCATGCACCTATGTTAAGTACCACCTAATTGAAGGGTCGTTCAGTAGGCCCCAGTGCCTGTCAACTGGTTCACCGGGCCTCTTTCTCGCGCCGGTTGGAAGCGGCGTATGTGGCGGGGGGTGCCCCCGGCGTTGGTTTGACACAACGCCTCACGCATCATGCGCAAGTCGATGTGAGACTAATGCTCCGAGGTGCAACTGTCGGCACAATTGGCCACGCTCGGGCGCGCGCGGGCCGAGGCCGGGCAACCGCGGCGCTGCCCGCGGCTGGCTCCCCCCAGCTGCCTCTGGAAACTCTGTGTTCACCGCTGGGTATCCTCGGGCCGGTTTAGGGGGCCGCCATCTACCTGCAGACCGATCGGTGCGTGGCGGCACTTGGGTTCTGTGCGCTCTTTTAAGCCCGGGATCACATCGAAAGGGGGTCTGTGAGGCCACAGCGGTGCCGCGGAGCGAGAGGAGGAAGAGGGGCGAAAGGAAGAATCATGGCGCCGATTTCGCGGCGCGTGGCGGCCTGTGTTGCGGTGCTGGCGATGGTGGGCATGGAGGCGGGGGTGGCGTTGGGAGGGTCGAGGATCGGAGGCATAGGCGCAATGGGCGTGAGCGCCGGGAGGAGGCTGCTCCAGGACCGGCTCATGCCATGGGCTATGCGCGTGGCGACATGTGCGCAGCTGCGCGAGGCGCTGCAGTGGGAGGGCCTGCCGAGGGTCATCGTCATGGCGCCGATCGCCTGCGCCGCGGACGAGTGGCCGGAGGCGGTAGTCGTATCCTGGGACGTCGAGATAATGGGCGCGTCGGCGTGGGAGATGAACCGGCTGGGCGATGCGGCCCTGAACGCGTCAATCGACTGGTCGGCCGTGGGCACGGCGGTGGTAGTCACGGGGGGCGCGGAGCTGAAGGTCCACAGCCTGATTCTGCGCCAGAAAGAGTTGAGCGTGGAGATCCCCGAATTTAGGCTGGCTCAGGGCAGCGGGGTGTATTCTGGACTGGCCGTGTCCGCGGCGTCGTGTTCGGGCAGAGCGGAGGGGTACGTGGATGCGGTGTACGGGTGGGTGCGCCCCGTTGTCTTCGGGGGGAGGCAGAGGGCGAGGGCGGTGGGTGCCGGGGCGTTGCTGGTGGAGGACGGCGCCAAGTACGGCGGCAATCTGGACAGGAGCACGACGCGGCTGTGCGCCTCCGCGTTCTCCTGCCCGGACAGCGATTTGGATATCCAGGAGCTCTTTGAGAGCGACTACGTCGACAGTGAGTGCCCGGCAACGGACGGGGGCAACTAGGGGTGGGGGATGATTGTGGCCTTGTGAGATGAGAAGAAGGCTGGCCGATGGGATGTGTTGGCTTGGAGCGGGCGGGCGCTTGCGTGTGTTTGCTCGCCGGGCGTCCAAAGGGGAGGCCGATCCGAGTTGTCGTTGGTGGGCAGCCGGAGTCGGCATGCCCTGAGAGCCCTCCAGGGCGCACGACGCGCCGCGCGGTGATGTGACAGCCCGCGCGTGTAGTTTGTGATGCACGGCCCGCCGGTGGTTTGCGGGTCGGCCCCCTGCGCGACCCGCAAATAATCTGGGGAGCGGATCGGAGCTTTTGACGTGACCGTCTTCCCTACGGTACGATGCGAACGCTGGCCGGGTGAATTCAATTGACCGAAATTGACAAGAGCTCTCTTTGGTGTATTGTTAGTCCTATGGAATGGCCCTGGCCGTCGAGATTGCCGTCTGTGAACACTGTTGCTGGAAACACGGGACAAGGCTCGGTATTTTATGGCCATTTCTTCCCTTAAACGGCGTTTTGTGGCTGTTCACGCAACGTGCACAGTGCAGTTCAAAGCCATCGCCGCCCAGAATTCTGTGCACAACAATCCAACAATCTGTGATATTGAAAGAGGGACGCGGGCTCTCAAGCAAGGTCATTTCATGGTCAATGGGTCCCCACGTTATGGAGAGAGAGGTGCTGTGACTGTCCTGATACCTGCGTTCTTTGTGTGTAAACGCTAAAATGGCAAGCATGGGCCATTTTCAGCGGGCGATAGTGCCGTTGGATTTGCATCGATCTGTGTTTGCGTCCAGCCACGTCCACAGGCTGCAGACTTGCAGGCCTTCTGACCATATCCACAGGTGCCAGGACAAGTGGTGTCCATATCTGCCCGCCAACCCCAAAGTCGTTGATTCACGGTCTCCGCTCAGATGCTGTCACCGACGCTGATCGGTGTGAACGATCCGTTGGGCGACGCTGCTGTGTCTGCTGCCAAGACGTCCCCGCTTTGCAATTGCTGTTGTCTAAGCTGGCGGGCGGCAGGGAACCGCAAGGGCCCTAACTGTATTTGGGGATGATATTTGGAGGGGTTGGCGAAGTTCGCGGAGCGGGGAACAAATCTGTGTGACAAAAGAGATCTCAGAATTTATTTGGCGCAGCGGCCAGGTTGCAAAATACTTACGAGTTTAGATGCCACGATATCTTTGATGCACACACGGAGTTTCGTCTGCGTTGTGGCCTGCAAGGTACAAAAGTTTGTCTTGTTGCGGGTGGACCAAGGAATTCAGAGGTGCGCATGAAACACTGCGCTATACTCCATGGTGCATAAACGCACAACTCTACGCACATCTACGCTCAGATACGGAAAAGATTTTACATACGCCCGAAAACACGAATGTACTTTCGGGTGGAAAACTTGCGTGTGCATTACCACTGTGGGGAGCTGCACGTGTAATCGGATAATCTGTATGGGTCCCTCCACTACATACCGTTGGAACAAACCACGCCCTTAACAGTGGGGGGTGGTAGCCGGGTCTATTGCGCATTATCATATTGTATCTTATCTACAGGCAGCACTGCAGGCCCCTTGGAACTAATGCACCAAGAGCACCAGGAACTCCACAAGTACCTTGCATCGCGTGCCGCCACGTGCGCGATATTGCTGGGCGTGACGCCGTAGGCTGGGGAATTAAAGGAATCCGCGTGAAGGGGGGACGCGTCATGCGACCCAAAATTTTGGGTTTATTTAAATTATTTAAATAATCCTTGATATACACTCACCCGCCCACGACAGAGCACAGTCCTTGCATCTCGGAGGCGATGGCGGGCGCCTAAGCGAGTTTAGGCAATGGCAGCTGCACGTGTTCGAATGGGTGGAGGGCGACCATTCTTGGCCCTTGAGTTGGCGAGTTGGACAAGATGTGGGGAATCTCTGATGAGGAAAAATGGTGAGGCGGAATATTGCCACCAAAATTTGTACCATGGTTGCATTGGCCCAACGCAAAATGTATGTAGACATGGGCGTCTGTACTCTTGCACATGTGTGCGCATAAGTACATGAGCGCAATAGCAGGTCCAATGACGCAAGAAACGGCTAAGCTCGGCCACATCCGCACTGCGGATTCCGCAGCAATTGATGGATGTGTACATGACACATGTCTTCATATGCATTACCCAGGCGCTCACACTTTGTACTGAGGCAAAGCAGAACGCACGCGCGCACATAGACACGCAGGGTACAATTATACGCATCATGTACAAGCATTTAAAAGGGCAGACGTGCTTGGAAATGCTCCTTTGCCGTGTTCATCAAAGTACGGCGAGCCGCCGTGAGGCACAACGTCCTTTTGTACATCACCTCCTGAACCTTCCAAATATCTTCGCCACCCCGCATGCCTCTCTATATCCCATCAGAGGACGTCGGCCCCCATTCCGGTTAGGACAACAGATGCTCCCCCCTTGTCCAATCAATGGCTTAATGATACACCGACGGAAGATCGGAAATACGCTGAATCTCGTCGTACGCGTCCCGACGGGTCGTGGTCACCTCGGCCTCGCCGATGCCCCCACACCGCTTATTCGCGGCGAGCGTCGTCTAGTCACATTCCCGGCCCACGTTATTTGCAGCCACAAAGTACACTTTGCTGTCACATGATCTGGTTCCCATGCGCTCCGAGGGCATGCACTATAACCCCCGCTTGCCCAAGGGCGAGGGCCTCCGAACCCCTTCGGGCAGCAAAAGCGCCCGGCAGCCGCAAGCCGCCAGACTCCAACACCCCGCCCACGGATCGTCTCATCGGGCCACAAAATCGACCAAGGTCGCTCAGCCCGTCACGTTGATGCTCAGGCAGACGTCCCTCACCAGGTCGCTCTGGAACACCTCGTGGATTTTCTCCTTGCTGACGCCGCACTCGAACGCGGATTCACACACGCGGAGCGATCCCCCGTGCACCGCGCTGGTCGCCTTGGCGGCGTCCTCCACCAGCAGCGACCAGGGGCCCGTCGCCCTGGCCCTCTGGCTGCCGTCCACCCCCTCCGGGCGCACCCACCCCTTCACGGCGTCTATGTACATGTCCAGGTCGTCCCCGCAAGACGACGCCGAAACCGCCAGTCCCGAGTACACCCCGCTGGCCTCTACTAGCCCAAACTGCGGGATGTCGAGCCTCATGACATCCTGGTGGAGCACCAGGCTGTGGACCTTCAGCTCCGCGCCCTTCATGGCCACCACGGCCGTCTTCACGCCCGACCACTCGATCGACGCCATGTACTCAACCCCCCGCCAGGGGTTTGTTTTCCAGCCAGATGCCCCCATTATCTCAACGTCCCAGGACACCACAACCGGGTTCG
This sequence comes from Ostreobium quekettii, assembly GCA_905146915.1. Lineage (NCBI taxonomy): Eukaryota > Viridiplantae > Chlorophyta > Ulvophyceae > Bryopsidales > Ostreobiaceae > Ostreobium > Ostreobium quekettii. The sequence continues at coordinate 246,094 of CAJHUC010000280.1, forward strand.
GCCACTCCGCCGCGGTGCAAGCGATCGGGGCCATGACGATGATCCTCGGCAGGCCCTCCCGCTGCAGCGCCTCCCGCAGCTGCTCGCACGTCGCCACACGCATGGCCCACGGCATAAGCCCGTCCTGAAGCAGCCTCCGCCCGCCTCTCATGGCCGGATCGGCCATGTCTCCGATCCGTGAAGTCCCCGTCACGAACCGCACTTCCGAGCCCAGCACCGCCAGCACCGCAACACAGGCAGCCATGCGCCGCCAAACGGGCGCCATAGCTCTTCCCAAGCCCCCTCTTGCTCCGCGATGCCACCGCGCTCTCACAAACTGTCTCTGGAGAGCGCGATAGCTACCTGCCCCCTGGTTTATGCGACCCCAAGGCGACCGCCAAAAGAAACGGCTTGAAAAGCGGCGCTTTCGGCCGCCAGCGGGACTTGAGTCGGCCTGCAAATTGAGGCTGGACGCCCGGCTGGTCAGGGAACGGGCAGCGGCCCACCAATTATTTGGTGCCCGCGGGCGCCCCTCGAGGCGGTGCCAAAGATAAAACCGGGTGGGCTGTTGGGCACTGTTCCCTGTGCTTTGTTCGTCGGCGCCCGCTGTGTGTCATTTGCGATACGATGGCGCACTGAGGCATTGTACCGTGGACCGCGCCGATGCGGGCCCGGTCGATTGTGTAATGTGCCGCGGCCGGTGACAGATGACAGATTGGCGGCTTGGCCTCGTCGCTGGGGCCATTCGACTCGTGGCTTTGCCCGATGTTCTGACGCTTGCGACACGTAGGATGCTCAATGTTGATGTCGACATGGCGCTGCGCTGCGACCGGCCACAGCGGTGTCGCATGCATGGGCGGGCCCCGTGGCTTGATCCTTAGTAAGGCGTGTGGCTTACTAACTTCTCTTCAGTGCGCTGGCATGGTGCCCCGTTCTTGCGACGGCAGCTGCGATGCCATTTTGGCACTAATTGGCGCCATCACAGCGATTAGGATGTGTTGAAATCACCTCAAATCAAGGCCATTTATGCATCGGCCTCCGACAGAAGAAGCAATTAGTGAGGATTAAAAAGGACAGAAAGAGGGTTGTTTCACAACAATGGGGAGGAACTTCTAAGTGGAAAAACAATGATGGTTAAAGCCTTATAGTCTAGTTCTAATGAATACAATTTTATGCAATTTTTATCAGGAAACCATGGCCCAGGCGTGGCAGTGCCATGTATGGGGCGTGCTGACGCCAAGGCACAGGTGTGAATAAACGATCCGTAGAGTGCTAGGAAAGGCACGGAGCCATTTTTACAAGGTGTTACCAAGTACAAGGACTAACTGCAGTCGCCACAATGTCATTTCTGTCCAACTTGGCGGTGTGGACAGTGTCTCATGATGAGCTGTCCGAATGAGGTTACCTTCACGTCTGGCCCAAGAACTGATTCTCAACACTCAAGAGCCTGATCTGCGGCCGGATTCTGCACAGCACTGCGCAGTGCCCATCGCTGTCGCACTCCCTGCTTGCGGTCAGACGTGGTGCCCGATGGTGTGTACGGCCAATCGGAGCGTGGAGTGGTGGCGGATATCTAGGTTTGTTATTTACGCCGTAAACACAGATCTTATTTACGTTTTTACACGTAAAAATACGTAAAAAATGTAAATACAGAGTAAAATAAGCCCCGCGTACATAAGGACAGTGCGTACAACCTTCGGAACTCCGGAGAATGGCGTCCAGACGCACTGGAATAGGCTGAAGACGATATTTGTTCCACTCCAGCGTGGCCCTCGCCGAGTGGGAAGTGAACGCTGTGTTGCAGGCGCTTAAGGGGGCGCAGTACTGATCACTGTACGCGACTTCCATCGTGTAATCTGGGTATCACAATGAGCCGTAAATACACAAAAACAACCGCAAAAATAGCCTCTTTCACAAATTTGCGTTTTGCGCATAAGAACGTAAGCGTAAACATAAATAAGAAGCCTACGGACATCGCTTTCGGAATGGCTGCAAAGTGAAAATGCCCGTCTCGAACGCTGGAGCTTGCGCTCCGTGGGTGACAGGTGATGCTTTTGGAAGGTGGAGTCGACCCTCGAAATTTCCTTCAGAACTTCGGATCAGGAGTGGTTGATTCGGAAGTTGCACCATCCGCTTCGGGCATCCATACACGAGGACGCGATTCACAGGATGGACAGGATAGGGGAGGGAAGCTCCAGCGGATTCCAGAGCTCGATGCCGCATCGAGGCCTGCCATCGGAGGCGTATTGAGTGACGGCAAAGGCGGGCGATACGGCAGCGAGAGGATAACGATATGATATTAGAGGCAGCCGAGCTACAGATATATGATTGACTGAAAAGGAATTACTGATACGTTCAGTCAGCGACGGGATAGCATCATAGTAACGTAGGATTAATCCTCAGGCGGGCAGGACTAGAAATGATAATTGTTGGTGAGTTTTCTGAGTCGGGGTATGACGGCGCCATGGTATAGCTATACCCTATAGGGAAAGATTAAGGGTGATCTGATCCATGACAAGAACACCTATAACACGTATTGGAGGGGGTGGAATCTTTACTTAAATGAAGGTATTAAGGGGAGCTTTGGGAAAAGTACCGATGACAATGACGATGTACTGATACATTAGTTTTAATAAAAATGCGAGGCGCTCCATGGTGAGCAGGAGCTTCGCCGAGTCCGTTGATTCCTGTCTGATGCATGTGCCGCTGGTCATGCTGGTTGCCATGTCGGTGCCAGCCTGCCTCGTCCCTCTTGCGGAAGTGCTGCCCCAGTCGGTCGGGGCTCCATGTGGCTTTGTGTCGCCTTATTGTCTCCGGCAGCATCGCGTTGGGCGGAGGAGCACCCGGTGGAGTTTGCCTCCAGAGGATCTGACAGGTCGCGGAGGCGAGCACTGCTAATTATCGGTTCTACTCGGCCGTGCATTTTGGTTGTTTGATTAGACTGTGCTGGCTTTGAGGAGTTACGTGGTCGGTTATGACTCGTTGCTTTCAAGAGATGGCATGAACGTGTGTGGGGAATCGCAACTGTTTGGGAAATCATATAACCTACACAAGGTTGGGGAAATCATAATCGCGATCCTCCGAATATCATAAGACAATGTATTTCTAGTTAGGACTTTCGTGATTAAAATGCTTTTCACAATTTCCACGATGTCGACCACTCCAACACGACCTTGGTTGCCATCGCGTCAATATCCCGGAATTACCGCATGCGCATGCTAACCGATTGTGACCGATTTAAACAATCCGTTGGGTGACTTTGTGGTGTTTGCTGCTGGGAGCGCCGCATTCTCCAGTCGCCGCTGAGCGAACTGACGGGCCACAGGGTGGCCGAGCGCGCTGTCTGAAGGGATGACTTTTGCAAGGGTTGGCAAAGTTTGTGTGCCTGGAAGGCTCACGACAGAACAAATCGCGAGAGTTGTTTGACGCACCGGATCAAGCTCAAAACACGCACGGTTTTGGGCACCCTGAACCTTTTTGAATCTACAGTGCGTAATCCGGACGCTAGCAACAATGCGTGAAAGAACAGGCTGCCGCCGCCCACGGCTGAAGATGAGCTTTGCTCCAGCGATTGCTGGCTGAGGGACCCATGCACGTTGTTCGCCTTCAGACGCAATTTCCAAAGTAGCTGATGCGCACGGCAGCTTCCGCGCGTTAATTCGTGCATGGTTGAGCGCGGGTGTGGTCTTGCAAATTACAATTTAAATTTAAACAGTGTAAATATAACTTAAATTATACCTTAGGTATGCATCAATTGCGCAACGATACGCCATCCGTGCGCAGCGCTGAGATTCAGGCGCACCATTGAACTCCTCTGTCGTCCCACGATGGGACAATTCTCAGAACTGGTAGACGACAATGGGCAAGAAGCCACATGCCAGCATTGGCCTATCTGCCACAACTTGGTGCCACCAATAGCGCATTGGATTGCGTTTGTCCACCCACGATACAGCACCCTTGGATTGCGTCTATCCGTCCATGGCGCAGCACAGTCAGAGTGCACAACAGAGGCGACGACGGACGCAGTATTGAGTCTAGGCAACGGCATCTGGACGTTACGAAATTGGTGGAACGTGGCCACTCGTTGCGCTTGCGAGCGCAATTGCGAGGGTGAGATGATTGAAGCGCTCGGAATGCCCGAGGAGGAAATCCTTCGAGGCGGAAAAGTGTCAGCGAAGGTTGTACCGTCGTTGAGTTGGCACAGCGTGAATCTTGCAATGTGGGCGCCCGTATTCCGCACGTATTCATGCCCGTATTCGCGAGCGCAAATGGCAAAGTTCGATGGTGCAAAATGTGGCTAAGCGCGGCCATATCCGCTGCAATCGATGGACGTGTACGTGACACATATCTTCATTGCACTAACCAGGCGCTCGCACCTGTGCCGAGGCAAGCACAGCACACGCGTGCTCATGGGCGTGCATGGTACATTTGCATGAATCTTGTACGTGCATTGTACGGCTCTGTTAGTGGCAGACGAGCTTGGAAATGCCCGTATGCTTCGTATCTCAAAACACGGCAAGCTGGTGTGAGGCACGACGCTCTTCCGCAAGCCTCCTTCTGAGCCTTGTAAATATACTCCATGCGCCGCACACTGCTCTCGACCCCATCAGAGGACATCAGCCCCCATTGCAGTGGCGTTGAGACAACGGATGTACACATTACAGCGCGTCCAATCAACCGCCTAATGATACACCGCGGGAAAATGGAATGACGACGAAAGTCGCCGTACGCGTCCCGACGGAACGCCGACCTCGGGCCCGCCGATTCCTCAACTCCGCGTTATTTGCGGCCTGTACCGTCACATCCCCATCCTGTGTCCGCCCCACGTTATTCGCAGCAGTTTCCCGTACAGTGCGCACGGCTGTCGCATCACCGTGCCGCAACAGCACATCTGATCCTCCTCGGGCTCCCAGGGGACGGGCACTCCCGCCCCGCGGGAGCAAGAGCAAGCAGCCTCCCCCTCCTAAGCCCTTCGAGCAAGCGCACGCGGGCGCACAAAGCAAACAAAAGCGCTGGGCCGCAAGCCAACGGAATCCAACACCTCACAGACGGCCCATCTCATCCGGGAGCCGCCAAGGCCGCTGCCTGCCTAGCCCCTCACGTTGATGCTCAGGCAGACGTCCCTCACCATGTCGCTCCGCAGCACCTCCTGGATCTTTTCGTCGCTGACGCCGCACTCGAACGCAGACTCACAAACGCGCACCGTGCTGCTCCTCAGGTTGCTGCCGTACTTGGCGGCGTCCTCCACCAGCAGCGACCACGGGCCCGTCGCCCGGGCCCTCTGGCTGCCGTCCACCCCCTCCGGGCGCTCCCACCCCTCCACGGTGTCAATGTACATTTCCAACTCGTCCCCGCAAGAAGACGCCGAAACGGCAAGTCCCGAGTACACCGCGCTGGCCTCCGTCAACTTGAACTCCGGGATGTCCAGCCTGAGCTGGTCCTGGTGCAGCACCAGGCTGTGGATTTTCAGCTCCGCGCCCCCCGTGGCCACCACGGCCGTCCGCACCCCCGACCACTCGATAGACGCCATGTGCTCCGTTCCCCGCCAAGGGTTTCTTTTCCAGCCAGATGCCCCCATTATCTCAACGTCCCAGGACACCACAACGGGGTCAGGCCACTCGGCCGCGGTGCAGGCGATCGGGGCCATGACGATGATCCTCGGCAGGCCCTCCCACTGCAGCGCCTCGCGCAGCTGCTCGCATGTCGCCACGCGCATGGCCCACGGCATAAGGCCGTCCTGAAGCAGCCTCCTCCCGCCTGTCAAGCCCGGATTCACCACACCCTCGATCCTTGAAGTCCCCGCAGCAAACCGCACTTCCAAGGCGAGCATTGCCAGAACCACAGCGCCCGCGGCTGCTCGCCTTGCGAAGGGTGCAAACATCCTTCCTGCGTCCTTTCCCGGTGCGTGCGCCACGCTGCGCTCTCGCAGACCGTCTCTCGAGGGTGCGATAGCTACCACCACCCCCGCTTACGCGATCCCAAGGAGACCGCCAAAGAGCCGCCTTGAACCGCCGCGCTGTCGGCGACTAGTCCACCTCCGGAGATGGCGCTGGCGCTGCAAGACTGGTCCGGGCACGCCCAGCAGCCTGACCCACCAACTAGCCTGCAAGCGCACCGGGAGGTAGCGCGCAGGTTGAAACCTCGTGGGGCGGTGGGCGCTGCCACGCTCCCGTGCGGGCTGTGTTTGTCGGTCCCCGCCAGGTCAATTGCGATACAAGGGCGCTGGCGGCGGCGTACAGCGGACCAAGCCCATTCGCACATCGGCGAACGTGTGAAGTGATGCGGCTGATGCCACGGCGGAAGACCGCGGGCCTGGTGGCCCAACCGAGGGCATTGGAATCCTGGCTTCTCCGATCTTCCAGGCAGCGCGATGCTCGACATTGCGGGTGCCCGACGTTCGGCACTCGATGTTGATGTCGACATGGCGCTGCGTCTCGATTGGCCACGACGATGTCCCATGGCTTACTTGCCTCTCCTCGCTTTTGGCCTAAAGCGCCTGAGACCTAAAGCCTAGGCGAAGTAACACTACTGCCTGCACCAAATCGGTGACTGCTTGCACCAAATCACGCGCACACTACGTCCTAACCTCATTTTTAGGGTTAGGTTTAGTTTTAGGGTCAGTTTAGGGTAGGTTTAGGGTTAGTTTTTAGGTTTTAGGGTTTAGTTTAGGTTAGTTTTGGCGGGATTTGGTGCAAGCAGTCACCGATTTAGAACAGATAGCCACCGATTTGGTGCAGCCAGCAGTTGTATGCCGCTTCAGGCGACGAGTGGCGTCAGCGCGGCCCAAATGGCTAGTCTGTCACTAGCCGGAAAAGGACCAGCTGACACTCTTTGCGAACACATACACATGCATGCAACTCATCAGCGTTCTGCATGCTAAAAACACAATAATAACCCAAACCTGTAAATTTTGTACACGTTTGAACACGCGTTATTTGGCCCTTTTTCCCCAGTTTGTGTGACAGGTTCCGTTGTATATCTGGTCTTTTTGGCAGAAAGCGCGTGCACAGCAGGGCTTGAGCCGCGCATAAATTGACCACGCATGGGATTGTGATTCCGCAAGTAAACATCGTCAGCTGAGGAGTTTCTAATAAGGAATTCGTCATCTCACGATGTTTGTTCGTGGCATTCACGATGTTGTGCAATAGCGTCCGACAATTGCAGCCACCATGTCCCGAGGGATCGCAGATCCTCGATCTCCTGGAATAGGCGCACGCACGCGGAAGACTGGGGTCGTATGCCCTGGGCTCAGGCATCGCATCCACATCGCACAGGTGCTGGGGTTTCGTTACGCAACATAGCATTACGTCATCACTGCCAACATCCCCATCCACGTGCCAATCTTTGGGCGGCAGGCTCCAGGACTTGCGCGGCGTTCATTTCATGCACTCCGCAGTTTCAAAACTACCAACACTGGCAGTCGACTGCCGATCCCGGCAGCCACATTCTGCACCAATATATTCACTTGTACTCCTCCAACATCAGAATTCCCCAATTAACTACACCGCCTCCTTATTTTCCACATTTCTTCCACATTCTGCCAATTTTCCATTCTCTCGTCCATTACCTAATTACACGATCTCCAAGGGCCGGTCGCCCCAGCCGAAGTCCCCCCTGTGCCTGTAGTACAGCGCCCGGAGGCTCTCCATGAAGAGGGCGTGCAGACGTTCGACTTCTTGGTCGAACAACGGATGAGTCATCGGCATGGCCTTCTCGACCTTGATGGGCGGGGCGCTGACGGCCCGCACGGGGTGGGGGGCGGGGATGGGTGCTGGCAACCCCCACCTGCAGAGCACACCGGGGCTCGTTAGTCATTGTGGCCCACTTATTAAGTGCCCCCATGAAGAGGAGAATTGCCGCAACTGGAGCTTACGCAATCTGGGGGAAATGGGTACAGCAACTTGCCGTCAGCAAGGTACTGTTAGGTACTGCGTGCGGTGCTCGCTCTTCCCGAAAAGACATTTGCCCAGCAGCGCTTCGACAATGTGCGAACGAAGAGCCGAAGTTTCGCCTCACTGCAGATACGCATTGATGCAGGTTGCCACCCAAAAAGTAGATAGTATTACAGCATTTGTTTCCATTTATGCACATTTCCAGCTATATTGGCAATTTTCACTTTCATATTGTGCATTTCGAAACGTTGATAAAATTAGGGGCATTTGTTCACATAAGCTGTGTCCATGGTTTTGCAGTGCCAATCGCCGAGAAAGATGTTTGAGCATTCACAAAATCATGTCCTGGTAACATGTTCTAATCCAGTTTCGTAATGCTAAGCTTAGCAGTGGTGCCACGTCCGCCAGTATCAGTGGCGTTAAATCGGCGGGCGCCACTGACCTGCCCGTGAGGAGTCCGAGGGCGCTGCCCGTCTTCCTGGACAGCGCCTGCAGGAATTTGGTGCCTCTGAGCGTCAGGATGCAGCTGTTTCCCAGGATGTAGACGGGAATGATGTCGGCACCCGCAATCAGGGCCGTACGGACGAAGCCCTTCCGGCTGCGGAGCATCACCTGGAGGGATCCACGGTTCGTTTCACAAAATCAGCAGTATGAAAAATATCAATAATTTCAGAGTAGTGGCGGAAGAGCAGCAGCAATAATAGTGAACAAGAAGTGTAGTATTCTTCGGGTTTTGACCCTAAAATGACATTTTTGTAATGTTACTATTGCGATTCAAATTGAGATTCTTCTGAGCAAGCACCTGGCTTTGCGGCGACTAGATTCGCGAAGCCTAACGCTTCAGTTGTTCTTACAATTGCGCGGCAATGCTCAGGCGAATTTCCCAAAAGCTTGCACAGAGGGAATGTTGAAGCGGCACAGGTGATCCGATGGCAGAAACAGGCATCGACTGCAGTGCAATTTGTGCTTTTGCCTCCAGCAGAGCGCTAACCAACATAGACTCAAATTGGTCTACTGAGCGCGCTAAGCATAGCGAATATTACAGACACATATTTGGCGTATTAGCTCGACTATTATCGCCAGTTTGGCTAACATTATTTTGAATTAGCAGTCACCTTTTCTGACGCCCCTCCAGTGAGAAACATCTCCGCGACTCCCCCCGGCGCAAGCACGGCCACCTGCCCTGGCTGCCTCAAGACCCTGCCGCCCATAAGACACACAATGCACAATGTCATTCTATAACTTTGTCGTAAATTTGAGTGATCAAGAGAAACTACGTTGGGTACTTTAGTTACAAACTGATCTGATTCAATTGATCCCCGCCTTTTCATTCGTCGATGAATTGAAGTGCATTACGAAGTACGTCAAGAAGCACAGCTAAGCATAGGGCAAAATGGTACAACATGTACAATAAGCACATTAAATTCCATTAAATACGGTACGCGCTTCGAGTAAGTAACCAGCGGTGAAATGAGCGATCACTGCTGTTGCATGGGCACAGCAATTTCACAGTGAAGGCGATAGCATCATCATGCCTGTTGGGTGCTTTACCCGCATATGTTTAACGCCCAACAAGATTAAATTTTGATAACTATGCCTAACAGCCGAACGACAAATGCATATATTTGAATTAATACTGATGGGAACGTCCGCTTGATTATCCCAACTACAAAAAGCGAGCTTCTGCCGTGGGTTGGGTACTGGAACGCTTGGCGAAGTTCCAAAAACTGAATATGTAGAAACAACTACATGGCCATCTTCTGAAAACGCAATTCACAAGCCTGGTACAAAAGCCAAGTAACGTTACACCCACCTGAGAATGTTGGTCTTTGTCGCGGGCTGACCGCCCATCCACGTGATGAAGTGCTTGTACAGGGGTATCCGGAAGAGGCTGGAGCCCACCATCCCGTGGCAGGGGTGGTCGGGCACCAGAAAGGGCGTCTCAGCCCAAGTCATCATCATGCCGAAGGGGATGACGCCGTGGGGAAACAAGGCGGCCACATACGATTTGGCGGGTTCCAGTTCCTGCCAAAGAGAAGCAACCCAAATGAGGGCGTGACTGCCGACATACAGCCTAACTGGTCGCAGAGCGATGGACTCCAGAGCTCGATTACGGATAGGGTGGTTGCACCCAGATGACAGACCAGAAGTTAAGAAGGCAGCATCGCAAAGTATATGTTATACAATATACGGTAATGAATCATACAAATGGTGAAGCTATGTGGCGCCGCTCTCCTCAGTGCTCACGTGGTCCGGTGGTTTTGAACTGCACTCTGTTTTGCGACGCAGAATGACAGAAAACTGGTCGTTGAATTAGGAGCGAACTGCCAGCAGCTATCTACTGTGCGCAAATGCTCGAATTGCAAAGTTTTCATTTCGATATGAGTCAATATCTATAAAACACGTATATATAAACTGTTGGATGCGACATCGGGAATGACAATGCTTCCCACGCTTGCATGACACAGGTATCAATGGAGCACTCTCTTCATGTCGGCAGATCGACAGACTGAACATCGACGCACGGACTCTATTTCACATTTAGCAGATAACCAGTTAATTTTTTGACAGTTTTCATAAAACATTTCTCAAGTGGATGAACTGTCATTTAGCGGCTATCTGCGCACCTGCTCGATGTGATACGAGTAATGGCAGTACTCCCTCCACGCCCTCATGATCCAGCCATCCCGGAACGCCCGCCACTCGCTCGCGGGCACCAACACCGTCGACCAGAGCAGCGCCAGAATGCCCCCAAAGGGCGGGCGCCAGGCCAGCAGCAGCAGCCCGCCGAGCACGTGCATCCAAGACGACAGCAGCGTCATGGTGGCAAGGGCCACCAAATACGAAATCCAGCTCTGCTTGTGGACCGGCCCCATGCCGTCACTGTAGCTGGTTTTGCCGTAAGTCATGGGGCGGGCGGGAGATTTGGAGGGCGGGTTGTTGGGGCCACGGGATTTGGCGGGTGGGTCCTTGGGGTCCGCTGGCTGCCGGGCCACGGTCTGGCGGCGGGATTTTTTGGCCTTAGATCTTTTTCGGCCACTTCCGGATCTCCTCATCGTGTCGGTCGGAAGAAAGGCCGGAATTCACTGCAAAAAATGTGAGAATGAATAATGGTAAGTTATTGTTCGCGCTATTATTCGCATTCCTGTTAATGTTACTTTGCATTCATGTTACTTCGGCCTATCTTGCCTACAAATCGGACTCTGCGTAACGTTTCGCGCATTTGATTCAAATTACAATTTGAAAATTTTGAAATTATATAATTAGTTTAACGTCAATGCAGCAGCAGCAGCAGTGCATCGTTGCGTGCCATAGCCTACATGGGATCGATTTTTGCAGTCGCATCCCTGTTTCAGCCAATTCAACCATAGACTTGTATTCGATGAATGCAATGGTATGACAATATGATCTATCGTTTACGCATGATGTCGTTCGCCACAGTGACAGAAAATTGGGCCTCAACAGCTTCTCAGATTCAGAGTCTCGGTATCCAGGGTCGCCTTTGAGAGGCCGTTGGCAAACCGCCGCAGTCGACGCCGCCAGAGGTACCGGCTCCCCGGGCCTCCAGACTGCACTTGTCCTAAACCATCCCAAGTTCATTAGGACACCCGGGAGCATTATAGTGCTGACCTAATTAGGTCAGTTCCGAAATTCCATGCCCCCTCCCAGTGCGATCGCCGCACGTGTCGCCTCAGCGCTCCACCGCGACGCTTCACCCCGGCGCCCAATCCCTCCTTCCCCTCAAGGCGCCTTCCCAACTGCCACCTCCCAATCGACTCAGCGCCGTTTCCGGTCCCGGCGCTTGGACTCGCGCCCCTTCCCCACCCAAGACCGAATGGGCGACCTCAATCGCTCGTTTTCCACCCGATAAGAGTTCCCAATCGCGGGCGAAGACAAAAAAACACCTTCTGCCCAACCCATGAAAGCGACTCCTCTGGACGCAATTCCCAATTGGGAATTGCGTTGCAACCGACGCGGCCAGCCGACGCCATGCTGCTAAAAAGCTAAGGCACACTCCGCCTAGTCCGGCGCACGCACGGGGCCCAAAAGGGACAGCACCGGGGTGCAGCGCCGCCACGCGCCTCCGGCCAAGTGGCTCGGGCTTCCAGCGCGGTGGTCCGTGCGAAGGCCGCGTGACCTCACCTGGACGGCCTGCTCAGATTCCCCGCAGCGCCCCCACCTCCCCCTCGCCCTCCGCACGGACGGAGGGCAACGCATCGGCCCCCCTTGAACGGGCATGCGGAATAACGTACAGCAGTCAGTTGATTGAAGGGACGGCGCGGTGCCCGGAGCGCGGGTCGTCCCACGCGACATCGTGGATGATGTGACGGTCGACCCGCATGAATCAGAGTTGAGGGCACCGATCCGCATGAATCCGGTTCCCGGAAGGCGCGCCTCGCCCTTCGCATGGATGCGCAGCGCAATCCACAACGGTCAGTTCGCTGAAAAGACAGCCCCGTGGCGAAAGCCGCCCTGTCCCATGGGGCGCCATGAGCGATGTGACCGCCGATCCGCATGAATCCGCGCCGGGCGCGCCCCAGCCCGCATGAAGCCAGTTCGGGGAAGGCGCCCGCGCCCGGGCACCCCACCCGCGGGGCCACACCCTGGAGGCCCCGCAAACGCCGACCGCCCACCCATGTAGCTATAGCTACACCCGGAAGGAAGGGTCTGGCAACCTTGAAGAGGTTTCACGTCGTTTCGGCCGGCGAACTCTGGACACTCGAAAAATTGGCAGGTCGTTTTGGCCGTGCTCCGACATGGTGGTCAGCGTCTCGACAGCCGCCCATGCGGCGGGTTGGGTCCTTTTCCAGTCCGGGAACAGCATGCTCGAACAGTCGCTGGCCTGCTGCGAGGAAGGGCTCAAGACGGCCGTCCGCGAGGCCTTTGCCGCTGGCCTGGCGGCCTTCGAGTGGGCCATGGGCCTGGCGTGCTGCGCGGCCGATGGCCTTTGCGGGGGTAGGGCCGAGGGCGGCGGGAGGCTGCAGGAGGAGAGGCGGAGGTTTTGGAGCGGTCTGATGGACGGAGGGGGCGGGTCGCTGAACCGGCTGGTGCGGCAGGCGTGCGGGGAGGGCGCGGAAGGTGGGTGGGGTCTACAGGGATTGTGGACATGTGCCCCGGGATTGCAGGCGTGCCTTCAGGTATTTTGGACTACCGGGATTGTAGGCGTGTACTCGTGATTGTAGGCGTGTCTTCAGGAATTTTGGCCGTGTACACAGGTGCTGTAGACACCCCTGCAGGGGATATGGGCATGTCTGCAGGGTTGTGGAAGTGCACGGAAGAGTGGGATGGGTGAGTGCACGTCCCGCTATGTTCGAAGAGCCGCCAAGTGTCGGTAAATGATCGCAGGGAGAGCGGTTAGGCTGCCGAGATAATGGACGAGGAAGCGTTTGAGAACGAGGGCGAGTTTGTGTGCCACCGGACTTTTGCGTTTTTGTTTTTGGGGCTCGAAATCCATCACGTGATCGTTTTGGACGCGTTCTGGAGCCGCATGGAGAAGAGTATCGAAGCAGAACGGGTAAAATTCAACCAGTGCTGTTTCAGCTCGAAATACCTGCTTTTGTTGGTGCCTCTTTCACTAGGAAGAAAGTGCCAAAAAACACGTGTTCAAACGTGTACAAAGTTTACGGGTTTGTGTTGTTTTTGTGTGCTTAGCGTGCAGAACTTTGATGAGATGTGTTTTATGTGTGTTCGCAAATGTGTTATTTGGCCCTTTTTTCCTAGTGTTTGGAACTCTCTGCGTCACACTTTTGCCGTTCAAAGCTATCCAGGGGGCCCGATGAGCCTCCAGCAAATGCACCCATTTTCATCACCGCGAGGATATGTAGTGCGGGCAGCTGCCGTTTGGCCATCTTGGGGACAACACGGGAGTCAAAAGTTTCAGGAAACCGTGAGACAAGTATCTTATTTTGGAAATGCATTTCTTTGCAGATTACTGTCATGGACCGTCCTCGGCGACGTCTTCCAGCGGCGGATCGGAAGGAACGGATAATGAGTCAATAAATGACTTGAATGCCAGGGCAAAACTTCTGAGGCTGCGGTCTGGGGACACCCTGAAGAGGGCAATGTGTCGCATGCCTAGGCACCCGGCCTGCGATGCAAATGATGCAGGGCCAGGTTGGTGGATTGTGTTTGATATTAAGATTTGTTTTATAACTTTGCAATTTGCCCTGCTTATCCATTGCCTATGGTGACCCAGTCGGCATTCTATATTAGGCACTGGTCCCCTGTGCTTCCGCCAATGTGCCTTGCATTCTACTTGGAAAAGGCATATAGATGGTGAAGCCACTTGTATGTTACTTCTGTAAGTCGAATTGTGCATAGTATCTGAATAAATTCAAGCCATGCGAGGCAGAATTGGCACATCAAATTTTCAAACCAGCTTTTCCAGACCTTACACTTCCAACCCAATCATCCAACAGCTCCAGGATGAGCTTAGAAATTAATGCACGTATCCAGTGCGAAGCAGTCTCCTGGAGCCAACTGCGCCACAATCAATGATAGAAAAACTTGTTCCAACAACATGGCTAAGGTGACGCAAATGCCGTTTGAACAAGATTGATCCTGACGACTCATGATGTTTGGGCGTTTTTGCTCTGCCTGTGGATGGGCGGCAGTTGCAACGAATTAGCAGCAGTTTGTAATGCAACAGTCCAACTATGATGGGCCTTGGGCAGACCTACGACCTCGGCATTGCACAAGTCGCTGGGAATGAAGAAAATACCAAAGTGAAATTAAAAAAAAAAACTTTGGGAACGCTGCATGTAGAAATGATATGAATCATATTGTGATTTTTCAATGGCATGGACAAGACTGTTTTGGGGCTAAATTGGCACGAGGGCAAAAACGCCGCTTCAGGGAAGAAGTGACCAACTAAGTACTATGAAGTACTGAGCACTGTGCCATACTTTCTAGCAATAGTGTTAAAACTGTGTTTTAAATGCAATTCGTGGCGCACATTTTGCCTTCGAGGGCAGCCTGCCTTGAACTAGGCCTTGCCCAGTCAACCAACATATCCTTGAATCTAATCAGTCCAATATTCTACAGTATTCGACTAATGTATCTTTCAATATATCTTTCAGTTTTTCAAAAAACTGCAAGTGTTAATCCAAGTAAATAGCCCAGTTTGTTTCTAGCCCCGCCGTGTAACCAAATGCCTGCCGCGAAGCGGCCATTGGTGTTCCGTTCAATATGCATTTGACGACAGCGTCTCACACGTTAAATAAAAGTTGCTTCCATTTACACTCGTTAGCTAAGCTTCTCATCAAAGGGCACAATTTTCTGGCGGATGTTCAGGTCGGGGCAGAGGGCTTGTCGACGAATGCCACATGGGCATCGAGATATTGATCATGTGGGCGTTCCGGCTCCTGCGCCTCATTTTCTGTGCGAGGCGTTCTTTCACATTTGATGGCGGAATGCGGAAAATGTTTCCAGAATTGGATGATGGAAACTATTTGGCGAAACAGAAGGTGTGGACACGGATGTAGGATGCGGTGGACACACGATGTGGAAGTGTGTGAACAAATTTGTATTGCATTTCATAGATTATCGCAATAGGCTGTTCCTCACTTCACTGACATGCGTCCAGTGTCGGGCAAAATTGGTTGGAAATCAGTGATCTTCCACTCTGCATGCTGTGCAAGCTTTGCGCACCAATTCGTTATATTACCAGTGCAAAATCACAAATATCACAAATATGTTTGTGTAATGCGAACAGTCCGCTTTCCCGTTCAGTTGCAGCACACAATGCAGCTGGGCCATTCAGTACATTCATTTCCGTTCCAGCATAAAATGTGTCGAGTTCAAAGAGGCTTCCGCTGTGTTATGGTTATGATCTGATTGTTTAGTCTGTGGACTGAATATTACCGGAGAAGGGGTAATCTTCTAATGAATCGGAATGAGAGCGGGGACAGAGCAGTCCCACTTTGTTGCCTAAAGCACAGTGGATTTTGGTTGATGTCGATCAGTAATGTCATTACGATGGAAAGCTGCCCGTGTACGTCCTTGCGCACATTTTGTATTGTACCCGAAAACAGTGTTGATTCTTATTCGTATCAGTTATTACTCCACAAATATTCTTTATTGGGAATTTTTTGGGTACATCCAGTTCATTTCATAATGTATTCCGGCTAGTTGCAGTCTCAAGCGTGGCGTGCAAGTTGCTTTTTGAAAAATATGAAACAAATTTACTGCATATCGCATAATTGTTTTGATAAAAAAAAGCAGTAAACAGATGTATTAAGTGTTGCCATTCACAGCGTATTTCGTCACGGGCCAAGGCTGATGTCCCTCAGTGTTCACTTCGCAGGCTTCCCCATTTCCTCTGGTTCCTAGATCCTGCCGAAGCAGGATCGCCGGAAAGTTTCAAGTCACCGTATACGTATATACCGCATATGTATACATGCATTGTATTCCCGTGCAAACACATGAATTTGCATGCGATTTTTACCACGCTTATCCCAGGCAAAGGGCGAACTTCGCAAATCTTTGCACCCCCTCCTCTCCCCTCGGCTTGCAGGTAGCTCCAACAGGGCGGTGGTAGTTTGCCTCACCAACTAGATCAAATGAACATGCCGAAGTAAATGAATGTGCATTACGAATCGAACCTTGTCTTCCGCAGGCGAAGGGCCACCTTCGCGATGCTACTAATCCCCTCCTATCCCCCCGGCTTTGGAGATCTTGCCGGGGCGTCACGACGGCCGGCGACCTCATCTCCAAGGCGGGCTACCCGCTGGAGGAGCACCGGGTCAGGACGGCGGATGGTTACGTAATCACAATGCACCGGATCCCAGCCCGGGCCTCAAGGCGCGCCGTGTTCTTCATGCACGGCATGCTGGACTCGTCCGTGTGCTGGGTGAGCAATGGGGTAATAAAGTCGCCGGCGTTTGAGGCGTACAATCAGGTGAGGTGATCGGGCATTGGCTGAAATTATCGATGTATCAAATTTGGGACACTATTACTACTTTTGATGTACATTAGATCATACACACCGTAGACAATGTGGCAAATGGCAATGGTAAATACTACAGAAATACAACATATGTGAATAATATGGGGTGTTTATGTAGGGTTTTTTGCGATGTGTATACACTGCTCCTAAGAACAAGATAACAAGTAGGCGTGCAACATATCAGTAGTCGTGTACCGGGACCCCAAAATGGGTGGCAGATTCTAGTAGTGGGTTATGGATACCAATGCAGCTTAGACCCCTGATCCAAGGAGTAGGCGAAGAAAATTTTTGAAATATAAATCATCAACAAAATCCGTCGATTACATTTGCCATGAAATGGCAAAACACAGCCCTTGCACCCCTAAAGGGTCCTTGCCCTTAAGAACATAGATCGTGAAATGCCCAAAAATGGACTTGAAGCAATGTAAGATGCGTGCATATGTAGCAGCATCACCAAGTCCAAGTTACAAATAATAGACACCACATTATTGACAACACCATATTGTTAGTGAACAACGCTGTTACTGAAAGTTGTTAGCCCCCGCATGGGAGCCAGCGGCCTGGACTTGGGGGGCTGCACCAGGGGCGTGCGCTGGTGATTGGGGCCAACAGGGGGTCCTTGGACTGCTCGGGGCGCGTTTGCCTCCGCGATGCAAAGAACAAGGACCGACATAGCCCGCAAAACGCCGCAGAGGTAGGGCCCGTCCACAATTCGCGGGGCTGCCATTCCCAAAACCCATGGGTTTGTTGTGTGATTGGCCAAACACAGGTCCCATCAGCTGTCCCAGTCGGCATCGTCCTGGGAAAGCACCGGGGCCAAGTCCGTTGTCGCGATGCGGCGCCCTGGCGTGTCTAGGCCAGCTCGTGAGGTGCTGTCTCACAACGGTGGTCAGCCCGACCAGCGCCGTCGCCTGCCCGTTCCTGGCGCTGGGCCTTGGGGCGCCCTTGGCAGGCGTCAGCGGAACCCGCTCTGGCCAGTCCGGGAGCAGGTGGACTCAATCTAGATATTAAGGCGTCTCGATCGCTTCTCTGGTCGCGATCGATTAAGGCGTCTCGATCGCTTCTCTGGCTAGCGGCGTTGGCCACCCAGCGATCCTGTGCTAAAAGCCCAAACGGCAGCCGGTCAACCCCCCGGCCTTTTGTAGGCATCCCGCCAAATTCTCCCTCAACGGCATCCAGGCCAACCGGATCGTCATCATCGATGTGCGAATCGCTAGGAACGCGGTTTGACCCAGAGTGGGCAACGCAGCCCAACACCAGCCGCCGACACCCCTTTAAACCACCCGCACCTTCCTTCACTTCTGCTCTGTTTTGAGGATCAAGGGTGGACACTAACACTGGGGCATGAATAATAACGTGGTTTCGATCCCAAAAAAGAGCATGGATACTAATAAGGGGTGGATAATAATACCGGGTGAAAGCATTTTGGCTTTGTTGGATGAGGGTGGCAAAGTCGCCTGCGTTTGGCACTGGCAGTGCCGCCTGCAGGAGTCCAAAAATTTCGCATTGATGTCCCAATGTCGCAGCGGCCATTTGGATACAATTTGTCTTCAGTTTTCCATGCATTGATCTGAGTGTCGTTGTTTCCACGTTTGGATGCCCTGGCAGCGGGGGCTGAGCCGAGTGGAGGTCAGCTATTCCACTGGAGGGCTGCTCTCTGTTGACTAACCCACGGACTCGTACAAAATGCTCCCTGCAGATTTTCTAGTTGGAACAAAATAGAACTTTGACAGAAGCGTTCTTTTGACTTTCTGGTCGCTGCCCACCAGGGTTTTGATGTGTGGCTGGGAAACTCAAGGAACACGCCACCCCGGGAGCACGTGGACCCCTCCATCCAAAACTCCCTCAAGTACTGGGCCTTCACCGTGAACGAGCTGGGCGAGCAGGACGTGCGGGCGTTCGTCGACTGTATTCGCAAAATCAAAGCCGCCGAATTGGGGTCCACGTCATCGCAGCCACCAGAGTCAGAAGTTTCCGGGAAGTGCAAAGACGGAGAGTTTGAATTCTGCCGTTTTCCGAATGCGAGTGACAAATTTTGGAGCGGAATGGAGATGGCGGAGATAGTTGGAAGGGCAGGTCCAATCAAGTAAGTAATACAAGGAAGGCGGTGGTTGCATTTGGGGATGGGGTAATTGAAAAAGCAAGGCACGATAATTTGTGGAAAACACTTGAGGAGCAAATTGTACTGTGGTTACCTCAGTCATGAAGAACAGCAACGCCACCCCCTTGCTGACTCGTGGCTTTGCTGAACAGCTGTTCGTTTGACTCAAAATCTGTCAGTTGCTTCCATTTTCTGTCCATGTTCAACCAATTGCAAATTGCCCAAAACGAGCTCCAAATGATGTAAACCATGACACAAGTTTCTAGAACCCTGCGGTCACAAACCATCGTTTAGATGATACTTTTACCAGTGCTGGAGAAGGTGGAATAGCTGGAGCTTGGATGCATTTGCGGAGGCCATCCAATGAATATAAAATGGGTGTTGTGCGGTGCAGCAGGACTAGCGATAGTGATGCCAGGGTCAATGGAAGGCCGCACGACGGGTTAGTGGGAAATAGACAGGGGAGCGATTGTTCAAGTGGCTTTCGGTTTCAACCAGATGTCGGGTGCCAGCATGCCGCCCACAGGTCCCTGAAGGCCCGGCCTAGGGGGAGACAACGGCGCAGGAGATCGATGGGAAGGGGAAGCCAATCGAACCTGCAAGCTTCTGGTGTGACTGATCCGGCCAGCCAAGAATGCTTGATGCGCCACCACTCAATGTCCTTCATCAGTGAAGGTGACTCTTCGGCAAGGCGTTTGAAGAATCAGACGCGTTCAAACAAGCCAGGCTTGGGTGAAGCTGGGCACAAGCAGCCACAGATGCACGAGAATTGCAGGAATGGCGAAGACCAACTGAGTGCTGGAGAGGGCTTCTTTACGCTGAACGCCGTTGGCCACAGCCTGGGGGCTGCCTCTCTGCTCATCTATGTCATCATGTCACGCCGATCAGGCAAGACCCATGGTCTAGACCGACTCATCCTATTGGCACCAGCCGGGTTCCACGCCCACCTGCCTCCTATGTCCGCCCTTGCCTACTACCTCCTGAAGCCCGCGGCATGGCTCCTGACAAAGGCCCTGGGACTGCCAGGATTCGGCGTTCAGATCCCCAGCGCCCTGGCCCGCCTGGTGGCATTCAAATTCCTGCACGACTTCAGAAAGCTCCCCGCCCTTGGAGACATCGTTGGAAGGTTTGCCGATTTGTTGACCAGCGGAGACGGTAGCTCCTGGGGTAGGGCCGTCTGCTCGCCACACTATCTTAGCAGCTTCACTCCTGGAATTTCACTCCACACGGGGCTTCACATTGTGCAGTGGTTCCACACCGGAAGGTTTGGAATGTACGACTACGGCAACCCGGTAGAGAATTTGGTGCACTACGGATCGCTAAGGGCTCCCGATCTGGGTGAGGAATACGGGCTGATAGACATCCCTGTGGATTTCATGTCTGGGACGAATGACGGAGTCATATCGAGGTTAAACGTCCGAATGCACATGGAAGCTGCGCAGAGGGGAAAGCTGAAGTGCACTTATCAAGAATTTGATCATAGTCACCTGGACTTCGCGTCGACCATGAGGGAGGAGGTCATGCGAGCGGTGATGGCGAAGATGACGCTTAGTTAGGCTTTCGGGCAACTTAGCTCCAGGTACATTCAGGCACCACCCTGTGGTTGTACAAGATGACATTAGTCTGTTCTCCATACATGATGCCAGTTGGTTACTCGTTGTACTTAGTGGCAGTAATTGATGGCAGTGCATATTGTCCTCAAACGCGACACTACTGTGTCTGCATCCAGATTGTAGATCTGTATTACTGCGGCAGCAATACATGACGATGCACTGCGAATCATTAACAGTAGGTTGTTAACTTGCACATATATGCATCGTATTTCCGTACACGATCGATTTTCTGTTCGGTACAAATCCCCGGTCTAGACATCTTATTCACCATTCGTACTTCAAAACTAGTCTGCAACATCCTCTCGAAAATCTCTTGAGCCACCCAGTCTTTCACATGAAGCTGCAAATCTACGCATGCTAGCTGCTATCCCAGAGGAGGGGCCAGCAACATATCCTGCACAGGGCGCCTTGAACACTGCGTTAACAAAAGAAGGCACAGGTCGCTACTGCCAGATCCCCGTTTCCTGATATCAGATATCTGATATCAGATATCCCCGTTTCCTGATATCGGATCGATCCGACGAGTCGCAGTAGAGGACTCAGGAAGCCCATGAGAGATGCTGTCAGGCCTCCAATGAACTTGTTATGATTTCAAACGATTAGGTGCAGCAGAAGCAGCGGCAAGAAGGCGAAGCGTTCAAGGCACGGGTACAATCTCGCTGGTGCGAGCGGCTGGGCCGGTTCGCTGTTCGGCTCTGACGCTGCTGGCCATTTTTCTCGTCTTTGCGCGGCTTTCCCATCCACAGTCGTGCGCCAAGTGTATCTACGTGTACCGATAGTGATCCGTGCTTGCAGTTCGTGCAAACAACCCCTTTCTGCTTCCCCCAAAGCATCGACTTGCAGAGCGCCCTCGCGGGAGCCAGGGCACCATGACCTGGTGCGAGAAGGGGTCCGTTTGTCACCAAGGAAGAGCGATAGAGTTACAGCGATGTTGGCGGCCCTTGCCACCTAACTTTGTGATGCGCTTCCTGTCAACTTGCTGAAAGCCTCGAGCATGAGCAATCCATTAGCATTTCTGCCCCTGATGCCATTAGTCTTAGCGCATAAATTATGACAGCCTATCAGTGGTTCAGTTCTACCAAATCACGGCTAGTGCTTGGTGTCCACGTTGCTGTAGCTCCATACAAGTTCTTGACGATGGAGCACATCTATCCTTGGATGCTGACACAAGAATATTTAACTGTTCTTGATATATTGGACGTTGAACACCGTGCCGCACCCCTGCCCATTATGATCAACAACTGGTGAACGCGACACTGCAGAGACAGGTTGCCGGCTTTTCATGTTGCCGTCTCGGCTGCTGGTGATATCGCGCGAAGGATTGTTGGACTAAGGACTAGATGGCGGGGCGGGGTCCTATACCCGGGGTTGCGATCCCAAATTGATCCCACATCAACGTTATCTGCTACCCGTATACGGCATATTTCCTTCCTTGTGGTTTATTGGCACCAAGATGTCTGGGAATTTTCCTCACGCCCAGAATCCTTGACCTGCCGAGCCTAGGACCAAGTGCCTTCAATGCACGTCAAGGCGGTAGTCAATGACGTGCAGTTCCTCTCAAATACGACCACGGATCCCCAAGCGGACTTCATACAAATGCTTCAACTCGAATTTTAAACTCGTGTAATGAACAAGTACTTTAGAATTTTTGGCCCCAGAATGTTGGGTTTATAGTCGAAACCTCTAAAGGACTTGCAGTAGTGTCAAGAAATTTCAGAGTCCGGTATTCAGATTCAATTTCCATTTTGCCGCTCAGCTACAGAAGTACCCTTCACCGGCGGCGGATGTGCTTCCAATTTCTTTCCTTTGGAGAAGCTCCATATGGCATTCCTTTCAGAGTGAATCACGCGCGTCTCATAGTTAGCTACTGGTAGTCAGTTCTAACGCATATCTCAATGTATGGTATGGCTCGGCAAACCGTTAAAGAATTAATGCATCCGGATGCATTCATTTATGAATCAGTGGAACCGGACTGCTGTAATGATCGTGTTATGTGCCTCTGTTGAGCTGAAATCGTCTCGCAGTATATGCCAGATGGTATTCCTATCGACCTGCGCTGTCCCTTGAGGAGAAAAGGCCCAACCTCCGGGGACGTCCCCAGGGACGGCGGGGACATCCCCAGGGACGCCCCCGAAAAGGGAGGGGAAAGGGAGGCCGTCCCCGAGTTCCGTCCCCAGCCGGCAGAATGATTCTGTCCCCAGCGTCCCCACATACCCACGTCCCTGGGTGTCCCCAAAATCCGTTGCCGCCCGATGGCACAATGCCGTCCCCAGCGTCCCCACAACTCCACGTTGCCGGGCGTCCCTGTTACAGCCAGGGGCCTCAAGAGCCCCCCAATTGGAGGGGGAAGGGGGGGGGGGGGAGAGCCTCCATCCCTGGGTCCCCGCGTCCCCACGGGGACCAGGGACCTCCTGCCCTCCCGCCCCCACGTACCCGCAGGGGACAGAGACCTCAAGGGGCCCCCAAGGGAAGGGGGAGGGGGGAGGAACCGTCCATCCCCGCGTCCCCGCATCCCCACGTCACCACGGGGGGGCCTTGAGGTCCGTGCCCTCCCGTGGGGACGTACGGGACGCGGGGACGTGGCGATGGACGGTTCCTCCCCCCTCCCCCTTCTCTTGGGGGCCCCTTGAGGTCATAGGCTCAGTGGGGACGTGGGGACGCGGGGACGGACCTCCCCACCCACCCACCCTTCCCCTCCCCTTGGGGAGGGCCCCCCAAGGGGGGAAGGGGGGGCAGAAACGTCCGTCCCCACGTCCCCGCATCCCTGCATCCCCACGGGGAACCAGCGGCCTCAAGGGCTCCCTAAGGTAAGGGGGAGGGGGGAGAACGTCCGTCCCCGCGTCCCTGCATCCCCACGTTCCCACAGGGGTCCAACGGCATCAAGGGCACCCCAAGGGGAAAAGGAGGGGGGGGGGGGACGTCGGTCCCCACGTTCCCGCGTCCCCACGTCCCCACGGGGGGCCCTTGAGGTCCATGCCCTCCTGTGGGGACGTGGGGATGCGGGGGTGGACGTTTCCCTCCTCTTGGCGAGCCCTTGAGGCTGCTGCTCCCGTAGGGACGTGGGGACGCGTAAACGCCCCTCCTTGGCCACCCAGCGACAAATTTCGGCGACGCCCGGTGACGTGGGGTCCTGGGGATGCCGGGACGTGAGGCCTCTGCCAGGCGGGGACGGAATTCGGGGACGCCTGGTGACGTGCACTGACGGGGACTCTGGGGACGGAAACCGCCCTCTGCATGGCGACGTCCCCACCCCAGGTCGGCGACGTCCCCACATCCCGTCCCCGGGAAAATCCAGGGACGTCCCCAGATATTGGGACTCTAGTGCCTTCAATGTTGGGCAAGCAACCCAGGGCGCGATTAGTCCACGACTTCAAATTACGCAAAGCGATGTGAGTAATGTATTTTTTGAAGAAATCATGCAAATATTGAAGAAATAGTTTCTCAATTGTACAAGCAATCTGCTGTCCCCGGACCAGACTCAGGGCGCGCGGTCAGAGGGAGAGTCGACGTGATGCATGGTAGAATAACATGCCCGTCGAAGGGCGGGCGTCAAACCGACAAGGGAAGAACGTCGGTTGGGTTCCGGTTTCAGACAGATGCCGTGAGTCAACGCTTACCCCACAGGTTCCCTAAGGCCCGGCTTCTGGGCAGACCACAACGTGGCAGATCGATGGGGAGCGGAGGGAATCGAATCTACAGGTGTCTGGTGAGCCTAAAGCGGTTGCCCAAGATTGCTGAGCGCGACGGCATCCCAGATCCTTTATCCGTGAATCTAGGGAAGGTGACTTGCAAGCAACGAGACTCGCCAAGGAGGCACACCAGTGCTTGGGCGGTGCTGGCGACGAGCTCACCCAGCCATCATAGCTGATCTATGCCCAGGCGGCAGGACTTGCAGAATGAAACCAAACATGAGGAAGCACGTCTTTGCTGCTAAAACGCCGTTGGCCACCGTCTAGGCGCCGTTTCGCCGCTCATCTGCGTCATCATTTTCCGCCCATCTGCCTGCCCCACGGCTTAGACCGACTCAAACATATTCGTGCCCTTGGGCTTCCGTCCCCATCTGCTTCGAATGTCCCCCCATGTCCACCACCTTCTAACGCACATGGCATGGCTGCAGACTACTGCATTCGGCGTTCAGGTCCCCATCACCTTAGCCAGTTTTGGGGCGTTGAAGTTCCTGCACGATTTCCACAAGCTTCCACCCATAGGAGATGTTGCGAGACGGTTTGATGATTGTTAAGCGGTGGAGGCGGCACCTGGGGAAGGGCCGTCTGCTTGCCACATTGCCTTGGCAGCTTCACGTTGCAAATCTCGATCCGCGCGGATCTGCGCATTGTGCGGTGGTTCCGCACCAGGAGGTTTGGCATGTGTGACTACGGCACACCGGTAGAGAATCTGGTGCACTGCGGATTGCTAAGCGTGCCCGATATGGGTAGGAATACGGACGGATAGACACTCCAGTGGATTTTATGTCGGGGACGAATGACAGCAGGCTTGATTTTTACGCTGTAAAAGCTGATCGTATTTACGTTTTTACGCGTAAAAATAGTTTTTACGTTTTTACGCGTAAAAATAGTTTTTACGTTTTTACGCATAAAAATAGTTTTTACGTTTTTACGTGTGAAATGCGTAAAATTACGTAAATACAACGTAAAAGCTGTCCGGTGTACATAAGGACAGTGCATACAGACTTACGGAGTCCGGAGAGTGGCAGCTAGGTGCCCTGGAAGGGGCAGAAAACGAGTTTTCGTTGAGCGCCATCATCGCCCTAGCCAAAGCCGAGGTGGACATTGTGTTGCGGGTGCTGGAGTTGGCGGAGGAATGATCACTGTACTCAACTTTCATCGTATAACCTGGGTGTCCAAGGGAGCCGCAAAAACGTAAAAATAGCCGTAAAAATAGGTTCTTCTGCAAATTTACGTTTTTATGCGTAAAAACGTTAAAGTAAAAACGTAAACGTAAACGCAAAAACCAAGCCTGAATGACAGTGTTGTATCGAGATTGAAAGTCCAAATTAATGTGGGAACTGCGGAGAACGGAAAACTGAAGTGCAGTTATCAGGAATTTGGGCGAGTATTCTTGCCAATCGTGGAGGAGAGCATGCCAGCGGTGATGGCGAACATGGCTGTCCTGTGCGCAGCCAGAGGGAACAATCGCCAGTGATTTGAGAACAGATGGGCTGATATACATATCTGGAAGTCTGTGTCCAGCTGCTGGTCGAATAGGCTGCCGACCTGCGATCGCAGGTTGCAATATAACTACGGTACATCTGGCGAATCGGTATCGCTACCCGCGCCAGTCCAGGGCAGGGTGACTGGAGGCCCAATGAGGTGGCCGGTGGCGACGCACAACATTCCGGATAATGGGAAACGTTCCGCTAATGGGAAGGAAGCGCTGCTGCGCGTCCGTGAGGGGATATTTCAGCTGACCGACAGGTCGGGGCAACGGCTGGTGTCCATGCTCGGCTGCGGAACCCTTGCAGGGAACTGGGAAGGTTCGGCGGGTGGTACATGAAATACTTTTCGAAACAGATCCGTTTCTCCAAGGCCCTTCGGCGACTCGTTGCATTGCCTTCTCCGGAGAAGGCAATGCAACGAGTCGCCGAGGAGGGCTTGGAGCAATTCAAGGTCAGACGAGAACGGGGATGGATTGACCGCGATGGTCGGCTGCGACGCGATGTATTGCACTGACGATCGGCAATATGGTTCGCCGAAAACGGGAGGGTGCGGGACATCGCGCAGCGATCTTACGACTCGAGGCTGCCTTTCGGGCTCAGTTGCCGCCTGACAGGCCGCGGCACGGGGGCAAATATTGCCTGCAGCAGACGGCGAGTGGTGACCCCGAAGGCTGAAGGCTGGGACCATAGTAGCGCCGGCCGCATCGGAGGAGCGCACAGAACCAAGGAGGGCCGACCAGCAATTGCTGCAGTAGAGCCGATTCAGATTCTAAGCGCCAACCGCATCCCCTGGAAAGCAGTGCAGCGTCCAGGTTTTGGACACTGGGCGCAATGGGGAATGGGGGACGGACCCAAATGCACGTGCACAGCTTGCCGCACCAGACTGGAAAGTTCGCGGCAAGTTCCTTAAGTCAGACGACTTGCAGGACTGCACGAGGACTGCAAGACTCATTGTTCTGCACACCGTTTTGCGCATTGTCCACCACACCTGGCGGTTTGGCGTGTACGATCCTGTGACGTCGATAGAGATTCTGGTGGACTACTGGCGGCCAAGGGTGCCCGATGTGTGGAAGAAATACGGGCAGATACATAACGCTGTGGGTTCCATGTCCAGGACAAATGGCGAGGTTATATGGAGGATGACTGCCCGAATGCACACGCAAGCTGCGCAGAGGGTCAAACTGTGGTGCAGTCATCGAGAATTTGGGCACAGTCACGTGGACTTCGCGTCTGCCATGAAGGAGAAGGACATGGGGGCGGCGAATGGCGAAGATTACCCTACTTTAGGCTTCTGGGTAACATAGGGAAGACAATATTTGGAAATGTATACGCTCAGCGACAAATGGATGCTAAAGGGGATGGGGGCGGGGATTCGGGCTGTGGACGCCAAGGTAATATGCAATTGCAATAGAATCACAATCGTTCAAGAAGCGAACCAAAACCTCTTGGAGTTATGGGTATACACACTTCAAATCACTAGCAGAAAAAGGAGCAATTGACACTCTTTTCGAACACATGTGAACCTTTCATCAGTGTTGTGCAAGCTAAAAACACGAAAACAACACGTAAACTTTGTACACGCTTTAACAAGTGCTATTTGGACTTCTTTCCTGGTTAATGGTACACAGGATTCCCATGCGCACACTGCATACAAGCAATCGTTTTTTTTGATGTTGGTGAATCAGTTTGCAAGAAAAGAGAAACGCGACAGAAGCACTCTATGCAGGGCGTTGTGATTGAAACCATACCCACACAAAAGCTGGCAATTTACTAGCAATCACAGACACATCTGTTTAGCAATCACAGAAGCTCAATGAATCTGACTCGTTTGGTGCAACGTGGCCGCTTTGATTAGGCACATGTGCACAAGGTCCATGAAGCAATGCTTCACAGATTTTAGAAGTGAGACTGTGGGCATGAGCGTGATGCAATGGCGTGTTTGTCATTTCCCTACATTAGCCACCATCAAAGAAGCGGCGAGCGTGTGTGGCATCCGCCCAGCGTTTGAAAGCGGTTTACCGCCAGAGGCTTGTCTGCCTGACCTCGCGAAGCTGTTGCGATACTGTCCAGCGCCCACGGTTGGCAGGGCGCCGCGCTTGGCAGGGCGCTCGGGTTGGGACAGTGTAGGCAACGCAAACGCTTCGAATAGTGGAGCGAAGGTAAGCGGGATTGGGCGCGATCACAGAGCCCTCAACAGCAGAGATCACAGCACACACCAAAATTCCGCGGCTGCTGCAGCAGATCTCTCTGGGATCGCCAGAGGCGGCCGGCATGAGCTGCCGTGGGAGCCAAGGTGCAAGCTGTGCTGGGCGACCACACATTGAGCCAACCCTTGTGGCGCCATGGGATGTCGCTGGGCAGCAATGGCGGTGCATTTTTTGTGCATTGAAATAACTTTCGTTATATATTACGACAGCCGGCAAAACAATTGGAGCAACAAAGGGGTCCAAGCTAGCGTCCATTGGTGTTGAGCGTACAATACTCGAAATAGTGCCTTCCTTTAGAGATCGAGGTCTCTCAGCAGCTCTCAATATCTGTGGTCGATTGCAGTGGTATATTCTATGCGATTAGCGGCAGAGCTCGGTGAAAGTGCGTGCAGACCTTTTGCGCAATAACGCTGCGTCTGCATCACACCGTGAGCATGCATTTCTATGGGGGTAATTCCATAAGAATCGTCAAGAATAGACATGGACATAGGTATTTCTAGATTGCATTCCTGCATAAATTCGTGCTCTCGGTCGAGCGCAGATGCCATGGGTGCATTTGCCCGAGATTTGTCTTTCACCTGTGAGGCTGTTCGGGATAATTCTTAGACACAAAATGTATCCAGAATGCACTATCCACAAACCGCATCCCCAATCTTCGCCACCTACCAATAAGCATCAACAAACTTGATCAATTCAAGCTCAGAAACTCCGCAGCGGTCGTGAAGCTGTCCCTGAGGACGCACTCAGTGTCTCCCGCATCGTAAGTCCTTTTCACAGCCTCCCAATACGGTACTCCAGTGTACAGAAACCCGGCGGCGACAATGAACATGTCGTAAAACAATACCAAAACAGAGGCGATCAGCGCCAAAGGAGCGAAACCAACTATAGCGACTATTGTCAATGATGAGGTGTTTTTAAAAGACAGGTTCAAGGCCCATCCAGAGAGAAGCATCACTCCCGAGGCAGACAACATTATCCAGCAATATGGCCAGAAGAATATGCCATAGCCAATGGCGGCGCAGGTGCCCGGGATGACATAGGGATAAGTCAGAAGCAATTCCACCAGGCATGATGCTCTTGACGAGTCCGTGCCTCCGCGGGTTATCCAACACTCGCCGAGTTCTCCACGATGTTTCACAAGCCACCATGTGCACTTCCCCCCTTCGACGGACTCGCCGCACAAATCGCTGAGATTCCAGATGTGCTCCAATTTCAGACACTTGCAACGAGTTTGAACTTCACCCAAGTCCGCGCCTTCCACAAGATAAAGACCGACCGGCAGTCTTCCAAGAAGCCATTGATAAAAACCCAATGTCAGAGCCTTCAGGCCTAATCTAGCTGTAGCGTATGCGGCACCCACAATGTTTGGCAATTTGATCATCCACAGCAGCGCCCCAACCGTGTTCGAAACGGCAAGAAGTGCATTTGTCATCAAAACGATGTGAAACGACACACTGCCCCTCTTTCTTATGCCTCGCAACTTTATGCCGCCCTGGTGCGAACATGGCTGCGCATCTTGATTCTGGTCACGGAAGATCGTAGCATGGGGCTGCGCATCTGTGCTCCGCAGACGTTTTTTGTTCGAGTACATCCCTTCGATGATATTCAGCCTCATTAGAGGGACTTTGCCGGGCTGGGACATTGACAGCCAATCGACGCCGCGTTCATCTAGATAATCCGTCCCCTCCCTTATGACCCGTTGTAAATCGAGGGTGTTTTCCTGGCTTGCTCTTGCCTCATCTAGCAGATCCTTGAAGCCAATTTTTCTGCATGTGCAAATGCGTCTGGCACTGTTCCAGCACGCGCTCATCAACGCTGATCCCCACCTTCCCATCCATGCCAGGACTCTGTGTGCCTTGCTAGTGCGCCTCAATGACACATACATCAGCAGATTGACCTGCACAACGAATGTGAGGGCATTGATGCCCCATCCAAGGCTGCACACTCTGGCTTCTTCATATCCGTCGTCCGATGCATTCGCCAAGCCGATTGATGCGCACAGCAAAAGGACCGCAAAAGCTCTCCCTGGAGAGCTCTGGGGCTCTGAGTACATTGCGGCTTGGTGGCTCGAAGGCTCCCTGCCGGGAATATCGCCCACAGTGTCAGAAGGAAGGAACCGTATGAATTCTATGCTCGCATATTGCAATATGCCAAATAATACCAATTGCATACTGCAAGAAGTGCCAATTGGCGCCGCCGCACTTCCCTATATCCTTCATATGCGTTTTGACAACAAACATATGATGTAATGGCTCTTCTGCACAACTGCACAAACGCCCAGGGGTTCCTTATGCAGTCCCAAAAGCCAGAGGCGCCTCTTTGCAGGGCACGTGCAGCATGTTACAAACCTTCTATTCCTGAAAAAGTGCAAATATAAAAGCACAACAACAGTTGCCCCCACAGTTCTCGTTGACACAGCCGCAGCGGCAAAACCTCACACGTGGAGTCTTTCTGCAAGAAGATGGGCCACCCTAGGGGATTTGGCCGAAGCACGAATGGAGCCAGAACCAGGCCGCGAGTTTGGGGGTGCTGCCTCAGTGGGATGCATCTCCATTTGGTTCAAGTTATACCTTAGGAATGCTGAACCTCTGTCGAACAGACGCAGCATGACGGCCTGAGCCAAGAAATCACATATCGTGCATTGCCAGCGATCGCCCTGATAGATAAATTGCAGGAGGCAAAACCACGTGCCTCGATGTGGATACTCGATTTCCACCAGGATCCGCCGGCATTGGTGTTGCCCACTCACAATTTGCTGCTGCTTCTCCAAATCCGCACGGACTAGGCGTCACACCCGCACCTCATTCTTTCCACAAGCTTGAGTATCTGCTGGCGATCTCACCTGTCTCCGCAACAAGGACCCCGGGGTCAGATTGCATCATGAGTTACAGACGAGGTCCGCCGGAACGGAGGAGATTCTCCGCATGTGCCTCCCTTCACATTGCGTCCTTTTTTGCGTCAAATATCTTACGCTGAATGCTGGTTTGGGAATGCACTACATTTTGTTTTCTATTCATGCAATAGTATGCCCGCTACGGAAATTTACAGTGCGGGTGTCGCAAAACGTATCAAACGCAAAACGCAAAACATATTCAACAAGTGTTGAATTCTAATCTTTTCGGAGAAGTAGCGGCCGCAATCTGCGATCTGCGTCCAGCGGACCTTCAACCTGACCATCGCCACACCCAGGAAGCTGGGTGCGCTGCGTGTACAGGGAGGAGTGAGTGGCTGGATCCAATTTTCAGTGGGTAAGCTCCCAGCAAAGAAGGGCAAAGAAAATTGCAGTGATACAGGCTGGGCTCTAGCTCAAGCGTGTGTAAGAGGCGATCGTTTGGAAACCTGACACTCTTGAGTGGGTCGAGGAGGGGCGGCTGCTTCATGACATAGTCGTTGATGCATAGGCTGCCTGCCAGGAAGCCACGGACAGGCAGGACGCGAAATCGGACATTGATCGATTTAATTTGCATGTCGTTGAGGTTGTTATCAGTAAAGTGGCGCTTGCATTTAAAAACGAGTATTTAGGCGCAAAAGAAAAACAGAATACCAGTATTTCCCATTTTGTTATTTTGGCCATAACCACATTTCCAAGCCCGGCTGACAACGCCATTTTCATCGGCACCCTCCATTTTGTACATCTGTGTGATGCCATAATCCAACATTGCAAAGGAGATGCTATTTGGAATGGGCGCCATCAACGACAACTGACAAAGTGCGAGCCGACATTGGAGCAAGCTTCCGTGCACACTCGACGACCGGGGATATGCGGCGCCGCTTCGCGCTTCAGCCAGGCGCCACAGCGACGCTGCCGCAGACCACAGCGTGCAGCGAGGTCAAAACATTATTGGCAATCGACGGGTCGACCATCTTGGCGACAGCCGAAGCCTTGGCAAGCAACAAGGAGCAGTTTCCCGCCATCGCTACCCGCACCTATGTGGAACATTGTGACTGGACGCCTAGCAGGGGGGCGGTGGCGACGCACGATGTCCAAAACGTTCCGGATAGCAGGAAACATTCCCTGAACAGGAAACAAGCGCTACGGCGCGCAGGTGACGCGACTTTTCATGTGTCCGACAGCTCACAGCAGCGGCTGGTGTCAAGGTTTGGCTGCGGTCCCTTGCAGGGATTTGGGAAAGGACGGCGACGGGCACAGATGATGATTTCCGATACGGAGAGGGCATGGCAACGTGTCGTTTGGGGAGACGTGTGGCGCTTGAAGGTGGGTCGAGAACGGTGATGGACTGGCCACAACGTTTGGCTGCGGCGCGCCTAAGTGCAGAGCCGATCGCGATAGGGTCCGCCGAAAGGGAGGCTGCGCGAGGTCCCACTGCGCCCTTACGGCTCGAGGCTGCTTTGCGGTCCAGGCGCTGTCCGTCAGGCCACGGCGCGACGACGAATGCCGCTTACCCGAGACGGGGAGGCGTCGGACGGCTGAAACCATGCGAGGGCCTGCCGCAATGGAAGATGGCAAGAGAGCCAACAGAGGTCGACCAGAGCAGGTGCCGCGATCGCGCCGAATCAGATTCAAAACGCAACGCATGGCCCCCCTAAAGCTGTACAGCGTCCAGGTTTTGTGGTCTTTGGGCACTGTGCGCAATGGGCAATGGGCGACGGGCCCAAATGCACAAGCACCACCGTGTGCACCGGACCGCGGAAGCTCCCGGCAAGCTCTCTTCACCGGGCGACTTGGAGGACTGCACACACGCGAGGTGTCACCGCAGACTCTGCCACCGGTTCCCTCACGACCCCTCGTTGCGATGCACCATTGCGAGCGCCGTCGCGCATCAGCAGGATCACCTCGGGGCGGTCCCCAATCGCCGCACCTCAACGGCCGCCCCTCGACGTTGCACCGCCGCTCTTCACGAGGCCACGGCTCAGCCGACTCCCCAGGCCCCAAGCACCGGAACGGGCAAGGCACGGCTGGGCTAGTCCTAAACCACGACTCGGAAATGCACTTGGGGGCACTTATATGCTCGCAGCGGGAGATGGTAGAAGTAACGTCAGCAGACACGGCGCGCTCTTTCACGATGGTTTCATCGTGCGTGGGACCCAGTCGATTCTGATCACCCGCAGCTTGAGTGCCAGGTCACGGCAACGTGGGCAAGAAGGTGGTCCAGGTGAATCCCCTCTCCGCCTGCGCAGCCTGACTTGTCTGGCCTTCGTATGACATGGCATCGACGAGGATCCTTCAGGGGACACGGTGCTCGCTCTGATACAATACTGGTTCGTGTAACAAGATCGGGGCCCCGAGCATTGCACGCATTGTGCTCCTATGACGTATCCTGGGCCAGTAGTAATGGTTTGTGTAACAGTTACACTGTGACCCAAACTCGCTGCCTGGGCTGTCACATCAATCGTGACGATCCCTAGCAAAGCTTTCAGCTTTCGTTGAGTATTCATGACTCGTCTATAATTTCAGATACTTGAAAATCCAAACTTTAAAGAGCTTTCTCTATTCTGAAGCTTGCATGCTTTTTCAAACACGCAAGCGAAGTACAAACACTGCACAGTGAAATGTGCTTCGAAGCAACTACAAAGCACCGTGTCAAGGGCTGTCCATGCAGAGAGCAATCACCGCAGTCGCCCACAGCTTTGTTTGAGATACGGCAAGGCGAGCTGAAATGAAGCGCTGCACTTTAGCGCGCCATGGCAGCTGGTCCGCACAGGCGGACACTGCTGAACTGTCACCAAGGGGAGAGGTACGCTTTGGCCATGTGGTATGCGTTGTAGATGCGCCCTGTTCTGACCAGATGCCGCTGGGGAACGTTTGGATATCAAGTGGAATTCGGGACGTCAACACTAACCATGCAGATATTTCGCTTGAAAGGCAGGGCGCGAATCGATCAACAGTAGAAAGCAGCCTGTTTGCGATGCCAATTGTGATGCCATTTGACACAAATTGATGCCATCGCAGCCATTTTTAGGCCATCGCAGTCACTGTGACGGCATCACTTTGTGTCGAAATGGCATCGCAGTTGGCATCGCAAACATGCCGTTTTCTGCCAGTGGATGATGCAGACCAGTGCCGACTTGGAAGGGAGGGGCTTTTAGCGGCTGTCGCACGGGCGTGGCTCCGCAGCAGAAGTCGGCTGCGAGACTCCAGGTAAGGGTTGGGCATAGTTCGCACAGACCGATCGTGAGCATTGAGGATTATCAGCTGGTCGCCATGGCAGGGCGCTGCGCCACAGCCTACAGGGACATGCGCTCCATGGAGCTGGCCACCCCATGAGGAGGGCAATTTGCAGGCAACGTCTTTGAAGATCGGATGCGCTCAGACAACCCATGTTTGGGCGATGTAGGGAACGAACACTCACAGCTGGTCAGCTGCGCATGCGCAACGAAAATGAGAAATCTGGGATAAATAAATCCCAGCCCTTTAGAGTGCCTCTTCACGGCGAACGCCGTTGGGCACAGCCTGGGGACGCCTCTTGGCTGGCCTGCCTCACTTTGTCGGGCCGATATGGCCAGATTCATGGTCTGGATCGACTTACCCAGCTGGGGCCAGCGGGCTTCCATGCCCACCTGTCGCCGCTGTTCCCCCGCGCCTACAACGTCCTGAAGCGCGCCGCATGGCTCTTCACAAACTCTTTGAGACTGGAGAGATTCGGCGTCCATATCCGCAGCGCCTTGGCCGTCCTTGTGCCGTTCTATTCTTGTACGATGTCCGGAAGCTTCCAATATTGGGAGATGTCGTGAGACGATTTCCTGATTTGCTGAAAAGCGGTGACGCCAGTTCTCCTGGGCCCCAGGGACTAGTAGGGCCGCCCGTTCGACGCGCTACCTCAGCAGCTTGGCTCCCAGAGTTTCGATCCACACGTAGCTCCACATTGTGCAGCGATTCCACACTGAAACGTTTGTCGTGTGCATCTGTGGCGCCCTGCTGGACAACCTGATGCAATGCGATCGCCAAAGCCGCCCGATCTTGGGGAATACGGGCGGATAGACATCATGGTGGGTTTCATGTCTGGAGCCAATGGCGGTGTTATACGAAGGCTGTATGCGCGAGTACGCGTTGAAGCCGCGCAAAGGGATAATACGCGGTGAACTTATCAGGAATTTAGAAACATTCACCTTGATTGTGTGTCGATTATGAAGGAGGAGGTCAAGCCGGCAGTGGCGATGAAGGTGACTCTTAAATAGGCAGTGGGGGTGGCCTTAGCACCAGATACCTCCTGGGAGCACCCTGTGGCTGTACGAGGTGGCAGCATCTACTGGTTGCGCTGGATGGCAGTTGTTATTGATGCCAGTGCCTACTGATCTCACCGGCGGCATTGATGTGACTACATCTGGATAGTAGATTTGTATTTCTGGTGCAAAAATACTTCGCGATGCAATGCGAATCATATGAAAATAGGAAATTGATGCGCAAGTGGACAGTATTCCCATTGGCAGTCATTTTTTCTGTTGTGTACAAATCCCATGGATGCATTGGCTAAAGCTGCCAAATGTGTTCAGCATACGAACTCCACAAATGCCATTCCCACACATAGCCATCGACCAAGGAACACACAAAAAAAATGGTCAATTCAGGGTTGGGTATTCTGCAGCCGTGATAAACTTGTCCCTCAGGACGCACTTCGTGTCTCCCGCACCATAGGCCCTCCTCACAGCCTCCCACCATGGTACTCCAGTGAACAGAAATCCGGTGGCGACGATGAACATGTCGCAAAACATTGTCGCTGCCAACACGGGGACGATAGTGAGCAGCCAATAGGCCAATTTGCACTCTCCGCCTTCAATGGACCCGCCACAGAAATCGCTGAGATTCCAGATGCGCTTCAACGCCAATTCCTTGCAACGAGCTTCAATATCCTCCAAATCTGCTCCTTCTATAAGGCAAAAACGGCTGGATAATCCTGCCGCAGCATATTTTGCAGCGCTCAATGGCAGATCCTTCGTGCCCAGCCTAGGTGTGGCGTATGCGGCACCCACAATGTCTGACAGTTTGACCATCCACAACAGCGTCCCGGCCGTGTTCGCAAAGGCCAGCAGCGCATTTGTAACCATCGCCAAATGCATCGAAATGCTTCTCATTCTCTTTGCGCCCGGCAAGTTATGCATCCGTGGTGCATACGCGGCTGGGTGTCTTGCATTTTTTACCCTTGAATACGAGGGCATGTGATGGCGCATCCCAACACCCAAGACGATTTGCATCCATGTACATTCCTACAATGAGGTTCGGCCTCACTGAAGGACCTTCCGCCAGACAGAATCGCCGACAGCCAATCCATGCTGCGCTCACCCAGGTAAGGCGTCCCATCTCCTGTAGTACATTGTGAATCGAGGAAGTTTCCCTCCTTAGCCCTTGCCTCATTGAATAGATCTTTGAAGCGGACTGCCCTGCATGTGCAAATACTCCTCGCGCATTTCCAACATGCACTCATCAGCGCTGATGCCCACATGCCCGTCCGTGCCCCATGCGGCACAGAGTTGTACAACTTTGAATAGCTTGGAGTTGCCATTTGCAGCTGCTGCAACCAGCTAGAACTGCACACACATTTCAAAGGTGCTTACGCCCCATCCAAAGGCGGCACATTCTGGTTTGGTCATAACCGATGCAGTTGCCAAACCAGCGGGTAACCAGCGGAACAGAACCATACAAATTTTCTGTGAAATGAGGAGCAGACTGCAGTGCATGATGTCTTGATGACCTGCGGCTTGAACCTGCCTGCCAAGGCAACGCGCATATCATCATCAGGAAGGGGAGAGAAGAGAAGTGAAGGTCACAGCCTGGCTCCATTGTGCCGCAATCCATCTCTTTTGTACTAGTACATTTTCTTCACAAAGATTCGTGACCTTCGCTCTTCAGCACACCTCAGCAGATCCAGTGAATCCTAATGGACCCATCCGTTTGCAGGACACCTAGGGCAGGTTGTATACAGGATCTACGTAAATCCTTCTGGAAGAAATGCAGCTATGAATCCCACAGACACAGCTGGCCCCCGGATCCTTTGTGGACCTTGCCACAGCTTTCAAGCCATTCATATGGGGGTGTCCATGGAAAATGTGCTTCATTCTCTGGAACACCGCCCAAGTCATGTAGGCGGCACCGGTTAATGTGATGTGTTGTTGATCATCGCCCAATATAAATGGCATATATCCACGTGAATGTTTCTTCATTTAAGCTAAAAAATGAAGTAATGTTCAAACAATAAATCGGAAAACTGTGCATACTTTCATGTTGGTGGGCTAGAATAGTGTCGAGCAGATGCAACTAAGCAAGAAATTAGGCAATTGTCCTCGTTGGGGTCTCTTTTGAGACAAAGAATGCGGGAAATGCGTTATGTGCCCCAGTGCGGGCAATTGATCATCACGGCCTGTCGACATTGGCGATGCAAACTCTAACCCGTTGCTGATTCTCCAGATGGGTGTACAGTAGTCGGGCAGCTATAAGTGCACTATTGTGATTGATCTTTCTGCGCTTCTCATAGTTTCCTTTCGCACGCATTTTCATCTGCTAGCAATGGCACGTTGGAAAACTGTCGCATATTCTGGATATATTTCTTCTGTCCGGAAAATGGCGCTTTCTGTTCGAGAGTTTAAATTGATATCACGCACTTATCTGTTTCGAAAAAAAATCGATGGCACCTAGCAAACTCACATGTGATGATCTAATCAAAATTTCAAGCAAAAGCATTGAAATTGCGCAAATGGCAGTAGCTTGAATCCGCACAGTGCGGTCGGAACGTCGGAGGATCTCAAGGTCGGGGCTGGGGACCCCCAAAACAGGCACCGAAGAGGGTGGCATTGCAATTGGCGTTGCGAACCAAAAAAATAGATATCTGCTGCCATTGTTGAATATCAGTTCGGAGCCGTCCCTCAGACGAGGTGAGACCGTGTTTACGGGCTTATAGCTACCCGATCGCCGATACCCACCGTGGATTTCACCTTCCAACCAGGTGCACATCCGGAGATCGGAAATCCGAAAATCGGCCGTGATCACGATCGAGTTTCCTTTCAGCGCACTCCGCCACCCCGGGCGGTGTGCACGAGCCTGGTAAGGCCACCGTGAAAAGTTTGGAACGAAGGCGTTCGCGTACTTTTGCACAGAATCAGAAAGATCGACAGAAATGGCTTCCCAGAGGGCTGCTGGAGCTGTTCACGGCGCTTTGAAAGTCGCCACCGTATGAAACTTCAGACGCTAACCACGCAGGATACTGAAAGGCTAGCCGCGCAGACATTAAGCATTTTCCGTCCAGGCTTGTTATTTACGTTTATGTTCTGACGTTTACATTTGTGTGCGCAAACACGCAAATTTGCAAAAGAATATATTTTGCAGCTGTTTTTACGTTTGTACGGCTCGTTGTGACATCCGGGTTACACGATAGAAGTTGTGTACAGTGATCAGTACTCCGCCTCTTTGAGCGCCTGAAACACGTCGTCCACTTCCCACTCGTCAAGGGCCACGCTGGAGTGGAACAAAATACGTTTTCTGCCACTGTGCATCTGGATGCCATTCCCCGGAGTCCCGAAGGCTGTATATACTGTCCTTGGGTACATGGGGCTGTTTTCACGTTGTATTTAAAACCGATTGAAAGCCACCAGGCTCCCAACCGTTTGCAATAGTTCTCTCTGGCTGTGCGAAGGGCAGCCAAGCCACCAGGCTCCCAACCGTTTGCAATAGTTCGCTCTGGCTGTGCGAAGGGCACTTGCAGTGCGTGCAGACAACCCCTCACGCTTCCCCCGGAGCATCGACTTGCAGAGCGCCCTTGCAGGAGCCAGGGCACCGTGACCTGCTGCGAGAAGTGGTCCGTTTGTCATCCGGGAATGGTGATATGGATGGCCCTTGCAACCAGTTTTTTGATGCGCTTTCTGTCAACTTGCTGAAAGCCTCGCTCATGAGCAATTCATTAGCAGTTTCTGCCCTGATGCCATCAGTGCTAGCGCACAAAATATAACAGCCTATCAATTGTTCAGCTCTACCAAATCACGGCTATTGCTTCTTGCAAGACGCTGGTGTCCGCGTTGCTGTAACTCCATACAAGTTCTGGACGATGGAGCACATCTATCTTTGGATGATGAGACGAGAAGACTTAACTGTTGTTGATATATTGGACGTTGGACACCGTGCCACACCCCTGCCCAATATAATCAGTAACTGGTGAACGCGACACTGCAGAGACAGGTTGCCGGCTTTTCATGTTGCTGTCTCGGCTGCCGGCGGTATCGCGCGAAGGTTGTTGGACTGAGGACTAGATGGCCGGGCGGGGTCCTACATCCGGGGTTGCGTTCCCAGATTGACCCCACATCAGCTGTGTCCGCTACCCCTTTACGGCATATTTCCTTCCCTGTGGTTTATTGGAACCAACATGTCTGGAAATTTTCCTCACGCCTAGATTCCTTTACCTGCCAAGCCTAGGATCACGTGTCTTTCGATGCATGTCAAGGCCGCGGTCAATTACGTAAAGCTCCTCTCAAGTAAGCCCACAGATCCCCAAGCGGACTTCATACAAATGCTTCAATTCAAATTCCAAACTCGTGTAATGAACAAGTGCATTAGCATGTTTGGCACCAGAATGTGAGGTTTATAGTCGAAACTTCTAAAGGCCTTGCGTCAGTTTCTAGGAATTTCAGAATTAAGGATTGAGATGCAAATTTCCATTTTGCCGCTCAGCTACAGAAGGAACCTTCACCAATGGCGTCTGTGCTTCCGTTTTCTTTCCTTTGGGAAAGCTCCATATGGCATTCCTTTCAGAGTGAATCACGCGCGTCTCATAGTTAGCTACTGGTATTCAGTTCTAACGCATATCTCAAAGTATGGTATGGCTTGGCAAAGCCGTTAACGAATTAATGCATCCGAATGCATTCATTTATGAATCAGTTGAACCGGATTGCTTCGCTGATCGTGTCATGTGCCTCTGCTGAGCTGAAATCGTCTCGCAGTATCTGCCATATGGTACTACTATCAACCTGCGCTGTCCCTTCAATGTTGAGCAAGCAGCCCAGGGCACGGTTAGTCCACCAGCTCAAATTACGCAAAGCGATGTGAATAATGTATTCTTTGAAGAAATCATGAAAATCTTCAACAAATAGTTCTCAATTGTATAAGCGATCTGCTGTTCCCGGACCAGACTCAGGGCGCGCGGTCAGGAAAGAGAGTCGACGTGATGTATGGGAGAATAACATGCCCGTCGACGGGGGGCATAAAACCGACAAGGGAAGAACTTGGGCTGGGTGCCGGTTTCAGTCAGATGTCGGGAGTCAACGCTTACCCCACAGGTTCCCTAATGCCCGGCTTCCGGGCAGGCCGCGGCGTGGTAGTTCGATGGGGAGCGGAAAGAATCGAATATACAGGTGTCTGGTGAGCCTGAAGCGGTTGCCGAAGATTGCTGAGCGCGAGGACACTCCAGGTCCTTTTTCCGCGAGGCTAGGGAAGGCGACTGGCAAGCAACGAGATCTGCCAAGGAGGCACACTGAAACAACCAGTGCTTGGGCGGTGCTGATGACGAGCTCATCCAGCTATCATAGCTGAGCTATGCCCAGGCGGCAGGACTTGCGTAATGAAACCAAACATGAGGGAGCACGTCTTTGATGCTAAACGCCGTTGGCCACCATCTGGGCGCCGTTTCGCCGCTCATCTGCGTCATCATTTTCCGCCCATCTGCCTGTCCCACGGCTTAGACCGGCTCAAACATATTCGTGAACACGGGCTTCCATCCCCATCTGGTTCGAATATCCCTCCTTGCCCACCACCTTCTAACGCCCGTGGTATGGCAACAGACCACCGGCATTCGGCGTTCAGATCCCAAACAGCTTAGCCAGTTTTGCGGCGTTCAAATTCCTGCATGATTTCCACAAGCTTCCACCCATAAGAGATGTTGTGAGACGGTTTGCTGATGTTGAACATGTTAAACATGGGCGGCGGCATTTCCTGGGGAAGGGCTGTCTGCTTGCCACATTGCCTTAGCAGCTTTGCGCCGGAAATCCTGATCCACGTGGAGCTGCACATTGTGCAATGGTTCCGCACCGGGATGTTTGGCACGGGCGACTGCGGCACGCCGGTAGAGAATCTGGTGCACCACAGATCCCTAAGGGTGCCCGGTCTGGGTAGGAATATGGACGGATAGACACTCCAGTGGATTCTATGTCGGGGACGAATGACGGTGTTGTATCGAGATTGAATGTCTAAATTCACGTGGGGACTGCGAGTAACTGAAAATTGAGGTGCAGTTATCAGGAATTTGGGCCAGCAATCATGGTTTCTTGTCAATCATGGAGGAAATCATGCCAGCGGTGATGACGAAGATGGCTGTCCTGCGCGCAGCCAGAAGGGACTATCGTTAGTGATTTGAGAGCAGATGGGCTCATGTACACATCTGGAAGTCTGTTTCCAGCTGCTGATCGAATATAACCAGGCTACCGACCTGCGATCGCTTGCCAACCTGAGATCTCAAGTTGCAACATAACCATGGTGCGTCTGGCGGATCAGTATCACTGCCCGCACCTGTCCAGGACAGGATGACTGGAGGCCCAATAAGGCGAGGAGTGGCGACGCACAATATTCCGGATAATGGAAAACGTTCCACTAAAGGGAAGGACGCGCTGCTGCGCGTCCGTGAGGTATTTCAGCTGTCCGGCAGGTCGGGGCAACGGCTGGTGTCTATGCTCGGCTGCGGTCCCTTGCAGGGAATTGGGAAAGTTTGGCGGCGGGTACATCAAATACTTTTGGAAACGGATCCGTTTCTCCAAGGCCCCCTCGGCGACTTGTTGCATTGCCTTCTCCGGAGAAGGCAATGCAGCGAGTTGCCGAGGAGGGCTTGGAGCAATTCAAGGTCAGCCGAGAACGGGGATGGCTTGGCCGCGACGGTCGGCTGCGACGCGATGTATTGCACTGACGATCGGCAATATGGTTCGCCGAAAACGGGAGGGTGTGGGACATCCCGCAGCGATCTTACGACTCGAGGCTGCCTTTCGGGCTCAGTTGCCGCCCGACAGGCCGCGGCACGGGGACAAATGTTACCTGCAGCAGACAGCGAGTGGTGACCCGGAAGGCTGACGGCTGGGACCATAGGAGCGCCGGCCGCATCGGAGGAGCGCACAGAACCAAGGAGGGCCGACCAGAACAGTTGCTGCAGCTGAGCCGATTCAGATTCTGAGCGCGAACCTGATCTCCTGGAAAAGCAGTGGAGCTTCCAGGTTTTGGACACTGGGCGCAATGGGGAAATGGGGCATGGACCCAAATGCACGTGCACGGCTTTCCGCACCAGACTGCGGAAGTTCGCGGCAAGTTCCTTAAGGCGGACGACTTGCAGGACTGCACGAGGACTGCACGGCTCATTGTTCTTCACACCGTTTTCCACATTGTCCACCACACCTGGCGGTTTGGCATGTACGATCCTGTGACGTCGATAGAGATTCTGGTGGACTACTGGCGCCAAGGGCACCCGATGTGTGGAAGAAATACGGGCAGATACATAGCGCTGTGGGTTCCATGTCCAGGACAAATGGCGAGGTTATATGAAGGTTGACTGTCCGAATGCACACGCAAGCTGCGCAGAGGGACAAACTGTGGTGCAGTCATCGATAATCTGGGCACAGTCACGTGGACTTCGCGTCGGCCATGAAGGAGAAGTACATTGGGGCGGCGAATGGCGAAGATTACCCTACTTTAGGCTTCTGGGTAACATAAGGAAGACAATATTTGGAAATGTATACGCTCAGCGTCAAATGGATGCTGAAGGGGATGGGGGGTGGGGATTCGGGCTGTGGACGCCAAGGTATTATACAATTGCAATAGAATCACAATCGTGCAAGAAGCGGACCAAAACCTCTTGGAGTCATCGGTATACACACTTCAAATCACTAGAAGAAAAACGACCAAATAACATATGAACACATATGAACCCTTCATCAGTGTTATGCAAGCTAAAAACACGAAATTAGCACGTAAACTTTGTACACGCTGTAACAAGTGTTATTTGGACTTTTTCCTGGTTAATGGTACACAGGATTCCTATGTGCACACTGCATACAAGCAAGCGTTTTTATTGACGTTGATGCATCAGTTTGAAAGAAAAAGGAAACGCGAAAGAAGCACATTAAGCAGGGCGTTGTGATTGCAACCCTACTCACACAAAATCTGGCAATTTACTTGCAGTGTGCGGGGACACAGCCTTCTGTTTAGCATTCGCAGAAGCTCAATGAATCCGGCTCGTTTGCTGCGACGTGGCCCCTTTGATCAGACACATGTGCACAAGGTCCGTGAAGCAATGCTTTACAGATTGCAGAAGCGCAACTGTGGGCATGAGCGTGATGCAATGACGTGTCTGCCAGCTCGCTACATTAGCCACCATCAAAGCGGGCGGGTGTGTGTGTGTGGCATCCACCCAGCGTTTGAAAGCGGTTTACCACCAGAGGCTTGTGTGTCTGGCCGCGCGAAGCTGTTGCGGAAATGTCCAACGCCCACGGCGCTTGGCGGGGCGCTCGGGTTGGGGCGGTGTAAGCAACACAAACGCTTGGAATTGTGGAACGAAGGCAAGCGGGATTGGGGGCGACCACAGCGCCCTCAACGTCAGCGATCACAGCACACACCAAATTTCCGCGGCTGCTGCAGCGGATCTCTCTGGGATCGCGAGAGACAGCCGGCATGAACTGCCGTGGGAGCGAAGATGCAAGCTGTGACGGGCGACCACACATTGCGCTATCCCTTGTGGCGCCATGGGATTTCGCTGGACAGCAATGGCGGTGCAATTTTTGTGTATTGGAATACACTTTCATTATATATTACGACAGCCAGCAAAGCAATTAGAAAAAGAAGGGTGTCCAAGCTAGCGTCCATTGGTGTGGAGCGTACTATACTCAAAACGGTGCCTTTCTTTAGAGATAGAGGCCTCTCAGCAGCCCTTAATATCTGTGGTCGATTGCAGTGGTCTATTCTATGCGATTAGCGGCAGAGCTCGGTGAAAGTGCATGTCGACCTTTCGCGCAACAACGCTGCGTCTGCATCACGCCGTGGACATGTATTTCTGTGGGGGTAATACGTCGGGATTCCATGAAAGTCGTCAACAATAGGCACTGACATATGTATTTCTAGATTTCATTCCTGCATAAATTCGTGCTCTCGGTCGAGCGCAGATGCCATGGGTGCATTTGCCCGAGATTCGTCTTTCAGCTGTGAGGCTGTTCGGGATAATTCTTAGACACAAAGTGTATCCAGAATGCACTATCCACAAACCGCATCCCCAATCTTCGCCACCTACCAATAAGCATCAACGAACTTGATCAATTCAAGCTCAGAAACTCCGCAGCGGTCGTGATGCTGTCCCTGAGGACGCACTCAGTGTCTCCCGCATCGTAAGTCCTTTTCACAGCCTCCCAATACGGTACTCCAGTGTACAGAAACCCGGCGGCGACAATGAACATGTCGTAAAACAATACCACAGCACAGACGATCGCACTAGGAACGAAACCAACTAAAGCAGCTATTTTAAATGATGAGGGGTCTTCAGAAAACCGGATCAAAACCAATACAAAGAGCGCCACCAATCCCGAAGCGGAAAACATTATCCAGCAATATGGCCAGAAGAATATGGCATAGCCAATGGCGGCGAAGGTGCCCGGGATGACATAGGGATAAGTCAAAAGCAGTTCCACCAGGCATGATGCTCTC
This sequence comes from Ostreobium quekettii, assembly GCA_905146915.1. Taxonomy (NCBI): domain Eukaryota; kingdom Viridiplantae; phylum Chlorophyta; class Ulvophyceae; order Bryopsidales; family Ostreobiaceae; genus Ostreobium; species Ostreobium quekettii. The sequence continues at coordinate 290,615 of CAJHUC010000280.1, forward strand.
GACGTGTCCGTGCCTCCGCGTGTTATCCAACACTCGCCGAGTTCTCCACGATGTTTCACAAGCCACCATGTGCAGTTTTCCCCTTCGTCGGATTCGCCGCACAAATCTCTGAGATTCCAGATGTGCTCCAATATCAGGCGCTTGCAACGAGTTTGGACTTCATCCAAGTCCGCGCCTTCCACAAGGTAAAGACCAACCGGCAGTCTTCCAAGACGCCATTGCCAAAAACCCAATGTCAGAGCCTTCAGGCCTAATCTGGCTGTAGCGTATGCGGCACCCACAATGTTTGGCAGTTTGATCATCCACAGCAGCGCCCCAACCGTGTTCGAAACGGCAAGAAGTGCATTTGTCATCAAAACGATGCGAAACGACACGCTGCCCATCCTTCTTATGCCTCGCAACTTTATGCCGTCCTGGTGCGAACATGGCTGCGCATCTTGATTCTGCCCGCGGAAGATCATAGCATGGGGCTGCGCATCTCTGCTCCGCAGACGTTTTCTGTTCAAGTACATCCCTTCGATGATATTCAGCCTCATTAGAGGAACTTCGCCGGGCTGGGACATTGACAGCCAATCGACGCCGCGCTCATCTAGATAATCCGTCCCCTCACTTATGACCCGTTGTAAATCGAGAGCGTTTTCCTCTTTGGATCTTGCCTTATCTAGCAGGTCCTTGAAGCCAATTTTTCTGCCTGTGCAAATGCGTCTGGCACTTTTCGAGCACGCGCTCATCAACGCTGATCCCCATCTTCCCATCCATGCCAGAACTCTGTGTGCCTTGCTAGTGCGCCTCAATGACACATACATCAGGAGATTGACCTGCACAAAGAATGTGAGGGCATTGATGCCCCATCCAAGGCTGCACACTCTGGCTTCTTCATATTCGTCGTCCGATGCATTCGCCAAGCCGATTGATGCACATAGCAAAAGGACCGCAGAAGCTCTCCCTGGAGAGATCTGAGGCTCTGAGTACATTGCGGCTTGGTGGCTTGAAGGCTCCCTGCCGGAATATCGCCCACAGTGTCAGAAGGAAGGAACCATATGAATTCTATGCTCGCATATTGAAATATGCCAAATTATATCAATTGCATATTGCAAGAGGTGCCAATTGGCGCCGCCGCACTTCTCTACTTCCCTTATATGCGTCTTGACCGCAGACATACTTCCTCCGTCCCATACTAAATGTCCTCTACGAATTTCGGGGATCATTGCTCTATCATATATTATAGTTTTTTCAATGAAATTTTTTCCAAAGCTGTACCTATCTTTTAAGAGTATACGGTCAAAATTTTCAGTTAATCTATTGAGTATTTATAATTTGGCAGTACTTTTTAGCAAGGGTCCTCTTGCCAGAAACCATCGGTTGTTCAACGATTTTGCAAAAATGGCCATTATTGCTGTTTTGAGGAGCACGGCGGCGAAACAGAGCCGCCCATGCAAAACTATCCATGCCATTGAGACAGAAGATTGGCGTAGTGCCTATGAGAAAGTGTGGTGATAGGAATCGCGTTCCGAAGGCCCTGATGGTGTAGTTCGCCATAGCTTAGAGCTGAAATTCAGTGCTGGGTTGGTGGACCAGAGCTAACTTCCAAATTTTTGGGGCCAAGACTTTTCATCCTCTGTTGGTGTCGTCAAAACAGCAGACGGTGACTCCAAAACCCCTTGACAAGGCGACAAAGAAGTTGAAGCCCAGCACCGCATTCAGCAGCGGCCGATTGTGGGAATTGTTGTCAACGCCGAATTGGCGAAATTGGGTTTGCTGTGGAATTTGAAGCGGTTAGGCACGAGGCAAACGACTAGATGGCTAACGCCATGTCTCTTTCACAAACGGAAACTAGCTAGGTGGTGATGGATTGTGGACTGCACAAAAGAGGTGGTTGTTGGTGGCACCTTATGGATCGTGTGCCAAGCTGCCCGGGAAGGCCTCTATTCAAGGATCAATTGAGGCAAGATGCCCATGCAGAGCCACACAAATACCTTTGAGTGGTAGAGCGCACAGGGCCCAGGCTTGAGCGCCCTAGATCTTGGCTTATTCAGCTGGTGGCAGGTCCTTGCATCTTGGATCTAGGGTCGCAGCAAGTTCTGGCATTGTCGATGTTGCGACAATGCCTTTAGCAATGACGATCCAAATACTGTCGGCGGTGTTTGACAAGTGCTGTTCCCCGCAAGGGATGTCGCCCTTTGCCGCGGCAGTGGCAAAGCCATCCCCTTGGCTGCCCGGGACGGGAGCGACCCAGAACCGTGCGGATATCCAGCGGAATCGGAATCGGCGTGCCCATTTTTTTCCGAATCGAAAGGCAATTTCGAAGGTGCAGTTCAAGGAGTGGGACTGACCTTTTCCCCCAAAAATTGGCAGTTAGGGGTTTTGGGAATTAATCTTTCTGATTCTGACCTTGTCTTGTACCTTTTAAGCTTTCCTTGTAATGAATTTTGGACTTCAAATAGAGGACATTTAATATGGAACGGAGGAAGTATGATGTAGCAAGTATGATGGCAGCAAGCTTTTATGCACAGCTGCATAAACGCCCAGGGGTTCCTTATGTAGTCCCAAAGGCCCAAAGCGCCTCTTTGCAGGGCACATGAAGCATGTCACAAACTTTCGATTCCTGAAAAGTGCATATATAAAATCACAACCACAGTTGCTCCCACAGTTCTCGCTGACACAGCCGCGGCGGCAAAGCCCCACACATGGAGTCTTTGTTCCAGAAGATGGGCCACCCTAGGGGATTTGGCCGAAGCACAAATTGGGCCAGAACCAGGCCGGGAGTTTTGGGGTGCTGCCTCAATTGGATACATCTTCATTTGGTTCAAATTGTACTTTAGGCATGCTGAACCTCTGTCGAACAGATGCAGCATGGCGGTTTTAACTAAGAAATCACGTATCATGCATTGTCGGCGATTGCATTGATGGATACATTGCAGGTGGCAAAACCACGTGCCTCGATGTGGATACTCGATTGCCACCAGGATCCACCGGCATTGGTGACGCCCACTCACAATTTGCTGCTACTTCTCCAATCCGCATAGACCAGGCGTCCAACCTCATTATTTCCACAAGCTTAAATATCTGTTGGCAATAATATCATCAATTGTCTCCGCAACAAGGGCCCCAGGGTCAGTTTGCATCGCGAGTTACAGACAAGGTCCGTTGGAAGGGAGGAGATTCTCCGAATGTGCCTCCCTTTACGTAAAGGGATGTATACATGGCATCGTTTTTCGCGTCAAGTTGTCATACGCTGAATGCCGGTTCGGGAATGCAGTACATTTTTGTTCTATTCATGCAGTAGTATGCATGCTACGGAAAATTTACAATACGGGTGTTGCAAAACGTATCTCCGCACAAATTTCGAGTTCCAATCTTTTCGGAGAATTAGCGGCTGCAATCTGCGACCTGCGTCCAGCGGACCTTCAGCCCGACCATCGCCACACCCAGGGAGCTGGGTGCGCTGTGTATGCACGGAGGAGCGAGTGGCTGAATCCAGTTTTCAGGGGGCAAGCTCCCAGCAAAGAAGGGCAAAGAAAATTGTAGTGATACACGCTGGGCTCCAGCTCAAGCGTCTGTAAGAGGAGATCGTTTGGCAGCTGACACTCTTGAGTGGGTCGAGGAGGAGCGATTGCTTCATGACATAATCATTGCAGCATAGGCTGCTGGCCAGGAAGCCACGGATTGGCAGGACGCGAAATCGGACATTGATCGATTTAATTTACATGTCGTTGAGGTTGTTACCATTTTAAAGTGGCGCGTGCATTTAGAGACGAGTTTTTAGGCGCAAAAGAGGAAGAGAATACCAGTATTTCCCATTTTGTCATTTTGGCCGTATCCACATTTCCAAGCTCGGCTGACCACGCCATATTCATCGACACCCTTCACTTTGTACATATGTGTGATGCCATAATCCAACATTGCAAAGGAGATGCTATTTGGTGTGGGCGCCATCAACAACACCTGACAAAGTGCGAGCCGGCATTGGAGCAAGCTTCCGTGCACACTCGACGACCGGGGATGCGGCGCCGCTTCGCGCTTCAGCCATGCGCCATAGCGACGCTGCCGCCGACCAGAGCGTGCAGCGACCAAGGTCAGACCATTATTGGCAATCGACGGTCCGACCATCTTGGCGACAGCCGAAGCCTTGGCGAGCAACAAGGAGCAGAGTTCCCGCCATCGCTACCCGCACCTATCTGGGACATTGTGACTGGAGGCCTAGCAAGGGGGCGGTGGCGACGCACGATGTCCGGAACGTTCCGGATAGCAGGAAACATTCCCTGAACAGGAAACAAGCACTACGGCGCGTAGGTGAGGCGACTTTTCATATGTCCGACAGCGCAGAGCAGCGGCTGGTGTCAAGGTTTGGCTGCGGTCCCTTGCAGGGATTTGGGAAAGCACGGCGACGGGCACAGGTGGTAATTTCCGATACGGAGAGGGCACGGCAACGTGTCGTTTGGGGCGACGTGTGGCGATTGAAGGTCGGTCGAGAACGGTGATGGACTGGCCACAACGTTTGGCTGCGGCGCCTAAGTGCAGAGCTGGTCGCGATACGGTCCCCCGAAAAGGGAGGTTGAGCGAGGTCCCAGTGCGCCCTTACGACTCGAGGCTGCTTTGCGGTCCAGGTGCTGTCCGTCAGGCCACGGCGCAACGACGAATGCCGCTTGCCGGAGACGGGGAGGCGGTGGACGGCTGAAACCATGCGAGGGCCGGCCGCATTGGAATCTTCCCACTTGAGGGCAAGAGAGCCAACAGAGGTCGACCAGAGCAGATGCCGCGATCGCGCCCAATCAGATTCAAAACGCAACGGGTGGCCCCCGGAAGCTGTACAGCGTCCAGGTTTTGTGGTCTTTGGGCACTGGGCGCAAAGGCCAATGGGCGACGGGCCCAAATGCACAAGCACCGCCGCGTGTACCGGTCCGCGGAAGCTCGCGGCAAGCTCTCTGCACCGGGCGACTTGGAGGACTGCACACACGCGGGGTGTCGTCGTAGACTCTGCCACCGGTTCCCTCACTACCCCTGATTGCGCTGCATCGTTGCGAGCGCCGTCACGCATCAAGATGCTGATCAGCAGGATCGCCTGGGGGCGGTCCCCAATCGCCGCACCTCAACGGTAGCCCCTCGACGTTGCACCGCCGCTCTTCACGAGGCCACGGCTCAGCTGACTCCCCAGGCCCAAGCACCGGAGTTGGCAAGGCACTGCTGGGCTAGTCCTAAACCACGACTCGGAAATGCACTTGGGGGGACTTATGTGCTCGCAGCGGGAGAGGGTAGAAGTAACGTCAGCAGGCACGGGGCGCTCTTTCACGATGGTTTCATCGTGCGTGGGCCCCTGTCGATTCTGATCACCCGCAGCTCGAGTGCCAGGTCACGGCAACGTGGGCAAGAAGGCGGTCCAAGTGGATCCCCTCTCCGCCTACGCAGCCTGACATGTCTGGCCTCCGGATGACGTGGCATCGTCGAGGATCCTTCAGGGGACACGGTGCTCGCTATGATACAAATCTGGTTCGTGTGACAAGGTCGGAGCCGCGAGCATTGCACGCATGGTGCTCCTATGGGGCAACCCGGCCCAGTGGTACTGGTTTGCGTAACAGTTACACTGTCACCCAACTCGCTGCCTGGGCTGTCACATCAATCGTGACGATCCCTAACAAAGCTTTCAGCTTTCGTTGAGTATTCACGATTGTTCTATAATTTCACATACTTGAAAATCCAAACTTAAAGAGCTTCCTCTGTTCTGAAGCTTGCATACTGTTTCAAACGCGCAAGCGAAGTACAAACATTGCAAAGTGAAATGTGCTTCGAAGCAACTACAAAGCACCGTGTCAAGGGCTATCCATGCAGAGAGCAGTCACCGCAGTCGCCCACAGCGTTGTTTGAGATACGCCAAGACGAGTTGAAATGAATCGTTGCACTTTAGCGCGCTATGGCAGGTGGTCCGCACAGGCGGACACTGCTGAACTGTCGCCAAAGGGAGGGGTACGCTTTGGCCATGTGGCATGCGTTGGAAGTGCATACCATGTATGAGGTGCATACCATGGTCACACATACACAGCGCCGACTCGGAAGGGACGGGGCAGTTAGTGGCTGTCGCATGGGCGTGGCTCCGCAGCAGAAGCCGGCTGCAAGCGTCCAGGTAAGGATTGGGACCAGTTCGCACAGGCTGATCGTGAGCATTGAGGATCATCAGCTGCTCACCACGGCAGGGCACTGCGCCACAGCCTATAGGGATATGCGCTGCATGGAGCTGGCCACCCCATGGGGAGGGCAACTTGCAGGCAACGTGTTTGAAGATCGGATGCGCTCAAACAACCCATGTTTGGGCGATGTAGGGAACGAACATTCACAGCTACGCAGCCGCGCATGCGCAAAGAAAATGAGAATTCTGGGATAAATAAAGCCCAGCCCTTTAGAGTGCCTCTTCACGGCGAACGCCGTTGGGCACAGCCTGGGGCCGCCTCCTTGCTGACCTACGTCATCATGTCGGGAAGATCTGGCCAGATTCGTGGTCTGGATCGACTCACCCTGCTGGGGCCAGCGGGCTTGCATGCCCACCTGCCGCCCCTGTTCGCCCTCGCCTACAACGTCCTGAAGCGCGCGGCATGGCTCTTCACAAAGGCTCTGAGACTGCCGGGATTCGGCGTCCATATCCGCAGCACCTTGGCCGTCCTTGTGCCATTCAATTCTTGTACGATGTCCGGAAGCTTCCTGTATTGGGATATGTCGTGAGACGATTTGCTGATTTGCTGACAAGCGGCGACGGCAGTTCCTGGGTCCCAGGAACGAGTAGGGCCGCCTGCTCGCCGCGCTACCTCAGCAGCTTCGCTCCCACAGTTTCGATCCACACGGAGCTCCACATTGTGCAGCGATTCCACACTGAAACGTTTGGCGTGTCATCTGTGGCACGCTGCTGGATAACCTGATGCACTACGGATCGCCGAAGCCGCCCGATCTTGGGGAGGAATACGGGCGGATAGACATCATGATGGATTTCATGTCTGGAGCCAATGGTGTTGTTATACGAAGGCTGTATGTGCGAATGCACGCTGCAGGCACACAGAGGGACTATCCGTGATGAAGCTATCAGGAAATTGGGCACATTCACCTTGATTGTGTGTCGATTGTCAAGGAGGAGGCCAAGGGGGCAGTGGTGGCCAAGGTGAATATCAGATAGGCAGTGGAAGTGGCCTTAGAACCAGATGCCTCCTGGGAGCACCCTGTGGCTGTACAAGGTGGCAGTATCTACTCGTCGCACTCGATGGCAGTTGTTTGTTTGCTGCATTTATGGCAGTTATTGATGGAAATGCTCATTAACCTCACAAGCGGCATTGCCCTGTCTGCATCTGGATAATAGATGTATTCCTGATGCAACAGTACCTCGCGATGCTATGCGCATCATTTGAAAGTAGGGAATAGATGTGCAAATTCCTGCATATTATTTTCATGGCAATCACATTTTCTGTCGCGTTCAAATTCCATGGATGCACTGGCTAAAGTTGCCTTGCACCGGCGTTTTATTGCGTGCAAAATTTCTAATGCAAAGAATGTGTCCAGAATGCGAACTCCACAAACGCCATCCACACACATAGCCATTGACCAAGCAACACCAAACAAATTGGTCAATTCAGGGTCAGGAATTCTGCGGCGGTGGTGAGCTTGTCCCTCAGGGCGCACTCCGTGTCTCCCGCATCATTAGTCCTCCTCACATCCTCCCACTGCGGTACTGCAATGTACAGAAATCCGGCGGCGACGATGAACATGTCGCAAAGCATTGTCACTGCCAACAGGGAGGCGATAATAAGCATCCAATATGCGGATCCCAATTCACACTCAACGGCCACTGTGATTACCAAGGTGGCAGCTCTCCAGCCGCACGGCTAGATGGAATGTCGTAGCTAATGACGGCACCGGCAGCCCTGATGGAGTAGGGATGATTGAGAAACAATTCCAGCAAGCGTGGTGCCTTCGACCAGATCATGCCTCCTCGCACGAAACAAAACTCACCCTCGTCACCTCCTTCATAATTTCGCAAGCCACCATGTGCATTGTCCGCCTCCAATCCACGGACCTACCACATAAATCGCTGAGATTCCATATGTGCTTCAATGCCGATTCCTTGCAACGAGCTTGGATGTCTTCCAAGTATACCCCTTCTACAAGGTAAATACCGGTGGATACTGATGCCGCAGCATATTATGCAGCGCTCAATGCCACAGCCTTCATGCCCAACCTAGGTGTGGCATATGCGGCACCCACAATGTCTGACAGTTTGACCATCCACAACAGCGCCACGGCCATGTTCGAAGCCGCCAGCAGCGCATATGTGACCATCAACAAATGCAGCGAAATGCTTCTCATTCCCTTTGCGCCCCGCAACTTTATGCATCCCTGGCGCATACGCGGCTGGGCGTCTTGCTTTTTCCCCTTGTATATGAGTGCATGCGATCACGCATCCCAACACCCAAGACGATTTGCTTCCATGTACATTCCTGCTATGAGGTTCAGCCTCACTGGGGCACCTTCGCTAGACAGGGTCGCCGACAGCCAGTCCACGCTGCGCTCACCCAGGTAAGGCGTTCCATCTCTTATTGTCCATTGTAAATCTAGGAAGCTTTACTCCTTCGCCCTTGCCTCATCCAATAGATCCTTGAAGCGGACTGCCCTGCATTCGCAAATACTCCTGGCATATTTCCAACATGCACTCATCAGCGCTGGTGCCCACATGCCCGTCCACGCCACAACTCTGAATAGCTCGAAGTTGCGATCAGCAACCACTGCCACCAGCTAGAACTGCACAACCATTGCGAAGGTGCCTAAGTACCATCCAAGGCTGCACATTCTGGTTTGATCATAACCATTATCCGATGCATTTGCCAAACCAGCAGGTAACCAGAGGAGCAGAACCATACAAATTTTCTGTGGAATGACTTGCATACTGCAGTGCAGATGTCTTGATGACCTGCAGCTTGAACCTGCCTGCCAAGGCAACGCGCATATCATCAGCAGGAAGGAGAGAGAAGGAAAGCGAAGGTCACAGCGCTGTGGCTAGCCTGGCTCCATTGTGCTGCAAATACTTCGCTCCGGGAGAAATGCAACTCTGACGCCCACAGACACAGCTGGTCCCCGAATCCTTTGTGGACCTTTCCACAGCTTTGAAGCCATTCATATGGGGGTGTCCATGCAAAATATGGGTCATTCTCTGGGACCCCGCCTAAGTCATGTAGGCAGCACCGGTTAATGTGATGTGTTGTTGATCGTCGCCCATCAGCCCACATGAGTGTTTCTTCATTTAAGTTAAAAATGAGGTAATGTTCAAACAATAAATCGGAAAACTGTGCATACTTCCATGTTCGTGAACTAGACTAATGTCGAGAAGATGTAACAAGAAGCAAGAAATCAGGAAATCAGGAAAATTGTCCTCGTTGGGGTCTCTTTTGAGACAAAGAATGCGGGAAGTGCGCCATGTGCTCCTGTGCGGGCAATTGATCACCAGGGCCTGTCAACATTGGCGATGCACGTTTTAACCCGATGATGATTTTCCAGATGGGTGTGCAGTAGTTTTTATGCGCTTCTCATAGTTTCCTTTCGCACACATTTCCATATGCTAGCAATGGCACGTTGGAAAACTTTTGCATATTCTGGATATATTTCTTCTGTCCGGAAAATGGCGCTTGTTGTTCGGGAGGCCAAATTGATATCACGCACTAATTGCGAGCGAGCGAAGCGAGCGGAGCTTTATGGAGCAAAATTGCGATTTCGGCCGACCGCCAACCGCACACCGCGCATGCGCCGCCCCCTCCCCGTTCTTCCTGGCGCCGCGCGCCATGCGCGGGTGGCGCGCGGCGCGGACGCCGACCGGCCACTCGCACCCTCCCCCCGACTTCCTTGCGCCTCGCGCGGCGCGCGTGCGGCGCGGCGGGCGGCGTGGGCGCCGACCACCCACTCACGCCCGTCCCCGGGCTCCCTGCTCCGGCGCGCGGTGCGCGGGCGCGGCGTGGCGTGGGCGGCACCCCGCCTCCCGCCGGCTTCCCCCGGGTTTCCTCGGCCGGCACACGCGGCCTGCTGGCCTGGGCTTAGGCATGACTAAGGCGGGGGGGTCCGGGACACCTCTGGTGCCACGCGCCATGCGTGCGTGGTCACTTTTTCGCGTTACGCAAGTGAGCGTTATGCGGCTTCCGTAACGCCCATATTGGGCTTCTCGGGTCCTGCACTGGCACCCGGCGCACGGGTGGCGCACGGCGTGGACGCCGACCGTGCACACGCTGCCCATCCCTGGGCTTCCTTGACCGGCACGTAGGGCACGTGCGGCGCACCGGAGCATGGCCGCCGACCGGTCACTCATGCCCATTCCCTCCAGCTTCCTTGACCGGCACCCGGCGCACGGCATGGGCGCCGACCGCCCACTCACAGTCCATCCCCCCCGGGCTTTCTTGACCGGGGCGTGGCTGCCGTGAACCAGGCGGCACTTGGGCGAGTGGTCGGTGGTGGCGATTGCCATCGCCCACGGCCATGGCTCGAGTCGCGTCTAGGGGGGCGATGGGTGGGGGGTGTAGGGGTTGGGGGGCAGCAAATGCAAAAAAATCGGTTCGAGGCGATTGACGCAATTGGTCGCTCGCAGGCTTGGTTTTTACGCCGTAAAAACTGATCGTATTTACGTTTTTACGCGTAAAAACAGTTTTTACGTTTTTACGCGTAAAAATGCATAAAAATACGTAAATACAACGTAAAAACTGCCCGGTGTACATAAGGACAGTACATGCAGACTTGCGGAGTCCGGAGACTGGAAGCCAGACTCCCTGGAAGGGACAGAAAACGAGTTTTTGTTAAACACCATCATCGCCCTTGCCAAGGGCAAGGTAGACATTGTGTTGCGGGTGCTGGAGATGGTGGATGACTGATCATTGTGAGCAATTTTCATCGTGCAACCTGGGTGTCCCAGGGAGCCGTAAAAACGTAAAAATAGCCGTAAAAATAGGCCCTTTTGCAAATTTACGTTTTTACGCGTAAAAACGTAAAAGTAAAAACGTAAACGTAAACGTAAAAACCAAGCCTGGTCGCTCGATGCGATGTTCAGTTCGAGCAAGCTGAGCGGCCACTTTGAGGTGCCTGTTGGCGCCTCTTGGCCATAGACTAGAACGAATGGCGGCTTTAGAGGGGTGGGGCGGGTTGGTGCACATTCAAATTTTAAAATTCCGTCCATGGCGAATGACCCATTGGGTCAATCGCCATGGTCTTTCACCTCAAAGAGGCTTGGCGGCCTTGCTGCAGCGCTTTGAAGTGCCTCCTTGGCCGCCGATTGGAGGCAAGTGGCGTGGGGGTTGGGGGGAGGGAGGGAGGGTCAAGTTTGAAAATTGTGTTTGTGGCGATCGACCCGACGGGTCGATTGCTTTTCACTTGAGAAAGGTGTGCTAACGTCCCCAGGGCGGGTGCCTTGGAGCGCATTTTGGCACTTGCTCTTGTTCGGAAGAAAGTGGTTGTGGGTGGGTGGTCTTGGGATTAGCACGCGAGGCATGCTAGGTTCTGCAAGTCTCCTACAATTTGGCAAATGGATTGCAACTGATGTGTGTGTGCATGTGCACCACTCGAGCGAGCATGGTTGCGCGAGCTATGTGTATTTTCTATTCCTTGAAAAAATTGGTAGCAACTAGCAAACTCACATGGGATGCTCTAGTCAGCATTTCAAGCCAAAACATTGAAATTGCGCAAATGGTAGTGGTTAGCTCCACAATCAGGTCACCGTATTTGGGGTGTCCCCCCCCCCCTGTCCCGTCCCCCCCCCCGTGACACCCCACAGATTCAAATTGGCGTGCTGGAGCGAGTTTTGTTTGACTAACCTCAAATTTTGAGCACGCCTTGCAAATCCGGCTCAGATGCCGTAGTCCAAATTTCGTGTCCAAATTCAAAGTTCCCGCTCCGCAATAGCCTTCCACGCAACGGGACAGGGTGTCCCAGGAAAATCACACATACACATGGACACCACAGCTTCAAATTGGCGTTCTGGAGCGGTTTTTACTGCGATTGACTTGAAATTTTGACTGCGTCTTGCACATCCCGCTTAAATGACGTGGTTCAAACTTTGTGTCCAAATTCGAAGTTCCTGCTCCGCAATAGCCTCCCGCGCAACGGGACAGGGTGTCCCAGGCATGTCACGCATGTCCCGCCCTTGGGCGCTGGATGGGCGCGGTGGCCGCAGAGCCACTGCGGTTGGCCAAAAGACACCTGCGCCGGCCCTGTGGCGCCATCTCGCTGCTTGTGTGAAAACTGGCGCGGGTTCCCAGTGTGGAAACGCATGACGATGGCAACAACGGAGATTTGAAGATCCAGGGATCAACACTTTCAAGAGGCGCCATCTGCCTGCTTGAGAGCTGCCAACGCAAGCGAAAACAAGAAACAGACTGCAAGGCTGCCTACAGGAAGAGGAAATGGACGGACTGCCGGCTGACCGAGTCAAAGATCCCGATGAAGTCGCATCCGGAATTAGGGCGGGGGCATGAATACAAATGGCGGAAGGGATAGACAGTGTGCAGCAACAACGGGAGCCGCAGAGCCACAGCGGCTGGTCACCCCTGGCCATCAACTGGGCGAGCAAAGGGCATCAGTCGCAGACCAGTCAGGGGAGAATTTCGAGGAGGGCCCCCGTGATTCAGCAAAGGCCCTGCCCGTTGCAACCCGTCCCCACGCGAATTGGTGACGGCCACCCCTGGCCGACAAGCTGAGCGAGCAAAAGGCATCAATTGCAGACCAACCAAGGGAAAATTTCGAGAAGGGCCCCCGCGATTCAGCGACAAGATCGGCCTTGCGAGCTCCCCTCGTGGACAGAAATCGCCAGCGAGCCACGCGCGGATCTGAATGGCCAAAAGCACACCATGCCATGGAGCGCGCAGTCCAGCGCCGCCGCGCTACGCAGTGCTCCCGCGCCGTGTTGTCCGCAGCCCCAGCCCATCCCGTACACAAGCTGATGTCCGGGGGAGGGGGAAGGCGGTTGTGCGGGGAGGGGGCGGGGGCTGTGGGAGGGGGCAGAATCGAAAGTACGGGGCCACCGTACATGTCTGATAATTGGGCACCTGATCGTGGAGCTAACCTAATACTTTGAATCTGCAGAATGCGGGCGGAACGTCGGAGGATCTCAAGCTCAGGGCTGGAGACCCTCAGAACATCGCCCGAAGAGGGTGGCATTGCAATTGGCGTTGCCCACCAAGAAATGGATATCTGCTGCCATTGTTGAAATATCAGGTCGGAGACATCCCTCAGATGAGGCGAGACCGCGTTTCCGGGCTTATAGCCACCCGATCGTCGATGCCCACCGTGGATTTCACCTTACAACCAAATGCACATCCGGAGATCGGAAATCTGAAAATCGGCCGAGTTCACGATCGAGTTTCCTTTCAGCGCACTCCACCACCCTGGGCAATGTACACGAGGCTGGTAAGGCCACCGCGAAAAGTCTGGAACGAAGGCTTTCTTGTCCTTTTGCACAGAATCAGAAAGATCGCCAGAAATGGCATCGCAGAGGGCTGCTGGAACTGTTCACGGCGCTTTGAAAGTCTCCACCATACGAAACTTCAGACGCCAACCACGCAGGATACTTAAAGGCTAGTGCACAGACACTAAGCACTTTCGCGTCCAGGCTTATCATTTAAGTTTACGTTCGGACGTTTACATTTGTGCGCGCAAAAACGCAAATTTGCAAAAGCAGATATTTTTGCGGCTGTTTTTGCGTTTTCACGGCTCGTTGTGACATCCAGATTACACGACAGAAGTTGCGTACAGTAATCAGTACTCCGCCTCCTTGAGCGCCCGCAACACAGCGTCCACTTCCCACTCGTCAAGGGCCACGATGTAGCAGAACAAAATTCGTTTTCTGCCCATTCCAGTGCATTTGGTTGCCATTCCTCTGAGTCCCGAAGGCTGTATATACTGTCCTTTTGTACACGGGGCTGTTTTCACGTTGTATTTAAAGCCGATTGAACGCCACCAGGCTTCCAACCGTTTGCAATAGTTCGCTCTGGCTGCGCGAAGGGTAGCCACCCGTACCTACAATACCCGTACCTACCCGTACCGCAATCCGGAGGATCCGCTGGAAATCTGCACCCCCCGCGGCGGCCTTGCAGCGGCGCAAGCGCTTTCGACAATCAGTCCGCTGCCTCCGCCATCAGGACGGGGATCGCCGATCACTTTGCGTGGTCCACCGGAGAAGGATTGGACTACGGAGAAATTCGGCTGGAAGATGTGGCCGTCGCCGCAGATGGTTGCCGAGGATGGTGCTGCCTCGCAGCCGGGTTGGAAGGGGGCTTCAAACCACCTTCCATGCGTTTGCAGGGCAGACGCAGTACCAGCTGCCGCTGTGACCATGGGGATCAATGTACTGCTGAATTCAGTGACAGGCGATCCAAAACCACCAACAACTGCGCGCAAGCCGAGGTACACGGGCGCCGATGGGAAGTTGCCGTGGTGAGGTGGTGCATTTTCAAGGGACTGTGATGGTAACTTACGACGTGTGGATGTGGCTCACCAGATATTAACTTCGTATTATGAAGCGCACTTTGAGGGGCTCAAATGTTGCGGCTGACATTGTGGGAGCAGACTTCGTACTGGAGTTCATTCCACCAATGTTTCATCCAGTCAAGCATGTGAATTACGACCACGAAGTCACACAGCAAAGGGAATGCACAGCGCGCAGGCAATTGCTCGCATCCCCGCACAGAATGTCAGCACAGCCTGCCGCGGCGCAGATGCGGCATTGCAATAGTAGGGCGATGGGTACAAATTTGGCGCCGATAATTCTGATTCAGAACTTCTGAAGGTCCGTACGTGACGCTAAATACCACCTTTGGAAGGTTCAACCCAAAGTTCCTGAGCTTGCAGACCTATTTGTGAAACGTGAGCGCAAAGTGGCGGTGCCAACTACGCTCACGCCAAGCGCTCCTACTGCAGATCTGCAACAACTTCAAAATGATCTCTCGGGCCAATCGGCCTCTCAAGAGGGTGCAAAATGGGAAAACTTTCACCTGTTGCCCATTCTACACAAGGGGCAAGCAGTATACCTTACGCACAACGCCTTGAAGTGTTCTGAAAGCCAAGGTAACCCACAGATCGCTATGCTTGCTCTCCCCAAACACGTCCAACGTGCAGTCACGGAGGCCACAAAGAGCACTTAGTAGATGCTGCCAGTTCTTCATGCACTTTCCACGCTTTCACACGTGTCCTTGTTCTAGAAACAGCGGCGGAATAGAGAAACATTCAAGTCACAGCCACGAGGACGGAAAAGATGGCTGCCAGAGATGGCCAGCGCAAACGACCAGCAGCTGCTGCAGGCGCACAGCGGAGCACCACGTCTCTGCATCACGTCTCTGCATCTGTAACGATATTGGACCGCACTTCCAGTGGGAGTACCAGCGGTACAATGCTCCCCACAATACCTAACAACACTGGATCGCTACTCAAGTGAGTCAGGGCGTAATGACTGGTTGGGAGAAGCGGCCCGCTTATGCGGCAGTGTTCATCCTCGGACAATTGCACCAGAAGGGGCACAACCCTCCTGCAGGAAGAAATGTTACAACGCTTACAGAACTATGTTCGTACCACGATCCTCTTAGCTGGAGAAGGCAACTTGCAGGCGACGCGTTTGAAGAATCGGATGTACTCAAAAAAACACGTTCGGGTAATCTGAGGAACGAATAACCACAGCTGCGCAACGGCAACAGAACTGCTGGGATGAAATCGACTGCTCGAGAGCGGCTCTTCACTCCGAGGACCGTTGAGCACAGCCTGGGGACCGCCTCCTTGATCATCTGCGTCACCACGTCGCACCGATCCGCCCAGGCTCATGGTCTGGACCGGCTCATCTTGCTGGCGCCAGCTGGCTTCCGCGCCCAACTGCCGCCTGTGTCCGCCCTTGCCTACTAGTTCCTAAAGCCAATGACATGGCTGCTGACAAGGGCAATAGGACTGCCAGGATTCAGCTCCCAGATCCCCTGCGCCTTATCCCGTGTGATGGCTTTTAATTTCTTGCGCGAACTCAAAAAGATCCCAGCCCTAGGGGATATCGTCATGCGCTTCGGCGATTTCGCGTTGACGGCAGTTCTTGGAGAAGGGCCGTTTGCTCACCGCACTAACCTGGCAGCTTCACATCTGGCATTTCTCTCCACACAGGGCTCCACATTGTGCGGTGGTTACACATCGAGAGGTTTGGCATGTACTACTATGGCACGCCGGTGGAGAATTCGGTGCACCATGGATCGCTAATGGTTCCGAATTCTTGCACAATTTTCGGAAGCTTCCTACTGTTGGAGATGTCGTGAGACGGTTTGCTTATTTGCTAACTAACGGGAATGACAGTTCCTTGTAAGGGCCGTCTGCAAGCCGCATTACCTCAGAATCTTTACAACGGGGAATTTCGCTCCACACGGGGCTGCACATTGTGCAGTGGCTTCATACCGAGAGGCTTGACGTGTACGACTGCGAGGCACCGGTAGAGAATCTAGTACAATGCGGATCGGTAAGGGTGCCAGATTTAGGGGAGGAATATGGGTGGATAGCCACCCAGGTAGGTTTCACATGCGGAGCGAATGATGGAGCTATATTGATGTTGGACTTCCAAATGCACATTGAAGCTGCGCAGAGGCTGGGCTGCAGTGCAATGCTCGGGAATTTGGGCACAGTCACCTTGATTTCGCTTCGGCTATGAAGGAGGAGTTCGTGCGGGCGGGGGTGGCCAAGATGGCAATTAGTTGAGGATGGGATGGGTCTTAGCAACAGGCGCCTTCTGGCAGCACCTGCGGTTGTACAAGATGGCAGTGGTCTATAGAGTAGCTACTCGTCGTACCCGATGACAGCTGTCTATTCCTTGTAGTCAGTGACAGCAATTGATGACCACACACAGTGATTTCGCACGCGACACCTCTGTGTCTGCATCCAGATAATAGATCGGTATAGCTGCGGCAGCGATGCGTCGTGATGCAGTGAGAGTCACTAGCAATAGAATATTGATGCGCAAGTCCCTGCATCGTATTTCCATTGGCAATCGCATTGTCTGTCGTTTACAAGCCCCATGAATACATTTACATGATATTTCTATTGCAGCTCATCAGCTCCTCATGAGGAACTGTGTCGGGCAAAAGTTCTTACACAGAGAGTATGTCTAGAATTCGGTCTCCGCAAACGCCATTCCCAGGGTCGGACCAATAACCAACTACGGTCGCCGAAATTGGTCAATTCAAGGTCAGAAATTCTGCGGCAGTGGTGAATCTGTCCCTGAGGACGCATTCTGTGTCTCCCGCATCGTAAGTTCTCCTCACTGCCTCCCAATATCGCACAGAACCAGTGTACAGATACCCGGCGGCGACGACGAACATGTCGTAAAGCATGATCAGTGCCAACGCCACGATGAAAATAATCAGAAAAGCAGCTAATTTCCAAAAATAAGTTTGGAAGCGGTCGCGCAGCGTAAACAAAATGACCGCTATCGCAGCCAAGGCGGCAGCTATCCAGCAGTACGGCCAGACAAAAATGGCATAGCCAATGAAGGCGAAAGCAGCCGGGATGACGTAGGGATAGTTGAGAAAGACTTCCACCGAGCTTGGTGCTTTCGCCCAAAGCATGCCTCCCCGCACAACGCGGTGCCCTTCCTCGCCACCTCCCCCATGATTTACAAGCCACCATGTGCACTTTCCCTCTTCAATGGACCCACCGCATAAATCGTTGAGATTCCAGATGTGCTTCAATTTCAGCTCCTTGCAACGAGCTTGGATGTCTTCCAGGTCTCCGCCTTTCACAAGGTAAAGACCTGTGGGCAATCTCGCCAGACTCCATTGGAGAATGCCCAATGCCAGAGCCTTCATGCCAAGCCTAGATGTGGCGTATGCGGCACCCACGATGTCTGGGAGTTTGACCATCCACAGCAGCGCCCCGGTCGTGTTCGATACGGCGAGCAGCGCATTTGTCATCATAACCACATGCAACATCACGCTGCCCATTCTCTTCGCGCCTCGCAATTTTATGCCTTCCTTGTGCAAACATGGCTGAGCATCTTGCTTCTGGTTGCTGAACATCACAGCGTGCGATTTCGCATCGCTACTCTCAAGGCGTTTTCCATCCAAGTACATTCCTGAGATTAGGCTCAGCCGCACTGGAGAGACTCTGCCAGGCAGGGACATCAACAGCCAGTCGACGTTGTGATCTTCCAGATAAGGCAAACCTTCTATTATGACCCGGTGCAAATCGAGGGTGTTCTCCTCTTTCGCTCTCGCCTCTTCCAACAGATCATTGAAGCGCGCTGCCCTGCATGTGCAAATATGCACCGTGCTTTCCCAACACGCGCTCATAACCGCTGATGCCCACCTGCCCATCCATGCCACAACCCTGTATGCTGGAGAGCTTCGATTCATGGACACCAAAAGCAGCAGCCAAAATTGCATAAACAACGTGAAGGCGTTGATTCCCCATCCCAGGGTGCACACTCTGGCGTCTCCATAGTCGTCGTCCGATGTATTAGTATTTGCTGAGGTAGTCGTTGCCCAGAGGAACAGGACAGCAAAAGTTCTCCGAGAAAGTGTTTGGGCCCTGCAATACATTGTGCCTTGATGACCTGTGGCTTGAGACCCACCTGCCAGTACATGCGGTTGGTGTCAGCAGGAAGGGGGGATACGGGAAAAATACATGGGAATGACGGCAGCTTGGTGCCATTGCGTCCTTCTGCGCATTTTCTCCACAAACATTTGTGGCCAAGGTACACAAAAACACAGTGATTCACAATGTAATTGCAAGCGTGGAATTGCATACTTTTGTTTCCAGGACGCGAAAGTTGATCGAGAATCCTTCGTTCCAGCTGGAATCCACATGCAGCGCACACAACAACAACTGGCGCCACTGTTTGGGCACCTCGCCACGGCTGTGGAGCCGTGCTTGCAGCGCTTTCTTTGCCAAAAAGATGAGCCACTCTGCGGGGCGCTGCCCGAAGCATTTGGGCAGCGCCAGTTTGTGTTTCCCGAGGTGCTGGTCAGCATCGCTCATCCACCCACCAGGATACATGACCACATGGTCCACATTCAGGAATTTAAGCTTTCGAAATTTAACTAACAATTGAACACAAGTGTTAGAAAATTGTGTTTGTTTTCATGTCGATGAGCTGGGCCGCTGTCAAGCAGTTCCATCATGAAGCAATAAATCGGACATTGGCCATCAAATGAAGGGTTTTGGTTCTGAAAGAAACAACGCAGAAAGTAGGTGTGTGCCCGCAATGTGGACAGTCGATTATCACCACTCCCTGCCGGCATTGAACATGCACACCCAACCCGCCGCTGGTCTAGTATCTAATATTATAAGCTGGGAACCCGACTTGGCACCCCGGAATGGTATTTTTTAGTGTCCGAGTCAGCTTTCTTGTAAGAATCGACCCGTGTGACATTGGAGAGCCCTGCCATTCACGTAACCCCGAGTCGGGTGCTGTGGGCACGCGTCCCCGGTGTGGGCCGGTGGCTGCGCTCGAGGGCGGCCGGGGGCAGGCGCGCCGCTATCGTTGTCGCGGCTGCGGCGCCCTGTGTGCGCTTGCGCTCGGAGCGCAGTTTTTCCGACGCGGTCCCGCATCGTCGCGGCGGCTAGTTTTCCCCAACGCCAGGGCAGATGGCTCCAATGGCGATGCCCCACGCCCAAAAGTGCAGCCCTGCGTTGCCGTCCCCGCGAAGGCTCCCGCCAGGCTGCGGAGCAACTCCAGAGCCTTGCAGCGCTCTGCTGTGGCAACCATTGGCACGGCGACCGCGGCACGGGATGCCATCAGCTCCCCATTGAAGGCCGGGCGTTCGGGGCCCCCGGGCCCTTGAATGAGTTTTCAGAAAGTGGAGAGCGGGTTGCGGCTCCCGGCCGGGATGGGGGGCGTGCTTGAACGCGAACATGGGATGTGGCATGGACCTCCGCCATCGCGCGACCACAGCGCACGGTGTACAGCAATCACGATTGTCGAATGCGATCTTAGGTCGATTGAGGCCAATGCTGTTGCAGCGATGGCTTGCCAATCAACTCGCGGGTTGAAATGGGTTTCCCTCTAGGGCTCTCGCTATAGTGGGCGTAAACTCTCGCGATGGTGCTGTGCGGTCCCAGCCGGAGCGACAGCTGCAATGGTCACGGCAATCATTGAGCGTGATGATCGATTTCTCGTGGAATGCAAAACATCACCAAACGCAACCTGGCCACCGAGCGAGTGGGCGTTGAATGGAATAAGTAGGAACGAAAAGTGCAGAACGTGAAGAATGTGCCGAAGGCCCGACTTCTGGACTGGTTCCCCATATGTGCCCAGGCCGGTGGCAGCTGCGAATGGCGCGAGGCAGTGGGTGTGGATGCCGGATCGACACCAGCACTGGTGGCCCGGGTCCAAGGGCGTCCTTGACAACAGGCCGCGTCCGAAACCTCGCCGCTGGCTTCCTCACGCACCCTGGACGTGCGCGTGTTCTGGCAACATGGCACAACCAGCACTATGACAAGCTGGCACTGCAATCCCGCGCTTTGGTCCCAGAGCAACCGCTGTCCTTCCCGCACTTTCCATTTTTTTGTGGGAGGGGGGTGGGGTGGGGGGGGTGGGTAGTATGGTGGCTCCGCCGTATGCGACACGATGGCTCCGGCGCAGCCAGTTTGGCGAGAAGCTGAGTGGGCCATGCTGGACGGCCTGCTCACAAAGCGACGCCCAGAAATCGCATGCTTACCAGGTGAGTCTGGCAAGCCCCATTCCGATCCAACCCGCGGGTCGGGTTCAGACTGCCGAAGGGGGGGGGGGTGCGCCAACAGTCGCCCAGCTGGGAATATCGCGGCGAGGAAACCGGCCAGGCGCGGAACAGCGCTGTGTCTTCAATAGGCAACCGAGGACGGGCTCGCGGACATGTTCACTAGCGCGATGCTCCAACCATGGGCGTAAGTTCCCACTGGCTGCGAGAAGAGCAGACTCCCCGTACCTCGCTGTCCGGCGGATCCGCTGGGCTGCTGCACCACTGCGGCGGCCTTGCAGCGGCGCACACAGTTTCAGCCGTCAGTCCGAAGGCCTGCGACTTCAGGGCGGGGAACGGCGATCGCTTTCCGCCGTCGGCTCGGGAAGGATCCTGAGGTGGACGGTGATCGGAATCGACAGGCAGATTTTATGTGCCCGGCGATGGGTGGGTATTGTGCCCGAAGCTGGGTTGGAAGGGGGTCACGAACCACCCTCCATGTGATTGCATGGCGGTCACGGCACCAGCTGCCGGTGTGACTGTGGCAGTCAGTGTGCCGCTGCGCAGGGTGACGGGCGATCCAAACCTCCAACCGCAGCGCATCCGTCACAAGGTGCGCTGCCGTGCAGCTGGGATGTGATCATGGCGGGGCGATGCTTCCTTGAGGCATGGTTATGTTATGAGTCAATGATGAATCGCACCGGAAGGGGCACATACCCTTGGACTGGCATTACGGGAGCAGGCTCCACATTAGAGAATGGGGCATCATCGTTTCATCCAGCCAAGCATGTGAACGTCGGCACCCAAATGCACACTACACATTTCTTGCACAAGAAATGTTGACAAAGTAGGCCGTCACTCGCAGGACCAGGCGCGATCGCACAGATTGTTACGGTGCGGGCTGAGCATTATGATGGACGGGATATAAGTTACAATTTTGGCACCCATAGTTCCCGAGGCCCAGATATGGCCCCAGGTGTCAAGTATGGAAGCCTTACCCCCCGTGTCCCTGGCAGACCCGTCAGGGAAGCACGGATGCGACATTGGCACACGCCAAGTGCCCCTACTATAGACCTCTAAGTCTATATGCTCTAGGGCATGCATGCCACCGCTCTGGATGCTGGGTTGCTGCGCTTCCAAGACACCGAGGGATGCCACCCCATAGTCCGGTGGAATTGCTGGAGTACTGCGCCCCTGCGGTGGGCCTACAGCGGCGCAACGCTTGCCACAGTCTGTCGGCGTGCGCCTGCAGAACGGGCATCGGTTATCAGCGTGACTCCTTGGTTTTGTAGAGGGCTTGCGAGGCACATTACGGATGCCTATGGCGCCACCATTGTAGGGGTTCAACGCGGTTGCCGTGGGTGTTGTTTTCCGAGTTTGGGTTGAAGCCCGAGCCTCATTTTCATGTGCTTGCTTGGTAGCATGGAGCCGTCTGCCTGTTAGACCATGTCGATCGACTGACATCAACTGAGAGTGACTTGCAATCCGAGATTAACGCAGCGTCCATGTTTGTGCGGTTTTCATGGGGGAATATGTCTTTTTGCAACCGTGGACTTATCTTTTTTGCGACAGTGTATATGATTATTGTCTGGCTGGGAAAGCCGGTGGGTGTTTCGAATCGGCTCGCCCACCCGCCACTCTCCACCACCAACCACCGGCGCTGTTGTTCCTGGCTCGATGGCTTGTTCCGTCTCTTCGAACGTCACTGGCGAAGGCTGCGCTCGTCCGGGTTGTGGGTGACGCACATGGCCGGGCGGCGCCAATGGTCGTCAAGTTGCACCCTGTGCTGAAAAACCCGCCTGAGGTCGCGGCTCATTGGGCGTGCCCACAGCCAACAGGAAAGGCTAGCTGACACTAGTAGAAAACAGTGTGCTTGCGATGCCATTTTGACACAAATTGATGCCATCATAGCCACTTTTTATGCCATCGCAATCGCTGTGATGGCATCATTTTGTGTCAAAATGGCATCGCAGTTGGCATCGCAAACATGCCGTTTTCTACCAGTGCGAGTTGACCATTCAACGGCGCTGGGTGCAGGCGCCTTCATGGTCGATGCTTGGACAACGAAGGCGCCGGCAGCACTGTCGCAATAAAGAACGTGTCACAAAAAATAACAATTTCACTATCGCAGAAAAAAATGTTTGAAAAAAGGCCGTTTCATGGAGCTGGAACGTTCGCAAACTATATGGTCGCGATCGCAGCAGCGCCGGACGAGCTGACGGAGCGCCAACAGCCAACAAACAGCAACCAGAGAGGGTGCAGCACTCCAGCTGATTCAGACCCAGGGCGCCACTTTCCAGGGTTGCGGCCGCTGGCATGCCGCGGACAAAATTTGGAATGCAGGACGGGGACAAGTGCACCGGCAAAGCCGCGTTGCCACAGACCGTGCCACGTCACGACGAGCTTTCCAGCGACAGCTCGATTCAGAGCGCCTGGCAGCCCGTCGGGGCACTCGTCTCGTCGCCATCCCGGGTTCCCTGTGATTGCCGCCTTTGGCTGCGTTCGTTCATGCGACATCGCGCGGGCGTTCAGGTGTCAGCAGGCTCACCACCGGCGAAGATGGCCAGATTCCGCTGCGCCTTGAAGGCCTGCCCTCGTCCTTGCACCGCCCGTCTCCGTGGATCCGCGAACCAGGTGCCCTCAAGCGCACAGTGCGACAGGCTCTGGAAGACCACGACCAACGAATGGTCTGTGAGTGCACGCGGCCCATTTTGTGGGTGGAGATTGGTGGATGGCAAAGGTGGTGGCGGAAGGGGCACAGTGCGCATCCAGGCCGACTTCGTCGGGCAACGCTCCTCAGCCGTGGCTTGACGCGACTGTGCTAGGGCGCGGGGCACAGTAGTTTGTCGTTGTGCCCGCTTTGACTTAAAAGGCGCATTGAGTGACCCCTTCTCAGCCTCTCGTCACCTCAAGCTCATGCTATGTCTCGCCCACGAAGTCTGCCGGCATCCAATCAGTGCCACAGACATTTGATGAGTTGCGATAGACACACGTCGTCACAAAGACTGCGGCACTGATTGTATGCTGGCAGAATTGAGACAAGAAAGCTCTTTTGCACTCTGACGCCGGTAGATTTGAGAAAGGCAATTTTTTGCAGTCGGCGTGCCGTATATACAAAAGCATGAAATGCTGAAGGAACGGCAGTCTCGACAAGATTTTTAGCACTGTTTCTGGCAGAGTGGGTACAAATACTCGATGCTAAGAACTATTGTGAGGTAATTTGTTCCATTCACTTTTCCGCAATGGGTTTTTACAGCGCTGATGGACTGCCAATTTGCTGATGTGTTGCTGACATCACTGCCTCTGTAAGTGAACACTGAGTTCTGTTGGCACTTGCAACACTGCACAGGCATGTCTCTCTGAAGTACATCTTTCTATCCGCGATCTCTTAGCCTGTTATGCTCCAGTCGACGGTTTCCTGTGGGCCCTACATTCTCCTGGATTCCCTCCTAATTAATCATTTTTGACGCCGTCGGAAGCCCCATTCTCGGCAGCCTCACCGATGCGCTTAACAACCTAGAAAATAATAGATCACAGAATCCCGGGAATGTCGACCCACGGGAGGCTGCACGTTGGGCAGTGCTTGGACATACGTATGTGTATACCTGGGCTCAGCGCGTATGACGGTACCACACTGTTAGGAATCCAGAATGCTATCAAACACGGAAGCCACCCGGTCTGATGGCGGAGTACGAATGAATTGGGGCTCTTGTTGATTTCGTTCCTGAAGGAAATGATGACGTAATGTGCAGGGTGAAATGCAAATGCATTTTGAAGCTGCGCAGAAAGGAAACTGCAGCGTAGCCGCCAGTGCTTGGGATGCTGACGTCTGGGTTTTGCGCCGACCGTGAGGGAAGAAGCCACGCGCACGGTGAATTCCAGGGATAACTACTTTCATGCGCCTTTAGTACATCGCGGCAAGCACGTTATGGTCTATGCTGGATCAGTGAGGCACCGCAGTGCCGTACAGACCGCGCAATTGCTCTTTATTTATCGAATTCGGTGCACTAAACCCCACTCGTTTGCCATTTTATGATACCTGCACTTGGAAGATTCCCATGAAGGGGGTGTAACAAAAAAAGAATTGAAGTCGCCCCACTGTTTCTATGCTTATTTTGATATCAGACACGCACAGCTCGCCATGTTCGGCGACATTATCCCTCTTAGGAGCCAGACTTGTTGTTGGCATTTTGAGGCGCATGCCAGCACTTTGTATAATTATGCGCAAGACACCAATCGCCTATATTGCAGTACATGTTGCGCCATTTTTAGGCTGCCCATGCGCAACTGAGTCATGCATTGCCACCGATATTTCACCAGACAAAGCTTGCCACCCCGATGCTTCCTCGAGCATAATCAGCACAGCGGCCAGCATGCCTAAGAATCATGGCATTTTCCTATTATGAATACTTAATGTTCCACGTATTGTGACGAAATCTTAAGCAGGCGTATTTTGAGGACGTGTACTTGAGGATCTATTACCCAAACATTTCTCATTGTTGTTCTCATTATTCTCATTATTCTCATTATTCTCATTATTCTCATTGTTCTCATTGTTCTTATTATCATTGTTATTTGATTTGGCGAATGGGTCGCTTCGAACTTTGATGTGCAATCCCCCGGACCAACGACCTACTCTTCATGCCCCATCGGAAGATGGGCGCGTAGTGGACGCAGCAAGGGGCGCCTGGGGATGACGAAGGTCGCCCAAGCTGCAGCCAACCATTCCCCGGGTGTCACACTGCAGCAGCACTCATGCGAGTCTCTCCATAGACTGACGCCATTTGTTGGCATCCGATACGACCTCCGACTGTTTGGTTTTGAACGCATCGAGGATGAGGCGCTACGTTAGGGGTCTAACTCATGCTTGTTGAGGCACGGATTGCGATGTGGCACATGCATCAAGATTGACACAAGCAGGAAAAAGGGGAGAGGGTGAGGCGGGGTGGGGTGGGGGGGTATTTGTTAACAAGAGGCAGAAAAGCAGGTCATACCAAAGGAACCCCTTTCTAAGCAAATGTGCTTGAGGATCTTCTCCATACTGTGACAAGATCATGCGGAGTCTACAGTGCAACAAGGGGAGCCCACAACACACTCAAGAAAAACAGCAAGAAACCCGCACTCCGGCCGGGGAGCTTCGAGACGGTTTGAAGCAAGAAGTACAGAATAGCCCAAGAGGTCCCTGACGCCATTTCTGTCGACAGAAATGGTATTCAGTGAAATGCGCCGGCACTAAGCATTTCAATCACCAACATGGCGTGAACTGGGAGCGCACGAACTGCATGTGACCGTGGAAGTCAAGTTCCAGGAACGCATCAAGCAGTCCCTTAGCCAGCAATTGCAGTACAATTTATGAAGAATTTGAGTAGCTTTGCTTTGGTCAACCGCGCCTGCAAAATCGCCGAGGCGACATGCAGCCGCAAGCCTCCACTTGTTCCTGCTGCCCGCACGCGAAATAGTTCGCTCCAGTGTATGGACCTTCACAGCGTCAATTCCACGCCACATGCTGAACTAACTGAATTCCTAAACTATGAAAATCAAAACTTAGGTGTCCTAACTTCGGGAAATCCCCAAGCATTGCTGTAACAATCCCAGCCACATTGAGGTCTCACACTTTTCTGACAAAATTATAGGTATCTCACTTGAAACTTCATCAACTTGTCAAATGCAATCCATTCGACAATTTCAACATATCCTCAAACCGGAGGGCCAGCTTTGACTTAGTCAGCGCCTCGATCCCGCCGGCGCCCGACCCCGCACCCTCGTCACCTCACTCACACCCTACCCTCCCCCTTTGGTCTCAATGGCCCCAAAGTACTGCAGAACCCCAAGATCCATTTGATTCGAGCTCTAATCTCGGCAGAAGCTTCCCATCGGCTTCCACCTCATGGCCGTTGACCGCGCGTTGACCGCCGCCGCCGGCAAGGGCGGCCGGTATCTATATTTGCTTCAATTTTTGGCGGTGGCCTTTCTTGGGCTCGTGGGTACGGGGGCGTGCCAGAGCATCCGGCGGGTGTACACGGACACGGAGCAGGAGGGCCACCAGCCACTGAGGGGGGGCGTGGCCGGCGGCACCAGGTAATTGTCCGGTCTGAACTTTTGAGCTGTTTGAAATCAACCGATTGACGAGTTTGAATAGTCGGAGGCTTGGAGAAATTGGCCGAATCGAGGGACTAATGCGGAAGGGGCGGTCGCCTGGTGTCTATTTTGGCGGACCGTGGGTGGAAGCACTAAACGGGTGACTAGGCGTCCAGTCGTGGATGACAATTGCATGTAATTGGCTGCCCATTTCGAAAATTGTCGTTCAGCCACTATTAGCTATCAGTGCATTACTTACTTTGCAATAGAGACATTTGGTAAAATGCATCTGCCAATGCAACGTACTACCAAGTAAAATTGTCGTACATTTGATTTGCCGGAAATGGAATTGGCGGAAGCGCCCTCCCATAAGAATGAACACAGTATACCGCGTAGTTGTGTGCTTTGGGCACAACACGCGGGTGCAATTTGGTAGTGCTTGACAAACGCACTACTGACGTTTTGTGAAATTTGGTTTTTCCTTTCTCGACCATCAACTTTGTGTTCCCAAAATGCTGACGCACTGTGGCGATATTAAAGATGCAATTTTCTTCGAAGCTTCGTGCAGTGCACCCCTGATTGGAATTAAGATAACTCACAAAACAACATGAATACTTTAAATGCATGGATACACAAAAATGCGTTCCTCCACGTGGAGAAAAAAAACTAGGAAAAAGGGCCAAATAACACGTGTTCAAGCGTGTACAAAGTTTACGGGTTTGTGTTATTTTCGCGTTCTGAGGGAACATAACTTTATGAAATGTGTTTTGCGTGTTCCGCAAGTGTGCTATTGGTCCTTTTTTAATGGGTTTGTTAAAAATTTTTCATATTTTTGTTAAGTTTTTTAAATGGTGCTACATTCAACAGGCTGTGGATTGAGGGCGCAGGCTTCTCGGAAGATCCCACGGGCGGCGGCAATGCTGTGTACTTAGGCGGCAAGCAGTGCCGCGTGGTTGACTATTTGTCGTCCCCTGGAAGGCTGGTCGTCGCTGACACGCCACCTGGCGTTGACGCCGACGAATCGGGGGAGCGCAGTTTGCCGATTGAGGTGTGGCACGATGGACGCCCTTCAAGACACAGCAGACGGACTGAATGACTAGCTGTAAATGTGCGCACCATGAGTTTTCAGAGATATAGAAATGCGGAGATGCTTACACAGGTGTTTGCATTGAAAGAAGGTCGAATTACACTGTACATCATTCCGGGAGCAAACAAAGCACGGAGCCTGCTAAGTTGATATTGTCTGATCTCGCATTCTTGCCAACCAAAAATATGAGCTCCAAGACTTTTGGGAAAGAAATATGATACCGTAAGCTACTTTTTATACATTGGATAATTTGAGGCATTTGATGTGCGAATTATCTTTCATTGGTTCCGATGCAGTCTTTTGCGATAGAGATGTTTCTAATGTGGTGAAATCTCATGTACTTGTTATGATTTTAAGAGTCGAACTGGACGACCACGTCTCCTTACATCCTGTTGCGCAGTGGATCACATATTATATGAAAGAAAATGGAATTTCAGAATGAAGGTGGAACCGCTGCTTGATGCATTTGATGACATCGCGTGCCGTTTGCCCAGGTCATAGTAGATGGCAAACGTCGCGCCAGTGCGAGCGGATACCAATACCAATCATATTTGACGCCCCGACTAGACCGCGTGACGCCTATTGCCGCATCCGCCGGAGACATCGTCACTTTCCATGGAGACTTCCGAGACAATTCGTGAGTGTTGACATCCGCAAACTCCTCCAAAAAAGTAAATGAACAAGCTAGTAGATATCCAGAGGTCCATGGTTTATCTGAAAATATCATGTATGTTGAAATCTTTCTTGGCAGGCAACTGATTAGAAAGATGAATTACATTAGTGGAACTAACGAGGTACGGAAGCAAACCCATAATCATGAATGAGCGAATATATGAAGCGAAGAAATAAATATGTAGATATTTCTGTGCATAGTTTACGCGTTTTCCTACCTAATGAATAATATAATGTTTGATATTGGATATTGTGATTCGATTTAGGAATTACGCAACACACACGGCTTGGATCAGGGCCTGTTGGACAGAATAACACGCGCTAGTGAAATATCGCAGCATGGCAATCGCTATCAAGATATAGTTCAATTTTTTAGAATAGTTCTGAATTGAGCGAAAGCACTGTTGTTCAAAGTACTGCTGTCAATGTCTTATTCGTTGCCAACACTGGTTCCAGCGCAGGCATTGATGGCCCCACTACATTTATGGTGCCATGTCTGAAGACCCCACCTGCCAAAATTATTGAGTCGTGTTTTGATAAAGAGCATTCAAGCAACAAGGTAACACGATTACACAATATGAAGCATGTATAAAAAATACAAGAACCCTCGGATGTATCAGTGGTGCATTCATTTCTCCTCAGGCTGCGGTCAGAGGGTCCCAAGTACATCCGTGACGTCACGCTGGGCGACCAGAGGTGTGAGATACCGGAGGACGGCGAGGATGACGTGGACACATCGGACGTTCGCTATGGCTTCCCTTGCCGCGTCCCGTGCTGTCTGCAGCCTGGGTATTACAACGCCAGCCTCACCGTCAAGCGGTGGTTCGGAGCGTCGCAGACGAGCGAGCAGTTCAAGTACTACTACGCGGGCAACGAGCAGGACAAGGCGTTCCGCGTCAACTCCAAGGCAATGGCCCAGAAATTCGCACACTCTCCAAATTTGGGGGCGTCCCAGACGATATCCTTTCTCCTCGAATGGGATTTCTAGTATGTTCATAGGAACGCTACTCTTAGAGCAGTGCATCTTGTCTTGTACGGAAATCTGCATTGTATAAAATTAAAGCAAAAACAAAATCGCCGCCAACTGCATAATGTGTTTAGCTATCGCAACGTTGCCTTTATAAACCGTGTGAATATTTCATAAATTCTCGCAAATACACGTAATGCCCGATTCTCTATTGTCATTCACAAAGGTGGTCTTCGCATCTCGCAATTACTGCAATCAGTCCTGCAGTATATATTGCTTTTCTGATGCCCTATACTGAGCCCTTCCGTATCGTAGCATAACGCTGGACATGGAGCAAGGAGAGGAAAATTGCAAAATAACATTTTACAAATGTCGAGCAGCTGACACATATTAAATGGTACTGCTTGTGCGGTGCTATATTGCTTGCTGTGAAAATCTCCTGCCCAGATAGAAAGTTTATCTTTAGCGCAGCAGTGCGAAGCAAATATTTATACTTGTATACATATTTATATCTGTATTTATATTTATATTTGTATTTATATTTACATTTATATTTGTATTTGTGTTTATATCCGTATCCATATCCGATGAGGTTTATGCGGTCAGCATCACCACAGCTTCGGGCACGCTTTTGGATAGGGAGAAGCATATATGTTTGAAGTCATTCCAACCATTGAGCACCTGTCGAGCTCCAACGGCAGTCTGGCTGGAGGGCTCCAATTGACCGTAGGAGGCAAGGGATTTGCCTCCAATGGTTCATCGATGGTGATTGACGTGAATATTGCCGGGATGCAGTGTGAACTGAAAGGAACGGGTACGACATTATTGTTAGACGTTGATTCAGTTAAAATGCTGCGTGTGTCCGGTTTGGCAATTGCAACCATCATCATGAAAATCCACGGACAATCAATTGCGATTGCAATCACGAATGGAGTATTTACTGCGCTTCGGTATCTTTCAAGTAATCTAAAATTTTCGACTCGTTGCCAAAATTTGACCCAGTACGGTAGATGGACACTGCTTGCAGATTTCCGAAAGATACGATTGAATTCTGCAAACCAACTGACTATTCCGAGCAGCACATCGACGTAAAATTGTGATTGTAATTCAAGGGTTTAACGCGAGGACGTCCATTCACGCCTCAAACGCTACTGGGACTATCTTGATGATTCACTGTAACACCAATGCTCATCGTGGAATTATTACCATTCATTCTTTGTTCGCAAAATTAATAAAGGAGAAACCGCTTTTTTCAGCAAAGAGAACTAGAAATGATTTTCTGTTGATTTCTTCCCCCTTTTTTCATTTGGACCTTTGCGCTTCAAGGCAAACTATCGCTGTATCGTAATATGGCAATTTCTACGATACCTCAAAGTGCACAACTTCAATTTCAACATTTGACAACTGAATTTCACAAATGTGTGAATGCACCAGATGGTGGCAACTTCACCTGCACCACGCCCAAGTGGACCCTCTCTGATGGCACAAATCGTCATGTTGGGGGACGCGGTGTTAGGCGGTATGTGTACAAGAGGGAGACCTGGTCTTACGACAACGGCTTCAATTTCACGAACCGAAACTACACCGTTTCGGACGTCATCAACACTTTCGAGACGGAGCGAAACAGAGGAGATAACTACGAGCAGCGGATGGAGTCGTACTTCGTGCCTGAAGTGTCGGGTGCGTCCAGCAATTGCGAAACATTTGCGGAATAATCTACAAAGCAGAATTTAGAAATGAGCTGAAATCGATGAATGGGAAGATGAAAATTCACCTGGATGCAGAATTGGACAGAGGCGCAAAAATGACCGAATATCCAATGTATCATGCACATTACATGCATCCTCCCAATAATTAAGCCAGATAGTGCACATGGTCAAGTCTACCGGTTGCGGTGAGTCACCGAAATTGTTACAAAACCCCAACGGTTTAGCATAGAAATCAATGCATACAATGTACAAACTGAAAGTATGGTAAGATTTTCTCCGATCTCCACAATTGGATTTCGAATTTCCTCTAACATTCAAAAGATTATCAACTAAATTGCATTTTGTTTGAACCGAAATATCATCCTTCGCAAGCGCATAGCTGATCCCTTGGTCATCAATTTCAAAGCCGCTTCGAGCCAATTGGGGTAGAGCAGACGAATATGGTGAATCCGTCCCACAGGGGATCACACCTTCATCGCGACAGTGGACGACTACGCTGACGTCTTCATAAGTCCGATGGACGACCCGGAGAATCGAACGTGGCTCATTAAAGGGCGCGCATGGATGCCCACCTTCTTCTGGAGACCCGAAATGGCCATATCTCAGCCTGTGCACCTGACGGCCGGAAAGCATTACCTGCTCGAGATGCACCACATGGAGGCCGGCGGAGGCGACTATGCGGTGCTGGGAGTGAGGTCTGCTGGCAAACGCAAGAGAAAGCGGAATAAGGAATAAAGGACTTCAACGCCGAAATTATTGAAGGGAAAACATAGATATATTTCCGGAAAGACGAAGCATAAATAATAGTACACAAAACGAAGGGCTTAAATAGGAAGCTGGCAGCAAATTTGACGTATTTGGATTCATTTACCATGGAGGCGTCACTGTACATTGTACAGCAACTAAATTTTGTCAAGTTGTATTCGTAGCTAGATTCAGTTAGGTAGACACCCTTCTTGATCCGAACGTATGGCGACGCATTGATGGATTGAAGTCGGAGCTCCTCAGTGTGTGATGCGAATAAAAGCGCGGCTTGTGCTGGTGAGACAGTTGTGGCCCATTTGCTTGTTTTACCGGTAATAATTTTACCGTTTCTTTCTGGCGTATTTATTCAGACACTTCTCACAGTCATTCCGTTTACATGTCCTATATGTCTAAGTTGGTCATGTTACCAGCGACTAAGGTCTGACCTTTTGCCTGTGCGCTGAAATTTACAGCACCTATCTCCTAATTCGCGACAGAAGTCATTGAATTTGGATTCACAACTTTGGTTAGCCCAGGTTCGACGAATTTGAGTGTTTTCGAACATTCCCCCATCAGGTACCCATCTCCGGACAACAAGCCGATCGTGAGCTCCGTGCGCGAGGTCCAAAAGCTGAACATCTCCATCGTCGCCCAGCAGGAGATTCAGAGGCTGACCATACGGAACGCCGTCGGGGGCACGTTTCGAATCGGCTATTCGAAGTCGGAGAGCACCGGCGTGGAGACTTCCAGCGTGAGTGATAAAATTGCGTTCGACGCGGGAGCGGGTACGGTAAACGACCGGATACGGAAGCTGAGGACGATGCATGGGACGTCGGTCAGTACCACAGAGTGAGTGTGCAATTGAAGACGGCGGGTTTTATCACATTCCTTTCTTTAAATTCCTAGTTTCTTCATCACATTTCAATGTACAGATGCCTACCCCGTCCCATGGCAGTATATGCGGGCCTTGTGACACGTAGCAAGAGAACTGAAAGCGATGCAAAAGACCTTGCTGTTTGAATTCAAGAATGCTCGGCGTCGAGAAATAAATTCATAGTGTTCTCGTTGCGCCGAACATCATCCATTAGCACATGTTTCAATAAGAACAAACGGAAATTATCTCGGATAGATATCAAACAATTACCAGGATTATACAAGGGGTATGCCATTGAGTCATTGAGACAATAAATCGGATCGCAATTGTGGTTGGCGTCACTACTTCTGATGTGCAGGAAGCAATTTCATAGTACATGCTCTTTGATAGTGACATCGAGTGCAATGGTAACGCCAAGAATTTCCATCGCACAGCCTCGAGCTTGCTGCTCTTGTAGACAGGACCTAGCAATCAGGATGCCCTTCCCAAACGGATGTATTCGTACAATATTTAGATATTTCCTCCCAAAATCTTAATACTTTTGTAGAATTGACTTCGGTGGCACGTCGCATCAGGCTGGAGTCAGAAGACGCGGGCGTGCGCATGTTCGAAGTGACGTTTCATAAACAAGTCCAGGAGACTCGCAGCAAATTCCAGTTGTACGACAGCCTCACGTGCGAGGGCACTTGCGAGCTTTCCGTCGAGAAGGTTCAGGAAGGCACGCCACCGCTGTTCGGGACCTTCAAGATAAACTACGGGAATCAGACATCGAGGGCGCTGGAGCACTGGGTAGATTGGCACCACGTGGAGCGGGAGCTCAACTCAATGAACTTGCCAGGTATAGCTGGCCAAAACGACGCCTTTCACGAAAATCCTTTCGTTACCTTTCCTGGAAAGGTGCTGCGTATTAACTCTTACAGAAGCAGGACGAGAAAGGATTACACAGAAGTACAGAAAGGATTATAGAAAACGAGGAAAGCGATAGATATGAAAATACGGATGTGTCCTGAACATTGTGCCATTTCAAACGTGTGGCTGGCGAGCACTGAATAATGCCTTTTGGCGTTTTCTGAAATTTTCTGTCCCTGCTCTTCTCTTGCGCTGCGTGCTCAGGGAGGAGCGATGAACGGGGGTGCTTGCACGTGTACGTCAATATGCGCACCACTTCCAGCCATTGAGGAAGGGCAGTAGCATACTTATAGTGTGCTATCGAATAACAAAATCTGCTTGCTTAGAACAGGCACAAAATTTGTGTTCGGGCGTGGAATACACAAATATGTTGAAATCATCAGTTTGCGGCAGAATTCCCGCCTTCTACGTGATTTTTGTAGTTCGTCCTCGCGCCATCGGTGCATAAACACAATTCGGCGCAAACACAAGTAATGGCGAGGCCGTCAGCCTGTGGAAAAACTCATAAGGCGGAATGAGGATATGCAGACTCGGCTGTTCCCAGCGACTCATGACACAAATATGCAGATCACGGCAGCAAAAATTGCAGCCATGCACTTGGCGGAAAGCAGATGCCTTAATTATTAATGAACAAGCACATGTTGAGACATAGGTAAACAAGGTCTGGGCAGTTACCAAAAAATGAATACATCAAGAACTTTTTTTAGACAGTCTATGTAGACTAATGAAATAAAGCAGATAAGTGAACAGTAAAAAATGAGATGGAAATTTTGAAATTACAACAGATACAAGCGAAAATGAATGAAAATAGGAAATAAAAATAAAAAAGTCGGATTTCCCCAGGGGGTGTGTTCAGCGTCGTGAGGGACTGGAGGACCAACCGCGACACTGAAGGCGCCATCTTTTACGTAACCTTCTCGGGTTACCTCGGAGACGTCCCGGATCTTTTGCAGATCGACGTCGGCAATCTCCACGGCGGCGTCGGTAACGCCAGCGTCACGGGGACCGTGACGGAACTGCTGGCGGGACACTCGGACATCATTCAGACGCCCATTCCGCCGGAGATGCTCTTCACTCCGGAGAGTGAGCCGCAGGTGCACGTGAAGATCAACGGGGTGGCGGCGAAGTGCGGCATAGGGGGAAGCGCCGCCTGCGGATTCAAGGTGACGTTCCAGCGCTTCAAGCGCGCTGGGTTCTATATTCATTATTCTTATCTCTATTTTTTTTCTTTACAGTTCTCCACCACTTCGCACGATCTTTAACGCTCTTTTATTTAATTCAGGTAACGTTCCAGCGCTTGAGCATCTTCGTCTCCAGCAAGAACCCAAGTTGATTACATAGTTATCTTTTCATTATTCTTTATCTTGTGTGGGCATTTTTGTACTGCTTCTCAGGACTATCATGTTTTGTGATGGCTTGGGAAAGCTATTTACGCACATTTATGCCAGTGCTGCAAGCGCACATCCCCGCTTTTGAAAATGAATGCGATTCAGTAATGAAATCTCAACATCCGTCGGCCGCAGTGCGAGCTGATGGAGCACACATCTGCTGTTGCTAATGACCGTCAGGAACGATCAAGAGTCAACAAATGACACTATCCAGAAGCTATCATAAATTTCCTTAGTAATCCAAAAAAATCCAAAATCCTTAATTCCTTAATCACAAAAGACCCAGCCAACGTGGAGTGGTGCCTGTTGCATTTATGTGAACGACATCCTGCTTGCGCAAAAACAGGCCGCCATAGAGCAAACACCCACGGTGACTAATGTACAGTCCGCGGACGGAGCAGGCCTCAAGACACTGGAGATATCTGGCACAGGGTTTTCCGATACCACCACTGTCGCCGTGGGAGGGGAGGCATGTACCGTAGATGCGTATACGGAAAATTCGGTGAGCTGCGATTTATCGGACGGAGGGCCGGCAGGCGAGCACGAGGTCGTCGTGACCGTCGCCGGAAAAGGGTGGGCGCAGCACGAAGGTGACACGAAGGACATGCCCCGGACGTCGCGGATCGAGCTGGCAGAAGCAGCGACACACTGCATATCTCACGTGCTGTTTTTTCTCGAATTTTTGTGTCCCAAAGTTTTGTTTTCAAAGGGATTTCAATAAATTAAAGTGGGAAATAAACCCGTCTGGTTTCATCAACGCATGCCAACACTGTGTTGAACATCCTACACATGTGACCTTGCCGTTAATTGCCATTGACAATGTCCCATTGCGCCGAATTTCGCGCCAGAGAACTGTAGTAATACGTAGCATGATATTTCGCATGTAGCACTATGTTGTGTATGTCCCTTCCCCTATCCCATGCACAATAAAGTAGTGCGTTATCCAATACTGAATACCAAAGAAAGGTGCCAAATACCATACGCATCTCATGAAGTATTTTGTAACTTGCAATCTTTGTGCAGTAGGAAGTACTCTGGATCTTCTACCGTCAAATGTGTCTGTTAATTTGTTCATTCGCTTCAAAAAGCTGTCGATGGCTTGTGAATAGACAAAATTTTCGCACAGTGGCTTGAGGATGCCATGCCAAGCGCAGCTCGAATGCGGTGACTCTGGATGGCCCCTGCTTTGCAATATTTGCGCATCAACCCAGACTGAACAAAATGAGATACAACAATGATTGCAGCCACAGTTACTGATCAAAGCGTAACAGCCCCTGAGTGAAAGCAGCGTAACGGAGCGAATGAGCGCATAGCTGCTTACTGTGTAGCGGAGCAATGGTAGAGTAGCGGTAAAACACCATACGATGTGTACTAGTTTGGCCCGTACTGTATCGAAAGTACAAATTATTCATAGTTGGTTCTTAGGCAATTATATACAGAAAGAAATTTTGGAGCATAGAAATTTCCGCCGGCGCAGGAAACGACGCGCCGTACACGATTACGAATCCACTGAGCATAACGAGCCTCACTCCTTCGACCGGATCTATCGGAGGCGGGCTGCCCACCACTATCAATGGAATTGGCTTTGGGACAACTCTGGAGCAGGTGATATCAAATTCCTCATAAACGATGGTATTTGTACACTACAGTTCAATAGTATGTTTTCTAATAGCTTTTCAGTTGCACATTTGGTCCGAGACTACGCCCATATTTTAGCTATTTTTCTTGCTTTATGAATTGTATGCATCTAAAAGACGCACGTCGTGCTGCGCGCAAAGTACTTATTGAGTAACTGCCGCAGGTAGAATGCAATTGAATGTAGCATAAACAACACACATAAACAATTCTAAAAATTATTTCGGCAGAGATACCGAACGCGTCAAAATTAGACACTTTTGTATAATGACGCAGCGAGCAATTTCACGCTGTGCATCACAGCCCAGTGAACATGATCTTAATTCCAGGTGCGGATCACCCTTGGCGGGAAAGGCGCAACCGTCGTCTCCGTGTCTCCAACTTCCATAACATTCCTCACCCCTTCCACCAACGCGGCCGGTTCCTCCACCGGCACCCTCGCCGTCGGCTCGACTTCCTCCTCCTTCTCCTACACCTACCAGTCGTCGGTTTCCGTGACGTCTCTGTCACCGACGTCCGGCGCCACCGTATCCCGAACCGCACTCACGATATACGGTTCGGGATTCAGCGCCATGTCATCGGAAAATGCCGTTTCGATAAACGGCACGGAATGCGTGATCACGTCATCCAGCGAGTCGTCGATCACGTGCGAGACGGACGGAGGACCGCCCGGGAGTCACGACGTCGTCGTGTTCGTCGAGGGGAAGGGCGTCGCGGCGAGTTCGTCGAGGTTCACCTACGAGTTCGCGATCACGAGTTTCGAGCCCACCCGTGGCAGCACCGCAGGAGGTAACAAGGCAGCGTATTTGATGTATCGCGCAAGGTGCTGCAGTGTTGGTGGTCCGCAGCGTGTACCTGCATAATCTACCATGACAATACTCCCCGTGCGCTGGCCAACAAGTTGCTTGCCTGACTCAGTGTCCATAGCATTTTTATGCGGAATCTACTGATTGCGCAGGCATTTACGTATACCATATGAATTTGCTGATTCCGCAATCGGGTCAATCGATGCAACGATTTCAGATTTCACCATGGGAATTTAAAATAGATCGCAAAATGCGCTTCAACAAGAATCACCTATCTATTCCTCCTTTACATACCGTTTTCCAGTTGCTATGCGACGCATCCATGCTATGTTGTTACGCTGCAAGGCAATTATATTAGAAAATTGGTGAAAAGCGTTTGAAATATTTCCCAAGCCCTTAAAAACAGGGACGATCCTGGCCATCCGGGGCGTGGGCTTCGGCGCCGGCGAGGCCTTCGAGGGCAACAGCGTCTCCATCGGCATATGGAACAGCCCCTGCGAGGTCATCAGCCAGAACTACACAACAGTAGTTTGCGCCACCGGGCCCATACTCTACGGCGATCCTGACGAGACTCTCTTCGTCTCCGTGAACCTAAAGAACTACCACGCGGAGTGCGCAATGGGAGAGCCGTCCCTGGAGGCGGCCCTTGAGGCCGAGGGCCCCGCGGCAGCTCCGTCGAGTGACGTGGATGGCGAGGCTGATGACGTGGACGGCGGCGGCGGGAGGCGGCTGATGGAAGATCTGCGGGCGCTGTCTGAGAGGAGCCAGTCGTGCGCTTTTATCTATTCCACAGACGACACCGCGACGTTGGACGATAGCCAGGTCGGGGCACGGAGTGTTGGCATTCTCGTGCCTCCTTCACTAGGAAGAAAAGGGCCAAATAACACTTTTGCGAACACACATAAAACACATTTCATCAACGTTCTGCACGCTAAGAACACAAAAAAAACAAACCCGTAAACTTTGTACACGTTTGAGCACGTGTTATTTGGCCCTTTTTTCCTAGTGCTTGAGAGTACGAAACACTGTGGCCGCGAATGTGTTGCATGCCCTCTGGAGGATTGGGAACTCCGGTCGGGGCGGCGGAACATGAAGATCTGTGTGGGAGAACAATGCAGATGTGTCGCAATGCAGGCTGCTTGCGCGTGATCCCCAAATAAACTGCTGTTCGTTTCCATGATGCCCGCCAGGGATCTTGATAACGATGATAATGATGATGATGAATATCACTTTTGTGCGTATAATTTGAATGAGGATGGCGACAAATAAGCACAAATGACCTCTGACCTCGAGAAGCGTCCCATGTATTGACAATGCGGGAAGTGAAAACACAATGGTCTGGTAATGCACTAATTGCGCAATTACCAACGATTCGTCGAGGATCATACTGGGCTTAATCCATTTCTATTTTTTCGATCCACGATTAAAGGTGGTGTCCGGTGCCGCGGGAGAGGTCGTCGAGTTGACAGGATGGACCGGATTCGGTGCGTCTACGGATGGTCTACGTCTGTACCTGGCCCCAAACGACACCCTTTGCGGCCCTAGCAGCTGCCGCTTGCCGCTGTGGTCTGACCTTGAGAACTACAAGCGGTGCTCGATCGACTCTGCCGATGGCACCAGCCTTCGCTTCGAGATGCCCACGGCCCTTGCAGGGCCGTACAGGCAAGTGAGATGCATCTGTTGCAATCAGCGGCGACAGATACAGGCTCTTCGGTGTGCAACATCTTCAATACGCTCACGGATTAATGCTAATCCCATTGATGTCGACTTGAAGAGGAATGCTGGGGCGTCGCTCTTATAAATAACGCCACACTGGCTCAAATGGCTATCCAGATCGTGGTGTCGAAGACCAGTAGTTTTGTTGCAGCCATCGCACCCTCAGGGGGAACCCAATCTGAAGCTGGTCGGATGAGGCTTCCTCGAACGCTCAGTTTGAAAGTGGCTCTCGCAGCTGGACACCGAATACTGGCATCTTGACATCTCAACGTCTATGTAGCCACGAAGCAATCCCACCAGTCACGAGTATCGTCCACGCCATTCCGCTATTCGGTATACGATTCCTAATACCTCAGATTCCACAAAGGATGGGGCGCGCTCCCGGGGCTCAAACATAACCTCGTCCGGACATCCACATGCCAAGTGGCAGCGAGGCAGAAACTTGTAATGGCGAATTCCGAGAGCTCCATTTCTGCGCAATTATTTGGTTTCTTTAGCAATTCATTTTGTTACGCAGAGGGCCTTGAATTCGCATCCGGGTCCATGTACCTTAAAATTTGCGAAGGCCGAATGCTACGATGCAAGGTACTAACATTTGCTGATGTCAATTGTCGATCCTAGCGAAGTAATAGTGGCAGAACCCACAGTAAACTATAGCAATATTTTGCGATGGAAGAAAGTATTACACGGAGATTTTTTATTTTGTAAAATACCATTGAATTGCACGTGTGGCAGGGCTGTTGTGTATATGGAAGGGAAGGGTTTCGCAAAGGGGACACCTTTAGTGCATTACAACGCGACCGTTACCGAAGTTTCCCCGGTTAATATATCTACGTCTGGCGGTTCCTTAACTATCCAAGGCAGCGGATTCTCTGCAGAGCCCAATGTTTCAGGGGACACATCCATCGTCAGCGTCAAGGTGATCAACTAAATTCTAAAATTGGCGACACTTCTTTTCCATGTATTGGCGCATAATTGCTAATGCTTGTTGCATGGCCAGTTTTCCAGAATCGGGATTATTTTCACTCGTTGCATTTCCACCAATTTTGAATTGCATATACTCATTGACACCGCTTGCGTACTTCAATGCCCTTAATGCAAATGTGCATTAAATCCACCGGAAATATAACAACAATCTTGTTGCGGTGGTGGTATTTTGTGATCGACATATTTGGAATTTAAAATTTCTGTCTACTTCCTCCTTATTGCTCCGATTATCTGCCAATTTTGCAATAAATCTTTTGAAAACCTCCACAAACTCTGCAAATCCGATTAAAAGAAAAAGTAGGAACGAAGAATTACAAAACTTTCTGAATCAATATCATTTCTTGGATTTTTTTTCTATAAAACAATCCAATAAAGGACGCCATGATGTATACACGCTGGTAAAAATTGGAACATTCTACACGGTGTGCAATCGCGTGCAGTCGTGTCAAAATCGGGTAAAAGTCGGGTACCAGGGAGCACAATTTTACACGATTGCTAACATCCTGTAGTTTTCATTCCTGTTTAGTACACGAAAGTTGCCCACCTTACCACCATCAACAACGCGATAAGTAACACGGCTTTACAAAATTTAAATCATGTACCACCAGTAGCCGTAAATTCTGTGATCAGTACACGATTGGTACACGACATTTGCATGCTTTTTACACCATTTTTACATGCGCAACGCGGACTTGCAGGACCGCGACCGCGTATTTGGCCGACTCTTCACCAGTGACATGCGACCAAATATTTTACAGAAAATGAAGCTGTTGTCGTAGTGAACAACCAATGCTGCCACGATGACATCGGCAGCACAGCTCACGCAAGCAGCAAAACTAGTGGAAATGGCCATTTCTGGGACACCAAATGAACCTAAATGACGCTCGCTGGGACGCTATTGGGACGCCGCTGGGACGTTGCCTCAGGCATTCGCGCCCCAGTGGCGTCCTAATAAGCATCATTATGGTGAACGGGCTTCAGATAAATGGCCATTTTCACAAGTGCGAAATATTGATGGACTGATACGCGCATTTAGTCATATATATCACCGCATTACGTTAAAATGCCCAAACTGCCCTGTCAACAGATGAAGGTGACGTTAGCGCACCACGCGATTGTACTGTAGCAGATGAGATGATCGCATTGACCTCATGGAATGGGCAAGGAACGAGCTTCAAATTTTGAAATTATGTCTTCTGTTTCAGCAACTCCAATTATGATATCAGTTATTTAATTTTTCGCCTCATTATATGCTTCAATTTATTAGCGCTTTTTCTATAGGTGGGGTCCAGAGATTGCCCTGTCGATTACGTCACGTGGGAGACCATCATCTGCACTGCGGGGAGCAGATCCGACGGAGTCAAGGAAACCGTATACGTCACGATCCACGTGGCTTCCGGAACGATACGCGAGGATATCGGAATTTCCGTCTGCGTGGAGGGTAGCGATGGGGCGGAAAGCCGAAATTGCCCCCGAGTCGGTTACCTGTGGGATGTCACGCCGAGGGCAACTTCCGCTGAACTGGTGGAGACGGGAGTGGCGAGCGAGATGAATTTGGTGATACGGGGCAGCGGGTTCGGTGAATCGGCATCTGACCACACGGTCACATTCGCTTCCGCCAGAGGTAAGAATTCGACATATTTGCCCGCTGTGAGATGCTTTTGCATTCCGAGCACATTAATGTTGCAATATTGCAGGGCATATTGGGACTGTGCTTAGTTCTCAATATTAAGCGCAATTCCTGATGGTACTGGCATTGAATTTTAGAATCAGTTATTCAAACAGTAATTTAAAGTAATCTAAAATCTGTCAATGATAAAATCAGTTACCCTGCATTCCTCTACATAATGCTCATTCATAACTTAGAGTACATGTATTACGAATTTTAACGATTGCAGGATTCTGCTGTTAGTGTCTGCTTGCATACATTTTGTTCCGACGATTGGTGCGCGGCTGTGTCCCGCGTCCGTGCCATTCCAGACTCCAAAAACCGGAACTTGAGGCCTTTGCCAGGTGCCGGCGCGGGGCCTTTGCAAAATAATAATTTATTGTATTTGCAAATAATTATTACATATGTATAGTGTGGCGATCGAACAGCGGTAAGCGTGGCTCTCAAGGAAGCATAGCCTCAAAGCGGTAGCCACTAAGGCTTGCACCGCTTTGTGAGGAGGACTGCTCAAATCAGATCAATGCAATGCAATGCTATGGTTACTGGATCTAATGGTTCAGTCGCTCCATAAAGCCGCCGATCAAGGATTGCTTGGCCCAGAGAAGAAATGGATTAATTGTTTGGAAATTCGATAGCAAGTGGCAACTGCTATGACGGTGTGCATCCACACTGGCCAGCGCACTACCAATCGCGCGACTTAGCTAATTTGCACATCGAGTGAACGTGATTGTGTACATGAACCCATTAGCACTTGAACCTAATACTACGCTGACGAGGGGGGACGTCGATCATGCTCGCAGGTACGGTGGCCGAAATTCAGGCGGCC
Source organism: Ostreobium quekettii (assembly GCA_905146915.1). Taxonomy (NCBI): domain Eukaryota; kingdom Viridiplantae; phylum Chlorophyta; class Ulvophyceae; order Bryopsidales; family Ostreobiaceae; genus Ostreobium; species Ostreobium quekettii. Next base: position 333,354 of record CAJHUC010000280.1, read on the forward strand.
AACGCCACCGTGGTGGACGTCCTGGTGTCGGACCTCCCGGCGGGCGTGCATGCGCTGCGGCTCGAGGTGGCTGGAAGGGGTTTCGCCAGAGACAGCAACAACGTGCTCACCCTGTCGCGAGACTTGACGCTTTCGGGTCTGTCCTTGGAACAAGGCAGCATTGCAGGCGGCACCAACATTACCATCCAAGGGGCTGGCTTCAATGCGAAAAACGTGACGAACAACAGGTGAACTTGAGGCAAGGAGAGGAACGGCCTGAGTTATGCAGATGCTGTGTTGTTGTCAAATATGCGAAGCAAATGAATAATTACGGGAAGAATAATGCCAGTTCCTAGGAGAAGAATGTGTGAGTTTCAAGGAGAATGATGTGACAGTAACAGGTCAGGTTGAGGCAGGTCGAATTTCCCCAAATAAGAAAAGAAAATGCCAAAAAATTCTAAGGAATGAGACTTTTTTCATCGTTGAAGCATGCCCGTTGTAGGTGTGCATGAGTCCGATTCCGATTACCACGAAGTATTGAACCACGTAGAATCTCACACATGGAAAAAGAAATTCAACTCAAAAATAGTGACGTCAATCACCCGGAGGTCATAGAATTTGATGCACATCCGACTAGACATCATTTCAAATTTCCCGTCATAAATTTACAACCGAAACAGCAGTCAAAATTGCAGAACATATACGATGAAGTGAGCAACAAAATTGTGAATTCGACTTATCCCACACATGCACACATTTATGAAGGATTTATGTCATTTTCCATTACTTGTAGTCCGCGACGCTATGTTGCGCGCTCTTCACTGTGTTCGCCTGCCTTATCATGAATCTGAAAGTGGTACACAACAGAATAATCCGATGACAATAAAAAGCTTGGTCAGTCGAGATGCAAACATGGCGCAATCAGCACTCTTCGAGCAAACAGTTGCAAGGCTCACGACTTAGTTTGCGTGGGTTGGCTTTTCACCCACGTTACCTACTAAGCTCATTTATCCTTGTTTCCAATTGCTTATCGCCACTAAATGAGAAGCATGCGTGAGCAGAGTACGGATTTGCGCCTCGGATTGCGTCGTCTCAACATCCACCCCAAACAGCCTCTCCTGCACCACGTCCCCCCACGTGACACCGGATTCCGCACCCGACTACGGCCTGGATGAACCCGGTCTCCTGGTCGGCGGCGAAATCATATCCAGTGCCCCGCGATACCGATCCTCCTCGCACCTCGCCGCCAACGTCTTCGATGGCAACTACGAAACACGGTTCTACTCGTCGCTCTCCGGGCCAGACTGTTTCGTCGGGCGCGACTACGGCGACGGAACCGTAGTGCGTCTGTCTACGGTTCGTCTCCATCCCGAGTCTCCCAGTACAGGGGGGTCCAGCTCGACGAGCCGGCTGACCGGTGCCGAGATTCAGGGGTCCGTTGATGGTTTGTCGTACGAAACGATACTCAAGGTCGAGGAGACGCCCCCGCAGGGGTATTCGAGTTACGAGGCGCCGGATACGGTGCTGCTGTATCGATACTTGCGATACGTCGGTCCTCCGGGGTCCAACTGCAGGTGTGTTTGCCCCGGCGGAAGATGGCTAGAATATCGAAGCTGATCCTGTTTCGAGGAGTGTTGCATCACGAGTACCTGGTTTTCAACCATTGGACACGACTTCGCAAATCGGAAATTTCGGAGAACATGCATGTCCATGCATGAAGATAATCACTTAAAAATCAGCCAATGTCAGTTGTAAATCGATATTGCTTTATCTGTCCTGCAGTGGTGCAATTTGACCTTGGCACAGGAAAAGCAACGCTAGGTGCGAATCTTCGTTCAGTACGCTCCTGCCACTAATTTCACAGGATGCATGTCCGAATTAAGACCAAGCATTTACTTCATTGTGCAAGAAATCGATTTTCGTTCCCAACTGCAGATTAGGAGAGTTGGAATTCCACGGAATACGGTACTCGGGGAGTGACGTAACGGCAGCCTGTGACGTAACGGTTCACGTGGGGAGTGTGAACACCACGCTGAGCGAAGTTTACCAGTTCAGCGCCAACGTTACGCCCAACATAACGGGCGTGGTTCCGAGCCTGGGGACAACTGCCGGGGGAACGGAGGTCACTTTCTCTGGGACTGGATTTGGAACAACGGTGCGATGAAATAACGGACGTTCATATGGCATTATCTTGCAAACCATCCTCCCTTAATTTGACATAGGATACAATACGAATTCATTTGATTAACGCAGAAGGCTTCAAATTCAGCATAAAGATTCCTTGCCTCCTTCAGTACATGCGCTTTACCCTTTTGTCACACCGATCTATTGGATTGGTTCTGTGTTCGCCTGGATGCTGTACTAATTAAACAAACCATTGAATAATTTTAAGTGATTAAACGAGTTGAACGTGTGCGCCATTGTCGGAAACGTGTAAGCGCTGCAGCCGCGCGACTTGATTTTATTCGTTTCGTCAATGACACGGATTGCCCATTAGATAGGGCTCCGAATCCAAAGCTCACGCTGAGAGCATGCGCACATTGTAGGCAAATATGTTGCCCGCCCAGCCGTTCCGTTGAAATGTGTAGAATGTTTCGAGACCGTTGACAACAGACAGCACACTAGACTAGAGAAAACAGCAGTAAATGCAGTTTTTGGGATGTGTCGTTTCCCATTGGCGAGCCTTCATCTTACCCCCTCGCACCTTTCCGCCGCAGGCATCGGACGTCTCTGTTGCAATCGACGGCGTGAATTGCGAGGTGACTGCAGTTGCGGACACAGCGGTGACATGCACCACGGCGGCCAGAGAGGACTTTGTGCCGCCCTCACTGAAGGTCCATGTGAAGGGGAGAGGATCTGCCGCGACCAACGGCCACAGATTCCTGTACATGGACCGATGGTCGTCGCCCAGTACATGGGGCGGAGAAGCCCCTCCCAGGTGGATCCATCATCCGTCCATTTGCCACGTTAATTTGGAGCGTGTGGCCACCCACACTGTCCTTGCTGTTATATTGCAATTGAATTCAGTCAGGGCAATTTCGCATCATATTAGGTCTCTTTGATCGACTTCGAATGGAAGCGAGATCTGCACAGTCTTTTCTCAGTTGTTTAGGACTTGAGGACTAATGCCTTCTGACATACCATGTAAATGATGTTAATGGCATGCCAATGTTTTCCGAGGCGTGTTGCCGCACGATGCACCGGTCGGCCAATATTTATTGGCATACGGCTCTGCTTCCACATTCAGACATCTTCTTCTAAGGCAGGGACGCTTGGCGCCGGCCGAACGTCAACCGGCGTTTCAAAATATTGCCAAATGCTTGACTTTCGTGCCAATTTGAGATGTTTGGTAAGAGGGGAGTTACTTCGCTAAAACGTTTGTTGGGGAGACTATGTTGTTGTTAATCTTACCTGGGGCTGAGGGACCATCAGAATGGGTTTTTGCATGTCCATATAATTCCAAAATCTTATCGGGATAAGGCATGCCTTGATATTGTCCGGTGATTCTGCGCTTTAAATAGTGCATAGGAAATACTCCAAAACACCAATTTGAGTGCTCCAAGTAAATTTTGGAAGAACGCCTTGAATAACCTGGTGCTACGCGCAGGGTAGGAGAGTCAGTGGTGATACCACCTGGACAGAACATTCTGTTGGATATTTCTCCGCCGCAGCTGTACTTAATCATCATAGAGGGCAGTTTAACCTTCGACGACACCCAAGACATAAGCCTGGATGCCAGCTACATATTCATTCGCAAAGGCAGTCTCGTCGTGGGCACTGAGGAAAATCCCTACCAGCACAAGGTAGAGAAGATGCATTTTACTGCACCACCATTTTGCTCAGTCATCTTACTGAAAATGGATCTCCGTGTACATGCACTTGCACACATGCATGTAAGAGCACGAAAGTACGCAATTGAGTGTATGCCGTTATTGCACGATTGTGGCAGATACTTCGGAGGTGTGGCCACAAGCGGGAAGTGATTGGAATCTCTTAGTCGTGCTGCTGCCATTTCGCCGTTGCGGGGTACTTCGATGCTCAAAACATGAAAAGAAATGAAAGTTTGTACATTTGACGTAAATTTAGGTTACCAAACTCTTTATTGTATTTTGCAGTAAAGCCGCCGCGCTCATGAACGATTCCAATACCCACCAGCAGTGAAGGTGTCACCATGCTTTTGAAGCAAGCGCGGAATCCTAAAGATCTCTGCTACCTCAAGTTATTCGACGGATGCAATCTTGTTCTCTATGATATGGCACAATTACTACTCAGGTTAGGGAATGTGCACTCGCGAATGTGGAGGAATAAAAAATCCACAAAACTAGGCAATCAAGTGGACATCATTAATGACACTTGGAATTTTCTCACTGCGGATAAAGAATAGTGTGAGAATAATAGTAAACTCTGCCCATGCTCGAGCAATTTGAACTGGGAACAATGAGTACATTTCACTTTCCAGAGCAGCAGCGGAGCCCGCTGCACTTGTACTTTGTGGCTCTCAGGCCACAATAACTTTGCACGGACACCCGGACACGCACATGGAGCTGCCCCTGTACGGCGCCAAGAATATCGCCGTTCGGTACGGCACGCTGGACCTGCACGGCCAACCGAAGACGCCCACATGGACGCAGCTGGCAGCCACCGCAGAGCCTGGAGCGACGGAAATTGTCCTCAAGGAGGCGACTAATTGGGCGGTGGGCGACGAAGTTGTCGTCGCCTCGACGTCTTTCGACTTCTTGGAGGCGGAGACGGTGACGGTCGCTGCCGTAAGCGGAGACGGCAAGACTGTCACGTTCTCGCCCGCGCTGCAGCACGCGCATTTCGGGAAGCTCCTCACTTACGCGGACACGGAGATCGACATGAGGTTCGATGTGGCGGCCCACCTGACAAAAACTATGACAATCTGTAATCTTAAGTTGCGGGCATGCCGGACTGGATATGCAGGGAGCCCCCCCCCCCCCTCTCCCGCCCCCCCTTCTTCGCCATGCCGTGGTCATGCGTTACAGAGGGCAGGCGGCTGCCTCTTCTGCTTCTTCGCTGGAGTTCCTTGTTCTGCAATGAACTGAAATGAGTGCCGTTTGGTACATATACAGCCAGTTTGTTGCGTGTGCATTCGCAAAGTACTGCAGATATATGATAACTGCCCGGTGCTTATGTGCGCTTCCATGCAGGGGAATTCGCCTGGGGCCGTGCACGCTGATATCCAAAATACAGCATGCCTGATTGAGATTGAAACTGTACCGAGCGTATCAGCGTCCAGCGCAGATTCAAAATGCAAACAACAACCACTTAGGAGCTCTATGCTAGACCAGCGCCAGAATCTGTGTCTTTGTGCACTTCTATCTCTCCAAAATCTCCCTTATATATTTCCACTGAAAGTACCAACCTTCCTCGTCTTAAGCCGACACGACCAATAGACACTACAATTGCTCCTCTTCTGCACTCCATCTGTGCCACACACAGTGCCACAAAGAGGCCGCCGCTTCTTAATTATCTCCCTGGAGCGGCATGCCACCTATAGTGATTTAGAACCCCTCAATTCATTGTTTTAACAGGGCCGAGGTTGGCGTACTCACGCGCAACGTGGTGGTGAGGGGCGATCCCAGCAGTGTCGCCACGCAGTGGGGCGCCCACGTCATGCTGCACTCCCCCGGTGATGGCACCTCCATCGGCCGCATCTCCTACGTCGAGTGCACACTCTGCGGCCAGGCCTTCCGCCTGGGCCGCTACCCACTACACTTCCACGTGATGGGCCACGTGCATGGCTCCTATGTTCGCGGCTGCGCTATACACCACACCTTCAACCGCGCTGTTACCGTCCACGCGGTCAAGTTCTTCACGGTGGAGGACAACGTGGCGTTCGACAACATGGGCCACGCCTTCTTCATAGAGGACTCCATAGAGAGGGACAACAGGATAACCAACAATCTCGGGGTGTTGACCCGAGCGTCCATGTCGCTGCTGGACACGGACACGACGCCCGCGACGTTCTGGATCACGCACCCCACGAACTACATAGTTGGGAACCACGCGGCGGGGTCAGCGAGGTGATTGCGTACACTTCCGTATTCTCTTGCACAGATTTTGCAGATTTTTCCGTAGCTGCTGCGAACATGGAGTCCAGCGAGTCGCTCCCTCCTCTCTTGCATATGCCCGCCCCGACAGTGCTTTCGCGAATCAGTTGCATCGGCGTACGCGATTGTCGCATGTCCGATTCAACTTGATGCATGCATTCACAATGTCTGCAATTCAATCACAAAGATCGCCCAAAACTTCCAGTTCCCGGAATCACACGACCTTTTGCGAAGCACACGACGAAGTCAGGCATAATCTAATCCATTTTATATTTAGGAGTAGTCTAAGGCATAATTTAATCCATTTTTCACTTAGGCACAATTTAAGGCATAATCTAATCAACTTTTGTTTAGTTTTACCGTTTATCAGTTGGCTCACTCGGAGCGGCATTTTCTAGGTACGGATTTTGGTTCGACCTCCAGACCCATCCAACCGGCCCCTCCTTCACCACCAGCATCTGCCCACCGGGAAACCCCTTGGGGTCTTTCCGCGGCAACGTGGCCCACTCCAACGGCCGCTACGGCCTGCGCATCTTCAACAACTTCGTACCCAGGGAGTTCCAGTGCGACTGGGGGTCCAGGGACCACGTCGCGAATCCTCACGTCACCGCCACCATGGAAGACTTCACGAGCTTCAAGAACAAACGCAGCGGTGTGGTGACCTCCATGGTGGGCACCTGCGCGCAACAGACCCTCGGCATTGTACCGATTTCATGCGTCAAGTACCCTATGAATATTGACAGCACTCCGTTGTATTATACCATATTGCATTGTGTACTAGTGTTAACGTTGGCGTAGTAGTAGCGCTCCGCTGCTGCAGCTTTCATTGAAATTGTGTTATTAGAGATAGAATACTTTATACTTTAGCATGTTGATAATTCTTTGAGAGAGTGTTAGTCGTTTAGGGCGCTCCACTTCAATTTCGTTCTGGTTGTGAACGACCTGCCATTGGTGCGCGCGCAAGTTCTCAACGCTCATTCGTTCAATCGGAGCATTGGACGCCATATTCGGCAAGGACGTGAGCGATCACATCACAAGAAATATTCACTGTTCCCAGCTCCTAATTGACTATTAGCACTGCTCATCATACGTATACTGCCTTCATTTGTTCTTCAGAACTGTCTTTCAACCTCGCTTAGCCAGTGATTTAGCATATTACGAATGCAAGATGGTTACTGTTGTTCATGATTGACTAATGACGGACTGCATGCGCTCTCAGATTGGTGACGTGAGATTCAAAGGATTCAAGGTGGCCGACAACCTTCGCTGCGGCATCGAAGTGGTGAAGGCCATCACGCCCCTGGGAGGCGCGCAGACCGTGGACTCGGTCTTCGTGGGCCGCACGGAAAACATGCCAGACCGCATTCCCCACTGGCTGCGCGACGACCCTGACAGAGGAACCACCATTGGGTTCTACGCTTCCGCGTGGACGTTCAACTACACGGTCGACAATACCACCTTTGTTAACTACGACTCTGACGATACTGTGGCTTTCAGTTCCTGCACGCACTGCAATTTCCCGAACAACAAAAACAACGGCGCTAAGGTCACTCACATGAAGGTGGGTGGAGATATGTATCGTCGGATGCGGCGCGGATATTAAATGCACACGACTCGAATTTGTCACTATTGGCCGGTGAATGTACCGCCGAACTATTGGAGTTTGTTGAAGTCACCTTGGTTTACAAGCTCAACAATTACACCGCCCGAAAACTCATCGGCATTCTTCAGCCATCGGAATCGACTCCAATGGCTGAAGAATGCCAACGGCGACCAGCGTTTCCAAGAACACTATCACAACGAGTCAACGAACGTTCAGAGTTTGCAGGAGTTGAAGACTCTCGATTTAGTTTATACGTATCATGCGTCTAATTGCATTGTAGAATGTTAATGCATTTTTCATAGTTATCAGGCTGACATAAAAGCATGCACCTTAATATCCATGTTGCGAACTTTGCTGCTACAAGATGGTGCCTTTGCAGGCATATTTAAAATGATGGACGGCACAATACTGCTAATATTAGTTCCCATTTCTGGTGCAACAATATCGGCTTCACAGGGCAGATACCTTTCTAAACATATCTCAACAATTGACCACACCGACAAAGCTAGCAACGCATGGCCGCGCACGCCACGTGCAGAGCAGTATTCACGGAGCTTTCCAGCAGAAATTCTACCATGTCACCTCTGCCACAAATCTTGCCACGTTTCACGACGCAGAGAATCAGCTACGTCAACAGCCCGCGCAAGGTGAAGTGGGGAGGCGGCCAGAAGGCCATCTTCCACGACACGGACGGCACACTGTCCGGAAAGGAGAGCGGCAGCTGGGTGGCCGCGCGCTGGCCCCACCTGGAGTCAGCCTGCGGGGAGATCGACGGTTGGGACAACTCGCTGCACTGCCCCAGCACGACCAGCCTGATCCGCTTCGCGGTGCACAGCCAGAGCCCATTTTCGTATTTCGAAAACGACCCCATGCACGTGCGGAAGGCGGGGGCGGGGGATGGGGAGAGCGACCCGCATGGGAGCGATCCGAGCGAGTGGTCGTCCGTGCCGTATCGGGGAAAGAAGTGGAAGGAGCCGGGCCATGGGTGGGCCATAGGGCTGGCGACAGGCAAGACGTGCCACTAATTTAAGGGAAGAGTTTTAAGTGAATATTCACTTTTCGATTTTTCTATGATGCATTTTTGGTTCAACATCCCTGCGGAACTTCCTGAGCATATGCAGGGCGTTAACGTTGCTTCAATAGAGGAGAATTTGGAAGAATGCGTACTTTCTTATTTTGTGATGAATTATCTGTCGTGGAGCTGCTCAAGGTCTGTTCAACAAAGCTTTGGTGTCCATGTACTTAATTACATGCACCGCCATTGCAATCGCTATTTGAATCGCAACCGAGCCAAATGGATTCACTCGCGGAGGCATTCTCTGGCGAATGATGCTGCGTCATCTCTTAGTTATTTTCTCGAGTCGATTCGTAGAATATGCAGCTAATTTACCTTGCCTCAATGCATCTTTCAAATCTCCTAGCATTAAATAACATCTATGTACAACGTATGTTCAGAGTATGGAATCTGAACCATATATGGGCATGTGTATGTATGCCTTATGGAATGCCTCCCGTGTTGTGAGGTTATAAACACAATATGTATGACCGTATTGAACGAGCATGCAACGGAACTCTCACAACTGCGACCTGTTGCAGGCAGCACGTACGAAGTTCACTGGAAGGAGGTAGAATTTACGTCATTGACCCTGGAAGCTTCCGCGATGTTGCCTGGTGACCACGTGTACGTGCGTTTCAACCACAGTGAATTCCGCGACCACTTCAAGGTGTTCGTGGGCAGCGAAGAAATCTTAGGCTCCACCGTCTCCCGGCCGCCTGCTTCCGGAAGAACGGGATTGTCTTTCCAAGATATTGAAAACAAGACGTTAACCATACTTCTTAGCGGCACCGGCGTAGTGGGCTACGGAAACACGCAGGTGACACATGTTCTTTGCTCAAATTGCGGTGAAATGCGAATGCAACCAATGCACCGCAACGGGCAGTGAGCAAATCATATGTTTTTTTGCAGTCCCGTGCTTTAATACGGTATGTGTTACACAATAGCGTTGAACAGCAGTATGAGTCTGGCTGAGATTTTGCTACTTGTTTTGCTATTTGCTACTTGTCACACCCACCGCCGCCGCTGCTGACTCACCACCACCCTTCCAAAGGCTCCTGCGACTTTCTAGACGATTGGGAATTTTTCGCTAATGCAGGTAATATGAGAAAGCAGTTACTGCAGGTAATGTGATTAAAAGTAACTGCATATCATACACATTAACAATATCATATTCAAAATAGCAACTCCAATACATAATCATCATATGACACTCACGTGAAAGATGTACGGTGCCACTGGCAGGCAGGCCTGGTTTTTGCGTTTACTTTTACGTTCTTACATTTGCGTTTTAACGCGCTGGAACGTGGATTTGCGAAAGGGGCAATTTTACGACTATTTTCACGTTTTTGCGGCCGTTGGTATAGCCAGGTTACACGATGAAAGTCATGTACAATGATCAGTCCTCCGCCTTCTTCAGCACCCGCAATACAGTAACCATCTCGCCCTCGGCAAGGGCAACGACGGCATGGAACAAAAGTCATTTTCTTCGCAATCCAGCGCGTTTGATTGCCACTCCCCGGACTCCCCAATTCCGCATGTACTGTACTTATGTACACGAGGATGTACTTACGTTTATTTACGTATTTTCGCGCGCTTTTACGCATATAAACATGAAAACTATTTTCGCGTGTAAAAAGGTGAATACATTCATTTTGCGGCGTAAAAAACAAGCCTGCTGACAGGTCATCCGAATCGAGGCCAGCAAGTGCCCCCGAGAGGGCTGCCCTGAGCCCGAGGTGGTCGACGTGGAGCGAGAGCCCTTCGTGCGCTTGTGGTCCAACGCCTCGCAGTGGCCGAACGAGGCGCTGCCAAAGGAGGGCCAGGACGTCGAGATTCCGGAGCCCTGGCGGCTGAAGATGGACGTCAAGCCTCCAAGGATGGGGAACCTGATGATCCTCGGCGAGCTCAGCTTCGATGAGGAGTTGGACGACGTTACGCTTGAAGCGGACACAATTACGCTCATGGTAACGTTGCGCGGATTGCGCTACTTTATGTTAGTTTGATTGGCATTAAAATAAGATTATGTTAGGATACGATTGAGATTGTAAGAGATGAGTAAGATTACAAAGGGAGATGATTACGCTAATGGTACTGCTCTGGATGAACGGATGTAAACGCACTAGTAGGGGGACCATGTTCGGGCATCGCGGTCGAAATTTCGGACGTCGGGTGCGATGCAAATAAAGGCATTTTAGGCGGAGATGGAGCAAGATGTGATACTTGATATATTTTATTGCACCTGCTTGTCCAGGAGAGTTTCTTTAGCCTGGGAATTGCCAATATGGGTGAGCTTTCATGGTCCAAGGTCTTCAAAAGATGATGAAAAAATCACCCTCTTACCCTGTCGCTTTGCGCCTCCAATCTCTGTAGAGCTTTTAGGATTCGTATGCTTCACTGAACCGGAGACATTTGCGGAGACTGTCTATGCACAAGTTTTGGAAAAGCGTATAGGCTATATCGGTATTGAATTGCTGCTTTCACTTCAACATTATCTTGTCAATGATTGAAATATTTGAAGTACCTAATAATATATTGTGAGCTATTCGTTATGCTTTGTACTAAGCATACTACTTGCCTCCGTTTTGAAGTACTCTACGTAAAGGTATCTTAAAATCATATCAGATTCGCCCATCGTTAACTGGGCTGCTTCAACAGGGAGGCGACCTGAAGGCTGGAACGGCAACCACCCCGTTCACCAAAAAGGCCACCATAAAACTGAACGGTGACAAGTCATCCCTCCCCCTGCAGCTGGGCGAGGCGATCGACGCCGGTCCGAAGGTTCTGGCCGTCCTGGGGAAGCTGCGCCTGTTCGGGCAGAGGCGGGCGGTGGTATGGACGCGCCTCGCGGCGACGGCCTCCGCGGGGGACAAGGAAATCAAGCTGGAACAATCCGTGGACTGGCAGGTGAGTGCCGTTTGAAGGTTAAAGATTATTCGCGCAGGAACCTAGAAACGAGACGCAGTTTAAGCAAATTCAGACAGTGTTTAAAGTGGCTACATTAATTGTGGTAGTCCATCAAATCAATGCTGTGTCTGTTTCTGCGCGGACGATCTTACCTCCACCTATTGCAAACTGTGCAGACCTCAGCTTGTGCAGGCACGCCTTTTTGGAACCAACACTGATTGGTCCTCGGTCTACAAGTGCAGCGCCTAGAATAGATATGTATGCCACAAGTGGGAAATCTCCACGCTGCTAGACCTGCAGATTGCAATGGCCCTCCCGTTCCACTGATGCGAAAGGTCGGAGAGGAGATCATGCTTGTGTCGTCGTCTCACAACCAATTCGAGTCAGAGGTCGCCGTCATCGAAACGGTCTCCGACGACCGCACCATGGCGCTTCGGGAGCCGCTGAAATTTCAGCACTACGGATGGGCGGAGGCGGAGAGGGCCGGCGGCAAGGTCATAGACGTCAGGACGGAAGTGGGGCTGCTGTCCAGAAACATAAAGATCACGGCGTCCACGACGCCTGACAGGTGGACTGCCCGGAATTTATGGCAACTATTGCCGTTAGCGACTTTCCAAGACAATTAGCAAATTGGCAACTTAAATAAAAGCAACACAAATAGCGTGTATTCCCAAAATTATTGTAGCAACGCTGATTAATCGCGTCTTTGGCTTCTGTGTAAATCGCGTTATGAACATGTCGTGCGCCAGCGGAAATGCTTGCAATCGAGCTGCGGTGGCTTTGTGCCGCTACTCTGTCTCACCAAATGACATTGTTTTGACTGCCTACCGTTGATTTAATCGCACGGCTGCTTTTTCTTACAAGTGGAAAAAGAGCGCTGCGCAGATTAAATTCTTTCCAGTCCCACTCGCCGTTTATTACCATTGGCCGTGGATGAAGTATGCGTGCATATACGCACGACATCTCCGGAACCTTGAAAATAACAATTGCGCCGCACCTTCGAATAGGGTCTGAACATTGACCATGCTCAAACACAGCAAATATAACATTCGATTTCATTCAAAAATTCATCATTCCAAATCGGTGCAAAAATTCTGGATGCAGAATTGAGCAAGTGCTTCTTGCGCTGTGCTGCACCAATTTCAGTTTGTTATTACTTTGTGAACAGCAGATAATCGCATCTATTTACCACATTCTTGATGCGCAACATCCAATCAAACACACAAATTCTGTGCAAACAGATGCTGGAAAATTTTCATGTCGTTTCAGATATTATCCTCACGATGCCACAGATTTACTCCAGTCTGCGCGCAGCACTGCATGGAATTTACAAACCACATCACTTCATTTTATTCAGTGCTAAGCGCTGTGCAAACTGCTTTCAATAAGCACCTCGCCTTGCCTATGAAGCGCCTTCATACCAATCTACACTTTGTCCACAAATTTTCCCAAGTAGGATCAAGACTCTTGACATTAAGCAGAGTGGAAAAACTCACTACGGAATAGCATAAATGAAATGTTCAAACTATATCAAAATTTGCCGGAAAATCACTGATAGCAGCATCGCAACGCGTCCGTTGACACTGTGAATTCCAGTGCATCTGTATGCCCTTCCCCGGAGTCCCTAAGGCTACACGTACTGTCCTTATGTGCAAGGAGTTGTTTTTACGTTCTGTTTACGTATTTTACGCAATTTTTACGCGTAAAAAGGTAAATACGCAATGTGCTTACGGCGTAAATAACAAGCCTGTATGAATGTGAGATTGAACTGAAGCTCAGTTTGGCTGCAGCGCTTGCTGCGCTGTCGGATTATTCGGCATTTCGTAGACAAAAAGCCCATTTATTTTTATTTATTTATTTTATTCCATGTGAAGTACAATTTATCATGGGTTTTGACACGGGCTGTGCATGCACACGTCATCTGCTGATGGCGCCAACACTCTGCCCTTCGAATTTGAGCACCTTTTTTGAATTTTGAAGGTATGGTGCCCACGTGCTGGTGACTCGCGTCGTCAACCAAGAGGCGGTCCGTGTGTTTGAGGGCAGCGCCCAGCTGTCGGGCATCGAGTTCTCGGGCGGCGGCCAATACCAGACCGTCCGGTACGCACTCAACATGCAGTCCGCCAACGGCTCCCTGAGCAAGATCGAGAAGTGCTCCTTCCACGGCAATCACAACACGGCCATTTTCTTGCGAGGCACAAACGGAGTGAAGATCAAAGGTCCGAAGCTAAGTCGGACAAAGAATAATATCAGAGCATCTGTATAGGAAATTCCAGCAGCAGTTTTATTCTCTGTGTGTCTTTGATGAGTCGGCAAATATTCTGAGCATTTTGTGAATTCCTAAAGGGATAGCACAACAGCGTTTCAGGGTATGCGAAATGGAGACCGCAAGTACCGGGAAACAACAATATTGTGGTGGGGCACGACAAGAAGCATATTATTGGTTAATGGGAGTGCAGTTACACGATAACCCTTTGTTATTGCACATTTTTGATTTATTATTGGTTAATGGAATTTAATGGGATAACCCTTTTTCTATGGCGTATTTTTGCTGCCTTTGATCGCATGGAACCAGAACATGAAACTTGCGCTCGACGCCGTCATTTGGTGCTTTGGATGAAAATTACCACAAAATGAAATTTTCAATTAAAAATAATACTATAAAATTTTTGGGGCGGCTGGTGAACTGGACGACAACTTTTTGGAAGTTGCACTCACTGGATCGCAGCCAAAATACGGTGCGTACACGGTGTATGATTTGTACACCAAATGCGTCTGCCAGACGGACTTGATTGCTTATTGTCGCAGAAGGCATCCCCTAATTTTCAGCAATGTACTTTAATTTCGAACTGGTCGTTTTCGAATGGAAACGTGTTATGCCCACCGCTGGAATCAGATCTGACGCATGCATTGCTCCGCAGACAACGTCATCCACGACACGGTGGGGAGCTCCGTTGACATTTTAGAGTCGGACGGCATTTGGGTGGAGGGCAACTTAGCCGCCCTTGTGCACAGAAGGGACTCCACGCCCGGACACGAGGTTTTCGAGGCGATTGGGAACTTCATGGTGTGCGTCTGGGACGTGGGGAAGAACTCCGGCACCAGGCCGTGCACGGGCTCCAAGCTGATCAACAACGTGGCGGCTGGCAGCTACCACATTGGCTACGCAATTGAGGTGAGTCAGGGAGATTTCTGCATCGATTGACGTCGGCTTGTGTTGACTGCATCCGAATGCCGTTATTGTGAGTTGCTGCTTCTTTATGCACACATGCCCAATACGGAAACGAGGTCCGGATGAAAAGCAGACGCTGCGCTGCAAGTTGTACGACTCTGTAGCTTTTTGGGCACGAACTTTGAAATCGTTAGTTTTGGTAAGTGCATCCATTGCAAGGCGCAGGGCCTGAAAAACGCCCGTGATACACTACTTTCTGATTGCTGACGTTATGGCTGCGCCGCCCGCACACCCTCCTTAAATCTCTAATGCCCTGGTCATGGACACAAGTCGAATTGCGCATCAGCGCAGAGCCGAATCAGTATCTTTCAATGGGCGCAATTCTGCAGAATACACAACAATAGTCAATTACTTTAATGCATAAGTATGTATGCAAAGTATGTAAGTACCTGAATTTTTCCATGACACAATGTTGCGTTACCCAGGGGGACACCTGCGACACGGATCCTTCGGCCAGCTGGTTCATTGGCAACGCCGCCCACAGCTGCCGCGTCGGCGTGCTCTTCTTCCCGAATCCGGGCGACTCCAACTGTGCCCAAGTCAGCGGCGCGATCGTCCACCACACCGTGGAGGGGGGCATCACCACCAACTTTGCCATGGCCCGCGTGGAGGTGATATTCATGAAAACCGCTGCCTTTGCGACGTCCACCGCACCACCTTACCTGCGAACGAGCCGATTTAAAATTAGTAAACTAATTCGCATTGTGAACTTATAAATTTACGAATAAATAGTTTTGAGGATGTAATATAGAGATATGTGTTCTGAGATATGCAGTGGTTTGCTTGAATTTACGAATTTCCAAAGGCTTCTTCGGCACATGTATTTATCGCATTTGAAAATCGTTGAGGGTGGGAGGCACCTAAATCCTTAAAATAAAGCTCAAGGACTCCGATTATTCATCTTCATGGACTCCATGAAATTAGCGGTCTTTTGTTCGTAAACGAGTGCTATTGCAACTCGTGCATTGTCTCTGCGTGCGTTATCAAAGCAAGGCAGTAAATTTCCATGAAGATCGCCATGCCCAAAAGTGACCCACAACGCAATTTTTGCAGTAAAAACATGCATTAATTTGCTCCTGAAGCTGAAGCGGACTTGATTCCACGTGTAAAACACATTCTTGCGCGTGGCGCGCCACCCCGCACGCAGATCGAGAACGTGACCCTGTCGGACAACCTTGTTGGCCTCGCCCTGCTGCCCGCCAACGGCGAGGACTCGGGGACGGCGGACGTGCGCAACGTCGTGGCGGTGGGCGCCAGCGCCAACGGCGGGTGCGGATACGACACCGCGTACGAGTGCATTCCGAGGGGCGGAAGCGAGGTGGAGGGCGTGGGGAGGCGAGCGGGGCTGGCGGGGACGAGCGAGGGGGTGTACGCGGGGTGTGGGCACAGGTGGGTCGAGCTTAGGAAGGCATTAAACGACGCTCGTCTATGTGCGTGATTGATGCGATCAACAGGAAAAATTTTGCAATTTTGCCGCTGAATCACTAGAGTCGGTTTGCGGGTCGGGGCATAGGTGAGGCAACCATCGGGAGACACCAAAAAAGGCGAAGCGATGGTCGTAGTCGATGAGGTTACCAGTGAGAAAGTTCCGGGTTCTCGAGAAACATCGACGGTGCGAAGCCACGACCACAAGGAAAAAAAGGGCCAAATAACACGTGTTCAAGCGTGTACAAAGTTTACGGGTTTGTGTTATTTTTGTGTTCTTGGCGTGCAGAACTTTGTTTAAATGTGTTTTATGTGTGTTTTCAAAAGTGTTATTTGGCCCTTTTTTCCCTAGTGGACGGCGACTGATGCGATTAATAGCTGTTTCTGATGCACGCATGATTTGAAGGACTAATTGGCATGCGATCGCGTAAGATAACTAACTTCTGGATTTTTTTCTGCGAAAAAGACAGACTAACGGGCTTCTGCATTGCAGCGGTTGTGGCCATGTCGTATGTATCCATATCTATACCCACTTGCATCTGCATAGATACGGGCTTGGGTTTTACGTTTACATTTCCTTTTTTACTTTTGCGTTTTTACGCATAAAACGTAAATTTGCAAAAGGGCCTATTTTTGCGGCTATTTTTACGTTTTTGCGGCTCCCTGGGGCACCCAGGTTACACGATGAAAGTTGAGTACAATGATCAGTCCTCCGCCATCTCAAGCAACCGCAACACAATGCCCACCTCGCCCTTGGCAAGGGTGATAATGGCGTTTAACAAACATTCATCTTCTGCCTCTTCTAAGGCGTCTGGCTGCCAGTCTCCGGACTCCGCAGGTCTGCATGTACTGTCCTTATATACACCGGGCAGTTTTTATGGTGTATTTACGTATTTTACGCACTTTTACGGGCAAAAACGTAAAAACTGTTTTTACGCGTTAAAACGTAAATACGATCAGTTTTTACGGCGTAAAAAACGAGCCTGCATAGGTATATACATGGATACACGTGCGAATGTAGAGAATATAGCTATCCTTATGTCTCTACGCGTCATCAATGGTATTCAATGGTAATGCATTGTAACTTTGATCATACTGCACATAAATGACATTCGATAACGCCCAAATTGCGGCGGACTCTCAGGGTTGGACTGATGGCCACGGCGTTCGACCAGAGCAGCAAGGGCTTTCCCAGGAAGGTACCTTTCCACCTGTTCTACGAGATGAAGAGCGACTCCGGGTTCGCAGGGCTCGCCAATTACCAAGACATACTCCTCGCCAACTGGACCTCCTTGGACGCCTGCGGGTTTCACAGCAGCGCCATCGCTTCCAATCCGTCGTCGTCGGACAGCACACCTGTGCACCACCTGAAAGGGGTGGCTATGCAGGGCGTGGAGGAGGGGGCGCTCATTTACATCGACACGCCTGACCCCGCGTGGAGGAGTTTCGACAACTGCGTGGACATGGATTGCACGGGTGGGAGGAGGCTGTCCTTAACAAATCCATTTGATAATTTCTAAATAGAGTCTCCAAAACTCTTCAATTTTAAAGTTAAAGAATGCGTATTTAGAACCCCATTTAGAAAATGGTCTTCCTGAGGCGTCCGCTAGTAGATGGTGCGCCGGGAAAGTTTGCTCCAATGCGCAGCGACGATGGCATTTAGTTAATAGACAACAACGCAGACCTTCGAACATGGCTGCAGTTGCCCAACATGTTCCACTTGATTTATGAGACATTAATTGACGATATATACAATGAGTACATGTTCAATTGTATAGACATGAATATTGCACTTACAATTGTGAGACACAATAGTGCAATATTGTCAGCAAGATTTCAGCACAATAAAGAACATGGATTCTTAAGGACAGAGCTGGGATCCCGCTTCGACCACCTATGTGTCATTAATATGTTCAAGGACACCGACGGCAGCCTGCTGGGAGCCAGTGGGTACAGGAGAGCGCTTCCTACCAGTACTTAGTCCACCTAGTGCATGCCCTAGATACACACTATACTTCAAGTGAATAAGTAAACAGCGCATCACCCAGTACTGTTAATAAACTCTCAATGAAGCACTCAGTGATGCACACAATCCGCACAAATTGGGGCACCGGAATCCCAGATGATGTTCCCATCGTCGCAGGTCTCCTCAACATGGTGTTCAAGGACACCGACGGCAGCCTGATGGGGTCCACCGGCCAGGTGGTGTCCCCCAACTCCCTGGCCATGTCCGGCGACGGCCGCTGCACATTTCAGACCAGCTGGAACGCCTACCGCTGCCCCGCCACCCAATACGACGTCCTGTACTTTGAGAGCCAGGACGCGGACCGCTACTCTCGGCGCGTGAGCCCCGTGGAAGTGGACGCGGTTGTGAATGGCGCACAGTCCAACAACATCTTGAATTGCTACATGGATCGGAGGTGGGACGACGACTACACGTCGCTGCTGCGTTTGTCCAGGTTTCCGGCGCTGGTGGAGCTTGGCGGGGAGTATAATATCACTTTCGCGGGGACGAACCCGAGGGATATGAGGTGGGGGCCGGCGCTGAGACAGCGCATTTTTTCCATTGCCTGAAATATTAGATGACTGTATTCCACTTTTCCATTTGTTGTTTTCAATTTCTATTCATTTCCATATATATTTATGACTCGCAGTTCACATTGCAGTTTGAAACGCGAAAATTAAATCCGGCGAAATTGGACAACTGTGAAGATAAAATTGAGCATGCGTGATACCTTTAAAATTTGGCAAGACGGCAAACTCCCTCTTTCACGCGCTGCATTGGGAATATTGCGATGTCGAGCGTAGTTTGTATATTTCTGTTTGTGCGCATGTGCGATGCAGAGCACATCGCATGTCATAATCTAAATAACTATGATGAAGCAATAATTTGTTATCATTTGGAGCCTCTCTTGCACATATTCAGATCCGTGGGATGCGTCCGTCTTCTCTCTTGGTCCCCAGTATATGAAGAACACTGTGAAATTCTCATTCACATTCTACTTCACAAGTTCTAAATGATACTGCAATTTTGTAATATGCATAGCTAGAAACGTGGCGACGAGGAAAACATACTTCTGTTGGCGCTAATGATGCTACAAAGTAGTCCTGATTCTGTTTGAGTGAATGAAGCATAATTGGCACTCTGGATTGAAATGAAGAACGCGAGAGAATCTGATATTTTTTCTCGCCAACCTGTCAGATTAGGATTTTCCGGCGTCCCGGCGTCATCCGGAGTCGTCGTCAAGATGCGCTACCAATCTCCGGAGGTCCACGAGCTGTACGTCGGCGGCGCAAAGATGGAAGAGAGCATCTCTCCCGTTAGTCTGGAAGATGGCAACGGCGCCAGCTATTGGGAAAACCCGATAAGGCGTCTCACGGTGGTGGTAAAAGGGGACCAGCCCGTGTCCATCAAGACAATCGACTCCGTTCAGGTAGTTGAATCACTTGTAGTGTTTTGAAATATATATGCAAAAATGCGGGCGATGAATGTAAGGAAACATCAGAGACTTCCTCAATCGTTTACGAAATGCATGTACCTAAATATAATCTCAGGTGAAAATCAGCAGGACGTTGGTCAATTGCCATGGCTGAAAGATATGTGTCTTACAGCAGAATCAAGGAGTGGAGCCATAAATTTGAGATGGCGAAGATCGCCCAATGACTATTTTTCGGGAATAAAGTCAACAAAGTGCTAGGAAAATAAAACCCTAAACATTGTCAAACCCGAACATGACCTTCATGACTTCACAACTTCCAGTAGCAAAAAAGGGCCAAATGAGACTTTTTCCGAACACATAAATATGCTATCATCAGTGTGGCTGAAAAGCACTTCACTCAAGCGCCTGATTTAAGGTACGCGGAGGCCGCCAGAGTTGGCTGAGAACAATAGAAAGTCAAATGAGCAGCTCATTGGGTATGCGTCATACAATTTTATGCGAAACGCCTGAAGGGAACGTCGCCCTCGCGGTCGAGGACGGAGATTTAGTTTGCGCCCTCCATTTGTTGGTCGGGGTGCATGAGTTCCTGACATATATGCATGGAAAAGATAGCACAAACCCTTTAAGCTTGCACAAGTTTGGACACGTGTTATTTGGTCCTTTTTTTCCTGGTGCTCATGAGTTTCTTGACTCATATCCCGAAATGAAGGATATCGGACAACTGTTCAGATGGGAGCAAAAGCTTAGTGGCACAAATGCCGCTTAAGGACTCACGATCTTCTGTCGCAATTGCCATTGTATATCATTGCACAGCACATCGTCCCACATGTTGCAAAAGGCAGTTCAGGAGCGCTTGCCCATTCCGGCAGGTGTCCCTCACGCTCCGCGGTACCGTGGACGACTTTTATGACAACGGCGGCACGGATGTGTTCGCGCGCAACGTGGCGTTCACGCTGGGCATCCCCATGGAGAGGATACGGGTGGTTGAGGTTGTTGCGGCGGGGGGCGCAGGCAGGAGGCTCCTCCAAGACACGGGCATCCTAGTAGAATTCTTCGTTCTGCCGGAAGAGGTTGAAGCGCCGGAAGACGGGGGGACGCCGACGGGCGATGGAGGTACAGCCAGCATCATTACTACTCCTCCAACTTTTTTTTTCTGAGCCCGCTGATTTCCTGACCTCTCTCATCTTGCCAATAATTATTGGTATTATTGTGTAATATGTTCCTGTCACTCCGCTGGACACGCCAATTACGGATTTTGGGAAGCGACTCATTTGCCGTGTTTTGTTCGCTTCCTGGTGAAATTCTTCGTTGTGACGGAAGAGGTTGAAGAGCCGGAAGGCGGGGGGACACCCGCGGGCGATGGAGGTGCCCCTCACTGCCATTATTGCTCATCTGAATGGCCATACTGATCTTGCTGATGAATGACTGTAGCCATATTGTTCAGCAAGCAATGCATCTTCAACTCTTGGTGGCATTCTGTGTCAGGAGATGTGTGGATTTCATGCGCAGTTTAGGGTTCCAGCAATGGAGATGTACAGACACCGAAGGATAGTACATCGCGCTGTAGCGAGCTCATTGGAATGCGCAGAAATGGTATAATACTCGTGGTCACCGCAGTGGACAAAGGGCTACAGATAAAACGCATTGAGGATTTTCAGCCGATAATCTAATTGCAGAGAAATGCCCACTTGACATGCGGTGACTTCAGATTTCCAATCACTGCCAGTGCAGTTTGCGATGGGAAGGAGTATTACGATCAGAAGTGTATTCAAAACCCTAACTCCAGCACGAGACTATCCGACCACATACCGTTGCTACGCCGTCGCCATCGATCTTCCTCGGGAGCAGTGCAGCCCAGAGCGAAAGACCGCACTTTCCATTCGATCAAAGAAACGCCGTGAGAAAAAAACACTGCCCTGCTTTCTCCGGCACGCTGACTACATAATAGCGTGCATGGCTGTGACCTCAAGCGTAAATGATCGTTTCAAGTACAGCCAACTTCTGACATGAATTGCGCCAATGTGTTCCGTTTTGCGTAGCTGCCGCTGGGAAGCTTCCCCAAAGCAGCGGCTCTCCCAGTTGTTCTTACCAGGTCCTCGCATTGACATCCGGCCATGTTTGCGAATCCAGAAGGCGCGGGGAACACAACAGCAAGCGACGTGCACTCTGCCGAATTGGCGTCTCTGGCGGCGCAGATAGAGGAGCGAGCGGGCGAAGGGACGCTATTCACCGCCGCTCCTGGGGAGCAAGTCATGGGTCTGTCGGTGAGGCTCCGTTGGGCACAGCAGCGCGAAAAATATCAATGGCACATGTGGCGGCGCAGCGCGACAGTTCCTAATTTGGGACTGATGCACTATAATAGTTCAGTCCAAAATTATGCAAATAATTTGATATACAGTAGGGGTCCCTGTATGGCGCCCCCCTAGCATGGCCAAAACAGGGACGAAATTGGGGGCCGGGGTGGGGGGGTGGGGGGTGGGCTATTGTGTTAGGGGGGGGGGGGGTACCCTAAGCAGCCGGTGTAAAGGGGGCCCTGGCCGCCGGTGTAGGGAGTACCCTAAGCTGCGGGGGTACTCTGGCAACCAGAGTAGGGGGTACCATAGCCTACCGGGCCCATAATGGCATTTAGGTGCCAGCGACTTAGTCGCAGCGCCAAAGTCGCGGGCGCTGGGGCCTGTCATGGTGAAATGAAGTACCACGGAAACGGTGACAAGCCGTTCAAGGGGTCGCTAAAACTAGACAGGTCGCTGAAGAGGGGTCGCTAACCCGGGACCCCCGTGTACTAGTTTGAGGTCCCTCTGCGCAACAATAATGCATAAAGTACTGCAGAAATGGTGACAACCGCGGGGGGAAGGGCTGGGCTATATAGGGCCCCGTACTGTACTTGAAAGAAGTAACTTATTATATAGTATCATATGATACAAATCACTAGAACACGTTTGATGTAATTTGGTATCCTTCGAACCAACAGACAGTACATTATTTTGAAACTTTTTGAATTGCACGTTATTGCGTTGGAAAGCAATTTCCTCTCGAGCGAGGAGCGTTCCTGGGGGGCGCAAAAACGATCCCTCAGATATTGTGGTCCGTTGCTGTTGTTGCCACTGGAGTCCCAAAATTGCGTCATCCCAAGGGCATTGATGACGTCGACGACGCGCCCAGGTCGAAGCTGTGGAGACGCGGGCATCCCTCCTTCCCACGCTGCCCTGCATATTCAGCTACGACAATGAAGGTGTTATGGCCTCAAAAAAACCCTAATCACCCGAAAAAGATCTTCACGACCTTTGTGCACTATTATGACCTTCATGTCCGGGAAAGTTGGGCATCAGATACTTGTGGCCACCACCAGGTCGAAGCCGTGGAGACGCGGGTGTCCCTCCCGCCCGCCCCCCCGTGCATCCCCAGCTGCAAAAGTCTCACAGACTCCAACCGGGCGGTGTGCGACAACGGCCAGTGCGTGTGCCTCAACCCCGCCCACACCTACCACGAGGCCCAGACACTGGACGGCCTCCTGGGGTCCAACTCCTCAGAGGTGTCCAATGCACAGCCCAGCGGCTGCTACAGGGATGTACTGGACGACGTGAGCGGCGCAACTGTGGTGCAGCTCGGCGGAGAAAGCGGAGGAAAGGGCAGCTCAAAAAACGTGGGAGCCATTGCGGGGGGAGTGGTTGGAGGCGTGGTGGCCCTGGTTGTGGCCGTGGGTTTGGCCGTGTGGGTCAAGAAGGGCAAGGGCAAGCTGCGGCCCTTTGCCTATTTCGTGCACCCCAAGAACTCGACCGAGGGGGAGGAGGCGGGCCAGGGGGCCCGACTGATGGGGACGTTCAGCAAGAAGTGGGCGCTGGAGAGGAAGGCGGCTGAGGCCAACAAGGAGGGCTCCATCCGGGCGGGCATGTCGCCGGCGGAGAGGCTCCAGGGTGCGGCAGGCGCGCCTGGTTTTGGGCGGAACGTTGGTCGCACGTCTGTCCTGCTCATGTAGCTGAAGTCAGAATGCTACGTAACGTACGTTTGAGACAACGAAAGGACATCTGAGCGCAGTGACCTGGTGGTGGAGGCAAACTTGTCGAAGTGTGTAATATTCACACTAAAGTTTGTATGTAGTCGCGTATGTACATAAAGTCATATGATAAAGTACATATGTTTGTACATAAAGTCATGTATGTAACGTTCACACTAAAGTTGTGCGAATGCGTGGTGTGCGTGCGTGGGAGTTTCCGGTGCGCTGGGCAGCAGTCCATGTTTTTGTTCTATTTCGAAGAACCTGGAAGTGTTTACTTTGCGTCGGTAAGGTTGCTTCAGAAATTTGAATCAAATGGCGGTAGAACGTAAGTGACAAGCAGCTTAGCAGCGCGCCATGCAAGGTAGGCAGGCGGCTTCCAGCAAACGCGCAGATTTCTCACCAAGATTTAAGCTCCATGAACATTCCAATACAGAGCGTGTGCCACGATGAATTCAAAGTTCAGGCAAATTTTCCCCCTCATCGTGCACATCCGTGCGCACGCGACCCCTACTTCCACGACGAAACGTGGCACAAAAGCCCTTAAATGCTTTATAGTACTGGATCGAGCCGCTCGTTCCTGAAAGGGTGCTGATGGCAGCAGGTGCCGTTCCGCCCGCCGATTCGCCCAGCGGCTCGGCGCCCGTTCCGGAGACAAGCCCCGCCAGCGCCACGCCGCTGGTGCCAAAGGCCAAGAAGGCGAAGAACAAGGAGTCCGGTGACAAGCCCGACTGGCAGACATGAGCACGCACCGGCAACACTTGTGTCCAGTTCTTCATCCACCCAATGGCGCTGCCTAAAGGTGTTCGCTCTGAGGATGCGATTTAGCATTCAAAGTCTGCCTTCAAGCTCTGCATAGGTGCAGATGGGCAGTACTGGTGAGCAGCCATCCCCAGTTCGGGTGTGTCCTGATCACAAGCGCATTGAGATGGAAGGGAGAAGGTGCAGTGAGGGGCACACGTGCTCTCATATGTCCAAGGGCTATCCTGGGGCTCGATTCGATTGAAGCTTCAGGGAGCCCGGCGCTTCTTGTTCACTTGGGCGGTTGGCTTGTCATTTCGATCCAAAGTTTGGATCCAAATTTTGGACACCTAGTGTCCCATAGGGCTGAGGGGCTTGTAAATGCAGGCAGACTCGCTGTGATCATCTTGGGCGATATGGAATAGCATTCGAGTGGCGTTCGTGGTGATGGCGCACCGGCTTGATGGTGTGGTAGACAGCGATCTGGTAACAGTTGTCGAATTAGCAATTCCTCCTTTGCGTGATGATGAGAGTTTTGCAGCGAGCACGGCCAGCTGCGATGTACATAGCGCCGGCTGCCGAACGCAGCAAAGACTGTGGGCGTGTGCGGGACATTTCATGCTTTGGAAGTTTTGTTGTCATGCCTGGAAAGCGTTGAGGGGCTCTTGCAGGGGTTTGCCAGCGTGTGGCTCATGACTTCACCGTACATTGTGACTCCTCTGGCCTGAGTTCAAGCGTGGAAAACCTGAGATTTTCTTCGATTTCTGTGAGTCCGTCCTTTGGGGACAGCAGCACACACAATCAATGTACTACTTCCTATAGTAGTGACATGCAAGCTGGCCAGGACTTTTGAGGCAGTGTTTGCCACACGTGCTCATCCCTGCACCACGGACAAGAGAGAAAACAGGAACAAGGTGTAGAAATGCAGCATCAGCTGGAATGGCTTAATCAATTGAATGATACCCAACAACAGCATGTACTGGACAAATTGAACCACCCAAAGTTCAAAGGCACAAGTTGGCACCTGTGCGTAAATGCAAGCATAATCAAAGTTTTGTGACCGCAAAATGCACATGCTGTTTCCAATGAAAGCAATGCAGCACAATCCAAGGGTGCGTACTTGGAGTGGGCACGAAGGCGCGGCCTCCTGCAACAACCTCCATCTCGCTTTCCAATGGATTTAAAGAATGAGTAATGTACAGCGCAGCAGGCCACCCAAGGTTCACAAAATTACGAATTGACAATTCAACCCTACCCCCTCTACTCCCCCTACTCCCCCTACTCCCCCTACCCCCCTTACTTACTCGCCCTACTCGCCCTACTCGCCCTACTCGCCCTACTCGCCCTACTCGCCCTACTCGCCCTACTCGCCCTACTCGCCCTACTCGCCCTACTCGCCCTACTCGCCGTTCAGCCCCCCCTGCTGCCCCTCCCTCCCACACCCCAAGCCTGACACCTCAGCACCTGCTCTACGGCATGCTGCACCAGCGGGTGGCACTTCCCGGCAACTTCCTTGACCTCCTCTGGGCCCAGCAGCCTGACCAGCTTCCCCACAGGGTGCACAAACGAGTGTGGGGTGTAGGGGTCCCTGGCAAACTCGTGCCGGCCATTGTGGAAATGAGCCACCTGGTCCAGCATGTGCAGCGCCTTCCGGCAATGCCCCTGCTCAGCGTAGGTTTTGGACAGAGCCAGCAGTGCTGTGAGGTTAAAGCCGCGGGCCAGGCACACCCGGAAAGCCTGCTCGGCCTCCGCGTGGCGCTGCAGCCGCTGGCACAGCAGCGCCCGACGCACCCAGTCCCTCTGGTTGGTTGTTGGGATGCCCCAAGACTCGCCTTCCTCCGCCTCCCTGGGGCTGTCGCAGGTGAGCTCGCCCAGTGGGGGCTTCCACTCGGGCTCCGGAAGCTGCTCCTCTGCACCCAGGATCTGCCCCGCCATTCCCATCCCCAGCTCGGACTTCAATTTCTTGTCAAAGTGAGCCAGCGTCGAGTACGTGGCCAGGTCGTCCCAAAGGGCCAGGATCAGCTCATCCAGCCACGCAGCACACTCCGACTTGTCTGTTTTGTCATGCTTCGACGCCTCATCGCTGGCATGGGGCTCTCCCTGAGCTTCAGCCACCCCATCAGGTGCTGCATCAGGGACTGCATCAGGCACCTCAACTTTAGCAGAAGGGCCAGCAGACAGCGGAGGGCCGTCCAAAGGATCAGAACCAGCCGCGCCTTTGCCCCCAGCCGGGGGAATGCCAACACTCTGAGCCGGCCTGTGGCCGGGCCCGTCACCAGGACCCTTCCACTCATTAATGTCCATGGAATGCCACCCCCTCTTCACTATCAACCGAGACACGGTCCCCTCCACAGTGCCCTCCTCCAGCTCTGCCGGCTCTCCGTCCTCTGAATCCATGACGCTTGTGCGCGGCGAAAGATTCCCCAGAGAAGCCTCAGTCTCTGACTGGTAGGCCCACCCCAGTGTGAGAAACTCCGCCATCGGCATCGACCCCTGCCGTGTCACCCGCCCCTCCACCGTCCACGGCTGGGTCACCTTTGCCATCTCCTTCTCCTCAACCAGGGATTGAAAGAACTTCACCCGGTCCTTAAGGTTATGGGGGACTATGTGCTGCACCTCCTGCACCCTGGCCTTGGTGATGGATGCAGGGTCCTTTGGGCGGTCCTTACCCGCCTTCCACTCTCGAACCTTGAAGATTGGTGCTGCCG
This sequence comes from Ostreobium quekettii, assembly GCA_905146915.1. Taxonomy (NCBI): domain Eukaryota; kingdom Viridiplantae; phylum Chlorophyta; class Ulvophyceae; order Bryopsidales; family Ostreobiaceae; genus Ostreobium; species Ostreobium quekettii. Next base: position 360,511 of record CAJHUC010000280.1, read on the forward strand.
GCGCTTCGCCTGGTGCCACTGGGTGCCTTGGCGGTCTGCGGAAGCCCGTGGCCTGATCCTGCGAGTCCCGGCTGGACTCGACCGCCAGTTCTGACACGTGGCCAGGCCTGCCCCGTGGCGACGACGACCAGTCACACGATCGGTCATCGTCGTCCTCGGCGTCAGCTTCATTCCCTGCTTCGTCATCTGCGAAGTCTTGGGGACGCCTGCCCTTCACCCTTGCCCTTATCTCTAGTTTCATGCTCTCATTGTTCCAAGTCGTAGCAGATTCCTTTGCCTGTACGCTAGGATGGGCAAATCTGGATGATGCCCCCAAAGCGTCAGACCGTTGAGCTTCACCCTCGTGGGGCACTCCGCTCCCAGTGCTCGATGGCATGGCATCCATATGCAGATTGCCACACTCTTCCCCATTTGGCAGGTGCCCCTGCTCACCCACCTGGACCTGAGTACCACAGCCGGCATTTTCTGGCGTGGCACAACCACCTGCGCTGTGAGCAGACGCATCCACTTCAGAACTATTCTCTATCAAAGTATCACGAATCCCACCCTCAGCAGTGCCCTGCACCACCTGGGGTCCAGGCACTGAGTCCACAGCGGCTCCAGCACTGTGCTCAACCCCCAAGCCCCCCCTCGCGACCCCTGCAGACCCCGCCTCATCGCCCTTGCTGTCGCTGCTGGGTGTTTCAGGCGTCAGCCCATCATCTTCATCAACATCGCCACCAGCATCAGATCTGCTATCCCGACTCGCGCCCATCTCGTCCCCCCTTCGTGGCGTCCCGGGCTCTGGCACGCTGTTCGCGCTCCTCTCCACGCTCAGCCTCTCATCCTCCCTTTCCAGGCACTGGTGAAAAAGTGCACCAAAAACGTGGTCAGGAAACGAAAGCCAGGAAATTATCCTTTACATTATCTACTACTAAGAACAGCCTGCTGCTGTAATTTTACTGCGATTTAGATCAGGATTTGGTGCACTTCTACCACCTTTTTTTATGTTACCAACGCACGATTGCCATCAATTGGACAAGATTCAAACATAGCATTTTGCATTAAAAGGGCGAATCGATCAAACAAGTTGGCCAACGCACTGGCTAAAATTAACTGAATTCTGCAAAATGGCCTACTCTCTGCAAGTGAGACCCACCCTGGATGCTTCTCCTGACAAACCCTGCGGAGTCATGGGCTCCTGGACACCATCGCTGCCATCCTCACCACCTTTCCCATCCACTTCCCCGACCTTCAGAGGGTGGCCTCCACCGAGCACCCCCCGCCCACCAACTGCAGCTTTGGAAACCTCACTTGTCGCTTCCCTCACCGCTTCTTTCTGCCCATCCTGCACCATCTCCTCACTCTCTGTGGCTGCTGGAGCAGTGGGCTCTGCCACATTCGCTGTACCTTCAGTATTGGCACCAGCTGGCACAGCACCAGTGCCCTCATCCATAGCAGTCGCCGCTGTGGATGGTGCAGGAACAGCACTGGGCGCCCCAGCCTCTGCACTGGAATTCGTTGGCTGGTTTGCCGCACCTCCCTCCTTTGGCACCAGGTGGCTGGTGATGGGTTGCACCAGCTCGCCCAGCTGCTCGCTGATCCGTTTGGTGAACGACTTCTGCTGCGGCTCAGGGTCAAGCTTCACGAATGCTTCCTTGAACAGTATGCGTTGGATTTCAGAGGCGGAGGTTGAACGGAGCAGGCCTGATGTTGTGACAGACTCCTCCGCGTCCCCTTCCGCATCTTCAGGCGGAGCTGCACAGTGCCACGATAGTTTTCAGGCGACAGTACAGGACAACCAAACAACCAATCCTTGCACACTGTGGCCCAGTTCCACACTATGAGATGGCCATTTGAGCAACAAGCTGTGTGGTCAGTTCTTTTTCATGGACTGTTTCTCATTGGGGTGATAGTTTTCCGCCATATGGTGTGTTCATGTTTGCTCACCTGGCACTAGAAAGATATCTGCCCGAACCTTCATAAATTCCTCCCATCCCACACCCTCCACAATCTGGAAGAGCAGGTTGAAGGAAGATCGCACGATTGCACGTGTCGCATGCGACGGTGCCACCTCTGGGGCAGCTGCTGAGTTCTCAGGCTCCCATGGGACGATCACCTCGGCTGGTAGGGATTGGATCAGAGTTGCAGGGGCTCTGGACTCGTAGGAAATCTGGCGGAACTCAGCTATCTGCACGTGTCCACACCACCCCAGCCAGGTTTTGCAACTTATCACATTGACCGTCGTTTTTGACAATTGTTTCACAGCATGAAGTTTCAGCAACACCCACTGGAGGCCCCATATAGTCCAATAGCGGCCACTGCCAGCAGGAAGAAGACCGCGGAGTTAGCTGCATATCGATGTGGCAGTTATGGCTGCTCAGTGGTGAATGGGAATGGATGCAGTCTGGAAGCAATTTGAGATGTGAACTCCACCCTGTTATCCTTTTCCATGTTTGATCATGTTCGTTATGTCTTCTATCTGTTTTGGAAACACAATCAACTCAGACTCAGGACACGCCTACACCTGTGCCACCCAATAGCTGACAAGTGCATTAAACCAGGGATGGTGGAGGTATAACACTTTGGCATGACATGACAGGCACAAGGCTTGGTGCTCACTAACAACCTTAGACTGTGCAATCATGTAACATGTGCTCTGTTGTGCACGTGAGACCCTCACGGACTGTTGGCAAACTCTATGCTGGCACATATCTTGGACTCAGGGCCAGGACAAACTGGCATGTTTAACATTTATATTGTTGCCTGCACACCTTTATTTGTACCAATTGCATTCAACATGTTTTGCATGTTCTCTGCAGCACCCTGGAGGATAGTGCACAAGTTGCCAACACAAGCATCTTACTTGATGTACTTCCTCTGTCCTTAAATGAACACATTTGGAAAAGTCCATTTACACCACTGAAATGAAGCTTAACGTCAGTAAAAACAGGAAGGCCCAAAAAACCAGGCCCAAAACCCTATGAACCTCCATTATTCCCACAGAATGCTGCCGTTCAGTTCATTTTGCTGTCCTCCAAAATGAGACGGCCTTTGGCCAGGAAGTGGTAGTTCACATAATGTGCCATGTCATATGCAGCTTGGCCTTGGCAGCCCTGTAGCTTTAGGATTGCTATCGCCACGTTCAGACTGAGTGGCGTTGGAATCTCTACGGGCCTGGTGCCGTGGGGTCCCACGTGAAGAGGCCATTTTTGGCAAGAGCAGCAAGACCTTGAGGATTTCGAATATTGTGCCCCAATCACACACGTTCAATATACTCTTACTTGTGCAGTACTGATCTGGTTTTTACAAAAACCTGCGAGCATCTAACAAAGCTACATACACTATTCTGGACAAGTTTTCGAGGAGAAATAACAAGTTCGTGATGTAAGCTCAGCCTCTCAAAAAAAGGCGTTCAATTAATTCTGGACAGAGCAAGTAGATCGCGAACCTGGTGGAACGGTTGACCACTCACCTCGGGGTGATACTGCGGTTGCAGGGGTTTAGTTATGCCTTTGGGTGTCGGAGGTATGACGTGGAACAAGAGCTCCTTCCGCGAGGCATCCATGATCGGTGGTGGCATCGAGTTTAGGGCAGTCAGTGCTGCGGTGTACTCCTTCTTTTGAACAAGGCAGTTGATGAGCAGCGTCCATGCCGGTCGCACCTGGCAAATGGGAAGGTACCACAATTCGGTAAAAATGGGCAACACAATTGGTGGTTGTTTCCTACTGCCATCGTGGCAATGGGAACTAAGTATTTGGGAACCGAAGAACTGGGAACATGTACAATCCAATGAATTCTTGCAAATCCTAGCACATTTGTAAGCTTGACTCATTATTTGTAACACAATTGCCGCGACATGGTTCACAACAGTGTCACCCCCTCCAACAATCCACTGACTGTGGCAATCTCCATCAAGAGTCCACCACCTGTTACAACAATACTTGCTGCAAAAACACTACTGCCATCATTCCTGCACACAGTACTGCAACATTCTTTACCCCAACACCACAAGTAGTTAGATTCAGAATCAACAAGTTTGAACAAATGTGCACTTTTGCCAGAACAGGAGTTCATGGTCCTCACCAGTGTGTCATCCTCCAATGCCCTTTTTGCCATCTCCTCCGCCAAAGCCACATCGCCCCGCCTCAGCCTATCCCAGCCTAGGGCCACTGTCAGGGCAGTCTCATCGCTCCCTGAACATGTCCCTTGGGCTGCCTCGAGGGTGGTGCTCGCCGCATCAGAGTCACCCATCTTTTTTTGAACTGCAGCGATGTAAATGGCGGCAAGCGGGTGGTAATGCTTCAGCCTTGTGAAGAAGTCCAAGGCCTGCAGATTGGAGACCAACCACAGTTTCGTCATAACAACATTTACAAGTATCAATGTTTGATTAAAGTGCAACCATGCACATCGGTGCACTGTGAAGATCGCAATCGCAAGGGCAGGCATGCACAGCTGCATGATGTTCCCGTCTTGGCTGCCAAAGCTTCACATCAGCAGAATCAATTTTCAGAGTGCGAAACAACAAGGTTCTACAGACCGTCAACATCCCAACACAAAAATGGAAACGCAGAAGAAAAGGAGACAAGAGGGAAACACAACAGTGAAATATTAAGATGAAGTGCGGCAGCAACCAAGCACAAACAGAGACAGCACATGCTGCGGCGATCCAACTCCATATTTGGCACTGTGTTTTCGTCCATTGTCACGGCATTCCAAATCGTTAACGCTCATTCTCCCAGTTTGGCTAATCGACACCACTGCTGATTCGCATTGGCTGCTATTTGCGAACAAGGAGGGCACGCTTGTAAACCGCTGGCAACTGCGCACTCAACCAGCACACCTCAACAGAAACAGATTCAAGCAGAAAGAAACAAAGTGAAAAGGGGTAGAAGAGACCTGAAAGGGAAAAGCGAGCTAGGCAAAACAGCAAACAGGCACCGACAACAGACAGTGATGGCTATCTACGAACTGCTCTTTCATTGGAGATGCCTGGCACCTGATGTTATCAAAACCACACGAGGACACGCAGCCTCTGACCCCATGCGTCCAACAGGCCAAATGCAGTCCTTCAACCTTTGCCTTTCATGTGAAACGCCTCTGCTTGTGCCATGCACCGGTGATGTATGAAATTCAGGGAGAGAGAAGCCCCCGCGGCATGCAGGCGCTGACATACCCAAATCCGCACACCATCATGTTCCGAACCATTCATCTGCCCAGGTGTGCGCAAACACTGCGCAACAAAAGCTTGCAACAAACCAAGCTCGGCTGCTCACCTGCTGCCACCTTTGGGTCTTGCCAAAGTAGTGCATCACCGTCACCGCCACAATATCCGCGTCTTCCGCTGTCACCCCCTTGCTCCTGTCCCAGTGCAGGCGTTCCAGGCAGCCAGCCAGGGTGCCCTCCCTGTACAGGCCCATGAGCATCTCCAGCACAGTAGACTCCTCCCTGGCTGTGGGGAAAGGGTCCAGGTGCCGGACCGCCTTGCTGCTGGACACGGTCGCAGCATCGTAGAGCTGCGAGCGCAGGAAGCACGCCACGTGCAAGCGCTTCCAGATCTCCGGTGTGACGTCAAATCTGGCGGCGAGGATCGACGCCATGTTAGTTCTCTAATATTCCCACTACTATCGTGCTCTTCTTTGGGTCAATTTCCTCCTGGGCTTGGGGTGCAATGGGTGCTGAAACAACATACAAAAATTCTCTACTATTGCTGAAAAAGCAGCCAAGAAAGATCCCAATCACTGCCGAAAAGACTGCAATTGCCTAAAATTGACTACAGGGTTGAACTGGACGGCTATGGATTCAGGGAGGTCAGAAGTGGCTTTCCTTGGGAGGGCACCACCCATCACAACCTCCGGTTGTCACAAACTGGTGCTTAGGCTTGACACCATGGGTTGGAAGCTGCTTTCTATGGATTCTGCTATTCATGCCCACAGGTAACCATCTAGGCTCTCTGATCAGAACTATCACGTTCAGCTGACTCCTGTTGCATTTGCCTTCACAAGACAGCATAAGGTAAGATCCCATTACCTTGGACGCGCTGAAGGCAGAAATACAGAGGCAAAGCATTTAGTCGCTTATAATTGCTTCAATTCTACACCTTCTGCTTGTTCACAGCAACAACAAATAGCAGGCATGGCATCTACATGAGACAGAAACACTTCCTTCAGCTCTGGACATATCTTATTATTGCATCTCCATTCCCCGAGCACCAAAACATACTCCATTTCCTTTACTGGTTGTGTCCATCACACCCAGGACATACTCACAGTTGCCCAGCACTGTTGACGGCCCTTGCGGCGACCCCTCCTGGAACGCACATGTCGCACCACACGTCCAGCTGAGAGAAGGGGTCGTAGCAACAGTAGATACCTCGCTCAACGGAGCAGTCTCTGGTCGAAATCAGACCTTGCAAGAAGCTGCCCTGGAGTTCATCACGGCAGCCAAGCGTCAGCCAGATCGACACAGATGCAGACAAATCCCTCAGCAACAACCACTGGTGCCATCAGCTTGATTTCAAGAACAAAGCTGCAGAAATCGTCTCTTCGTTACAGGGCATAAACTATACTCCAATGGAACACCCTTATGGGCAATATAGGCACAAGCAACAACACTTAGGTCCTGTGCCCATTCTGCCTGTAACGTTGTTTGCAGAAACCCCCCGCCTGACTAAAGCTGTGCATGAACACCTTCTCCACTCTCGCTATGTTGCAGAAAATCTCCCAGTGCCGTGTGGATGGCACTCCTGATGGGGTGAACCCCCGCAATGTTGAGAACCGCCATTGAACAGTGATGGAGTGTGGTCCACCGCAAACAAGGCGACATGCACGGCACTCAGTATGTGAAAATGCTGGTTAAAGTTACAACCTAAACAGTTGGGCACCATACTTGGACACCATTCCCAAAGGTTGACCACCACCTTCATAGACCAGGGCTGTCATGGGACATTGAAAAGACTTGCACTTTGGTTTTCATCAGTTGGACTGCATCAGCTTTAGAGGTGGTGTGTCGATGAGCAAGGATGGCTGGAGGCATGGGCAGCCCAGCTTGCCTTGAAAGGGGGGCAAGTAACACGGCTCCAGGAATCGACACCCTTGGGCGCCTGTGCGCTCCTCCTGTTGCACTGGAGACTCAACGTCATCTCGCAGCATGGAAAAGGTTCACTTCCGCACATGGGAGGGAATGCCCTTTGAGTGACGTACTTCTTCTCTTTCTTTCTAGATGTTTAGATGCGGGGTTCAACAGCAGGCTGCCAGAATCATCGCCCGGCCGTTGAGCAGCACCCCCACGCGGCAAGCCACCACCACGTCTGCGCACTTCACGACGCAAGCTTGACCCGCGCTCGTCCACGCGACGCAGGCGCTCAGCCCCAGTCCCGGACTCTCCTCGTTCGCTCACAGCCGCGCCTCAACGGATCGCCCCTTCGCGCGTCCGACAAGATCGGCGCCGCGCCCACACAACGCCTTCCCGCGCCCAATCTCCGCCGCCCACGCCGGGCCCGATATTCGTCCTATTGGGTCTCCAAGAGCCCCCACCCCCTCTTTCCCTTCCCCAACATTCTCACGATGTCGCTGGCCCCAGGCCCCCCCGGCAACTGCGCAGATCGCCGGCGCAAATCCAAGGCAACGCACCCTCCCGTCCCTCGTGCCTCCCCCACTTCCCGTGGCGCCGGGCCCTAGCCCCCACTCCACCCCCCGCCCCGCCGACCGTCGAATCTGTCCCCTAACTCGCGCGATGACTCCGCCCCAACCCACCCACCCATGCCGGCGCTCCGAAACCCGTTTCGGCCTCCCACGCTCGCAGCACGCCACGCCGCCCGCCAGAAAATCGCGCCCCAGTCTCCGTTCTTCCCGCACACGCAAAATCGGCGCGCTCACCGCGCAGAAGCCGTTCAGGCCGTCCACCCAAAGCCCCACCCACCCTGAGAACTCCCCCATCCAACCTCCAAACAACTTGGGTACTTTCGGCCCAAACTATCCAAACAGAACCGCACAGCCCGTGCAACCGGGTCCCCCCCCCCCCCCGGCGGACTGAACATCAGCTTCACACAAAGCAAAGGAAAGGCAAGATTCTCGCGCACGCTTGCTCAGGACGGGGCTGCCCTTTTGTGAGACCCGTTTCCCTCCCTCTTCGTCACAAAGCTCCCCCCTTACCCCCTTCCTTACCACACCCACCTTCTCAACCCCGGCGGCCATGCTCGCAAAGTACGCCGCCACGGAGGCGCTGGAGCCCACATCCAGGCCCAGCACCCAGTGGTAGTAGCCCCGAGCGTCTCCGTTCCTCCTCCTCAGGATCCCGCGAACGGATTTCTGCACCCAGCACAGGTCCGGCGGCCCCAGGCCGCGCGCCGCCCCCAAGGACGCCACCGCCTCGTCGCGCGAGGCCAGCGCCTCGCCAAATCGGCTCTCCGCGCTCTCCGGCGTCTTGCGCACCGTCTCCGCCATCCTTCCGTCTCGACGGATCGACGGAACGACCGGGCGGAGCGGGCTCCGTCGCCGCCGGAGGAGGAGGAGAGCGGGGCGGCCCGCGGCAGACGCCCCACCTCCTCCTGGAACCCTTCGGGCGCGCCTGGCGCGATGCCTGCCAAAAGCTTCGGCAGCGATCGGCCCAGGGACTGGTTGACCGCCCCCCGAGCGTGCGTGCGCGGGTTGGGGGCGGCTGGGAGCTCCGCCTGGCGCGACGGTACGCTGGAGGGGGGGAGGGGGCGGGGGTGCGAATCGGCGGAATCCAGGGCGGATGGGTTGGCCTTCACACCGGGGGCCGGGGCGATGTAGCGGCACCGGGGTCGTGGGCGCCTGGGTGGCGGGTGCCCGTACTTTGGCGAGCTCGCGTTGCGCAGGGCGGGGGACGAGTGACGCGCGGGCCAGAGTGACTGGGGCGGGCCGGCTCGAAGCTGGCTGATCGCGGCTCGCGGGCCTTGTGATGGTCCTCCAAATGCGGTTTAGGGCATTTGGCACACATCTGGCAGGAGAATGTACCAGTCCCTCTGTCTTTTCCGCGAAGATCCCTTCTTCTTCCGCTGACAAGGCCAACGTGGGTCAGTGGGCCAGTGGTTGGGGTTTACGGTGCCGAAACAGGAAGGGATCTTGAAGGGAAGACGGAGCGACTAATTTCACGCATATCCGGCACCGCGTTTGGTACGCCACTTGGTCCTCATGTTCACTGCATCCGGTACCTTCTAGGTGCCCAGCGTTTTGGGTTGCCGTTCAGGCAAGTGCGGTGTTGGTGTGGTGCTTCGGCAGCACAAGGTTTCTTAGCCAATTTGTGGGCTTGGCCACTACGTCGGCGCTGGTCGTGGGCCTCAAGGCCACGGGCTCCAAGAACGTGGCCGGTGCAGTAGTCAGAACGTACCGATCTTTGGACTCCAAAACAAAATATTTCGTTTTCGAGAGGCCCCTTGCTGTTTCTGCCATTTGTTAAAGGTAGATCGCTGTCGGTTAGACGAACCACCCCTCTGCTTGCCCGCCATTCCTATTCTTGTACAGTCCCCGGGGACTGTACAACGGGCCCGCTTGCAACCAGGGAGTCAAATAAATCATCCTGATTAACTAACAAATTCTTCTATTCGTCATCTGCTGACGAATGTCATAATATGTGATTCACATATGACTAGACTTTGCATAATTCCATCTCATGCCCGGACGGCGCCAACTTGCCACAAGCCGTGCTTCAATCCGAATGTTGTGCTGCAAACTACGCCCAAGCAGATCAAGTTGCGTCAGATTGACCGGGCTGTATGTGGATGGCATTTTGTGCCCAGTGCACTGATCTTGCCGGAGAAATCCACCCGCATGGCGCAGGTGCAATGCCTCACCGGGAACTGTAACCGGAGATCGAAGGACAGCCGTTGGCTGCAGCACTCTGCGCCCAACGAAAGTACAGTGACGCCCCATATACAATACTCCCCCCCTCCCAAACAGAAGTACAGTACAGTACAGGACAGCGTTCTGCAAACACCAGAGTAGAAAGTTAGCGGCGAAAATGCCGATCTCTTCGACCTTCCCGCAAACCATCCGCTTCATGACGGCATGCCAATTGCCAACGCCGGTTCGCCCCACACCATTTTCGTTTTGAAAGCACCGCACGTCCGCGTCCCGTCCAACAGCCCACCCTTCCGTCTCCTCCCGACCACTCCAGGGCGGCGACCTCCAGGCGCTTGCCGATGGCGCTGCCTTTCAATCAGATCGAAAACAAAAACCGCTTCTTTCAGACAAAATTGACTTTCAGCGAGCAGTAGCACATTTGGCCAGTGCTGTGCAACAGTCCTAAACCTCCTCAATGTGACCTCAACGCACTGCCTTCGTCACCCTCGAAGTTGGAACTTTCCATGTGAAACAGCCATCAGCATATTGCTGTACCATGTGGCGACAAGGGGTCCATGTTCTTCGCCCTTCAATTCCATCCAAGTACTTTATTCCAGCTGACGATGGCCCAAAAAACACATGGCAGACCCTCTCGCCCGTCGAAACTTTATGGCGTAATATCGCAGGCATCGAAAGCCACTGATTGCATCACGTGCCCGAGCCCCACCAGCCAGGAACCTTAACCAAATAAAACACTTAAACCAGCGATTCACAGCAACCCTACACTCTCGAAGATCATATCAGTACTCAACAAAGTACTGGCGCTCCATCGCGCTTGAACATAAACACCAAGACTCTGGAGCCCAGTAACCCCCACGAGGATCCGGCTGTGACTCATGACGCCTAATATACTCAGTTTGCCTATCGGCACTCCCAATGGTATCATAGAGCGCTCTCCAATGTGCCATTTGGGGTAATTTGTGCGGAGCAAAATTACCATCACAATGCCGGGCATTCACACCACCTCCAAATCAGAAATTGTCGTTTCCTCTGCTTCGGGTAGCTCATGCCACTGTTGGGAAGAGAGGCCTCTGCAAGGGTACGTGACGATGACGTAATCCGTGCATGTCGTGCATTGCGTCAAACAGTCACCGCTGACTTCCGACATGAAGACGCCGTTGTTGACCACCCAGTTCTGCACTGTGCTGCTGCCGTCCTGACAGGGCGACATGACCACCTGCTCCACCAGAGCCTCCTTTCATGCAACTTTCAATTTAATAGTGAAGGTGCGTTTAAGCAGAACCAACTATTACGAGGACCACTCTAGGCAAGTTGTATAATCAAAGTAATAAATATTTTGCAGCCTTTGGCGATAGACATGGGCTCTTTACCTGAGTGCAAACTTGCTATGGATACATTGCTCTATGTCTGAGTTCTTTTATATCAAAATCAATAGCATTGTGGTTTGTTCTCCAGAGTTTTCCTTCGGCTAATATCTTTGTCAACTTCAATCGTCTTCAGTGGTTATATTACCGACATACGGGTAGCAATCATTACTCAATGTTGAATACTACACAATACTGGTTACATTGACAGTAGCAAATGGCAATCAAAGTACTACATACTAAGTCCTGTGCCAGAGAATTTCTGTGGAAATAGTGATAGGGAAAGCGAAATATATCAAATGCGCAGAATGGATGCCGCTGCCTTGCTTCGTGTTGGTCAAACGATTTGTTGCCAATTACTTGTTCACCTCCACTCCAAAGAAGTGGAGAAACAGCAGGGTGGCGGACGCGTTCAATAAAACAGTGAAACAAACAAATAAACAAAAAACCCAACGAGTAAGTAGTCACACAACAAAAAGAGCCAACAATCACGTTGTAGTAGACAAGAAGTAATGCATCGATTCAGAAAGTTTAGCACTTTAAAATAAAACTAAGTGAACGAACAAGCAAATCGAACAGCAACGCAAATTTTTCAAGGCATGCCGCATTTCTTCAGCCAAAAAGCAACCTTCCTTCCAGGCGGCTTCTGTCTATCGTCATCATGAAAATGTACGTAACAAGGCAAGGAGGTAACGGTCAGCTTCCTCATTTGCCCGAGAAAAGCGGCGTTCATGATCTGTCGATTGAAATCTGGTGCACAGCGCCAACAAAGTCCGGAATCCATCAACTCCCAATTTTGAGAAATGTTCGCCGGTTACGATGCACAGGAAGAATCATTTTCTTGGCAAAAAGTGAAAAGAAACTGTGCAAGCACAGTCACGTATATTCAAATAAATATATAAATGCAGATGTAAATTTATGTACAATTGTGCAATATCTCATAGTGATATTGAGAGAAAATGCGTATCATCCTCCGTGGCCTCTGTCAATCACCTGCGTCATCATGTCATCCCGGTACGAATGGCAGTCGTCGCCCTGGCACACACTCAGGCAGTAGCTGTTCACTGCGGATTTGACCTTGACTCCAGGCCCACCCAGGTACCAGCCCTGCGTGCTCTGAAACGCCCGGCACTCGTCCACGCTCGTTTTTGTGTCACTCCCGTCCGAACCCGGGTAGTAAGACAGGCACAGGCCGTTCACAGCGGAGTGGAGGGAGAAGACATCAACGTTGACTGAAGTGTTGACATTTGGGGGATTGATGGCGGGGATAAATGGGCGAGCGGTTGCGGGGAGGGTGGGCGCCACAGCGGCAAAGAGGATGAGCGCAGAGAAGGGAAGATTGGCCATCTGGAGTGCAAAGAAAGCGAAAAGGGGTGAATGTTGAGGCTTGCAGAATGAGCCCCAAAATATGCGGACGTGGAAAGGCGGCTTGCAAACTGTGAGGCTCTCTGTGGAGTGGCCTCACAATATCAACATGTGGGACCACGGCCCACAAGCTGGGAGGATGTTGGGCATCTGGAGTGCGGACAGAGCAGGCAGAAAATTGCTGTTGAATTTATTTTCTGTTGAGCTTTCTGTTTCTTGCCATTGTTGTTTACCTTTGTTGAGTCCGGAAAGAAACCGATTGGGTGATGATTGGAAGAGGGTGGTGGGGATTCGGGGTCCCTCTGAGACACGGAGTGCAGGTGCAATGGCTAACCCGGGACCGACACGTGGGAAGTGCCTTGCGAACTGCAAGGCTCTGTTCCACTTGTTGTTTTCAGGGACCAGCTGGGTCACTGCTGAGTCCAATTCGAACGATGACGGCCCAACCCGATTATGCTTAAGTTGAGGAGGAGGGTGGCAGCATTCAGGAGAAAAAACAGTCCGGCCAGGCAGGGGGTGCCTCTAGAGATGAAAGACGCAGTTTCAGTAGGTCGGCCGCGAGCTCCTATTCCCATGGCTGTGCCTGCGGTTGAGAGGGTGCATTGGGTAAAGTCGTCAATAGGAAAAGAATTTCCGTTGAAAAAAAAGTTCCCTGCTGCTTGAAGATTGGCGTCACCAAAGGTGACTGGGGATCAATGGCAGCCGCACAGTGCAAGCCTCAAGGACAGTGAGGAGGCGAAATTTTGCATTGCCGGGGGTAGACTAGCGGGGGCAAGGCACGTGCCATCGGTAAAGTAATGGGGACGGCGCATGGGACAACTTCTGGAGACCGGCAGCGTTGGGCGGGTGGGTGCGGATGATCGGTCTCCGTGTTGGCTGGCGTCCAGCGTCATCCACTGGCCAAGGGAGAGGGGGTTCTGTCGAATGGCTGCCCGCACAGAGCCAGCATGCAGAAACAACGGGCTCCGAACAGGTCTCTGTGGGACTCTGAGGCAAAGAGACCAGAGCGAGCGTGCAAATCTGTGCCGCCAGAGAAACTTGGTGCGACGTCAGTCCACCGCCCATTTTCCTGTGGGAAGGCTTTGCGCCCGATCGGCTCTCGTGCGCATACACGACGGGCGCGGAGTTCAGCCTGGATGCGGGCGACGGGCCTTCTGGGCCGCGCATCCGGAAATGGATTGTCGAAAAGGGTTCGACGCCCAAGGGCTCGCCAGCGCGGCCGTGCATTACTCAACAGGGGATAGGGAGCCAAAGCGAAAGACTGGATCTCCGGGCGCCCAAAACTGCGGGGCGTATTTCCAGTGTGGGTTGGGCTGGGGAGGCCTTGTGAATTGCCCTTCGCAGGCCGCGGGGCGAGAGGGTGGGTGAGTGGGAGAGCAGCAACGTCGTTACCGGCACGGGCGCCAACCGGATTCAGCGGATCCCCGCCGACAGGCGCCACTGCTCGCCGCGCCGCGCGAGCCAGCTACCAATCGATCGTCAAGATGCGTCAGGTCACCCGCCCATTGCCCAGATACTGGATTCTGGATGCCTTGGCGCGGAGATGCCAGTCCCGCCAGAAAACCATTCCCGCGAATGTCGGCAAAGGACCCTTCGGAACGGAAATCGGCCTCCGAGGTTCCGATTCGAATTTCCCGATCGCCCATCGGCCCCGCGGAGGGCGCGGGAGGGCGCTCACCGATGATGAGCGCCTCGACTTGGGCGGATGGTCGGCAATGGATGTCTCCAGGTTCGACAAGTGGCCCTTCCAAGGAACCCGCTGGGAGATTTGATGGCTGCGATACCGAAAGTGCGGCGTGCGCCTATGCGAGGGGCGGCGGTCCCGCAGGTAAAGTTGGCCCCAGCGAGGCTGCGAAAGAGGGGGGTGTGGGCATCGACGTTTCGGGGTTCGGCTGGTGTCGTGTCAGGAACAGCCAGTGGCCTACCCTAATTTCTAATTCCTAATTTCCTGATTCCTAATTTGCAGATATCTACTCTCTAATCTAATTTCTAGCATCCTAATCTCCAATTTTCTACAAGGTGTATGACGGTCCTAGTGGCGTCACAACAGGGTGCTGACATAATTGCGCAGCTTGAAAATTTACAGGAAATAAGGAAATGTTCGTGACGGCCGTTCATTAAAGAGCATCTTTTCATTATACGGCTCTGGCTGCCAAAATCAAGGGGCAGCTGTGATTGAACACCCAAGAGCCAAGGTGTCACTGCCCGGGTGAATGGACCATGTGCTTACTACATAATATCCAGTGTCTGAAACTACACTTTCAGCACACAGAAATGTGTTTGATGCCTTCCCTCTTGGCAGGACACGGCCTGCCACTGTGTAGTGCGCAATTGCAGCCCATTAGCATATTTTCTGTGCATTCTTGACCAAAATAGCATTTTGGAGCCACATATTGTAACTTTACACAGGTTGTACACACACAAACCACTGCACCACACAGCCACATTACAAACCAACGCCATTCTACACCTTTCTGACTTGGGCACGTGCTGGAAGTTTCACTTTTACGCTCACATCCTTGCACACTCCTTGGGTGGCTGCGGCTACCCTCAAGGGAGCCCCACGTTGTTCCAGCGCGCGCCCTCATGCTGCGGCCCCTCCAAGCTTCTCCTCTCCACCGGGCGACACCTTCTCGGGGCCTTTCCATGGCGGACGCCACCATCTCCGTGTCAATGGATTTTGATGGTCAGATCTCCGATGGCCAGCAATCGGCGTCTCGCCATGGTGGGCGCCTTGTGGGCATCCTTCACCGGTTTGGGCTGCACCTTTAGGGCCTTCCCGGCCTGCTTGAACCGTGCGCTTTGCCTTGGTTATGCAGTGGATGGCTTCTCGGGGTCCTTTGGGCATTTGTGGCCATCCCCGAATCGGATTCGAGGGATGTCTTGAAGTGATCATTAGGCAAACCGCCTAACGGACATGCCACTGAAACAGCGCCCTTGTGGGTGCTGTGGTTGCTCCCCTGCCACTATGAGCGGGGGTGCACGGCCTCCTCGGCCGCCACCCCCCAGCTCGCTCTCTCAGCGGGCTTTTGGTGGTGTGGCACCTTGCGGTGCTGCGGGGTTCATTTGTTGGCTAGGACACCTCAAGTGCCGTATGGCCTAACGTGATGATCAACACCCACGGCCACACGCACACCTATCAATCACTAAATTGTGTTTGCACGTCCACAAAACGCACTCGTTTGACCCCTTCAAACGGTCCACTTGACCCCATAACCGCAACACCAGCGTCAGCAAAATGGCTACACAATCAAAACCATTTTACACATTTTTCAGGATGGGGCTGTGCCTCCTTTGTGCAACAAAACGCCATAGTAGTGGTTGGGCATTTAAAGCACTGTCTAGTACTTGAAACACACAGACATGTTGCAATGGGGTAATGCACACAGCCCCAAATGCCAGACACAGAATATATAGCCAAACTTCAAAAGCAACTTGCCCAGCCCTCTAACATCACTCAACCACTATAAAGGCGCAAGACTAAACCCAATAAAATGATCAGGAACACGTTCCAAAAAGTGACCACACAAGATTAGGCAGCCTCTTCTAAGAGAACCTCAACAACTGGCCCCCTTTTCAAGTTAATAAAATTCCATACTATTACAAGTACAGAAAACGCGCCCTTGCACCTGCGCAAAACCCTCACAGCACATTGCTACTCCTCCCTTGTGTCCCACACCACCAAGGGAAGGTGGGCGTGGCTCATGGGCTATAAAAAGCGCATTGGAAGCTGCGCAACCATAGAAAACAAAGTGGTTTCACATACGCAACCACTTTAAAGACAAAACAACCCTTTTAATGGTCCAACAAAATCAATCAGCCCTCCCCATTCAGAACACAATGGACGAGTTATTGGTCCTTCCACAGAACCATGCACAATCCAGTGCACTTGTCTTTTCAAAATAGCCATCAAACTCTCACACGTTCCCTTTTTACCACTAGGCCAAACCGTTACCATTTTTTCACAGTAAGTAAACACTTTTGCCCTAAATTAGTATGGCTTGCACAGCCAACCATGGGGGAAGTATAAAACAACACTGTCAACGCACAGGGTGAGGGGAGTCAACCTACTTATGACTCTCACTCCCTTACCCTAGTCGTGCGCTGAACTTGTAATGGCCATCCTGGCTCATGACTTTTAGTGCATGCAGGATTTTTAGTGAGAGAGCTAAAAATAGCCTTGTATAGCACAAGGACTGACACCGTGCCTAGTCTCTGAAATCCCACAGAGCCAGTATACATGCCATATCAGCCCTGTGTGTGTAAGTACATTTCAAGACTTCTGCTTGAACATAACCTTAACATATCACATGAAATACCATTTTTCATGTAGATTACTGGACTAGTTGTCTCTCCTCGCCAGGTCAGACAGCCCAGATGGTCTTTCTCAGACCAGGGAATAGTTGGTCAGACTATCCCAATCCACCCACACAGCCTGTGCCCTTGAGGACCAGGACCTCCCAGAATTGTGATTGAATCCAATCAGTCTGCGGCACTGAATGGTGACATGAATCTGGTGAGAACACAGGGTGGCATCTCACATCCAGCCCTTGTCTCCCTAACCTTACACCGCCCTTGTTCTCATTCCTAAGGTTTGCGGCTGACTGATCATAACCTATTTTTGGAGTGTTTTTTCTTTGTTTTCTTTTCCTTTTTGTATCAGCAATGGTGGCATACTCGGGCCATCCCATGCAATGTGCACAGTGCATATGGTAGATACCCATCGTACGCCAATTACGTAAGTGATCCAACCAGTGAAAACGGTGGCCACCATGTGGCGTCAGGCTTGGTTTTTACGTTTACGTTTACGTTTTTACTTTTACGTTTTTATGCGTAAAAACGTAAATTTGCAAAAGGGCTTATTTTACGGCTATTTTTACGTTTTTACGGCTTCCTGGGACGCCCAGATTACATGATGAAAGTTGCGTACAGTGGTCAGTCCTCCGCCGTATCCAGCACCCACAACACAGTGTCCACCTCGCCCTTGGCAATGGCGATGATGGTGTTCAACAAAAACTCGTCTTCCGCCCCTTCCAGGGCGTCTGGTTACCACTCTCCGGACTCCGTAACTCTGTATGTACTGTCCTTATGTACACCGGGCAGCTTTTACGTTGTATTTACGTATTTTTACGCATTTTTACGCGTAAAAACGTAAAAACTGTTTTTACGCGTAAAAACGTAAATGCGATCAGTTTTTACGGCGTAAAAACCAAGCCTGTGTGGCGTCACGAACAGAGAAGTAATTGACGATTCTGGGACGCACTGCACATAGTCTCGGGTTGGGGACAATTGGCAGCAGCGCTTCTGAAGCGGCGCTTCAGAATTGTCGAACAGACTGCATTTGGGTCTGGCAAGGTTTGGACGACAGATTTGTTGAGTTCGTTGCATTCATCCTACACCAGAACATTTCTTCAAAAGGCTTTCTGTCAAGCCTTCGATCTTTGTAGGCTATCGCTGCACACCAATATCCACCATTCCATGCTTACAGCGACCACAAGCCCTTCAGCTCCATAGAAATTTCCCAACCTGCACTATGGTGGACGTATCCAGTCCTGCTGCTATCGGGGTACCTCAATCTGGCGCCATGAACTTTGCGATGGAAGCAAGACGCACTCTGTGTCTCCCGACTCATACGCCCTGTCCACCGCCTCCCAATACGGCACCCCCTCGTAAACCCACCCAGCGGCCACGGTCAGAAGGTCGTAAAACATGACGAGCAACAGCGTGCTGAAATAAAAGGTCATCATAAAAGTCCATCTGACAATCGCTGCCTTATCGTTGCTCGCCTTCAGCAGCGTCGCTCCCCCAACCACGCCCGTCAACAGAAGCATCATCACCCAGAAGTAGGGCCAGATGATCATGGAGTAGCCCATAAAGGCAAAGGCGGCGGGGAGCAAGTAAGGAAAGTTGAGCAACCGCTCCAGCCAGTTTGGCGCCTTCGACCACAGCATTCCTCCAAGCCTGATAGTCCCAGGGCGGTTAGCGTTGTCTGCGCCCTTGTTGAGTTTGACGAGCCACCATGTGGAGGCAGTCGTGTGCCCGGGCGCCCCGCACAGGCCTCCGATCTTCCAAATGTGCACGACAGCCACCAGCTTGCAGCGCGTTTGCATGTCCTCCAGACTGGTGCCCTGGACAAGGTACGGACCGTGGGCCAGCTTCGCATACACTCACTGAATGAGGCCCAGCCCCATGGCCTTCATGCCCAGCCTCGAGGTGGCGAATGCCTCGCCGACCACGCTCTGCACCTTTGCTATCCACATCAGCGCCCCGACTTTGTTGGAAACCGCCAACACCAAATTTTCCAGCATGGGCGCATGTAGAATGACCGTGTTCATCCTCTTCGAGGATGGACACCCTCAGCGTAAGAAAGTCTTGGCCGGTGAGCGTCTCAGCCTGCCGCTGCTCGCCATTGAAAACCGCGGCGTGACATTTCAGGTCCTCGCTTCTGTCGCGGCTCCCATTCCTGTACATGCTTTTTATGAAGTTTAGCCTCACTGGGTCCCCTCAGGGTTGAGCCATTGATGCTTGGACATCGTCATCCAGTCGACGTGGGCATCCTCCAAGTACGAGGTTCCGTGTGTCAGGATGCATCGCAGATCCTAAGGCGTTTCCCCACCCTTCCTTGCCTTGCTCAGCAGCGTGCTGAATCTCTACAGACGGCAGCAGCGCAAGCCCTTGATAAATTGCCAGCATGCCCTCGCCAGGGCCGCCATGTACCTGGTTGTCCACACCATTGATCTGGACAGCTTCATGTCGCGGTTGCCTGACACGACGAAGAGCTGGACGAGCAGCATGAGCGCGCTCAAGTCCCAGCTGACACCTCGTATTCTGGTCGAAGCATCTGATGTCGTCTCATCTTATGAAGCTTCTGCCGAGGCTGCTTCGGTGATTGTGCATAGCAGAATGGCCTGGACGCAAAGAGATGCCAACTGATGGCCGGCACCCTGCTTTCCCGTGGTGGCTTGTGCTGTTGTCTGGTAGATTTCAAACCTGAACAGCAGCACACAATGTGCATGGGCTCACAAAGTTGAGGAATACCACGGCGTTTCTCTCAATTGCACTTGGCGCGAAAAGCAACGTGACAACGCAGCGCATTGCGGCACCACGTGATGCATTGCATGTTCCCGCGCGCACAAATGACAATAGGCACAGGGATTGGCTTTACACGGCCCCGGTGGAAGTACGTCGAAGTACAGGTCCCAATACATTCGCAAAATCGCTTCTCTCATGTCACACAGACGCGGATCTAATGAGAAACAATGCGAGGTGCAAAAAGCAGGGGGTCATCCTTGCAGGCAACCAAGTTGGTTCAACCAACGCGCTCACCCCACGCAACGTTGTCTCCAAACCTTCCCCCTTCTATTCTGCATTGCATCCTCTCAAGTCCTTCGCCGGAAAATATTCAGGCCAAGCAGCTCACGCACTGCGGCAGGCAGAGGACAGCCTTCAGCGCGTAGCTCGGCAAACTTCGGCGGTGATCATTGGGGTCCCTCCCCAGAAGCAAGGTTTGAAGAGCGGCTTCCTTGTCCATATTCACCCCTGACCCCAGCCACACCCTTGCGGGCTCGCGAGCCATCGGTGCAGGCATTTTCTGTCCTGCGCCTTCAATTTGTGACGTTGCGCAAGCATCTCCTGCGAGTACCCGGGGCTGCATACCGGTGGTCCGCTACAACGAACCCTCCGTAGCCAACCGGGCCGCGCGTGGTCTGCTTTGACTCTCCGCCTCGGCACCAGACCCGGCGATAGAAGACGCCGCAGATGGCCGCGATGGGAACACTGACGAAGGTCGCAGCGAGAGCCATGCGAAAGAACCATTCAGAGCTGGGAACAAACTTCTTGGACGCAGATTCTTCGCGACCTTCTGCAGAGTGGCGACAAGCCGGTTTCCAATGGTGTGTGTGGAGATCCTGGCTGCATCCCCGTGGCCTTTGCCCTGATCCCCCTGGCGCGGCGCACGTCGTAGGGGTCGCACAGACCGGGTGGGCCCAAAGCAAAGAAGGTGCTTGAGACTCGCGCAACTGGACTTTGAAAGGAGGTCTCTTTTCCTCCTTTGCCTGCCAACCTCTGGCGTGGTTGCCTCATCCGCCAGCAGTTGAAAAATTCAAAGCATTTACGACGGTGTGCCGGCCATGATGCGCACCCAGGCTGTGCAATGTGGGCACTGCGAGTGTGGAATCCGTTGCAGAAGCAGCTCTCTGCTATGGCAGCTGCAAGCACCTTCATTTTTCGCGGAGGTCAGCGGACAATGAATGCAAGATGATATAGAACAGCGTTATATGCAGACGACCAACCAATTTGCTTGCTGGACCTCGGTAGTTCCCGTGAAACGATCTGGACAATCTGATTCCGACAAACGAAGACAATCGTGCCGCAAATGGGCGTCCTCTACACCGCAGAAAACACCAGCTTTGCGATGCCAACTGCAACGCCATTTTGACATTAGCTGGCACCACCACACACTGATGAAAACCGCCATTTTGGTTATGCCAGCTGAGATGCCGGCATCAATTAATGTCAAGCGCATCGCAGTTGGCAGGCTTGTTTTTTTCGTTTTCGTTTACGTTTTTACTTTTACGTTTTTACGCGTAAAAACGTAAACTTGCAAAAGGGCCTATTTTGCGGCTATTCTTACGTGTTTGCGGCTCCCTGGGACACCCAGGTTACACAATGAAAGCTGCATATTATAATCAGTTCTCCACCATTTCCACACCTGCAACATAATGCCCACCTCGCCCTTGGCAAAGGTGATGATGGCGTTTAACGAAAACTCGCGTTCTGACCCTTCCAGAGCATCTGGCTGCCACTCTCCGGGTTCCATAAGTCTGTATGTGCTGTCCTTATGTACACCGGGCAGTTTTCACGTTGTGTTTAAGTATTTTTACGCATTTTCACGCGTAAAAACGTAAATATGATCAGTTTTTACGGCGTAAAAACCAAGCCTGGCAGTTGGCATCGCAAAGCCTGCGCTTTCTACTAGTGCACATTGCTGGTGCATATAACTGACAATTCACACGATTTGAGAGATTTCTCAATTTAGTTGGTTGAGGTATTTCTTCTTGGCTGAAATGCGCGTTTCACCGAAGCACATTCCCAGCACTAGCAAAAAAGGGGCCAAGTAACACTTTTGCGAACACGCATAAAACACATTTCATCAAATTCTGCACGCTACGAACACAAAAATAACCCAAACCCGTAAACTTTGTACACATTTGAACACGTGTCATTTGGCCCTTTTTCCCTAGTGCAGGGATGTAAATTGTTCAGTAGGCTTTCACGCGACTTTTACAGCGTGAATGCTCCAAGACACTCTGGTCAACTTGTGGTCGTGAGCATGGCGTGGATGGTCACAGCGATTGTGCCGCACGCCATTCAGGAGCTACTCCTCTGAACTTTGTGACACTTTGGATCTGTCTCGTGGCAAATCTACATTCATGTCAAGGCGGCCAACGCCTGGACCACATGCACCTGCAAAAATAAAAAATTCACTCAGCACAATTCGAATGCGCGCTCAAAGCGCGTTGAATGACTAAAACCGACACTACAGGTGTAAAACGCATTAGAAAGCGATGACATAGGAAATGGACGGCGTGCCTTATTGCCCAATAAATCAAACACATAGATCTTCCACCGCACTCATGCGCAGGCCACGCACAGCTGTGCGTGCAAATACTGCAGTATTTGCAAATAAGTGCTCTGGCCACCCACCCACCACCCACCCACGCAAGTTGACAACACTCAGGGTCTGCGGCGCATAGAGCACTGCATCGTAGGAAAACCCTTGCTTCACCATGACCGCGGCATGGAAGTACCAGCAAGGGAATATCTAAAAGAGTGTCCAATGTTCACAACGAGGCCGCGCTGATATTGTGGCCGAGGGGGCGAATTTCTGTCTGCTCACGCCGTCTCCATTGCCATGATGGATTCAGGTTTTTGCTGCCAATTCCCAACGCCAACACGCTGTTTCCATTGCCACGCATGCAGATTTTCACGTTCACACTTTTGGCTGGATGGGGCCATTGCGGCCTGTTTTCCAATGTGAGGAGTGTGTTCCCGTAATGCCTGTCACCCATTATGCCTGTCCAGAGATTCGCATCCGCCGGCGGCCCTTCATCGCTGGGGCCTAACATCATCCACATGGCAATACATCCTCTCCATCGCCGTCCGTCAAAACGACCACCTAATCACGATGACTTCACAGCAGCGCGGCTACTAATTAGGTTAGTTTGGTTATAACCTTGGTTTACTCAGTCGGTGGTGATTGTGGTCCGTCAGTCATTCTTAAGCAGTGGTGACGTGATTGCCATGGTCACACAGGCATCCGGTCCCCCGTCCGCCATGCAAACACATAGAAGGTGATTTTTGGACACACTTCCAGGCGGGCTTCCACAAGCGGTATCCCTTGCCTCGGGTCCCATGGCCATGGACACCTCTTTGCGGAGACCCACTCTGCGGGGTCCGTCATGCAAACACACGGAAGGTGGTTGGGACATTTTTCAGCCCGGCTTCCGCACACAGCTACCTCGGCTACCTCGGCACCAATGGATGCCTATAAGTCTGTGCGGCCATTCGCGTTGGCAACCGCTCGCTCCAGTCCTTCCCAAGCCAACGGCGCAAACTGACCGCCGGTCCCCCTTCGTAATCAGGAGGATCCTGTGGACATTCCTGAGGGTGCGCCGTTAACGGTTGCCCAGCAACGTTGCTGGGCCCTCGCTGGGGTGCAGCATTCCAGCAGATCCGGCAAACTTTGAGGTAAGGCGTGGGTGTCCAGTGAGCAGCCAGGGCAACCCAGCGCCGATGTTTGAGTGTGAGGTCGCAGACGCCGCCTGAAACCAGTGTTCCGCTGCCAATCGAACGTCCTCCGCTATTTCGCACCTCGTTGGCTGCCGTCACATCGTTGCAACCGGACGACTGGTCTTCCAACCACCAGTGCTGCTGGTGCGCCCCGCGTCTCTTGGTCGCACGAACCGATCCGCGGCATTGAATCGACACCATGGGCTGCGCGGGTTGTCCCGGGAAGCATACGGGATTCAGGTAGTCGTTTGCTGAGGGGTCCAGTTGCCATGTCCCCCTGGGCTTCCGCCGGACTTCCTACGCGCGATCTCCGTTGTGTCGTAAACGCCAGAGTGACGCGGCTGCCCCAGCCGGTGGCCGGGTATTATTCGTATAAAGGGCCGTTACCGAGCTCTTCCTGTTGGTTGGGAGGAAGGCGTCTCCAGTCCGGACAGTGCCAGAACACGCGCTGCTCGCTTCCGAAGCGCTGGTTGGTGTCACTGTGCGCATGCTGGCCCGGATTGCGCGAAGGAGCCAGTCGCGATGTTTGGCGGGGGATCTGTTGACAAGGGTCTATCTCGCACGGCAGGCGAGCTCTGGTGCCGATCCAGCATCCACACCAGCTGTCTCACGGCATGACTTTAGCAACGTATGATCTTGAGCAGCTGCAGTAACCGTTGACGGTTCTTTTTCGCTGCTGGGGGCCGTGCCCGCTGGCTGATACTTCAACGACGCCGCCCTGCGAAGGAAAGCTCGCGTGCAACTCTGCGCCCCTCTTTTCAAAGCCCCTCGCATGGAAGCAGCGGGGCAAAATGGGGCCTGGGCTCCCGTTCTGGAGACGGGAGGTCGGGCATTTTCTCGTTTCAGGGAGTTGGTACGCTTGTGCGAGGAATTTGATGAATATTGACAAGAATCCATTCTGGAAGGGACTCTTCAGGGGCGTGCGCGGAACGGTGAGCGCCAGCAGCGCAATCAGCAGGAGCGTAGTAAGGTGCGCGTTGGGTGCAACGTCTGGGTACATTGGGATGACCAGCGGCAGGTTGTGTGTTGTCGTCCCATCGTCGCCAATCGATTATCCGCACCTAGGGACGCGGTGTGTACCCCAACCGCAATGTGTCCACCAGGGACCCTACTGTTCCTGATACCCAGACATTTGTTTGGTAGCCGTACAGGCCAGTACTGTTACAGGGTCCGGTCAATATGGTTGGGTTGAAGAATGAGGTGTTTTGCGTATTTAATGTATGTTACTTGAGTTTTAGGGCAATACGTTGCTTATTTTCTATTAAACATTTGGGTTTGTTTTTATGTACTCATTTATTTAGGGTGGGGGTACCAGACTCGGTGCATTTTTCTAGTGTACGCTTATCAACAACGCTGACATCCCCACCAAAGCACAATGTCTGGTTCTTTGCTTCGAGCGGCCATGTTGTGTCTGCTCGACAATTAACCAGTCTAGAAACGTGGGCGCTGCTGAATGGGTAAATTGAATGCTACCTAATTTGGACAATATTATCCAGGTTAATCTGGACTGAAATGAAGGCATATCCAGCTGAGCTCGTTAGTGGCGACACCTGTCCAACTGGACCTCCAACACTCGCAGCCTTGGGGGGCCCTCTTTGGGCCGCATCCCAAGGAGTGGACAATCATCTTGAAGAAAGAGACACCTCATGCCGTATCCCTTCCTCGCCGCATGGGCATGCGGGGGCAAATCCTTGTTTTTTGGTGAAAGAAGAGCTGTGCGGGCAGCCGCGGCTGTGTGCATTACATTCGTATTTCATCCCAACCCACAGTTTCGCTACTGTTCCATCCGTCCTGAAAGCCGACGCGCCTGATGGCAGATTTGGAATTGCCAATATATGCACTGGTTTGCGTAGATGTGCAACAAGCCACGGCCACAGATCTTTCTGAAGAGCACGCGCATGGAGGAATAAATACAGTGCAGTGGTGCCAAACTGTCAACATTGGACTCCATTACTTCGACTGACTTTCTACGGGCTGACTTGACAGGCGGCCCTTAACTCACCAGCTGATCAAGACACCATGTATTTGAACACGCCAAGCGCTCCCTGGCGTGTTTTTGTGCTCCTCCTGCTCTGCGCAACGGCTGGCTCGGAGAGTACGTCGGACGGCGACAATGATGAAGTCAGACTGTGCAGCCTAGGATGGGGAATCAACGCCTTCACATTGTTTGTGCAGTTTTGTCTGCTTTTTATAGTGTCAGTCGACCACACCTTCCCCCCAAGCAGAGTCATGGCATGGATGGGTGGGTGGGCATCAGCACTGATGAGCGCCTGTTGGAAAAGTGCGAAAAGCATTTGCAAATGCAGGGCAGCGCGTTTCAAGGACCTGCTGGACGAGGCAAGAGCGAACGAAAAACGTGCGCTTGATCTACAGCGTCTCGTAAGCGAGGGGGCGCCTTACCTGGTTGAACGCAGCAACGACTGGGTGTCGGTGTCTCCTCCAGGTGATATTTCTTCAGTGAGGCTGTACTTAATTCGAGGAATGTACTTGGATGGAAAGCACCTTGAGAGCAGCGATGCACAGTCGCATGCGCTGATCTTCGAAAATAGGACACAGGATGCCAAGCCTTTCTTGCATCAGGGAGGCATAGCTTTGCAAGGAGTTAAGAGTCTGGGCAGCTTGTTGTTGCACTTGGTTATGATCGTAAATGCACTGCTCGCGGTTTCAAACACGGCGGGGGCAGCGCTGTGGTTGGTCAAATTGCCAAGCGTTGTGGGTGCCGCATATGCCACATCCAGATTGGGTACGAAGGCGCTGGTATTGGGGATATGTCAATGGTTATATTCACGGTTTCCCACCGGTCTTTACCTTTTGGAAGGTGCAGACTTGGAGTACGTCCAGGCTCGTTGCAAGTACATGAAGCTCCAAAACATCTGGAAACTCACCGACTTGTACGGTGAGACCATTGAAGGAGGGAAATGCACTTGGTGGCTCATAGAAGATATTGGTCCTGGGACAAGTTGGGGCAAAATACAGTGCCATGTCAGACGCGGAGACATGCTGTGGTCGAAAGCACCGTATCTGATTGAAGGCTTCTTCAGCTATCCCTATTTAGTCCCGGGCACGTGCGCTTTCATTGGCTATTGCGTGTTTTCCTGGCCGTACTGCTGGATAGCAGCTCCGTTCCTGCTGATGCTTGCTGTACGCAATAACTGGTTGAGAGCAGGGCTGCTTCGCGAGTCCACCATCAAATCAACAACTTTTCTTATGGGGGCTCTTTTGTGGTTTGTCTTTGGGATGGTACTGGTTATGTTCTATGACATGTTCATTGTCGCGGCCGGATTTCTATACACAGGAGTGCCGTATTGGGAGGCTGTAAAGAGGACCTATGATGCGGGAGACACGGAGTGCGTCCTCAGGGACAGATTCACCACAGCGGCAGAATTTCTGACCCTTCATTGACCAATTATAACGATATGTGTCGCTAGATTCATGACGTGCTGCTGGACCTGTGGGAATTAAGAAGCAAACAGAATATTGTAATATGGGCGGAAGCCACTGGCGGGGTTATCTTGTAACGGATGTAATGGTGCGCAGAGCGAAGTACAACTGAGTGGTTCTCATGTGGATTGCATCGTCATTAGCCCGTGCTGCAGGTTTCGATGATATTACAAACGAGTACCTACGACAGACAGAAGCA
The DNA here is from genome assembly GCA_905146915.1 of Ostreobium quekettii. NCBI lineage: Eukaryota > Viridiplantae > Chlorophyta > Ulvophyceae > Bryopsidales > Ostreobiaceae > Ostreobium > Ostreobium quekettii. Next base: position 387,474 of record CAJHUC010000280.1, read on the forward strand.
TTAATGAGGCCCATTCTGACCAATATTACAAGGGCTAGCTTCAGATTACCACATTTTCCAGTGTCATTCCGGTGGCGATATGGGACCATGAATAACCGATTCTGGACACTATCTGCTTGGTTTCCATGCCCATCATCGCCTACTAGGTGCACGGGCTGTGTTTTGTTATTTTGTGACAATTGTAATCCATGGATTTTGATGATGATGATGATGTGGATTGCATGTCCGCTTCTGAACAGACTTCGCAATCCTTAGATATTTGCTCCAATCGAATGCCCTCGGTTCGGCTATGCTGTTCATAGTTGGTTTTGCTCATACTCACCTTTTTGAGTTGGAGAGCGGCATTGGGCAACGAATTGGGCGCCTGCACAATGCGGCTCCGATAAGCATGGTGGGAAACTCCTCACCATGACCAGGCCTCCACAAGTCGATATTGTTTTATTATGTACGGCAACCGCATGAAGCAGTAACTGCAACGATGGGCCTGTTCCGCGCGTTGGCTGCTTGCACGTGGGCATGGTCACTCCATGGTCAGGTCACCGTATTTGGGTGTGCCCCGTCCCCACACAATTTCAAATTGACGTCCCGGAGCGGATTTTGCTTTGATTGGCTTGAATTTTTATAACGTCTTAAAGTTCTCCCTTAATGACGTGGCACACATTTTATGTCCAAATTCAAAGTTCCCAATCGGCAAATAGCCTCCCGCGGAACTGGGCAGGGTGTCCCAGGCAAGCATGGACATCAAATTTTCAAATTGGCGTTCCGGAGCGAGATTTGTTCCAATTGACTTGAGATTTTCACCACATACCTTGTAGCTGGTGGGGCCCAAATTTTTATGTCCAAATTCACAGTTCCCGCTTCGTAGTCTTCTCCCAAAAAGCGGGACAGAGTGAGTGTCACGCGTGACATCTGGTGCCTTGTTGTCTTCCCGTCCGGGGCATTCGGGGGCCGGTCGGGCCAGTCGCGCAAGCGCTCTGACCAGCGGATCGAAAGCGGAGCGCGATTTTGATTGGGATGGTGCTCAACTATCGAGCCCGGCATGGGGTCGTTCATGGAAACGCCCTAACATGGCTGCCGGCGCCACCCAGCCAAGGGCAATGCTTCCCCTCCCAACACCTTACGACTATGGCCAGCTTGGCGATGGAGATTAGCGATGCGCTCTCCATGAACCCAGTACCTCTAGAAGCACTCGCAGAAACTCCTAGTGCTAGAGTTTGGCAGGCAAGTAGGGTGCGGGGCGAACACAGATTTCGAGATCTTCCCGCAAACACCATATACGACCGTCGTGGGACTAGACGACTGAGCGTTTCCGACGATCGATTCCTCTCGTGCTTGGCCAGAAGGAAGTGTCTTCTCGGCCATTTGCAAGGCCTGATGAGCGGGAGTGAGGCGCTTTGTGACAGAAACCTAGTGCGGCGTCCCATCCTGCAGGATTTGTAATCACAGATGTGATCGCCACAAATTTTGCTGCGATGTGATCCCCGCGGTTGGCACGAGGGATCGATGTTGGACGGTGAAAAGTTGCCAAAAAAAGTGTTTGTGTCCGTCCCAACGGCCTCTTGGGAGATGCTAAAACCGTGCATGGCAAAAACTTAGGAGGACTGCATCCCCACCCCTCCCAATCCCATTCCTGAGTCGTTCATCCCTGAACACAGCTGCGGGCATCCGGACCTAATGTGAGTTAAGGTGGTCGCCTGTTGCCATGCAGCGCATCCTGAATTTTGACCCTGCGATCCCCGCGTTCTGAATTGCGAGGTCACATCGAACATTTCGGCTGCAAAAGGTTTTGCTGTTGGGCGTCGTACAAAGGCAACGAAAGTGGTAACGATGGAGCATGGTGCTGTAGCGCTCTCATGAGAGCTGATCAGGTCGCAGTCACAGCAGTCCACACGGCGTGAACCGCCATCGCACGGTGTCTCCGAGTTTTGTCACCGCTCTCGAGCTGCAGCGGCCAACAAGGCACGGGCGGTTTCCTGCGCAAACCGCTTGTACGGCGGTGGCCGTAGGTGTCCGATGTTTGGGCGCCTGAACATGGAGTTAACTGTGTCTTGGTGCGGTAATACAAACCATGTCATTTTCATGGTTAATATCGCAGATTTTGCCGGTGTTGAACAGCATTAAATTGGAACAAATTGAATCGCGACCAGGATTTAAATACGGTAAGGTGAATCTCTCTTGCGGACTCGGTGGGAAAACGCCTGTAAATCTTGCTCGCGCAGCTCATTCGCCGTGAGTATCCAGAGCCAATTTTGGATGCTGGGTCCACGTTACCCCGGGGCTCTGTGTTTACCTAGTCCAATCCACAATTATTGCATGATAAATGCCACGAGAAAATCAAGGGAAAATTACGGGAAGCTTTTGAACTATCTATTTTGGAATTCAGTGAATTCTGAAACAATTTAAATGACGGTATTAAAACTTTGGATACTTTGAGATGTGATAAAGTGAACAGTGGTCGATCTCAATTGAACTACCAACACTATTTATGAGACTATCAACGCCATGGTATTGATTATATTGCATGATGCCAGCACAAGATATGCATTCATTGCCATAGTTAGAATTTCCGGGTAATTGAATTAGTGAGAAGATTGTAATTGATCGACATTAAGCTCCTGAGTGCACAGAGGATATCACATTTGTGATACTGCGGTTGAAAAATGTTGAAGCGAATTTATACACAAGAGCGCCAACACAGCATCAGAATACTCAGCCGCCATTTCTCTCTGCACTTGGCGCAAGTGGCATATATTTAGTGAAGCAATCATGATGCCCTGAGAAATACTATATTTTGACGTAGTAAACATTATATAGTAGTAATTGGGATTGTACTGGAACATATATCAGATGTTTTGAAATGCACCTTCACACCGTTCGTCTCTCTGAGGCTGTTCTTTCACCGTCACCAGATCCACCTTCAGTAATATTTCCGCATTCCCCATCCCAAATGGAGGAAAGGCTAGGCAGGAATGAGATGCAGGCGCGGGAACGTCCGCATGATCAGTGTCTCGACGCCCTGGTGCATTTGATCGACAAGGCCGTTGCCCTAATCTAAAAATCCACGAGAGCACTGCGTTCTCTTACGCGAGGAAGTTTGATTGCCCAATGCCAGCGGAACCAGGCTTTTATTAATGTGTATGGGTGCAGTGCCTCACACACGCAATAAGCACCAGACGTGCTACTTGTGTGTGACAACCTTCGCGCTCTCGTGCACTTTGCAGGACATTTATTGGCAAGGCGTGACAACACGCAAGTGCATGCTGCATGACCTTGAAAATCAATCCAATTTCGCATTTCATCGACGGCCCGACATTTTCGCCAACCATGCCGTTAAAAGGGCAATTGGGGGTAGGCACCAAGCGTTTTTGGAAAGGCGTATTCAAGCCGGTCAGTTGCCGCATCTACGACCTTCTTTTGAAAGATTACCAAGAGCGCGGATGATGTCACCTCGATGGCGCTATCGGCTCTGGATGGGCATAGAACGAGCGTTTGCTCTACCACGTCGTCTCCCTTGAGGAGGCGGTGAGCTGGAGAATGCGTAATATGGTTGCGCAGTTTTTGAACGGCTTGTCCAGCGTCTGTATGTGTAATGGTGCACTATGAAATGATTACACGCGTGCTTTCATAATTGCGAGTAAATATGGTGCCGTGAGTGTAGTGCCGTTAACGAAAGCTACGAACCCACTGGGCTACTTTGCCAACCCGGGTAGAATCCCTGTAAATGCATGCGCAGCATTAGTGCGCTGACTTCATTGTGGCGGAATTTAGCAAGAAGACTGATTCGATCCAATAGTAATACTGTTACCTTACACCGTGTGCCTTATATGTGGTTTGGGTTGGATTGGATTAGATTAACTTCAAGGTGCAACACGCCTTACGGCTCACAGGGTCCAGGGTGTGAAGATTTAAGTTTCCCTACTCTGCACCTTCATCGCCCTAAGGCATTCAAAGTACTACATGTAGTACATCCGTCTGCATCGCCATGTACCAAAAATCATCATCACCTAATCATCACGTAATCACGATCACTTCACAGCAGCGCGTGGTGTATAATCCAGCTGGTGGTGATTTTGGGCCTTCAGTCACTCTAAGCAATGACCACGGGATTTACCATGGTCACACATACAGCCCATATCGCGCATGCCATGCAAACACTTCGAAGGTAATTTTGAACCTCCCTTCCAGCACGGACGCCACAAACGGCACACGATACCTCGGCACCAATAGCCACGGACACGTCTTTATCTGTGGGGCCCGCCATCCAAGCACATGGAAGGTGGTTGGGACAATTTTCAGCCTGGCTTCAGAACACAGCACCCGAAACCTCGGCACCAACGGCCATTCACACCAACGACGCCAGCCGATCACCGGTCCTTATTCGCAAGAAGGAAGCGTGCGGACACTCCTGAGGGTGGGCCGTTGCTGGTGCCTCGCTGGGGTGCAGCATTCCAGCGGGTCCGCCTGATCTTCAGGTAAGATATCACTGCCCCTAAGGGTAGGCCTGGCGCCAGCCTCAAGTGACACCACTCTGATGTGAGCCCGTGAGCCCGTTCGTTTTCTCGCCAAGTCCTCTCCGCCGCCAACGACGCAAGCTCCTTGCAGATCCTCGTTCTGAAGACGAAGGCTTTTGGCCTCTCCGTAAAGGGCCACCGTTTCAAGGTTGATGAATTGCATCGTCACCGCGGTACGGTGACGTACTTCACAGCCACGCATTAAGTTGCCGGAGCGAACCAGCTGCAGGGGTATAGAATGGGGTTGCCGGTCACGTTTGAAAGCTCATACGACATAAATGTCGTATCCAATTGGATGGAAAAAGACTGCCGCATCACGAAGCCGCATCACATGCTATGTTCTCCTCCGGGTGGAAACACGATGCTCAGCCATATTATCACCAAGGAGGCATGGTTTCGCGAGGAAATAAGAGGATGGGCAGCTTGGCGCTGCATCTGGTGATGGGTGCAAATGCACTGCTGGCATTTTCGAACATGGCTGGGGCACTGCTGTGGCTAGTTAAACTTCCGAACATTGTAGGTGCTGCATATGCCACATCTAGATTGGGCGTCAACGCACTGGCATTGTGGCTCATGCAATGGTAGTACACAAGATTGCCTAACGGTCTTTGCCTTTTGGCAGGTGCGGATTTGGAGGACGTTCAGGATCGTTGCAAGGAATTGCATTCACATTCTATCTGGAGTCTCAGCGATTCAGGTGGTGAGACCAGCGAAAGCACCACGTTCGGTGGAGTTTCTACTCAACTTTTCTTATCTTATCCCGGCTGCTTGTGCTTCCATTGGCCATTACATGTTCGTATGGCCATACTGCTGGATAGTTGCCACGTCGGCGGTGATAGCGGTCACTGTTGTGTGGTTAGCAAATAAGAGTTACTTTGACGGCTACGCGAATTTGAGATGCTTTCTGGCGCATTTAGTTTCCTGGCTTTCATCATCAGCGTGCTGGCACCGACCATGTTCTACGACATGTTCATTGTGGCTGCTGGACTGCTGTATACCGGAGTGCCGTATTGGGAGGCTGTGAAGAGGACTTATGACGGGGAGACACGGAGTGCGTCATAAGGAACAGGTTCGCAACACTGAATTGACCAATTTGGTGAAATTCGTTGGCTCATTGCTTATCACCATGGAGAATATGGCACCATTACGTAGTGCATTCAAGACAAGCTGATGTAATTATTGGCATTAAGAAACAACTGCAGTCCGCAGATACAGATGGAAGCCACAAGGCACGCTTATCTTGCTACTGAAGCAAATGGATGTATTGTGGGAATTCATTGCAAGAATGTGGAATATGATTTTCATCCAGCGCACAATAGGCTGCGGATTTCCTATTTGAATTTGCGCCAGCCCCAATGCTGTTGATTTTACGGTGATGATTTTCAATCGTGTTGTCTGGACATTGTCAAAGGAATTAACTCGCATTTGGGTGTGAGGGACGCTTTGGGCGAAACACGTGCGGCGCCGGTGGACATGGCTGCAAACACCTTCCCACTCGCAATTTGCATGCGGGTTGGCAATGATGCCGTCTTCATCAACTGTGCCAATGCATTCATGCGCGAGCTGCAAACGCGTGACGCCGCCACTTCCAGTCAGCATTGGCTGGATGTGGTTGTGTAGTGTATGCATGACCCCTTGGCTTGTTGGCACAATGGAAGAGCACAGTTTGTAGAACGCACCATCTGTGGATGCATTATGATACGACTTTACAGGGCGCAAATCTCAACAACGTTCATTTGGCATGGTCAGGTTAACAAGAGACGGTACTTGGTTCAAAGTACCCAAGAATGTGCAACGGTATGATGCATGTCGCCATTTTTGCAGTCCAGATATCGATCTGCATTCCACTCAATCAACTCTAACACACTAGTGCTGCAATAGGACAAGTGGCAAAAACGTAAGACACGTCTTGCGTGTGTACACACGAATTCATGGCGCACAAAACCAGCGCATTCAGTGCCACGGTGGCTCCTTTCAGTTACGTATGCGTCGACTACAGTTATGAATAATGTGCAATGCCCCACAGTTGAATTGTCGAATTTCAGCAACCCGATGCTGCCTATGTTCCAGCACCCTACCCTGCCCAGAGCTGTTCGTGCCCTCTTGTGTGCAAAGAGCAGCGTTCTCTGTCAACAAACCACTGCACTGGGAGCAACATTGTCAAAACATTGCACTCTTAGGCCCCAGTATCTATCCTACCATGAACATCCAGCACGAAATACCAAAACATCCGTGCACACAAATTGGTGACCAACTGCATTGCTGCACGGTCTGCCGCTGTGGCTTCCAACTGAAAGGCACTGCACATGTCCACCTGGCCCCAACAGCGCTATGTACCCTCTCCAGATGCCACTGACGACATCCAATTGCGCAGCCAGGTAGCTCGCCTGCCGCGCTGGTATGTTTGGCACCGGCTGCGGACCGCCCTCCCATTGAGGGCATAGGGGATTCTCAGCCGCACTGACCACAGTCATTTGTCTACCTAGTCGTTGAGGCGCGTCTCCCAGCCATCGAATCGTCTCCATGAGCACGTCCGCCGTGGCGCGGAGGACTGAAATTTGCGGTGCTCAGCACTGCTGGGAGCAGCAGAGCAGGGCGGAGGCATGGTGGTGTGGTATGCGCTGCATGCGACCCAGGATGAGGCCCTGTTTCACTTTGGAGCCCTGCACCGCCTTGGCGTCCGCCAGGGCTCGGGGGACGCGGCGGATGATGTACAAACCAGGTACTATGGGAAAAGGGGGCGTCCGCATGGTTTCCGAGCCGCTCTGGCGCATCCGAGCGTATCCGAGTACATCCGAGCGTGATATTGGCACTGTCCAAAACACTAAACAAAGGCGCACAGAGCGCCCACGCATAAAGCAGGAGCGTCCGAGCGCTAAGGGAAAAGCGCCCGAGCACGTCCAGAGCGCCCAAGGGTGCGAAATCGAGAAAAAAATCCGCGGACACTTTTCCCTTCCCCCGCATGGCACGGATGCATCGGACACTCTTTCTATGTGCTCGGACATTTTGAGCACAGACATTTTCTGTCATCCGGAGGGCGCGTGGACACCGTCCGGGGAGTGTGCTGACGGTGTGTGGGAATGCACGGACGCTCACAGGGGAGTGCGCGGATTGTGAGCAGATGGTTCCTTGTCGATTTTGATTTTTTTGGCGGGGGACTGCCAGTTGTGCCTTGCGCATCTGTGTGCTGTGTCAGTTGGCTGTGTGGCGGCATGGTGGCGACTCTGCCTATGGTTTGGCGTGGGCATTTGAGTGGTTCACGACGCGTTCTCTTTTGTTTGTTTTGGCAGTCGTGGCGATCATGAACTCACGAGGGTCGGCAGTCCTCCACCGCCAGAGATCGCAGGGCATAGGCAGTCTGCACACAAAGCAAATAGAAACGGTGATTTCTTCACCTCTACCTCTTCCAGCGATGGCGATGGCAGTGCTGGGATAGCCTGCATACAGAACGCAGAACGTCAATACTTTACCATTTCGCTCCTCCATTGCTGGCGATCGCAGCTCCTGGCTAGCTTGCGCAGATAGCACACATAACATCAGTTCAGCCCGACTCTCCCATCGCCAAAGATATCAACACGTGCACACCTGCACACAAGAGCAGCCAGAATCTGTCGATTCGGCATCCCTCAATCGCGTGTGAATTTTGGCGCCTGGGTGGCCTGCACACAAAACACACAGAAACCGTCAGCTTCTTACCAACGTCCGTCGTGTGATCAACAGCGCTGATCTTGCCATGGCCTGTCCACCCCAAGGTTTTCGAGGCCCCGACAGGGGTATGGGGGCGGGCAGCTACGCGTGGCCACTCTCCCCTCTCGTCGCTGTTGGAGGTGGGTGGGATGGTGATCCGGCCCCTCTCTTCACGGCAAGAGAGGGCGTTGGCGTATTGGGGCAGTTTGGTGTGCATCATTATTGTATGATTGGGTCTGTGGCCTGGTAGCCAGTGAGATGTGTTTTGCCCCACCTTCGCAGCAATTTACGGCCAGTTTTGCAAGGCGGGGGCTCGCAACGGCAGTTGCCCCGACAAATGCCGTCGCCTGCCCATTCCTGGCGCTGGGCATTGGGGGACCCGTGCCAAGCGCCAGGCCGGAACCTGCTCTGGCCGGCCGCAAAGCAGGTTGGCTCAATCCAGAAACTAGGGCGGCTTTGAGTTCTCGACCACTTCTATCATCGGGCCTTGTGGCGTCGGTCGCTGCCTTGTGACCCTACGCTGAGAACGCCAACGGCGGCCAGTCGACCGTGCGGCTTTTTGCGGGAACCCCTCCAAATTCTCCCTCGACAACATCCACCCCGACCCGATCGTCCCCGTCGATGTGCGAATCGCAGGGAACGCGGTTTGGTCCAGACTGGGCAACGAGGTCCAACACCAGCCCCCGACTTCCCTTGCCACCATCCGCGCCTTCCGTCGTTTTTGTTCTGTTGAGGTTTGGGGGTGGATACTAACACCGGGTCATGGATACTAACGTGGGTTCGACACCCCAAAGAAGGGGGTGGATACTAATAGGGGGTGCCTACTAATACCAGGTAAATACGGTAGTGAGGCTGGTTGACCTGCCCAGCTAGTACGGCTGGTCTGTCCATTGTCGCCAGGCAAGCGCCACAGGGGACCAGAAAGTGGATTCGGCTAGGATCGCTGATGCTAACTTCTATCCAATCTAGCAATTCTCACCACCTCGATTGGGAAGCAACAAGACCCTTGCATGACTTTGATTCTAGCGCGAGGCACGGCGTTCTAAAAGGCAAAGGGAGGACAGAGCCACTCGAAAACGTTGTGAGAAGTTGAAAAAGTCGTCAAGGAAGGCAAGAAGCAATGATGCAGTAATTTCCGCCGGCTGCAAAATATAATGTTTGAAGCGATAGCAGGCAATGGGGGCAGCCTTGGGCTCTGCTAGTTGAGACTCAAGCGGGTCCAGAAGATCTTAGGCAAACGCTATTGCTTCGCAGGACAAGGCACGCAATTGGGAGTTCGGGCTGCCCAGTTTTTGATGGAGCTGATCCGCAGATCTACACCTACCTGTACACGGACACCTCCAATCAGTGCAGCAAGCACGCCGGGTATCTCAGCAGAATCAATGGCCACTCTGCTTCTCCAGCCTCGCTCCAAGCCTTGGCTGCTCCACACTCCCATTTCAAAATTCATCATGGGTGTGTGCCCATTGGCCTCACAATACTTATCTAACTGCCAATTGGAAGCCGAATGAGGCTGCTTAGGCGTTAAGCCTAATCGACGACAACAATTCGGATTAATATAAGTAGTGCCAGTTGCGCCACTGTCAAAAAGAATGGACGTGGGCTGGTGGCCAACTCGGCCTACAAAAGTCAGATGAGGGTGGTCCGAAGTTACACCTCGAATGTGGTGTCCCGCTACTCCCTTTGGGGGCTCATAATAAACGTTTACTGGCCAAGGGATACCAGCCATAGCAGAGCGACCTGTGCAGTCAGCATTCGGCTGCGTAAATAGTAGAGTACCCTAGGGGTAATGCACTAATATGCGCATGCGACGTAAATGCAGGTGTTCCACAAAACGGCGCCATGCTAGCAGTAAGATACACGCACCAGTTTTGGTGGGATCTTTTGCACGCTTTGTGAAATAGTGTTCCAAGAATGGCATGGCATTTTGGAACGGTGGATTGATCCGCACAAACTCGTCATGCAAAAGCTATTTCAAAAAGCTTTTTGCAGTCAAGCGAAACCGCTTGCAAAGAGCGTTGTCCCCACTGGGGCTGGCACAAGCATCCAATGTAAACTGGTGTGCAGCCAGCGACTGGATGTGCTGAAAGTGCTCAGTACAAAGCATGCAGTTAGATTGGTCTATGTGAACATTCGGGCCCTCTCAAGCTACGGAGTCTTTACGACTCTGGAGGTTCTCCCCTTGCATTGTACTAGTCAATGTGTGTACTTTATACACTTTAGGTACAGGTACCCCAGGTGCAACAATGTATCGATGGTTCACCGGTTGAACACGGAGTGTCTCATTGCTCACATTAGTCTTTCGCACTTTGTTGCAAATGGCGTTTGCAGTGGTGCGTTTTGCAGCATTTGACTGAGTCGACGGGGAACTCACCTTCATAGGTGGTAGTGTCCCTCTCCCAGAGCATGTTTTGTCCATCAGGTGTCCAGCATAGAAGGGTTTGAAATAGCGGAAACACCTTCCAGCCCGCTTCAACACCTTGATCGTGGTGTCCTTTATCTGGGTGTGACTCATGACGGCCTTGCCTTCCATGGGGTCGTGGATGGCCTCAATGGGCTTGTACTCATGCTCTACATGAGATCTCCCCTGTGCAACCATACTATGAGCCTTGTGGACTGGTACTCCACGAACCTTGGGTTTTGTGTGAAGAATGGGTTTACCCCTATTATCAGCCTTCAAAACATGATGCTTTTGGATGATTTTATCAGGTCCAAGGTTGTTGCTCGTATTGCCTTTGTTAGTATAGCTGCCAGACAGATGTGAACCATATAACTTGTATCCCTGGTTACATGTGGGTCCCACTTTATACAAATGAGCCCTCAGGCAGGCGTATGTAGACCACTGCTCATCATCTCATCGTCTTTGCTTAACAAGTATTTTCACTTGATATCAGGATGCAGTCCTGTGCATAATGTGTAGAAGCCATCCATGTCCTTCTCACACTTGAGAAACATCTGTTTAAGTAGCTGCACATATTTGATGGTGTTGGGACCCGAGGTCCCTACCTTCGTAGATGCTACTATCTCAGACCGAACCTCAAAGTCTGAGCACTTGTGATCGTACAATATCTCCATGCTTTACTTAAATTGCTCCCATGAGAGTTGAAAGCCTGGCTGCAAGAGCACTTTTGCATTAATGGTAACTCCCCGCAAGTGGCCCAGTTGGGCAAGTAGGCTATGTTTCACTGACTCCTCAATAGTATTCAGTGCTATCCATCCCCATTGACTCCGGTGTGCAACAGTGGTTTTGAAATACAATATAATATCCTGCAACCACTTTGTCAAAGCCTGCTTATCTTTATTCCACTTGGGGGGTTTTAATGTATTGACTGTTCATCTTCAGCATGCTCACTTGAATTTCCCTCTCGGGGCATATGTACATGGGAGCAAAAAGTACCTCCTATGCAGTAGTCAGATACGGTATCTGGGGTAACCCTTGACCCAATCCCAGGTAACCAGGCCCTGTAGGGTCATAGTCTATTGGCGGCGGTGGCAGTCCATCCCCTGCCATATGGAGTCCTGCTACCATAGGGCACAAATGCTTCTGGTAAGATAGCTCGGGCGCCTGCATGTAATGCGGTTTTGCAAATAGCAACTCCTCCTCTTCAGCTTCCATGGGTTGTGGGAACTAAGAAGGGTCACTGTACTGCTACTGTGATGGGCCTGTTGATGACATTGGTGCCAACTACTGCACTGGCCCGGGCCTCACTGTCTGTCGCTGCTGGATTGTGCCAATCGTAGCTGGCAGCTGAGGTTCAACGGGGTGCACCATGGGTTGCTGCGGCTGCACTATTGAAGACCCATTGTACTGATGTGCCAAGTGTGGCTACACGGGGTTGTGCAAAGGCTGCTGGTACTACAGCCCTTGCTGTGCCTGCGGTGCCATGTGTGGCTGCTGTTGTCTAGAGAAAACAGGAGGCTGCATTTGTGTAGCATACCTCTGTTGTTCAGAAGCAAATGGAGACAAAGCATGCAAACTCTTGATCTTCTGCTACGTTGCATGAGGTTGCAGCTGTCCTACTTCTGCTCCTGGCCTTCCCATCATAAAGGGCTGGGCAGGTGCCTGCACGGCTGCCTGAGGTACCAGTGGAATTGACATTCTCGAAATAGCTAGTGCAGGTTGTACTCCCTTGTGGGGGATTTTCCTGCCCGTCCTCTGGACGGTTTGCCACTCTAAGGCTGCTTCTTGGACATCCGGCACATGGATCTCCAAAGCCTTCTGCTGCACCTCAAAGAGAGGATGCAGCTGTACTGGAATTCTCTTAAGTGTATCCGGGGGGACCGCTACCCTATAGGGCGCCTTGCCGCCGACTGGGTGGTAGTATCCCTTGTAGTATACTCCCCTGTATCAGCCATGGAAAGCCCCCAGGGTGTCTCAACACCCGTGAATGTCCTGCACGGTGGGCAAGTGCACTCTCGAAGTTGGGCCCCTTGGCGCCCACCAGTACTCTTGCACTCAGTACGGCTCTCGCTACTGCTGTTGCTGCTACTGCTGGAAGGCAGGGTCAGGCTTACCCATCGTATACTTGATTTCTTGGGTTCCTTGACTTGCATTGCTCTCCCCTTGTTGGGGGGCCTGGGCCTGCTGGCGGGCACGCTGAGACTCCTTGAACTTAGGGAATTCGACATACTCCTGCTTGCCCATTGTGGCCAGTAGTTGGGCGGCCTTGTCGGCATCTGCCCTTGCCTTTTTCCAAGGCTTCCTCCTATTGCTTCATAGCAACATATGTCTCCCTCCTCTCCTGAGGAATGGAGCTGGCTGGAGTGCCTACTAATCCAACACACATGACTTCATCATGCTCAGCAGAATCCCTAAAATATGCTTGATTTTTGATATGTGAAATGCGAACATGCTCTGATGGAGCTGCACCAGGGATATTACCTGGAATTTTCTTCATGACCTCTTGGGGCTGCTTTGCCTTCTCAGGCTGCTTTGCCTTCTCAGGCTGCTTTGCCTTCTCAAGCTGCTGTGGTTTGCCAAAGCGGGCTGGACGGTTTACCCCGTTGTCCTCACTGCTGCTCAACTCATCTGCTCAACGGGCTCTTCTCCGAGTCGATTCCAATTTACGGGGGGCTTTGTCCACCGATGCTTTCTCAAGCTACCAAAATGCTCTAGCCTGTGTTGCTAGGTCCAGCTCATCGGCCTCTTTTTTGGCCTCAGTGCACTGCACCTTTTGGCTACCGCCTGCAGAAAGGAATTGATGGACTTCAATTTTATGCTGCCGTTTCCTTGCTTATTTTTGCTCGTACTTATAGAGATTTGACTGTTTATCCTGTTCCTGATGCTGAGCTTTCTGCTCCTTGCACTGACAATCTCTATGAGCCTTTCAATCATCAAACTACTTTGCACAAGCAAACCGGTCTCGGTTATAAGCATGTCGTCTCTCCTTTTCCATTCGATGAATTTGCGCTCTCTTCAACATATCTCCCGGTAACGAGGACGCGCAAAATGAAATAAAAAGTTCCAAAATTTCCTCCCATCTTTGGTGAGGATCATTCGGGTCTGGCCTCTCAAGGCTACCTTTACTAAGATCTCACGGCTCAGGAATATGTCTGAGCGCAAAGGCTATTTTTTCTGGCCAGTTGGGATCCTCCCTAGCGATTTGGTCCGCCATCCCGGGGCCGTACCACCGTTGAATTCTCACCAATTGTGCGGTGGTTAGTCGCATGCCAAACCTTTTAGAAGCTATTCTCCAGCCTTCATCCAGGTCACTGAGCTGCTCACTATGGAACTTGGTCCATACCGCTTGGCATGTTGGCTGTTTGCTATAAGGCTCCATGGGATCTGGTTCAAATTTCAGTACTTGCGAGCTCTCTTCCGGTCCCCATTCTGGTAACGCCGGTCTGCGCGGACTCTAGTCTAGGCCTCTCGGCCTGCTTGGGCTTGGCCCACATACTATGCAAGCGTTCTCAGTAAGCGACTTGCCGCTGGTTTGATCATCATTGCTCGGTGTCAAAACGTGCACCTGCGATCTCAATCACAGTTTGGGTGTCTTGGGCGATGGGCCTGTGACGTGGGCTAATGGGCCTACTATTCCTACCCTCTTGGGCTGCTGCTTCCAAGCCTCACCTGTTGTGGGGCTCTTTCGCATCGCCCCGGGCCACCCGACTGTCTTCCAGTCCTCTTCCTCTTGAGCTTCTAGAATCGTCAGCATCTTGGCCCCCGTCGGACTTGGTGCCCTCTTGCGCTGCTTGGACTGATGCGGAATCTGCTCCTCTGCCTCACGCGCTCGCTCTTTCTGCTTGAATAGTTGATCGCTTAGGGCGACGACTTGCTCCTCCATAGAAACAGGGGTGGCATCGGCCTCTCGGCTTTACTCCTTTGCCTTTTTCCAGGCAACTTCGTGCTGCCTGGCTTCCTTTTGCACCGAGGCAGTAGCAATCTTCAGCTGAGCAATCTGGGTTCCCGCATTTTGCTCATGGATTTCCTGCGCCTTGGCTGCAGCCAAATGGGCCATCTTCTCTAGAAGAGCCATTACTCTTGGAGCTTGAAGAAAAGTAGCTACCATATCATGGTCCACCGCTTCTCCGGCTTCCGCGGCCTCAGCTTCAACCATGGGTTGGTCTTGCTCTTCCACCTGCGCATGGCTTGCTGATGTTCCGGGTTTGTCCTCTTGGGCTACTTCCTCTATACTGGCTCCCACCGCCGGTTCCCCGTTTCAGAGTGCGGATTCGACCATCTCAACGGCATGGCCCTCACGTGCCGCATCATCTAACTCCTCGGCCTCCATAGAGGAGGAGGCTGGGGACAAGGCCGCGTGTTGCTGTCCTAGTGTCTGCTTGCAATCAAAGTGGGTGGGCCACCCTTAGGTGGCTCCAAAACCAAATGATACAAGAAGATTGTGAGTGTGGAGCTCGTGCCCTCTTTGAGCTATGGACCTATGTCGCCGAGCACCTAGGTCCTTGCGGGGACCTAGGCGGGACCACCCCAACCTACTCCCTTATTCATATACTATCGTATAAGCTGGTTGGGGTGTCGTTACCATGTCTTGGGTAGGGCGTCCCCCACACATCAGGCCAATGCGCATAACAAATCCCAGCCTGAATTGCATGACTTTTCTCAAAGTGTCTTTACTATGCATGTGGTAGATGGTCTGGTCTTGCAACTGGTTGAATGCAATTTTCATGTAACTATGGTCAGCCGCCCACAACATTAAGTTGACTACCATATGCAATAAATGTAAATTATTCTATCTTGAAACTTCAAAATCACGAGACCTCAAGAGGCCCATATTATATACAAGGAGCATCACAAGATATGTTTTTAATACTTTATAGCTTGTATGCCAAATAACGCAATGAACTATTCATGAAAACCAATCCCCCATAAAAGCATAAAACAAAAACCCAAAATAGATTATAGGTCAGGTTTGTCTAAAAGGAAGTTGCAATCCTCGATTCTCTCATAGGAGAAGCTGGCCCTATGCTGCTAGATTATATACTCCCTAACCTAGAGAACCCCCTTTCCAATGCCCCGCTACCTAGCGATATGCATAGCAAATATTGTGCGGCTGCGGCCACCATTGGCCAGCGCCTGGCATTATGAGGCCAATATGCCATGGTGTCCTTTTCACATGCAATACTAGGGGAGCACGAAGCCCATTGCTTTTGGATTTACTCAGAGATATGTTGTTTGATAATCTATTTTGTGGCCATAGATAGTTGGCCACCTGGCATCACCTCAGAAGGTGCGGCAAGGGTTCGGCCTATAGCAATTGTGCAATATGCTACAACCCGATGTGTTTCCTGTCATCAACGGCAACACCACGATGGCATGGTCAGGGCTACTGGTGTTTGCCTAGTAGCTGGGGCCCGCCCAGTTTCTCTTATACATTGTAGGCATAGATCTTCCAACTCTGTTTGCAGCTCCTCCTACATAGTGTCCAATAAATGCCATCTACTCCTTCTTGATGGCTGGGTTGTATTCGATGCAAACAATGATGACCTTGTCCAACTTGTGGGCATTAGATACACACAATAAACCACTCATCAATTGGAAGGGAGAATTGCAAAATTAGGATTTAGCCTTAGGCATTGAAGTTATTGCATTTTAATCTTAATCACCTAATAGGTCCATAAATGCCGGAAATATGAGTTGCCACATTCACGTTGGATCATTCATTACCTCTAATAACTTTCTCCTTATATATATGCACATCAAAACTATGGTGCCAAAAGACCTTTGGTTACCTGCTTTATATTCTGGCTAATGAAATAGCTAAAGTTCCATAACTTTACCAATACCTTTGATCTGGTTGGATATGCATCGGCCTTGAGCCATTTACTTTAGTGCTTTGTGGAGGTAATGAAGTGGGCAAGGACCTATAGTTTAGTCCAATGGCAGATTTTAATTAGCGTGGTGTACTCCCCATGCTCCCTAAACCACTCACCAATGGTATTTCTTAATTGCAGTGTATATTAAAGTATGAAATATGTGGAATTCCACGTATTTTCAACCACTTGCACAAGTTAAAAGGGTTAGTGAGGGGGGTTTGCTAGCCGTCCCTGTTGGGATCATTTGTGTCCACATCCTCTACTAATGTAGGGTCCTCATTGCGGTTGGTATCACAATTCAGCTGGTGTCATGGTCAATGTTAGCGGCCACTTGTTTTTGGAGGCATTGGGGTGGCTCTGCCTTGCAACATGGTTGTTGGAGCTTAGCCAGCCTCTCCACTTCAGACAGTGGGTGTATCTGGGGTAGACGCTTGTGTGATCATGTGGTGGGCCCAATGCTTGACAAGGATCGAGTCCCAGGTCCTACTTTATGCGAGAGGTGGTGGCCAGATATGGGCCGAACAGGAATGGGGACGGACTATGAATAGGGACGGGAATGGATTAAAGTTTGTTTGGGTTCTTTAGCCCGCAAGCCCTAGAATGGCTCAAGAACGGCCTATTCTTAGGCTAGAACTAACTTGTATAAATGATCTGGTATTGGGCTATCTTAGTATATATAGTAGGGGTACCTGCATAGCGCGAACATAGTCAAAAAGAGAGCGTCATTGGGGGCCAAGGTGCTAAATGCAATTTGCTTAATGCATTTATTTATCATTGTTAGGTTGTCCGCATTTGCATGCACGCTTGCACACAATCGCTCCCCCAGGCATCGGGAGCAAGTTGCAACCAGACAGATTACAGAATGATTGTGTCAATCATGTAGTGTTCACTGCAAGTGTGTCCTGTCTATACTCCGCTCAATCATTTTTTATTTCACCATATTTAACACCCTTTTCAATTCACCATCAAAACACCATTCTCCACATAATTGCTTATGTATTGTCCCATACTTACACGCTTCCCCACGCTAAACTAAACATCACCTAAAATGCCATTCTTTTAAAAACCATATCGATATGGCCGAATCATATCTAGACATGACACAAATTTTGTGTGTCTCATCCAGAGCTTCCTCTCCGGCCCTCTAACTTCCCACAATGATATTGCGATAGGGCGAATCAACTGTCTTGGACCCTTCCACCATGGCTTCATCTTGTCCTTCAATGTGTCAACCTTTGTATTCCACTGCCACACCCGGTCTCCTGCTCTAAGCATCCGCTGAATATATCGTCCCCTCGTCCTATGGTTTGTCGGCGCTTGTTGCCGGTGCACATGTTTTTGCAATCAATACCCCACAATCCGTGAACCATTCCACAATTGATTTGGTGACCCAAACACAAAGGGGTTGGGTGTCTTTTTGCTTTCTTCTGGTGAAGAGAGAGGTGTACTGTTATAGATGTCCACCGCTCGCTCGACTGTTCTGGCAAAGTACTTGGGCTCCCCTGCCCACATCCGCCACAAACAATTCAACAAAATCTTTTTAAGCCGTTCCACAAACCCAATAGAGGCGTGATGATAGGGAGGAGAATACTCTTGTGTCACTCCCTCCCGTGCACACCATCTTTGGAACTCCTTAGATTGCGTAGCCTTGCAAACATCAGAACACAAGATTGAAGGTGCCCCCCATGTCTCTGTCCACTTCTTCAATCCACGTACAATGTCTGCCCCTCCCGCCCTCATTGTTGCCCATGCCCCCGCCTGTCTAGTCAAAATATCCATAATGACAAGAACAAATCGCTTTTTTCCCACCTTCTGCATTCTCTGCATGACTGCACCCTATCTATCACCCATTGCCATGTTGGACACAAACCCATTTGGCTGAGACCAAGATATGTCTTCTTTACCCCAAAATGCCCAACATGGGGCCTGCTTCCATTATGCTTGGGAAATTACTATAACGTGTTGTTCTTCCAGCTTACAAATATGTGAAGGCGCCTGAATCTAAGGCCCTATCTAGACAAGAAATTTGCTAAATAATTAAATAGTATAGGGCAGAATGAAATGTGAGGAGAGTACCAAGAAAGAAGGTCCAAATGGCGCTTCAAGAAATCACTGAGATTTGCCAGTTTATTGAAACTCACAATGGCCTGGTTGTCCATAATAATATGCACTGGGGGCCCAAAAATCCATGGCCAAAAAGTCCCAAGTGCTTCGCAAAGTGCCTCTAATTCCAAGACATTGCTGGCATGGTGGCGAAACCCTAGAGACCATATACTATGTGCACAACCAACAATTTTGATGCCAAATAGTAACACCGCACCCCAACCAATCTTACTTGCATTAGTAATTATAGTAAAGGAATAGGCAGAAGCAAAAGAGGGAATAGCAGATTGAACAAAATGGCCATGCAATAGAGAAAGAAAATGCCACCATCGGTGTAGTGAAGGGTGTGCTTGAACTTCCCGCAAATCTACTAACACCAAATGCCCTCGCCAAATGAAACGAATAGAATGGTATAACCAACTATAGATCTCGTGCCATCCAGATTGATTAACAGGCATAGGCGCCTACTCAAACTTAGTTAACACAAAGTCGGTAGGCTCCAACCTATTGGAAGTTAATGAAACTGCCAGATACTCAAAGCAATCTCTGCAAAATTAGCGCTTATCTTAGTTGACACACCACCCAACCCTCTGCAACTCCTCCAATAAAATCTCTAAGCCCCGCTAGTGTTAGGGCTCATGCTAAGAAAGGAAAAGAGTATTATCCATATTAAAAATGATCTAAAAATGTAAGCATCATAAAACCCGCCGAACAATAGGCCACAGTGCCTATAAAAAACTCGTGTGAGCTATTGCACTAGGGTCACAGAAATGTCAGCATCCAACGGTCGGCAGTTGCCAACACTGGACCGATGGTGTCGGCAGTGTTGGCTGCTAACGTCGGTGCACTTGACAGTCTCTGACAGGCGCCGATGTTGCATCCGGATGTTTGCACCCTGATGTTAGTGAAAATTGGCGTTGTCAGGCATCGACAATGCAATTAACAAGTATTTCCTTGCCTCAACAGTCCGGGCCCAACTTTGGCCGAGCGTCAGCAGAGTGTCAGCGGCGTCTACTAATTTGCAAGCCAGCAGGGTCCACCAACTCTCCGTGGCATCCTAGGATGCTCAGTGAGAAAGAGGTCACCCTTCCTTTGATTCCTTTGTTGAGGCTCCAAGGAGAGAGAGTGGAGGTGTCCAAGAGAATGCCAACGCTCATGTCAGCTAACAAGCTGCATGAGGTGGGCCCATCAAAGTTTGGACAACATCACATGGCGCTCGTCATTAACCAAAGCCAAAGGGGCGCTGGCGCAAAGGGCTCATCCAATGATGAGCAACAACATAATTGTGGTTTGAAAACGGGTCGCCTACTATCTTTGTTCCATACTCGACAGAGCTTGCATTCTTGTCAGTTGAAGATTCCTTCCTAATTGAATATCTCTTTTGTGGGGGTGGCTGGTGCTGATGCTTTGATGTTAATTCTGCACTACCCTGCAAGCATTGTGCGCAGTCTACCCTTTGCACTGCTCATACTTTGCTAGCTGCATTAGTCACACTGCGCATGCTAGCGCCACGTCCCTGCTGCTCCCATCGATCACAACAACACCATGGAGCAGGCCCGTTGGTTGGTTGGGAGCTTGGAAGGGGTGTTGTGCGTCCATTTGGGCCCCTGGCATGGCTTCGGCTTTTGATTGAGAGCTCTTGGCCGCAACAGCTGAAGGGAGTCTGGCAGCGTTGCTTATGCCTGTGCTGTTCACAAGAGGAAACAATTGCCGTTGATGCACATTTTTTGAGAAGGTATCGTCTAATGTCCAGAGGTGGCTTTATGGGCACTTATTCGGCCTCTCCTATGGTGGCCTTCGACCAGTGGCAACGAATTATAATAATTCCTCTACAACACATCTTGCGGTGCTACTCTGCCTACGAGCCCTAAGTACTAAGAACCAGGCACGCATACAAATTTCCCTTATGACTGGCACGCAAATATTATCGTTATATGGTCCCTCATTATGTGCATCTGATTTCACTTACAATTCACCTCCCTCTTGAGATGCCTCAACTAAAATCTGTGCTCTGAGGGATGAGCTTGAAAACTTTCAAATTATTTTTGGAAAACATGATCCACTTGTGAGCAATATCAATTCTTAAGCATCGTGTGATCTGTGCAACATGCTTGACGGAGCCTTTGCTTTGTTTGACTATGTTGTTTAGTTACAAAGATATAATATCAAGGGCACAATGTTGCATTGTGTAAATCACTGTACAATAGTATCTTATGTAGTGACAAGTTATTAAACTCACCTACCCAGGCATCCCACCACCATGCCTGGCCCCCTCCTCCTAGTGAGGAGGGCCCGGCGCCCCCAAGGTTCCTAGCCCTTGGGCGACACCACCGCACTTTGCGGACTCCTCACGAGGGTGCGACTACAACCCTCCCACCATCCCCGTCCGCATCTTCATGTCGCAGCGCCAACCTTGGCCAGGGCACCCTCTAGCGGGTGCCCCATTTGGCCTCTTTGGCCGGCGCCCTCGTTCTCGCCCTTGATCTTGCCCTTGCTCTCACCTTCGCTCCTGCCCTCCCTCCTCCCCCTGTTCTTGCTCTTGCTCTTGCTCTTGCTCTTGCTCTTGCTCTTGCTCTTGCTCTTGCTCTTGCTCTTGCTCTTGCTCTTGCTCTTGCTCTTGGCAGGAGCAGTACTCCTGCCCCTGCCCCTGCTCTCGCCCTTGCTCCTAAACCTGACCCTGACTTTGCCTTCACCTTGCATCGACTTTGACTTCGAGCTTGCCCTCGACCTTGCCCTCGACCCTGCCCTCGACGTTGCCCTAGACATTGCCCTCGACTTTGTCCTCGATTTCTCCCTCAACTTTGCCCTCCAGCTTCCTCTTCCCTCTCTTTCAGAGGCAGCCAAAAACATTTGTCCACAGCCATCACCAAAACGTTACATTTCTCCGACATTTGATAAACATATATTCAGGAGAGTTTAGTTGGCAATTGAATATGGATTGTGCATGCGACAATTGGAGGCTGTGGATGTCCGTGACATTCTGCAAACAGGTAAGCATTGGCAGCATTCTGAATGTTCTGATATTGGGTGCAATTTGCTTAAGCAAATTCCGATATCGCCTGTATGGTGCAAATCGCTTGTTCAGACACTTTTCAAGTACAACGTGCACATCAAGTTCAGTGTTATTTTGCGGATGTGGTCAGCACACTGCCCGAGAATCGGCTGAGGCGATATGATCCATAACGCCAATCCCAAACAAGTGCTGCTATTGGAAGTGCAAATGGGTGATAGTTCGTTGTCGTAACAACTAGTCATCGCAACGGGTCACGATGCATCGAGCTGCATTGTGAGTTGAATGATTCACACTGGCAATTCGTGAATATCAAGCAAGTTTTGATAACGCTGCTTGCTGCCAAACTGTACCTCGATGGTGTCTGACGTTTTATTTGCGGATCCATGGGGAAACTTGTCAGGAAAACAAAGGGCAAAGGGTGCATATACAAATGATTACTCATGCCCGATCTTTGGATGAGTGACAGTGGTCCACAGGCGGTGAGTTCGATTTTGACTGCCATCGCTATTGATGCGCAAACAAAAAAAGCCGCTCTATTTGCATTTCTTTGGCTGGATCCACGAACAAACGATTTCATATTTTATCATTCACTTTTGTTATACCAAGCACTGCTACTAGGGCCAGAGGATCAGTCACATTTCTTTTCCAAACGGTGCAAGGGGAAACATCAAAAGTGTTCCGTGTGTTTGTCTGAGCGCGTGTGTGGGTGGGGTGGGTTGATCCAAGGTCACGGCGGAATGCAGATTGACAGGTGTGCTAACTGGGAGACCGGAATTCACCCTGTGGGGCTTCAATCGATCTGATTTTGGCTAGTGTGGATGGCTCGGAAATGCTGCCGCAATTCGGATTATGGCATTTATTCTTATTTCGATCCAGTGCCGCCAATAATAGTTTGCTGTACATGTACACTCGACGCCAATTGTATTTGGTGCGGAGGAGGTATAAAATATGCGAATGCGCACGCTTACAAATGATTCGAAATACCATTGCGTTTCGTGGCTCCCAGGACCATGTTGTCCACCTTCTACGATATGTGCATTGCACCATCCATTCTTAGTCTGTCTTCTTGCGCTAGATGCACAGTTCTCAATCCAGAATGGCCATTAGGGTCGACGCCAGCAGGCCACAAGGCCACCGAGCTTAGTGCTACAGTATCCGACGTATCTTGACCGCCAAAACCTCGTCGCCGCAGACGCCATGAACGTCTGGCGACCAAATTTCCCAAACACACTTCATCGGTCTGGAAAACCTTCTCCCGCCCAAGCGGGTCCCGGCATGCGTGTTTGATCGCGGGCAGACAAGAAGCGCGAAATTGCCAAGTCGACCCTGCGCACCCTTGACCGTAGCTCGCTGGCCGCCTCTGCCTCGACTCCATGCGCGCCCTTCTCTTAAACCTTCCTGCCGCCCACCTGTTTCCATTGTTTCGACAACGGTCATTTCCAATATTCATGGGAGGGCCGCTGAAAAGCGCGGGGAGGGTTGGTCAAGGAAACGCTCGTAGGTCGCAGGTACGCCCAAGGGGCAGCTTCACGCACCGCACTTTGACAGCCAGCCACGTGGTCAATGTTGTCCGCCTCAACAGCAGAACCTGAACGGCACTCTGCGCAAGCACAACGGTTTTGGAGCAAACGGGAAGAGAGGGGGAGATAGCGGCAAACACGAGTGGCTGGCACGGTCGACCCGAATTTATAGGCTCTTTGCGGGTAAAACTGTGTTTTTTTCAGTGGAAGATGGTAAAAAAAACACATTTACACCACCAGATAGGAAGGGTGATTGTCGAGTCAAGTGATCCCTTGAGCTCATGCAGCAAACCAAAAGCGCGTCGCTCTAATTTCAGCATTCTACCAACGCGGCAACATCAGCTGCACATTCTCCCTGATGGCTCTTTTCGCTGCTACCAGTGCACGCACGCCTTGCCCAAGGACTCGGGCAAGTCCGCAAAGGTCGCCCGTTGGATTTCTTGACGAGAAAGATGGTGAAGCTGCCATCATGTCAATCCAAGATGATGTTGGAGCTATGATTGCCGATTGTTGTCCCCGACTTCGGTGGGAGAGGAATCGCTGCTGTTGAGAACCAACCGCAAGTTGCCTTCGATAAGTGCAGCTTTGGAATTCCTGCTCACTTTGTGGGGTCAAGCAGTACTTCGACCGAAATACAATGCTACCACCACCTGCGCGTGGCCTGGGTTGTCTCCTGGTGTTGGCGCCGCGCACTCTGCACTGAGCAGATTGCGACGCGGAGAATGCCCTCCGTGTGATCCTTCAGGCGCGGGGATGGATGCCGCAGTTGCGCCACAGCTGCAACCGTGGTGGCGAGTGTCGTGCATTCGGTGGACCAATTGCATTTGTTATCGTGGACACCCAGACACACTCAAACTCTCTGAGCGTTCCCCGCACGCCTTTCCAACCGTCCGCAAATTCCCCCGACGTCTGGGGAATTAGAGTGTCCGCGCACACCCTATCACTTCCAAGGCCTCTGTCCGAGTGCCTTTGACACTCTGGGAGTGTCCGGGGACGCGCAGAACCGTCCGAGGCCTCGGAAGGCTTTTTGATGGACGCTCGGACACGTTCGCGCGCTGCGCGGATGCTCTCAGACGTGCTCGGACGCGTCAGAGCCGCTCGGAAACAACGGGGATGCCACCCTTTTCCGGTAGTGGGGATAGCGAAAGCGCAAACGATGAAGAAGGCGAGGATGATCCACAGGCCTGCGATTCTGCATACACTCACAGTAAAGTCTTGGAATCGTGATATTCCGAGACTTTACTGTGAATGTGATTACGTAGTGATCACTTCTGAGCGCTAATCCTGGTATCGATGCCGGAAACGTTTAGTGATGTGCTTGAAATCAAAAAGATCGGCTGCCGCTTTGCTTTCCAATGGAAATCGACCAATGAGTTAATGCCAAAGAAGTTCTGGCAACTGCATGAGCCCTCTTGAGACAATGCGTGCTTGTCACGGTTTCACTAAGTCAGTCAACTAATGGGAGTGGTGTGGCATACGAACCAATGTCAGTTTAGCGCAACTGCCACTACTTCAGTAATTTTGTGTTGGTGCTGCAAAAGAAATGGGACACATTTCAGAGATGTTGGACAAGGCGAAGCTGGTCCACCGGGCCTGCTAATTTGCTTGGCCACAGAAAACGCTGTCACTGGTCCTGCTGCAATTGGCATATGGATTGAGATACGGGATCACCCTTTTGAATTTTCATAGTTGGTGCCCTTGTAGCTTGAATGCACATGGGCTGCTGCAGCCGGGCTTCATACATTCGAACATTCTTTTGCTTCCAAAGGATTCTTTGGTCAGGCGCTGGAGAATGCATCTTTTCGGCGAGGGCCTAGCATGGTGCCAGAAATATGACCTGTGGGCGCCTATTTCAACAGCGGGCATAACCGTGCACAGCCACGGCGACGCCCAAGTCTGGCTCGGAGTGGGCACGCGCTTGGAGCAGAGATGGCAGCACTGTTGTGTAACTGAATGGCCAGTATTCTCCGTTTGCTCCATGTTTGCCTTGCATGGCACAAAAGCACCAACATCCATGCACCTGGAAGGCGGTGGGGGAGCAGCACAGAGAAAATGCTTCCAAAACCAACAGGGGGGCTGTGCGAGAGACGCGGGTTGTATCCCGGCTTGGTCTTTAAGCTGTAACCACAGGCGTGTTACTGAGCTTTCACGCATTAGTGACTTTTTGCGCGTATTAATGCATAGTAACGCATAACTAAGCATAAAAATTGATTTTGTGGGTGGGGGCGCTCAAAAATGCGGAAAATGCGTAAATGTGAACTCTTCGTAAATACAGCCAGCGCGCACAGACTCAGGGAGTATGAGGAATGGCAGCTAGACGCGCTAGAACGGGCAGAGGACGGCCATTTGTTGTAGAGCGTCGTTGCTCTTGCCGAGGGCGAGGTGGATGTTGTGTTGCCGGTACTTGAGAAGGCGGCGCGCTGATCATTGTCTGCGTCTTCATCACGTAACCTGGGATTGTAGACGCCCCGCAAAAATGTGTGGGTATTGCTGCAAATATGGATATAGTAGTATTTGCTGCATTCCCGGATTTACGGGTAAAAACGTAACGGCAAAATGCAACAGTGGCATCATAAGTGCAGAGGCCAAGCATGCTCAAGTAGGCTCATCGCACGGGCAGTGGTGGGCCACTTGCAAAGTGCACACATTGAGAGGCGCAGCTCAACCACTACCAACCAAGAGGCTGCGAGGGAGTGTCAGACATATCGTCGCCTTTTTTTATGGATCCTGACTGTCCGTCGATTAGCCGCGCTCAACGTTCGATATTGATTAATCTTTTGAGCTCGATATCGTCCCCCCCCATGACGTGGGCCTTGCAGTGCCACTCAGGTACTGCACTGCGTTGATTATGGCAAGGAAAACATCCAGTTCACCAGCAAAAAATGGACCAAATAATGTTTTTTGCGAACACACATGAAATGCGTTTATCTATGCTCTGCGCGCTCAGAACACAAAAGCAATCTAAACCCGTAAACTATGTACACGTTTGAACGCGTGTTATTTGGACCTTTTTTCCCAGCGGTTAAAGCTGTGTGTGTCTGTGGCCCACAGACCGTGGGAGGGTGGGGTCTCGCAGGGCTGGGAGCATCAAACCTGCGACACTGGAAACTTGCGTATCGCACCAAAGACGACATATTATCTCCTATTTTATATCTATCATATATTGTAAATATTATTATATATATTATATATGGAGCTCCAAAAGGGCCCCAAAACAGCATTGATCGGCCGCAGACGAATCACATCTTGCTCGCAAACTTCCCCCCCAAGCATTTAAAAGCTTCAAAACGAGCTCCGAAATTTCTGAATTGACAGCTTCCAATGCCTTCCATCGTCTCTCATTTTCCAATCCCCTGTGCCCGCTGTTGCACCAGCCATTTGCCTTCCTTTCGCCACACGCGCTGGCACTCCCTCTCCTGAGCTGAAATATTGCACCGTATTATCAAGTTATGCTGCCGGGAGCCGGCATTGGCACAAGCCCTGGTGCCCAAGGGCGGGTCTGATATTAGCGCCAATTGACGCAGAGCGTCCTGAACGACATAGTGTGCCACACGGGTCTCTAGAAACAATACTTCTCCTGTTGGTGATTGGTTGAATCATGTCGAAGCATGTGCGGACTGGCATCCATATAGCCGCCCACTCGTCCGTTCAGTATCCCAGTCTCTGCAGGAGCTGCTGCACTCCAAGTCCTAAAAAATCCCAGAGACTGGCGAGCCAGCAAAATGACCGCGGGAGCAAACACTACTGGGAAACACCGCTTTAGCGATGCCAGCTGCGATGCCATCCCACACCTGCGGATGTCATCAAAATTGTGCTTACGCCGTCGCGATCACTGTGATGGTGCCACTCAGCGTAAAAATGGTATCCTAGTTGACATCGCCAAAAGAGCACTTTCCGCCAATGCGATGCGTTCTCGGCGGGTGTCTGCTACACACCATCCCAAGACACTGGTAGAAAACGCCATGTTTGCGATCATCGCAATGCGATGCCACCTGCGATGCCATTTTGACACAAACTGACGCTATCACAGTGATTGAGATGGCATAAAAGGGGCTGTGATGGCATCAATTTCTGTCAAATGGCAACGCAGTTGGCATCGCAAACAGGCTGTTTTCTACCGGTGATACCGACCAGCGATGCGGAGACCGAGAGGCAGATGGAGACAGGGCAGGATTCGGTGGTTTGGCGTCAGGATTTCTAGTGTATATTTCTACCAGAGCAGAGTTCTGGATATGCTTCTATCAATAGTTTAGGTTTTAGGGCATACTTCTGCTTGGGCACCTTTACCTGGTACTAGCCTACCTGGTAGTAGTTTACCAGGATATATGTACTGAGTCTCCATCTGAGTATCTGGGCACATAGGGTGAAGACCCCTCGTGGAGGGAGGCGACCTGCCACCGCTCCGCGCTTCTCGTTGTGCAGCGCTGCTCGTTCCCATGGACGCGGACGGTGCGGCCGTCAGCTTTGCGTCGGTGCCCCCCAACGTCCTCATGGCCTGCATGGACGCCCTGGTGGCCGCGGACTGGAGGGCGGCATCCGCGGCGAGGTGCACCTGCCGAGATTTCCGCGCCGCGGTCGAGCAGGTTCGTGGCGATGCCGATTGGAAGTCGAGGCGGCCGATCGGCAGGTGGCAGGGCGGTCGCCAAATTGCCCTTCGCAGTGTCAGAGGTTTCAAAGTTTTCTTTGGTGGTTTGTCGCCGAATCCGTTTGCTTTGTGTCCTGTTGCAATAGGAATTCAAAGGCCCTTGCACCAAACTGGCGATGTCGCAAGCACGGGTTTTGTTCCAACAGAGGTTTCGCGTTTGTTATTGGGTTGGTGTCTGCTGTTTGTGTGTACGTGGGTGGGTGGGGCGGGGGGATGATCTGGCCCTTGCTTTGCAGCCCCCCAGGACGGCTGGCCTACGCAGTTGAAGTCTGCGGATGTAGATCTGAGCATGGGCATGACAAACAACGATCTTGCACACTACATGCGATGTGGGGGCCCCCCAACCAAGCTCGGTGCATTGCACGGCAATGTCCCTTGATCGGAAGTCTGCACACCTTGACCCAAAGATCTTAAGTTTCAAAGCCAGAGATTTTCAATTTCACTCCAGAGATTTCGAATCTTGAAATTTGAGAAAAGCTGAAGTTTTGCAGCTTGGAAGTTTCAATCCGCTGATCAAGGAGTGCAAGCCTCCTCAGCCTTCGCCACATTGTGCGCTATCCCCAATATTGGTATTGATGGGTTCAGTTTTTGGCACAACCACAAAAGCAATCAGCGTCCAAGCAAATTGTTGGTACTGTGCAGCGATGCCTCTGCTGTTGGGAAGGCACTGTGCTTGCAAGGCGGTTGCATTATTCAAAAAACACATTGTTTGTCTCGTACTAGTTTGACACATCGCCAGCAAGAGAAACATGCACGGCTCAAACTGCACTGGTGTATAGGTGTATAGCAGATTATGGCAGGTTGAGGCAGGACACTTATTGACATGGAAATGCTCCCCCTGTAGGCTTTTTCAAGGTTGAGGATTTTGCGACTGGTCGAGGCCATGCTTCCCAACCTGGAGCTGCAAGCTCCGTTCGTGAGGAGCATGCTGCCCCTGTGTGTGAACCTACGCACAGTGGAAATTTCTGGCATTTTCTGGGATTGTGCAAACGAGCTGGCACCGGCATTGGCACACTGCCGCAACCTAACATGTCTCAGCATGCGGTGCTGCAAGATATGGGATGACGGCCTTGAGGTGATATGATTTCCTCTGTGCAACAACACTGCCACAGTGTTTCTCGCTATTTCCTCTTTATCACAACTA
This sequence comes from Ostreobium quekettii, assembly GCA_905146915.1. Taxonomy (NCBI): domain Eukaryota; kingdom Viridiplantae; phylum Chlorophyta; class Ulvophyceae; order Bryopsidales; family Ostreobiaceae; genus Ostreobium; species Ostreobium quekettii. The sequence goes on from CAJHUC010000280.1 coordinate 416,371, forward strand.
GCCACCATTGAAGAAATACATGGAATGGTGGTGAAAACTAGCTGAGAAGCCCGGAACAATGAGAGAGTCAATGATGGTGAGCTCCCTTTACCAGATGAACTGTTCCCATGCTGGACACCCAGGGAAGGATGCTGGGTGTGACTCCAGCTCCTGTGGTGGGACCCCATCCATGGGAACTTAATGGCATGGGCATTGCTTTCTGGGCCACTGTTTGTCATTGGGATACCCAGGAATGGACAGCTGCCAATGCATGATATGGCATTGTTTATGCTTTGGGAGCTGGACTGCGATTTTTCGTGGGTGAACATTTCCTGATGCAGAAACCTGTGGATGCTACTTCAGGGTATTCAGAAGTATAGAAAGTGAGAAAGTTAATGAGTGCGAGCAGCTTTCTGAGAATGCATGACAGTTAATGTGCACAAACTTTCTAAGTCCACAGTACATTCCTGAGCCACAGCATTTGTGGTACACACAGGAGCTTGTGGAGCGATTTGGTGGCATGCCAAACCTAGAGGTAAGAACAGATCGGTGAAACAGAACAATCTTTGTGGTTGACGGCATTGTAGTGATTTTAAAGTTTTGTGCAAAGGATTGCAAATGGTTGCATGCGATGAAAATGTACTCATAGAGAATACTGAAGGCTGTGGACAGCTGCCTTGCAAACAAACAACGTTTCTCCCTCTCACCTACTGCTTCCCAATTCCATTGTTGCTTGCGTGAACTGATCGCATGTTTCTCATATTCTCTTGTATTTACAATAATTGACACAGTATCTGTTTGGAGCATCGGATCGCAAGAATCCCATAACTGCTGACGTCATGCACAGGGAATGGCTTATGGGTGCAGTTATTGCATGCTGCAGGTCCTTTGTGTGGCTTCGGCTGACGAGTTGACAGGCTGTGGTTGGTTAGACAAGCTCCCAGCCTTGACGGACTTGGACATTTCATGGTGCAGGTTGATGAATTCCATTCAGGTGAATGCCACAGCTCACAAGCTCAGTAACAATGCCGATGTTGTCTGTGGCAATGCACCAGTCGGCTGCCAAATCTTTGATGCTGAGTTTGCTGCTGTTGTTGTGGCATTGCAGCTGTTGGGCGTGAGTGGCCAACTGCGGAGGCTGATCGCCCATGGGTGTGATGTGCTGCCGATGGCGATTTATGGTGGTGAGTGATGCTGGATTTGTCATTGGAGTGCATCAATATGGCATTCGAAGATAGTCCTGGAAGTTCTTGATGTTGTGAACCGTTTGCGTCAAAGCATCGGGCAGTCATCGCATTTCACTGCCTTGTTGGTGCAAAGGTGTGACTTGCCAAAGCTCCAAAATTTACCCGACAAGATTCTTCAAAGCTCACAACCTCTGCCAACATCGGCCCACATGCTGCAAAAATTTGGGGTGTCCAACGCTGGAGGCTGGGGCATCTGAGACATTTCCTGCTGGTGCCACCGAAATGGTGGCTCCTGCCGATGCACTGATGCACTGATGATGCGCCCCATCCCCCTGCTGACATTTCCCACCAACTGCCACAGACGCACCCTGCCGACGTTGGCAGAGGTTTGGATTTTTCTCCAAGGTTTCCTTCCTCAGACTCACAAACACTGTGCTGGGAGCAAGCTGTTTGTTGGTTCGCCTGGGAACCAACCTGAACGAAATGAATCATTGAACTGTATGCCCGTGGCCGGTTCTGCTTGACATTGCACATGGCTTGTCGATATTGGAAGGTGTTGCATTTCTGTCCTGTACCAGGCTCATCTAGAACTTCAAACAAGCCTGCCTTGCATGTGCATTTCCTTCAGTGAGAATGTTAGCTCGTATTCCAAACGCATGACGGTTTAGACACAGATGTCGACGATCCATGGAAATGTTGTCCTTCCGCTCCACATTCAGCCCTCTGTAGAGAACCAGTGGTGTAAGATCCAATATTTGATAGTACGTACTTTAAGTACTGTACTTGAAGTACAGTACATTAAATAGTAGCGTTAGTTAATCTAACGTAACTTAGCACTTACTTACTTTTTCATGAGCTTCTTCAAAGGGTGTCATTCCATTGTTCTCCCTGCAGAGCTGCACGATGTGGAAGAACTGGACGTCGCCTTGACAGACTTTTCTGACCTTGGCCTCCATGACTTGGCACAAAACTCCAAGTGCCTTCGGCGCCTTGTCCTGTCGGACAGGGACAACGCCAACATTTGGAGTCCGGAGAGGTGGACTCGTGCCGGCATGGAGGAATTCAGACTCCTCAGGCCTGATGTGCAAGTGGACATGGTGGAGATATGAGCCCCAGCGCCGACCATTCGATCTCATATCTTTGTGTGTCCAGAGTTGAAAAGGCTCTCTTTGGATTTGGTTGCTTTCATTCATTGTATTTGTCCAGCTGTGTTCATTGACCATCGTTGTGGCTGCCTGATGAGGCTGATGAGCCACGGCCAGAGTTTCAGTGTTTCTTCACAAAGTGTGTCCAACCCAATTCCCAAGGCACAAGCAACCAAGGGACACGGCACAACCTATAAAGATGCCAACAAAAAGGTGCAAATCAACTGGAAACGACAGGGACTGCTGACTGGGCCAGCAACCACGCGTGTCACAGGCCGTCCTGTGATAGGTGCAATACTATTTCCCTGTCTAGTCTGACTGCGCCTTACACGTTCAGAGTTCCAAAGGAAGCTCAACTGGTCCTTGACTCAGGCGGCCTCCCGAGCCAGCTTGGCCGACTGCAGCGATTCTCCATTCATTAATGAATGCAAAGTACACCAGCTCAATTTACAAATTCTTTGGATAAGTTTCGCAACCCTCGCTGTCAATACTGGATTGTAGGCAAACAAAATGACACAGGTCAAAGTCAATCATGCGCTGCCAACTGTTTTCCAAAGCTGGACCAGTCGGTTTGTATTCACAAATACGCCTGCCCAGTCCTTGGTACCATTCCCAGGACTGTGGATGCTGCCTAGTGATCTCAGCACATCGTCAGTGTGTACTTTAACATCCAGTTTCTTACCAATTCTATGCGCACCCTGCACAACTCAGTTATCAATGACTTACAGACAGTTATTTCCAGCTCTTTCGCGACTGGTGAGCTTGGTTCTGAGTTAGTGACTGCGCCTAAGTCGCTTGTGCGCTTTTTTGCAGTTCAGCCTTGATGGGAGCTGGAGGACACTCTGATTTTAGACGCTTAGGGGAAGGGGTCTCATTCTTACTGGGGTCAGCGAGATTGTTACAAATTTCCCTGGGTCGGCTCTTGCCCCAAGTTGCAACAGTGTTTGGAATTCAAAAAGACATACAGGCATGTGTGACAGACCTTTAGCAGATTTTAACGATTCCTAAATTACCTTCGGAGTTTCGTCACACTTCACTGGACCTCAGTGTGGCTGTGATATTTCTGATGTTCTACTGTAGCCACGACACCAAACTGGCTCACACTTTCAGGGACACTCATCTTCAGGCCCTAACGGACCCAACTACGTGTCCTTCCTCAATTCTACGTGGGTAGATGCTCCTTGATAGATGCATAATCAATGTGGAACTCCAGAACGCTGTGACCATGTTTTCTTGTGAATGTTTTTAAGACCCTATCTTATATTCTGCACTTTAGTGACAAAGTAGGGGCCCTATAGGCTTCTCTGCTAAATACTATTCTTGTCATGAGACCCCGTAGAATTCCCTAATGAACCAGGTCTTAGGTACAACAATACTCAATACATATTTGGGGCCCGCAGGTTTTCCCAATAGATATGTAGCAAAGAACTACCTCTCTTACATAGTGCACAGAGAATTTGGGCTAAACAATATCTGCAAAACAACCCTACATATATTGCAACCAACTTCACAATATGATCAGGTTGTTTCCCTTTGGTCCTTTTGCCTTTGGGCTCAACGCCAACTCCAAACCGCTTGTCCAAATGGGGCATAGCTCAGCTATTTATTGCTCGTGGTGGTTGGCCCCCTTGTCCGAGGATTCTTAAATTTTCCTTGAGGATCAGATCACTATCAGCCAGCTTCCTAAATCATCCCCTGCCTATCCCAACAGTTTCCTTATAATTACTGTGATCCACTACCCGTCACTATTCTTCTCGTCAATGATTCCCACCAATCCTAGGATCAATGTTGTTCACTCATAAGTCACTGCCATACATCTCCATAATCCAAACACAGATTGTCCATTGATCTTTGCACGTTGTCAAGATCACATTTAAAGTATAGAACACAACTTTGCATGCTCCCAATTTTGCTATTCTAAATCCTATGGCTAAACCACATCACTTATTCCCTCTTACATCAGTGATTCTTCAAATTCAATGCTAATCAGAGGTTGATCAGCTCTTAAAAACAGAATCTCATAGGGAGCACAGCGGTTCTTGTTAGATTATCAGAATCAGCCCCCTTTATGTCGCTTCATTTATTGCTGTTAAGGAGACTCAATTCACACACACTCACTCTATTACTGCTGCATGACATACTCAACATAACAGTCCACTCAGCTCCCATAGATCACACATTCCTATGCACAATATGCTAGCCCTCCGACCCGTTGTCTGAAACTTGGTTCCGCCCACCTCCAACGCCGATGTTGTTGCTGTTTTTGTCCCCACCGTCGTATATCTTGGCGTCCGCTGCATGATGGCCCTCACTGATGATGGATAATTCAGCGCATTCCAGAATGGGCATGTCCTCCGCTCCCATGGCCTCAGTGGCACCGGCCTGGCCCTCGCTCCCCATGTCCCCGCGGCTTGCGCTCCCATATGCGCATTGTCTCCATGCAGATCGGGCTGGTCGGAATCTTCCTCCTGGCCAAGGAGGCCATGACGTACCATGTGGTGGATTTCCCATCCTGGCAGGCTCCATGTCTTAGTGCTCTTCTTCTAGATCTAATTCACGCTGGTCGTCACAATTTCTTCTGTCTTCTTCCCGTGCAATTTTGCATATGTGCACATTGCATCAAATGCACATGTTTGTAGTCCTCACGCCCGTGCGAATTCTGACCACTAGGTTTGTGAACCCATCCTGCGCCCCATGTCATTGGCTCATCATACTAAGCCCCGGGACTTGAGGTTCTATTCGTGACTTGCTCATTGAAGTTTGCCCCATAACAAAGAACCCACCCACTAGAAAGATGTACATCGCGTGCTTGCTTCCTTGCTTGCTCTCCAAGCTTATCTTCCGTTCACAAAAGGGAATCGGCTAAACCATATTCCTTCGTTATAATCTACCAAGCAAAAACAACAATTCATGTATAGCCAGAATTTGTTCCTTGATGCCGCCACAACTTCTCAGACCAAATCCGAAGAGTGCAGCATGAACAAACGAGGGGCCCCACCCTACCCGTCAGCGGAGTGTGGGGCGGGGCCCTCATGTTTCCACCCGAATGGATGGGGCTTGTGACGCATGCCATCTTTTTTGGCTGCAATCCAAGGTTTGTCATGTATGCTTGTCCACGCGGAGCAGTCCCCTCGGAGTCGAATGTGGATCCTCTATCAAAGCGCAAGGCTTCATCTCAATGTTGGAATGGTGTAGACCACGTGCGCCTCCAAACAGAGGCATAATAGCTGCGCCATCCTACAGAGACGCCACATCCGTGTCCATTCGAATGCTGTTCTAATCCACCTTTTGCGGAAGATCTTGTCCAACCGGCGCTGTCCAAGGGAGGGGCGCCCCCACACTGTGGGGCCCACAGACACCCCCTACCCCTTCGCATAGGCATCACTGCATAGCCACCAGAACCCTTTTGATTCTGGGTCCCTAGGCTGGTGGAGGCGAAGTTTTGACTCCTTGATCAAACATCTCCATGGCGGGAGCTCCCACTGGCTCTCACGCCATGCGCTCAGGCTCCTTGCCTTCGGCGAGTCTCTCCCTTGTCCGACATCCGCACCTGCTTGGCGTTCCGCACTGCCACATCTCGCTCGTGCGCCTAAATCCCTGCACAACGGGTCCTCAGGGACCCGTTCCAAACGCTCCATATAGCGTCCGAGGTCACCATGATGCATTACTGTGCATGGCAGCCTCGGACACACAGCACAACGTACAGAATGGCTCCGTACGCGCACCAGTTTCCCATGTGATAACCATTGGTGTGAGGGCACCGCTCCGCCAGTCAATCGGGCGATGGCATACTCCAGGACGCATGGCAGCCTGCCATGTCGTCCGGTGAGGGATGTATATAACGTTCAGTGCAAAGTGACCTTGTGCTAAACATGGCCAATACACGGGTGTGACTTGCCTGCGTACTGATCGGCTCAAGGTCAGTTCTGGAAAGTTATCCTGATGCTGACTCAGGACACTGAGGACATACCCTGTCTATTTCAGGACGGGACAAGTCCGCCATGTCATTCCGTCACCAAATGAGATCTGACTTTTGATCATAAGCGATGGGCATGGACAGGTACCTGTTCATGAGGCTTGGCGGCATGCACCACGCTTTAATCATGGTCATTAAAGTTCATCCCCGTTGGCAGATCATGAGAGCAGCCCCCTGAACTTGGAAGGTGCGGGCTGACGCACAGCCTGACCCGCGCATGGCATTGCATCCCCATGGATGCCTCCATATGCGCATCATGATAAATGTTCCATAACTAACATCATGCTAAATGTTCCATAAGATCGTCTTCGTCCACAACGTGACTAAGTTTTTGCTACTTACCACCGACCTACAGTCTGATGCTCATCTTGATCAACACAAGGTACAAAACCTTGACGTGGATTCTGTTTCATTCTCATGTCCTTATCAATCTATTAACATTTGCTTAAGTCCCTTCACGTATAATAGCAGTTCGCACTCCTTTCGCATGAGTGATGAGTATTTCTGCTAGCTGCCGTATCACAACATTTCATGCGAATTTTTCGCTATCAGTACTCATCCATTTTCCTCGGATTCGGACATTATCCTCCTAGCCCTATCCGAATGTGACATCAAGCCATGAGTGTGCGGTTGTGACCTTCTTTATACAGTCGCATTTCTCCACACAGACTGCGGCTCCTCTTTTCAATGTTGGCCATTCTCATGTCTTTTCTGATTTATAACTCGCAGCCACTACATTATAACTTTTCTCTTCAATCATTACAACGCTAAAATCGTCATTCATACGACTGTGAGCGCACAGCCATTCCCGTCATGGCAGACCAGTCTGCAGTTTTCCTTGTTCATGGTCACGTGGCCCTGCCCCTGTGTCATGGTAGACACTCACATTTTGGGTCAGACTCTTTCTGACGTCTCTACTAAGACTAGTCTTGAATTAGTGCTCGAAATAGTACTATTTCAAGCACTTTACTTATCAAACGGATTTTCATCTTCGGTCTTCGGCCATATCAGGATTCGGGACTATGCCAAGCGCAAGCACACGAGGCGGCCAGATTGACATCATTACATCGAACGTCATCAGCCTGTCCCACCGAATTCCTTATAGTGTGCCCACGTAACTTCAATAACAGCCAATGCACTCTTTTCACACTCATATACACTTGAAGCCACATCGCCATCATCCCCGAAGCCCACAGATTACCAATCTATGTTCACGTACTATGACGCAGCGTTAACTATCCTTTGGGAATCATGCCCGTAGTTCCTAGAGAAGTCTCCTTCCGGTCAACTTCCTAAAAGGAACATAGTACTGAACTCAAGCATCCCTACAGCTGTATGATTCAAATTCACCATAGCGGCTTCTTGTCCGATTCCGCACCCCATCCCGACAGATTGGGGAGGCTGCATCATGAATATTCAAGGCTCAGTCAGAAGTTCTTAATCTCGATAAGCATGGTCTTAAATAACTAATCCCTTATAGAGACTTTCCTGATCACATGCGTACAGAGACTTGCCTAATGTAACGGTAAGTACTCTGGTATTTACGATATCTTTTGAAGTCTTTTTGGTTCCCCATACTATAGTGTATTTATTTGCTTCTTGACTACGCTTTTCAGTTCCTTTTCCACAAGTCTGACAGGTTATTAATATTTCCCCAGCCAGCTGCCCTATTTCTGTCATCAAGACACATTATATTCGAATGAAAGCTATCATATTTAACAAGTGTCACAGATGCTGATTGCCAGATTTGTCTGAGAGATCAGCGGCATCATTGTTTTCCCTCACTTGAAGCCTTCATGCAAGTGAATCAGGTTGCCATTGATCTGTGCCCCTGCCTTCAAGTGGATGGCAGCAGATGGAAAGATGTCTGGGCCCGCAGGCCCCACAGCGATGACAACCTCCCTTCAAAGTTTGGATTCCATCCTCACAAAATGACACATCAGATTTGTGTACTTACTCGAATTGAACGTCAGGTCCCGTTTAAGAAATGGAGCCTTTCCACCCAGTTGACTCTCGCGTTTGGAGCCGGCTCATTCGCACACAGTGACGTTAGTCATAGTGAGATCAGTAGTGGTTTTAGTGATTAGATTTTCCTTACGTATTGTCAAGTTTAGATTTGGCAGAAAATTCTCACTCGAATGGAAATGTGTTGTCCGAATTCAGATCATTCTGGACAGGTTTGATCAAGTTGTGTACTGCAGAACTATGATTCGATTAAAAATGTGGCATGGCAACTGTCAAAGAACATGCGTGGTGCTCCCGGATTACTCTAAACGCCACACAAATCGGCTGGCGCACACCACACATTGTGCGCAGTCTGATTTTCATGCCGTTTTTGTGCAGGCCTTGCAATAGACGGCTTCAGCCAGGTGCCAGACATGCCCTTCGTGGATCCCTCCCACGATACATCGCGATGCACTTTTGTTACAACTGCACGCACATGCACACACGTACAAGCGCGCGTCTGTAAATGCATTGGCCTCGATGGGCACTCTGTTGTGCTCCCACGGCGCCAAAACTGGTTATGACTTTGCATTTGTACCGACAGCCAACCATTCATTCCGCCCTCAGTCGCTCTCACCTGCCCCTGACGGCAATTCCGCGCCGTCCAACTGTCCCCAACCGGCGCGCAGACGGCGCGCCGGCCTTTATTCCAGAATATCTGATTGCTGTCAGGATTGCCGGCAGCAATCAAGCAGCCTAGGCGGCCCTCGACCCCCACCAAAAATGAATTAGCAACACTCAGAAAGCGGCACTCCCACAACACACAGTGCTGCGCCCCAACCAAAAGGAACTCTCTGATCACCGAACCCTCCTCAAGCGCTCAATGATTTTCCAGCACACCACGCTGTTGTCGAACCTCTGTTGGTACACCCGGCGCCCGCAGCCGCATTGCTGGCGGCGCCATCTTCTGCATGACTCTTCTGCTGTTTTGCGCAGGGAGCTTGCGGCTCGCAGCTCCTCATCCTCACGTATTAGACCGTTTATTTCCTCAGTCGCGCTGCGCACGGGCAGCGCGTGTGTTCACACGGCAAGTTTGCCGTACACCATCATCGTGAATGCCATGACGCACAGCGTCAGGATGCCAAAGACGCCGTAGTTGACGTCCCCAAAGATCACCACCTCAGCCACCGTGCTCACCCCCACGGCCCCCCCGATGATCGTCACGAAGGCGTTGCCAAACAGACGCCCCAGGGACCCCGCCTCCGTTGCGAGCAGCCCCGCGTTGAAAGTGCCCCTGGCCCACGAAGGGTGGATGACCTTGGACATCAGAGACATGGCCGCCCCCTCGAGCACTATGGTCGCCACGTAGATCACCGAGAAGCCCGTGAAGTACCTCCACGTGGCGATGAAGTGGTAAGTGTGGGTGGAGTAGACGAGCACGGAGCCCAGCAGGCAGAGGGAGAGGGAGATGGAGCAGAGCTCGCGGTCCAGGATGCGGTAGGAGAGGGCGCCCACGAAGAAGTTGACCGGGAGGACGAAGATGCCCATGGCGGCCAGGAACATGCCGATCTGCTTGTCGGTCCACTGGTAGTGGTCGCCGTAGATGGGGAAGCTGGACACGGCGCCCTGCAATGGAGGGGTGCATGTGGCATCATGGGTGGGTTTGCAAAGATAGTTCGCCGCGCCGCGTAGGGTGATCCAAGCATATATCGGTTGCTCTCCGATTCGAGGAGATCGGAGAATCTACACTCTGAGTCTCCTGTGCGTCGAGCGCATGGGTGAATTCGGCATGGGATGGGCAACCCATTCGTGAGCAAGTGTCTTCTCATAATCTTTCCCATAAAGGGTCAGACTGTACATAAACACTTATTGGCCACAAAGTATCATAATAAAGCTCCACAATAACATTTGAAGCATACATGTAAGTCATTGATCGCATCCGTCAAAGTAGGGCAACAACTGCCGTCCTATTCGTAAGGCCGTGACTGATATTTTGCCGTTAACACCTATGTAAACGTGAATTGGGTGAATAATAATTGATTAGCGATGTTAATCTATTAGATTAACAGTAATAGGTACCACTGCCATCATTGATGTACACATGCCCACCGCACGCAGCACTCACAAGGCGGCATAATGTGAACGTTCCCAATTCGCTCAGCAAGAAAAGTCTCTGTGCAGCGAAAAGGTGGTGATGCATGGCAATAATCGAGAAAATCACGGCTAAAACTGTCATAGCGATGGCCAAAGCATTTCGCCTGAAAACAAAACAAAATGAAAACACTGGAACGCTGCTTCACAACAGGATTGGGTAGTGTAAGGCTTGCTGCCCAGTCGTGAGAGACAAGGGCAATGCCAGCAGCCGCTGAAGAAAAAGAGCTGCAAATTAATGACAAACTAACTGTGGATCCCAGGCTTGGTATTTGCGTTTAAGGCTCCATTTTCGCGCTTAACTTTTTATGCCAAAAAAACGCAAATAGAGAAACGGCCATTTTACGGCCATATTCAAGCACATACACTGCTCGTCGACAAGCCCAGATTCCATGATGATATCCCAAACAATGGTGAGCTCTCCAACACCTCGGGCACCGGCAACACAGCGTCCACCTAGCCCTCAGCAAGGGCAAAGACGTCCAGCAAAAATCGTTTCTTGCACTTGTCAGCGCATCTAGCCGCCACTCCCCACACTCCGTGAGTCGGTATGTACTGTCTTTAAGCACAGAGGGCCCACTTTTACGCATTTTTACGCCTATCTGCCAGTGGAAACGTATAAGCCAACCTTACACGTAAATAGCCTTAAACAGACAAGTGTCTACGCCGTAAGTACCAAGCCTGATTGATTTTGCTCCGATTCCCAGTGACTAGTGTAGCGTGCACTATATCACACTTTAGGTATGTATGCGATTTAAGCATGCATGCGATGCTTTTTGGCCTACAATGCTTCATGAAATAGTTTGTTCACGCAGCACTTTTGCAAGTACAACATACCAATTCCTGTCGTATTTGGTCATTCAGTCTGTGTCTGAAACGAGTGAAATGGGCGCCAAATGCGCCTGACCTTGCTTGATAGAACATCCTTTTGGTCAAAGCGGGTATCAGAGTGTTTACGTTCTAGTAGGCCCGTTGTCCAGAGGGTGTTCCACATTGTGCACTCAAATAAGCACACAATCTCATACCAACTCTCACAAAAGAATGCCGCAGGCTCGCGTTCCATTTGATCACAACAAGTAAACGGTGCTCATAAATGCCACTTGGAGAACGGAACACGGAAAATCGGGCTTGCCCACCCACCTGCTGGAGCACTTTCAACAGGAACAGCAGCAGGATCGTGGCGATGGTGGGCATCCAGTGCGGATCGACCCACATGTTGAACTTCTTGGACCTGCGGCCGTCTACCGCCCCCATCAAACTGTCGTGCCTCCCGTCCCGATCCTCCATCTTCCCGTTCTCCTCCACGGCGTGCAGCAGGGGCGCCCTCGCGGTCGACAACACCGGCGAGTCGTACACCCTGTCTTTGCCGCCATTCCTCTGGTGCTGTGGCAGGGCCTCGGCCTTTGCTTTGGGCTCTGAGAAGAAGGGTACTGCGATGAGGAGGAACAGGCCCCAGACTGCAGCCATGAGCCAGCCAGCCACGGTGACGTTGTCGATCGTGAGCCCCAAGAATTTGAGGTGGGGGATGAAGCTGAGAGGGAGAGAGAGGAAGGGGCCAGTGGCCATGCCCAGGCAGCTGGCACCGACGAAGGCTGCAGGTGATGGCACATTTCCATTGTGTCAGCAAGCACCCCGCACAACCAATTGCCTTGGGTTGAACCTAAGAAGCATGGGAGCTGAGCAGAAGTTCGAGCAGGGTAAGAGAACAGCACTGTGGGAAAAGGATGACATAGTTATTATCGCCATCCGAGAAGAGAGGTTTTGAAGCTTGCGTGGGCAGATGATTCAGTAGAAAACCAACAAAAAATGAAGCAGTGCGAAAAAAAGAGGAATTTCATCCTGGCACAAGCACCATGCTGCAGTATGGAGTAGCGTGGGGTGCAAATGATGCTGGAATGTTGTCGATTCCACAGTTGCATGCATTCAGACAGCATGGCTACGTTGTTGTGTGAATAGGCAGTGGTCTTCCTCATCCGCCAATCCCCCATTCACACCACCCGATGCACAACTAGGATACTGCTTTGAATCGCAGCACTGGTGATACCCAGGGCGCTTCTGGTTCAATTGTGCAGGTGACGTAGGACATTTCAAAAACTCCAATTCTAGGGATTGATCACACAGGGCCACCACATACAACAAGCCTCCACATAAAAGGCATTCTCCTTGACTGCTGCTCACGACCCAGCAGAACTCCAGCCTCACCTTACACATAATGGAGCAGTGCCCTGCAAAGTTCTTGTCTATATTTTTCCTTGGCACTATTTTCACTTCGTGACCAAAGGCATGGTGTGTGATAGTGCAACGCCAGGGCACTGAACACACCCAGTGTTTGACTCTCTTGGCACCTGCGCTTGACTCTGAGGAGCAAGGCCTTTGGTTGTCTTGTCTTTCTGAACAAATGCAATCCATGTACCCACCAAAAGGGTGCTGTCCATCGCTTGCAAAGTTTCCATTCTGTTCTAACACAGTCTAGCCCCAGCACAAAACACAAACACATATTACCCTAGGGCCCACCTGCACTGGCCCTCGTTCGATTCTCCTTCGTCACATAGTCGGCGATGTATCGCCGATTCAGCGCCCGAGCATTGCCCAGCCCGGTCACAAGGCGGGCAGCGACCAACAGGGGCAGGCCCCAAAAGTCATATGCCAGGCTGTACAAGATGTTGCTCACCATCAGGACTGCCCCGCTGAAGATGAGGGGCTTCCTGAAGCTGGAGTTGGTCCACATGCTGAAGTTGACAGCGGAGATCATGGCTGTCACATCAGCTGCACCAACTATGATGCCCCCCACAGAGTGGCTGACGCCGAGTTGCTCGCAGAACTGGTTGTTGAGGGGGATGACAAGGTTGTAGTTGGCCATGTACAGAAATGTGTCGACTAGATTTAGGAAGAGACCTGTGGGGCAGAAAGGAGTTCAATCGTTTGGCTGCATGCAATAATGTTGTAGAGCGCTTTCAGCGGCTGTAGGTGGGCTTGTTTAAGAATGTGTCCATGTTGCTCAGAAAGAGCTCTGCAAGGCAGAGGCACATTCCACCCATATTGCCAAATTCAACAAATGAATTCATGAGTAAATCAGCCCATTGTTAATGTTGAGTAAGTGACATGATGGCAATCAGATCTCACCAAGGGACGTTGCGATGGCGGCGTCTGGTGATGGAGGCATCTCGAAAATTCCGGCCTGGCTTTCAAACCAATCTCTTGTCACAGAGATGAGCCGTGCACTGTTTGTTGCCTTGATGGTGGCCAGCCTAAGTTCTCTCAGCACTGGCTCGAACTCGCTCACATTAGAGGCAACCTGCAATATATGCATCACATTTCACAAAGAACTGGTGGGAGCAATAAGGTCCTGAGGCTTGTGGTGGACCGCATACCGATTTACATCAGTTTAGTGCAGCAGCAGATGCCAAAGATGCAGTTGTTTTCTCTTGCTGTTGTGTGAATGGTGTCTCTGTGAGGTGAATCTTCAGCTTGACGGGCATCGACAAACAAACCAAAAGGCAGGAGTGTACAGACCAGCTTGTTCAAATGCAAGGGACAACAATGGACTGCATCGGACTTCCCTTGAAAGGCAAGTTTACTGCCCTGGTCCTACCTGGACTACACGCTGTACAAGATTGTGCATGGATACTGGGTGCAAGGTGTTCAAAGCCAGCATCGCCTTATACTTTGGCACACACTGTCAATGCAGATCTCCAAGGTATTCCCAACGAACCAAAGGATGCAAACATGGTGCCCAGCCAAAAGAGCGGATGCGGTTGTCTATCCAATGACAAATTTCGCTGCAACACACAGCCAACAGCCATATGGCTGTGCAAAATCAGTTCCAGTCCATAGCACTTTATATGCAAAAGCATGACTTCGCATACAAGAGTTCAGGTGCAATTCCACTATTGAAAGTTGATATGCCGCTGGTGAATGCGCGACTTGGCATCTATGTATGAATATGACTTGACGTCTATATATGTGAAATGATAACTGAAAGGGCTGTTCCTGCCAAGAAATGATGGATCACCTGATTCCATGGCAGGTTGTCCCTTCCAGCACGTGGGGCCTCAATCGTGGACCCCAGGCTTCCAGGCTCAAATAGCGACTCGTACAGCTCGTTGTTTGCCAGGGTGATCTGGTCCAGTGGGCTGTTTGAGCACCCCGCTGTGTCGTTCAGCCAGTTCATCCAACTCTGAAGCTGCCCAAGTGCGGTTCGAATGTCTTGATGGACCTCCTTGAGCTCCTTGTGTTCTTTCATCGCCTCCATGCGCCTGATCTCCTCATCTGGAACACAAAGGAATAGGTTTTACGATCTTGCGCTAATGGGATCACAATGGTTGGTCATTGTTGGGAGGGAGATCGACAACTGCAACAACATGCAACATTACCCTGTCTGTACTCTTGTTGCCCTGTTTCTATCAAGGGTTTTCTGCACATCACTTTGGGACAAATGTGGTGATTGAACTGCATCATTGCCTCATAGCAAGTGAACTACACCAACAAATGGCGAAGTCCACAGCAGCTAGAGAAGGGGGCACTGGGATCGAAGAGAAAGAGCCACAACATGTGTGTGTAAGATGTTGTCAATGGGCAGTTCATTGTCCTGCGATATGTGAAGCCAATTGTCCCAGTGTACATGCAGAGCTGCATTTTTCAACATCCCTTCAGCCACTCATATTTGTGTTATGGGCAACTGCTTGCTGGCCTCTTCTTGCCCTCTCGGCAGGGCTTCTGGTACAGAACAACACCATGCTTATGTGCATGGATGCCAAAAACCAAATGCGCAACTGCAAGATTTATAGCCAGCCAGCATTCCTGTTGTTCACCTGTGAGGAATGTTGCTTGCACCAGTTTCGTCTCAGGTTCCGTTGGGTGCTCGATCTCAAACACGTTCTCAGTGTCCACAAAATCGGAAGGAAGCAGGGGATTCACTTTCTTCACCATCTTCTTCACAATCTTCCGCAGCGCCTGCATGTTCAAGGTGATGTACTCGAACAGGCTCATCGCCGTCCGAGCTGCCGCCCGCCATTTTTCCTGCCGGACCTCGATCAAGCCCAATTTTGACCGCGTTGGCAAGTCAGGAGCCTGAAACCATGCAGCCAGCCATCAGATCAGGGTTCGGCTCCTTGGGAGCCATTCACCATCATCCGTTCTTGGAAATCTTGCGATCAAAGGCATGTCCATCTACTCTACTCTAATGCAAGACAAGTGTGAATCCAGCCATCGCCAGTAGGACCTGTAACAGTCTGTCTTGATGCTTTGTTGTTAAATGTTGCGCACGATCGCCTTGTTGATACAACTGCAAAAGCTTGGTCTCAAGGCCACAAGACTGGCAAGATGAATGTCATTAGTGCCAACCCAACACATCTCAGGTAACTGGGAGCCCTGCATCATGAGTTGGACCAAATTGATTGTCTTTACATTCCACAGGGAGTGACACAAAGTCAAGTCATGTGTTGAATAACTGACTCATTGATCTGTTAAAGTGCAAATTGGCACATCCTGCAACTCTTTCAGTTGTGAACCAGGAGCCAACTACTCGCCTATTGCGCTCTGTGCAGTTACCCCCCGGAACAAATCTCACCCTGATTCTTGAAAGAATGTCATCGTGCTCCTCCTGCAAGCGGTCAACCATATCTTGGACCGATGAAAGCATGACTGTGTAGAAGTCAATGACCTTGACGATCTGCAAGTGGACACGATCAATGGCATGTCTGTCAGGTATGCACACAATGTACACTCCAGTGCTTTTCAACGCAATTGTTTGGGAGCCAGTTTGATAGTGCTAATAGGACAAAGCGAAATCGACTACACCCTTGCATGCATGCTTGCAATACTTGCATCAATCAAACTGGAAAATGTCATCCACCTGTTTGTGCATCGATACGATGTGTGGTGCAAATAGAGGGTTGAAAAGAATAAGGGAACATACACAAATGATGTGCTTGAAAGAGTGCACCTGCCCAACAGCAACTGTGCAAGAAACAAAATTCCCACATTGTCGTTGAATGCTAATTACCACGATTTTCGCAGATTAGAATTTTCACACATTGGAACGCACTGTTTTTGGCTACACTGGTTTCTAGATGTCTCTGTAGCTTAACTGGCGTCTTCCCTCGCGCTCCAACACAAAATCCTACCCCTCCTGCCCTTCTGCAGTCTGAATACAATGCTACGCAGGGCAGAATTGCTCTACCTTGAGTTCTGACTGTACTGAAGTAGTAACACATCTATCTGCAATGATGCTGACCATCCACCTGTCACACTCTCTCACCATCGATATATAGCAGAGGAATGTGACTACTTCAGTTACTTCTGAACTTGTTGGATCAATGGTGCAATGGTTCCACTTCCGGGGTGCAGAACTGATGCGCAGATGGGAAGACAGAGTTGTGACTATGGAAGGACAACACATCAGGCATGTGGAACACATGGATCAAGCATGTACCTGGCAATTGGGTCAAGCATACATCAGACGTGCATTAGGTATGCAGGCAAGATAAAACGGAAATGACAGCATTGGTTTGGATCGCAAACGAGTCACGCAAGCTCTGTGCTGACATTCCAGTGCAAAGCTGTCGATAATTGGGGCGAAAATCCGAAACGGCGGTAGCACCCACCTCAGAGTCCAAGTGCCGCTGAAACATCATTTTCAATTGATCCACTCGATGCCGAGCCACTTCAGTTTGGTTCTCTTCTTGTGTCTGTTCGTCGGCGGCGTCCATGATAACATCGAGTTGCCTCTTGAGGGGCCCATACGCGATGTACTGCGTGATGGAGGCCAGCCAAAGCATTAGAACGCAGCGAGTAATACAAAAATGGTTCGTGAAAAAATGTCGAACTGGTTGGCATTGTCATCAATTGGCAACACGTGAATGCCCCTCTCTTTCTTCAGTACACGGAACGCGCAGCAGCAGCGGTGACAGTGGCCCTAAAGTCGTTGCCCCTGGCAGCCATGCCGATGGTCTAGCTGCCAGCAATCCACTTCTGCCTGATCAAAATGCAACAATCGACACCGGGCATTGAATCCCATGAGTCTGGGCATTAGGCATTGCGCCGTCTTTTCTCCTACAACTGCAGCGCAGAGTGACCGCCGCATTCGGCGGCCGCGCAACCGACACCTCGCTGAACCCTGTGGCGGCGCCTGGATGCCGCAATGCCCCACCCCGAAGCGCGATTCCCATTTTCTCTGCCCGCCTGCTCGGCCCACAATGACCACAAGGACCCCTCGCCGCGATGATCGAAGCGAAATCCGGCGCCAGATCAGTCCCAGTTTCGGAATCGGCGCCCCCCGGAACCCTCCGGAACTACCGAAACGGGGCAATGCCCTGATCTCGGTCCATGGGCGCCGGTCGTCCGAGCAGGAGGGCCGCCCAAAATAGAGCGCCCGCCATGACTACGCGCACGGCGGCCCATCACATGCGCATCCATCACCGCACAGATCCCCCTCGACGCCCACCCCGGCATCGCATCAAAACCGTTTGCCCCGCCCCCCGCCCCAAGCAACACCCTTCGATCGCGATCGCGCCGCGGCAGCGCGAAACAGGTCGCCAGATCCCCGGTCACGTAAGCCCTCAGCGCCGCAGATGCCTCCCGCCTCCGCCTCAAAAACGCGATCAACGCCCCCAGAATCCCCGCCATTAGCCCCCCCCACCCCCGCCACCGCATCCTTCGCAAACACCCACCGCGTATCTCCACTCCCTCAGCCCCTCCACGCGCAATTTTTCGCCGAACTTCATCTCGACGGCGGTCCCCCTTCCGCCGCCTCAGGCGCGATACTCTCTCGCGCCGATGCCCCCGCCGTCCGGTGCACCCACCGACCTCGACCCAGGAGCCCCAGGAGAGCCGTCCGCGGGACGCATGCCCGGCCAAGCGGCGTGTTTGACGGGAAGACATGCCCGTCGCGGAATGCGCCCAGCAGTGCATAAGTGCGAAGACGAACCGGCTGCGGAAAAGCCCCCCCAGTGACCGAATATTCGGCAAGGTAGCTGGAAGGTGCTTCCGAAAGCACCGGGTTGAGGTACGCGCCCTGCCGGGGGACTGCCCGGGTGTTAGTACCCCCTGGGCGGGCCCCAAGGCGTCGGGCATGGAAATTGACGGCCGGGGGGCCCGGCAACTTCGATGGAGTTGATGCGCCGCCGATGCTAGGTGCGGGGAGGATTCCGAGTGATGCACGTCGCCGGGGCGCAGCACGGCCGCCATGCGTTGCTGTCGGCCCCCGCGCGACGGTTCACATTCCAAACCGTTGTGCTCCCGATTCCCGGTGGTGAGGCGACCTGCACAGAGAGTTTGCCGGGGAGGGCCGTTTCTGGATAGGGCGCCTGCGGCACATTCGGTATCAGTCGCGGCGGGAGTTTCACGGCGCCGCCGCTTGGGAATTGGTGGCCGCGGCTCGCCCGCGAGCAAGCGGCGAATGCGCGGGTGGAGCCGCGGCGTTTGAGCGGGTTGAACGGGGCTGTTCGCACCGTGAATCTTTAATGAATCGCGGTCGTGGTTTGAACAAATCAGCCCGTTTTCAGTTCATGTAACAATGCTGTCACACCACTGCCAGTGTCGTCCAAGCAAGGACAGAAGTTTTCTTCTGTCTTCATGCAGCGCACTTTGACTGCAGCTTCTTATTTACCAATGGGATCTCACGCCTAGCTAGGCGTGACCACCTATAGGTGGTCGTCGGCTACTACAGTGGCTTGAACAAGCGCTGAAGTTGTGTGAAACGGGTCACGGTGTTGGCGCCTATCGGCATGAGCTTGGATGGGCGGTTGGCCCTCACACGATGGAGCCATTTATGCAATTATTTATTGGGCCTGGCCGGGCGAAATTTGATCGCTAATCTCGGAATGCTGTCGAATTTGAACTTCGAATGCTGTTCATTTCACACGCACCCCTCTGGTCGTTGGCCATCTCAAGTCTTTGCAAGGGAATTTTATTTTACATGTAGGTGGGTTGGGTCTTCGGCTGTGAGAATTCTTGATTGGGCTCGGGCTTGAAAATGCGGTGTGGCAAAAGCACGTCTATTCAGGTGCAGAAAAGCCGAAAGCAGAAGCAGAATATGGCAGGACATGGGCGAAAACACGGCAATTGGCGACGCTAAATCCTCAATGACACGTAAATGCAATAATTACAACAGTCACCGATCACGTACTTCATGGCTCCCAAGCCAGCCACTTTCGTGGCGGCGGCAATGTCATTGAACGGCTGGTATTCGCGACCCACTTATGACCGCCAGGTTGCCATGTATGTTGGTATAGGTAGTATAGGTAGTATATACTACCGCTCCTGTCAGGCGCTTGAGCTGAATCCAGCTCCGTATTCAGGAGTGCGGAATGAGTCGTGACAAGCGTATTTCCCCTCCTCAGCGAAATATGGCCTCTGATTAGCTTGTAAGCTTGGATTGAATTTAGCCAACGACCGGTGGCCGCAGTTCGACCAGATGCTGTAGCAGTGCCTGCACAGGCATCTGTGGGCCACCTGGGGATCTGCAAAAGGGGTAGAAATTGGTGGTGCATTATTGCATGTACAAAATCATTGATGCAGCACCGACTGAAGCTGAAGCAAGGTCAGTTTATCAACGTTGGCGCAACGGCGGCATCCACATCAACGCCTGGAATATTGAAATTTGGGCATTTGCTGAAGACTGATCGGCAGTGCATCAACGGCAATCCAGCCAACACTTTTTCCAGGTGGGGCCACATGTGTCCACAAGCTCTGGTGAGGGCCCGGAGAAGCATACGCCTGATACACCAATATTTAGGTCATAACAGGCTTGGTCTTTACTTTCGCGGCTTCGTTTTTGCGTTTCGTTTTTTACGCGCAAAAACGCGTGAATAGAGAAACGACCATATTTACGCATATTGTATTTACGGCGCATCGACACGCTCATATCACATGATGATGTCCCAAACAATGGTGAGTTCTCCAACCCCTCGAGCACTGGCAACACAGTGCGCAGCTCGCCCTCGGCAAGGGCAACGACGTCGTCGAGCGATAGGTCGTTTTCTGCACATTTAGGCGCGTCTAGCTGCCACTCTCCAGACTCCCTGAGTCGGTATGTGCTATTTTTACGTATACAGGGCTCATTTTACGCATTTTTATGCCTATTTGCGCGTAAAAAGCATCTCTAAACGTAAATATCCGCAAACAAAAAAAGTGTTTGTGCGACAAGCGTGGGCCACAAAGGCACACGCACACAAAATGAACAACGGATGTAGCCGAAAATAGGCTTCATGTCGGAACACCGACAATGCGCATGCATACACGTGTTTTTGGAGTGCCATGGCTGTGTCTGCCAAACCTGGTAGGGCCGCCCCAAGAAACCACCACGTGCACAACATCAATGGCCATCCTGAATCAATCTCTGTTGAGTGTCCCGGGGCAGGCTCATGTGGACTCGAGTCAAGCCTGACAATTTAAAGTTGCCCCAACACTGGTCAAAATGCACACCACTTGGTCGTATTCGAGCAAGGTCCATCTGCTGCGTACGAAGATGGTTGGCATTTTGCCATGGGTATAGGAACACAAAGTGGGTTCCAGCTCTGCACAAGTGGCAATCTCTACGGCAATTGCATGGAATTCAATTACTTTTCCGTCCTTGACTTTCAGTGAAAGGGGTTGGGCACTCGTCGATCGCTGATCGAGGAGTGGGAGCTCATGCAACGTCGCAATATTTTCAAAATTGTATGCCATTTCGATGTTGATTTTCCAACAGGATGTTTCGCTGCCTATTCCCGGCGCCTAGCACTAGCAGAAATAGGACCAAATAACACTTTTGCGAACACACATAAAGCACATTTCATCAAAGTTTGCACGCTAAGAGCACAAAAATAACCCAAACCCGTAAACGTTGTACACGTTTGAACGCGTGTTATGTGGCCCTTTTTTCCCTAGTGCAGGAAGTTGCAGATCTGAGGGATGGGAATGATCAGTGCACCGCCATGATGCGCACACATCTGCACATGTCACATCAACCGAAGCCCTCCCAGCACCCACCATTCCAGGATGCATCAGTGCGTAGATGCACCAGTTTCCTGAAGTAGGCAGAACAGAACAGAATTATGAAATTACATTTGGTTATGCAGGGTTGGATATATGTTTTCAGAATCTGGCAAGATATTGTCAGATATCAGCACTTGCTGGAAGGAAGTGCTGATGGTCAGAGCCACGATGTCTTGATAGCAAAATGCTTGCTATCATGTGGTAGCAAGATATCCCAATGCATTGGGATGACAGGCAATACCTGTCATCCCCTGCATGCATATGCTATACGCAAATAAGCACACAAGGGCGTCGGATGCGCAAGAATGAAGCCGTGCATAACTGCTTTGATCGGTGCGGATAAAGGGCAAGCGTGTCGAATCTGCTGGCCGCTTTCTTTTTCTTTCTAATGTCCGTACAGCGAACTTGAACAATAAGAACGTCCTCGCAGGTGTTGCAACGTCCATGAAGTTGGCGCTCGTAGTCCTCGTGTGGATCCATCGAGCAAATGAGGCTTCAGTGCCCAGAGGCGATTACGAAAATGATGGATTGAGAGAGGGATGAGGACACAAGCTCGTTGAGCCAAGTGCGACACATCTGTGCACTCGCCTAGCTAGGCTATAGCCTCCCTCTTGGTTGCCCACAGATGCAGGCAAACCGACTGTGAGCAGGTACAGTTGCATGGTGATTGCCCAGGTCAAGCATCGCTGTACATTTCTCTCAGTCTCAAATCATCATGTCACCATAATGTATCACCACATCCCGGACATCACCACGCTTATCATTGTTCATCCCCTTAGTGTCGATCAGCTGACACCACAAAAAATGCCTCCTATTCATCCATTGTCTACACAAGCTTAACCAAATTATTCTATGGTGCCCAAACCCAAACAGTTATTTCTGCAGAATGGCAGATAATCCCAAACCCATGTTACACAATCTGCTGCACCTTGTGTTACCTGTGTTACCTGTTACCCTCCGTTACCCTTGCACTGTACCACTGCACCGTGATGCCTAACTTGAAATTCAATCAGAATACAGATTGAAATAGCCATTTCACATCTGACGGCCCCAAAAATTTAAATGTGAACCCACGATGGCCACTGCCAAACAATCCCATCTGTGGTCACCCAGAGCAGCCCAGCTTGTCCATCATACAACCTAAGCATACAACATACAACCTAATCAACCCTGACCAATCCTTTGCCAGCCTGCTCCACTCCAGCAGCCATTGAAAACAATGCAGAAACCAGCCCATACACCCACCTGCCTACCCCATCCAGCCCTTCACCACTCAAGAATTCTACTGCAAGCTTTCCCAACCTCAACTCCAGCCACCCCACCTCATACACAGCCCAGACACTCAGACGCCAGTCGCCACATCCCGACTTATTCTGGCACCACCCAGCCCGCTCCCCAACTCCAACAACGGCGTCACCTCCTCCTTTGGCAATGTTGTAGTTGCCATCCGTTCAGCGAGCGATGAACATTCCCAATCCTGCCCCACAAGCTTCCCCGCCCATCACTGAAACGTGATGCAATATTTTGGAATCAACAAAAACAGACAGAAAAAAAACGGCAAAAAAAAACCCCGAAAGAAATCTCCCCTATTCCCCGGGCTCAGGTCATGGCGTCCATGTACGTGGGCATCACCGACAGCGACAGCGTGAGGCCCACCAGGCCGCCGGCCTCGGCCACCACCTCCTGGCGCGCCAGGGGCCCGCCCTTGGACCACAGCCCCAGCTGCGTCACCCCCATGAACAGAATCTGCACCACCCACACCGCGGCCCACAGCAGCCCGAATGTCACCCGGCCCCCGGCATGTCGAATGAGCGCCCGGACGAATCCCGCCACCGCCGCTGCGATCACGAGCAATCCTCCCGTGACGTTGAGCCCCGGATAGATTATGAAAAACGGGGGCGCGGCAACGCGCATCAAGGCCCCCAATCGGCCATCCCCCACCTTGTCTCGGACCAAGATGCCGATGGCCATCTGGGCCAATCCAGCAACCCCCGCCAGGGCCGAATAATAGATTAGCCGAGACGCGTGGTACTGCTTGTTGTACGTGGCGCCTTCGCCGAGGCCGATCCGCCACAGCTGCCACCCGAAGAAGACCTGGCCACCCAGCATCGCCGCGCTGTAGCCCGCCGATCCAAAAATTCCCAAAGTCACGGCCCCGCGCCATTGATCCAGAGTTAGGCTGGGATGCGGCGAGAAGTCCAACTTGTCCGAATCAAACGCCGGCTTGGCGAACGTGAACACGATGAACGTGAACCACGCCGACAGCATGACAACCAGCCCAATCTTCGACACCGCCGGGCTGTGGCTCTCGAAGATCTGCACCCCCAACGCCAGCGCCAGCCCCGCGCCCGCCGCGACGATCTCCACGATCCCGCCGATGAAAAGCACCCACTCTGGAAACGTTCGCCCATCGATGCCATCCCAGTCCGCATTCAGGTCATCGTCCTCGTCGTGATTGCGCGCGAGCACCTGGGTTGTTCGCGTGATCCCCTCCACCATCATGAATGCAGAGAACATGCCGAGCATGCCCGCCGTCCTGTGGACGTTGCCGTCCGCCATGGTTTCCTCAAACGGCCCAAGAGAGCCCAACGCGAAGCGAGGCCAAACTCGACAGCCCTCCCGGTGCTCCCGTGGCGACTCTCCGTGACGGTGACGAAGAACTTGGACGCATAAATACTCGCACTTGTGGCTGCACAGCCTGCCGTGGTCCGCGGTGGGTCAGACGGGGTCGCCAGTGAAGCGGCAATGTACCGGGGCAGGCAGGTGATGGTGCATGCAGGTGTCCGGTTTGTCCTGTGGCACAAACTTCCCTGTTATGAATACCACTCGTTTTCAAAGCCGTCGCGTGTGTTCAAGTGCCCTATGGTGAAGTCAATGGCAACATTGACTCCGTCTTTGTGTTAGACGGGTTGTCTTTAGACGAGTTGAGTCAACTCGTCTAAACAGCGCCCATTAGCTGCATTTAAGCTACAATTACATTTCATTCCGATAGTGGCGGGCTGCATTCCGAACTGGTTCCTGGGCGCGCACCTGACGCGCGCACAGGGGGCGGGATAGCACGGGAGGGTGAGCGCCCATCCAGGCGCGTGGCTGGCGGGTGTGCCACGGTTTGCGCAGCGTGCGGCGTCGATTGGCAGCTATGGAAAGCGGAGATTCTACTGGTCGTGGAGGTGGATCGACGGGATCAGAGGTGGCCGAACGTCTGCTCCGATCGGCGGCGATGGAGCTGCTAGATCCTCCAAGGGGCGAAAATAGATCGATGGGGGAGGGTGGCGAAAGGTAGAGTCGACCGGCAGACATGGAGCACGGAGATTCTGCAAGTGCCGAAGGTGGATCGACGGGAGAGGCAACCCAATGGCAGCGCCGATTGGCAGCGAGGGAGCCAGCAGATCCGCCAAGGCAAGAAGGTGGATCGACGGGAGAGGCAGGCCAACGCGGCCCCAGTCCACAATGGGAATTGATTCGTGGACAAAGGGCGTTGAAGCTCCACGCTCACGGGCACCTCTACACAAGGAACCGGGTGGAGGAGTACACCAGTTACTGGCGGTGCGAACATCGTGACTGCCCAGGGCGTGCAGTTTTGATTGAAGACGTGGCTGCGAGTCACCGGCTTCAGCAAAAACGCGGATGTGAGTGAGTTGTTTTTTGGGTTTAGGGGAATGCGCTGAACGGGTGAGGGCCCTCAGGTCACCGGCTTGAGCTGGAATGCGGATGTGAGTCGGTTTTGGGGTTTAGGGGAATGCGTTGAATGGGTGATGGCCCTCGGGTCACCGGCTTGAGCTGGAATGCTGATGCGAGTGAGTTGTCTTTTGGGTTTAGGGGAATGCGCTGGACGGGTGAGGGCCCCCGGGGCACCGGCTGCTTCTGTGATGTGGATATGAGTGAGTCAACACGGGTCAACGAAATTTTAGACGAGTTGTCCATTAGACGTAATGTCCTTAGACCAGTTGTCCGTTAGACGAGTTGTCTTTAGACGAAATGGCCGGCACCCGCCCTCAGGTCACCGGCTTGAGCTGGAATGCGGATGTGAGTCGGTTTTGGGGTTTAGGGGAATGCGTTGAATGGGTGATGGCCCTCGGGTCACCGGCTTGAGCTGGAATGCTGATGCGAGTGAGTTGTCTTTTGGGTTTAGGGGAATGCGCTGGACGGGTGAGGGCCCCCGGGGCACCGGCTGCTTCTGTGATGTGGATATGAGTGAGTCAACACGGGTCAACGAAATTTTAGACGAGTTGTCCATTAGACGTAATGTCCTTAGACCAGTTGTCCGTTAGACGAGTTGTCTTTAGACGAAATGGCCGGCACCCATGCAGATGTTCGTCGCCGTCTCGCGCCGGTGCTGCGCAAAGGGGCGCTAGGCGTGGCCCCCATGGGAGCGTCCTGGGATGACTGCTGGGGATTGGCGGCCCCGGGCGTACGCCAACCCCACCGAGTCACTCCTATGACGCGACTTCTTGTTCAGACAGCGCTTTGCTAACACTACTGCAGTACAACACGATCTGCTGCTCTGATTTACTAGTATTTCGAGGGGCCTTGCTTGCGTGGTATGGCAAAAGAAGTCGCCGGGCATCCATGGTGGGGATTGCGCACCGTCCATCAATGACGCCAGGCGCTTTTTTTTCATGGGTGATTCACTTCGGCGCCCCTAATTTGAACGATTCAACTTCGCCGGGAACCGGCGCCCTATGTCTCAAGCTTGATGTGCAAGATTCCTAAATCAAGAAATCAAGAATCTTGATGACGGTGACCGCCACATGGTAAGGAAACGGACTACACACCACCAGCCAGATCTGGCATGAAATTAGTCCCTCTGTCCTTTTGTGATTGTTGATGTTTTTTTCGACACCCTAAACCACTGGCCAAGTTGACCCACGTTGGCCTTGTCAGCAGAAGAAGAAGGGATCTTCAAGAAATGGAAGTGGTGAGCAATACATTCTCGCCAGATCTGCTCTGCTCCACCTTCCCCTGGGATCTCCGCACCCCCCTTTCAACGCGAAAGCCACATCCCCGCAGGAGAGGGTTTGTTTTGGCCCTCTCCCGCCGCGCCGCTTTCATCGCCTGAATCCACTCCCCGAGGTCCCGCTCGCGCAGCGGCTCGATCGCGATGGCCATGTCGATGAGGGCCGCCGCTGGGATGCCTTCCATCCAGATCGGCCGTTCCGCTGGGGCGAGGAACGGTGAGGATCGAGCTGGGAGCGCTTGGAGGCCTCCGCCAGGCGGGAGGCGTAGGAAGCAGCGGCGTTTGAATGCAATCGGGCTCCTTTGAGAGGGAAGGGCGCCTCTGATCGGCTTCGCCTCTCAAACCTGTTCAAAATTTATTTGCTTGGCGAGCAGCTTGGGCGCTGTGCGGGGACGGGGCTCCCCGTCGGGAGGCGGAGCGGTTGGGAGCGGTAACGCTGGGTGCCTTCGGGATCAAATGGCCTTCTGTTGTCGCTGTCAGCCTTAGGCGGTTGCAAATGTGTGTCGCCCTTTTGAGCGTCAGTGGACCCCGCTCTGCTCAAGCACAGGCGCCATTCGATTTCGCGCCCTTGTGTGTTGCTTACCCCTGGCCGGGTGGTCTTGGTAGAGCAGTGGGACATCCCCTCAGGGGCACCCGGTTCGATCCCCGGTCAGACATTATCTTCACACTCCACATTAATTGGAGCCAGGGAGTCAGGGGGTGGCGAGACCCCTTCAGCACCAAACATTGTGTTTGAGAATCCGCACTCTAAGAAAAGAGACTCATCGGTGTCGTTGCTTCTTTGGACAGGTCTGTTTGGCGCCAGGAGCCTGGCTGCAAGGAATGCGAGCTCTTGGGCCTCTCGCAAAGTGACGTGCATGGGGTGAGAGCGGGATGGATGGAGCCGATTTGCTTGTGGAATCCTTTTGTGTGCCACATGGAGCCCCCAGGTGATATTTCAGCCTTGGGTGCGAGGTTGAATGCCAGGAAATTGAAGCAGAGAAGATGGCAGGAAAGAAACATAATGGCCTTTTGTTTGCCCACTGGTTTTCGCCCAATCTTATGCTGCACGTTGATTCCTGTCTAATATCTCCATGCCAGGAAAGAAACCTAATATGACCGTTTGCTTGTTCACTGGTTTTCGCCCAATCTTATGTTGCACGTTGATTCCTGTCTAATATCTCCATGCCAGTCGTCAGCGCTTTGTGAAGGGTGCTGCCATTCCTTGCCTTGCTTGGATGGCGGCAATAACGAATAGGGGTAGAGTTGTAGATGAGTTGCCAAAATTTATTGCCCATTGTGCTACGAAAGGTGGTGACTCGACAGCTCTGCAGAAGGGCCACATGAAGGGAACCATTTTCTTTTGTCGGACGACATTCTGCAGAGCTGTTGTGAGTTTTGCATATTCTTGTCATGTGCAGGATTGCCAAAGCCATTGTGGGTGACGCGACCCAATGCAAGAACTGTTCTGCCATGGGATTGGCTGGTTGAGGGTTTATCACATGAATAGGATGCTGTGCCCACCTGGGTGCACAAGCGGCACGCACGAAACTGGAATGTATGTTTCAACTTGCAATCTGATACTGTGTGGATTGGCGCATGACACCAGCATTTGCACTAAGTGCGAATACAAAGTCTTTGTGCTTTTTAGGCTCATGAACGAAGAATACAGTGCGCAGGCAGCAAGCTGACTATGACGTTGCTTTACTTGCAGTGGCAAGGCCTTTGACACGGACTGGTTGTCTTCCAGCCCCTTTGCCTTCATGATGGGATTCATTGGGTAAGCAACTGCTACTGCATCACATGCGCAAATCGCGTTGGTCCATAACTTCTTGTGTACCATTTGGCCAGTGGGCTTGCATACCACACTTGTGCCATGTGCTTTTCACTCAAATGCATGACCCTGCTAATGCTGATCTGCTCCTGATTTTTGCCGCGAAAACAAATGGCTTGCAATTGGGAGTTCAAGGAACACTGCCCAAATGGTGCAAGACCCAGAGCTTTTACAACTTTCTGATGCATAGTGCCAATGCTGATTTGCACTGTCAGTAGTTGGGTTCATAAGCAGATGACTGTTGCCAGACGAAGATCCTAGCAGCAAGAAAGAAAAGTCCATGCAGGGCTCAGCACCTTCCTTTGTGAGGATTTTCATGAGACCATTGTCCAAATTAGGAAGATGATGCACAACTTTTTGAGTACAGCATAGAAAGATGCAGTGCAAGGGGACATCCATCACTTCCATCCTGTCCTTAACAGCTGTCTTTGGCTGTCGTAGCCTCTTCTCCCTTGCATGCATACTGGACAGTTTGATGCTGTCTTGTTATTTGCCAGACAGTGCCTCGACGATGGGGAATCAGCCTGTAATGGCATGTCTGCATGGCGTCGCTGTCCTGATCATTGCTTTGTTTGCAAATGCAGCTGGACTGCCCCCTCCTCCATCGGCGTTCCAGCATACGATGGCAACAGCCTGTTTGGATCCTTGCTCGGACAAATTACGAAGGAGTGGGCGCACTTCCCCACAGGCCCATCCCTTGACTCCCCGTTCTGGTGAGAACCCCCACAGTTTGAATACAGCCCCACGGCTTGCATTGTTGTCTGTGCTCATGAGCAGCAATGACACAGCGGATACAAAAACCCATGAAGAGTTTGTGGCAGTGCTATGATTGCAGCTGCTTCGGTTACATGGAGTGGCGTGTTATCAAGCCGCAATGCGTTAATAAGCAACACCAGGGCGGACATGCACATTACTGCTGCTGCTCCATTCTGGGTAGTGTGCAAAACATGGATCATGGGGCATTGAACGACTCGTGTTTGGACTTCTCTGTTCCCATCACCACCTGCAAGGTGGAAGGGGTCTGTTTGTGGTGACAGTTGTCAGCAAGTGTAATTCGTTCAGCTCCACATGCACACAAGAGTGCTCGATTCGAGCAGGCATCAAGCAGCACTCCCCATCATTCCCAACCTGTACGGGTAGAAATTTGTGGAGGTTCTCATGACGTACGCAAGACTTTCATCAACTTGAAAAAAGTCCCCTCCAGTGATATTGTCCGGGCTGGAAAACATCTCTGCGCGATTTTCCAGTCCGTCGTGTGAGTCTTGAAGTGGCAAGTGTTGCCTTATGACGCTTGCTAATTTCCCAGGTGTGAGCTCGACATGCGTTTGTCACAGTTGGCATTGTTTGGTCCTCTTGGATGCATCTCAGTGCTGTCATTAGTTCATTGGCACTTGGCATGGTGTGCAGCTTGGCGTGGCCCATGCAGCAGCTGCTGAACACAGTGTGTTCTGCTGCCCCACAGGCTGTACCTCATTACCTGGCACCTTGGCCTGTTCGTCACTCTGACTCTCGCCCAGATTGGGTACAACGGCAGCAAACAGGGCTACTTCGATTAGGCCAGGTGGCTGCCATGGGCACTGCATTGCCATAGTGGTTGACCTGTGGCATTGGACCTTCGCTTTGTTTCTTGTATCGTAAGATGCTTTGTTGCAGACAGGGTAAGAGAATTTCAGCATCGGTCCTGTGGTGTCCATGTTGGCCAGTGCTTGTGGCCTGTCCCGTGGTGAAGCCAGTTGAGAGCCATGGGATCGCCAGCCAGACGATCAGCCAATGCCAACAAACCAACAGCTCGAGCTTCCGCCTTGGCATGACGTTGCAACACAGTAACGCAAGGCTTGGCCTTATTTGCGGAAAAAACAGAAAAATAAATAACACTCCCTTCAAAAACTATTTGCGGAGCAACGTAAAGAAATAACGATTTGAAAACAACGTGCGAAGCAAAAAGCATAACAGCAAATCTGCTGACGCAGAAGGGTTGGATGTTTACGGTATGCACCAATTGACAGCCGTTCGCTGCGCCGCAACCCCTTCGATGACCGCCAACCTGGCAGGCACCGGTGGCTTTCGGCACACCGACTGGCAGCTGTCCACTGAACTGCACCTGTTTTGGTGGCTGACTACCCGGTGAGCACCGGCAACCATCAAAGCACCTTTTCTCTTTCTTGAGACCGTGCGATCCTACGGATGCGTAAAATTTGGGGGCTTTACATCGCCTTGCCCTTTCTTGCTGGGCGGCACAAGGCCCGCATATCTTGTGACAAGACGGGGGAGGCACCCGGACACCGAAGTGTGATGTGCTACCTGGGACAATCGCTTCTTTGCGTTGGGAGCTATTAGATTCATAGACTTTTGTGTTGACCACTTGATTTCCGTGAATCGATCACAGACACTGCTTGGTTGAACAATAGATTTTCAATGAATCGATCAGACACTGCTTGGTTGAACATTAGATTTTCAATGAATCGATCATAGACACTGCTTTGTTGAACATTAGATTTCCATGAATCGATCACGGACACCGCCTTGCTGAACGTTAGATTTCCATCAATCGATCATGGACACCGCTTTGCTGAGCATCAGATTTCAATGAATCGATCACGGACACTGCTCTGCTCGGGCGAAACAGGAAGCTGACGGCTACCTGCTTGCCTTGTTCTGTAAAAAATGATAACGCACCATTTGGAATAATAAACAAGAATATCGAAGCGCCACCCAATAGCCGTTCGCTTCACTGCGCCTCCCAACGCGGCTGACTACCCGGCGAGCACCGGCAACCGGCACCGGTCGTTCCGCAGCCGGGGGGGTAGTCACGCGCTGACGGGGGCAGGCAGTCGGGGCGCAGGTGGCCATGGGCGAAATTTATTCGCACGCCTTCCGCGTGAATGCACCGAGTGCGCGTCAGGTAGAGACGAGAAAGGCGCTCCCAGTCGGTGCTGCTGTTGCCCTTGCCGCCCGTGGCAGAGGCCTGCCGGCCGCGCTCCTGACGCGAGAGTCCGCTTTTGCCCAGAGTCGTTGAGGTGAGCTGAAACTGAGGCGCACCGCCATGGTTGGTGCTGTCTTGGCGGGTGGGAGGGGTGCCAGTCGCAAGCGCGCTTATGTGTGTGTGTTGCTATGTGTCGCGAATTCGGCCGCGGCATCCTCGCGCTGGGTGCTGTTTTCCGTGCGCTGGCGCCAACACAGTGGCTTGGCGCGATCGACGCGGCTGGGTGGGGATGCCGGGAATGTTCCCTGCCGGGTTTGCGCCACCCCGCGGCCGATTGTCCTGTCGATTGACCACCCGTCGCCGCGCCTTGCGCTGCTGGGGGCGCCGATTTCGCCTGCAGATGGCCCGTCTCATTGCTCCTGCGCTTCGGCTTGGGCGCTGGGTGGGATTGCGCCCTGGGATGAGCCAATCCGCGGGTGGCAATCCCGTCTCTCGCCTGGGCACTGTTTTCCCTCGCTTGCTCAGCGGCCCAGACGGCCATCCACGGTCGACATCTGCCTCTGCCACCGTGGCTGTGAGGAGATTGGGCGCTACCGTTTATTGGCATCCGCCGAAGTTGGCCTGACGTTCACTGCACTTTCCTGCCCCTTCCCCTCAGGGCCCCGCCCGCCAATCCCATCCGCCCGGCTCTGGCGGCGAGAGGCAGGCATGGCCAATTGGTTCCTGCGCATTTTCGGCATGGGCGGCGATGGCCAAAATTCCAGCACCCCGGTTCTGACGAAGGATCGCGCGGCCGAGAGCATGATCAACTCGCTCGAGAGTCTGAACGAGACGGAGGAGAGCCTGGAGAAGAAACGCGCGCTGCTTGAGAAGCGGATCAAGGATGAGCTGGAGAAGGCCAAGGCATTGAACGCGCAGGCCAAGAAGAAGGAGGCGCTGCTTGCGCTGAAGAAGAAGAAGATGTTGGAGTCCCAGGTGGGCGCCAGCGTCCCGCTTCAAGCCCGTTCGTGTCCGCTGCCGTCAGGTCGTTCGCTGCAGTTTGTTTTGCTCACGTCTTTCTTCGCGCGAACCGGTGCGGATGGCGCGGCGGGTGCTGAAATTCCATTTGTTTCAAGCTCGTTCAAGCCCGTTGAGTTCGGGTCCGTGTGTTCGGGTTGGTTTTGCCCGAAGCCTTCGCCGAAAGGCAAAGTATTGGCGCCGTTGGGCGATGGGGATGCCGGCAAGGCGGGGCGACTCCGCTGGGGTTGGATGCCGTGCGATGCCATCCCGGGAGGGAGGGGCAGATGGCCCTGTGAGGTTGTGTGGCAGGGCGGGTTCAGGGCGGTGTCGGGCGATTTTGGGCAGCGCCCTTGCGCGCGTCCAAACCGCCGGTGCGCGGTCGGCCACGAGATGGTTGGCTGCGGTGCCGATCGCGACGAGCGGTGCCATCGTTCTCTGGACGCAAAAGCGCATACCGCCTTGTTCGGCTTCTGCTTGGGATTGCGGCAGCGGGACCATTTCATGGCGTGTGGTGCTGTTGATTGCTCTTCTTTCGGGAGTGCAGTTTCGCTGCTTGTGGACGATCTCGAGATCGAACCCTGGCGTGTCGAAAGTTGCTATTCCGGAGGGGATGCCTGGACGGCAATTGACATCGCTGGCGTGCAGTCCGCCAGTGCACGAGGCGGGATGAGAAATGGCAGTGCTGCTGTCGCGGCATCGCGTGCCCTCAGTAGAACGCCACCTTGGGAGCCCCTTCGCTGGTGATCTTTCCTTGTACTTTGAATGATGATCGATTGAAGGCTTGGCAGATTGCCAGCTGTGCTTCTGGGGCCTGGGCTGGGGCTTCGCGTGCCGGCAGTTGAAAACAGCGGGGCATTCAAAGGGCAGCCGGGTAGCAAGACGCTGTTTCGCCTTGTGGAAGATTGTGCCAAAGGCACTGAGTGCATTGGGGATGGCGTATAGTGCAGTCCGACCTGCTCGGTGCAGGTATTATACTGGCCGCCCATGTGGATTTCTCATCGCTTGAGGTCCAAAGGGAACTGACGATTGAGAAGCCCTGCAGTCTACCATTGGAATGGGCGTCCCCGTGCCATTATATGCCATTACAATATAGCTCTGAAGCCTTGACGATGACCAGATGGCCGAAGCAGAGTAGTTTCCAAAAGACTGTCACTGTATCAGAACACATGAGAAAATGGGCACTCCTCTCTTTGCTCTTTTATTTTGAAACTCTTTCTGAACTTGCAAAATGATGAACTGCACCAGGCATAATGTGCAACATAGCATAGCATGGACATTGAGAGACACGCACTCAGGAGGGGCTTCTGTGCGCAAGTGCGCTCTATTGCCAAGTGCTGCATTTCCACTGTTTAAACTTCATGCACCTTTCATTCTGGCTCAGGCTACGATTGCACCACGAGGGCATTAAATGCAAAAACCATCCTGCCCTAGCAGCACAGCATATGTGGCGATCTTCCTGGTGAGGATAGTGGGAACACAAGGTTGCAGGATGACGGGCTATGAATGTAGCCGTTGTCAAATGATCATTCCATTTTGTTGGGGTGCACGCAATTATCTCATGTGATGGAGGGAGTGTTGCTCAAATTTATGTTCATGTTTTTGCCCAGATAGAGCAAACTGATAACCTTATCCTCCGGATAAGCGAGCAACGCATAATGCTCGAGAACCAGCGAACCACTGCTGAAGCCGTCTCCACCATGGTTGGTGCTGCTGATGCCGCGAAGCAGACCATGGCCGAGATGAACATCGACAATGTGGACAAGCTGATGGACGAGATCAATGAAGGGAACAACATGATGGCCGCTGTCAACGACGCCCTTGGGCAGGGCTTCGACCTGGGGATCAACCTTGATGAGGATGAGCTCGATGAAGAGCTGAAGCAGCTTGAGGCGGAGGCCAACGGCGTGGGGATGGATGTGCCTGAGACGCCTCTGCCCTCTGTGCCAACCACCGTTGTGGCACCCAAGGCCAAAGCCAAGGCCCAGGCGGAGGAGGAGCTGGCAGCGTTGGAGGCAGAGTTTGCCAGCTGAGGCCCCAGTGACCGTCGAGGGCCGCAGGTGCGATCTGTTGGCTATGTTTGCTGGCACAAACAGTTCAGCTAAGGCTTGTTTTTTAAGTTCCAAATGTACCACACTGCGATACGAACAAAGGAGCTCCCCTAAGGCTTGAAGGCAGTGCAGGGACTGTGCATCCAGCGTCCAGAAATTTGCCATCAGTTGTGGATGGAGTGGTGTGGTGTGGGGTGGAGGCTGCGCCATGCAGTGCTGCTGCTTTTGTGGTTTCTCTATAAGGGCGATGGTTGAGGGACTTGTGTAAAGTGGCTTCAGTTGCATCTGCACTTCCGGGGCCAGGCAGTTTCCTTGCATCTGTGGTTGGATCCGATGAAAGGGTGGTGAACAGGGGGGATTGTGGGGCTGCACGGTCTTCAGGAATCGTGCTCAGGACTTGTGGCAGTGCCCAGAGACTGGAAGGGGGGTGGGGGGTCTGGGGTCTTGCCTGCCTGGGCACTCCCAGCTTGCCCAAGTTTCTGACTGGTTTATGCATTTTTTTGCGCCAGGCCCCTGAAGGCAGGGTCCAAGAGGACGCCATGTGTGCGGGTGCCAGGTGCAGGGCAGGTACAAAATGGTGAGATTTCTTGGGTATCAGATGGGAGGAATGGACTGCCCATGCTGCGCAAGGGTGACGGTGGCTGGCACGGCAGGCGTACCATTTGGACACTGTACTTCTGTAAAAATAGTGTAAGGAATGATGGCAGTTTCGAGGAAATTTGTCTATTGTTCCAAACAACATAGGCGGGTGTTTTTGTTCCACAATAAGGAGACGAGGTTGTTGGGACTGGGGTGTATAGCCGGTGCTGGACCCAGCGTTGTTTTGCATTGAACTGCGCAATGATAGCACGTCGACCGCTGGCACCAGGACATGAGCATGGACTTGCCAGCATCCAGGGTCAGAGCCTGGCCAGGTTGGCACCTGAAGATTAACTCCGGTGGCCAATAACGGACTCATGGGCCGGTCGCCTCCTCGCTACGAAGCCAGTACCAACAAAAGGCGCCACGATGAAAGCCTTTGTTCATGCAGAGAGTGTGAAGGGAAAACCCGCTGATGGTGCAACAAGGCACCTCAATTCTGCTTTGCAATGCAACACACTGAAAGTTTGCTTTGGACAGTGGAAAACATCGCGCCCCGCAGGCTCCCTTTCCCTGCGTGGGACAACGTCCCCACACTCCCTCTTCTGAGCCAAAGTGATGGCATGCCCCATATCATGTAGTGTAGTGTATGTAGTGTTGCTGAGTCACCCCTGCATCGACACAAGGATTGGGGCAAAGAGAAGGGGAGGATCCCTGAGCTTAGCGTCAGTTGGTTTCATATTTCTCTTTGTGCAGCGCCTGTGGCCTTTTCAGCTAAATATCCCTGTCGCAGCATGTCCTGTTTCTCGCTTGAGAGATTTTCTCTTTTACTCCCAATCGAAACATGCAGTCATCATTGTATTTGCAGCATCGTATTGCACGAATCGCTCTACCTGACTCGAACATTGTCGCCACATGAAAGATGTGTCCTGAAAATGTGTGTCACTATGCATATCAGGCAGCGCCATCCAATCTGCTCTGTGGTGTTCATTGGTCACCGAACCCTAAGCCCCAAACCAAGTGCTGCAGCTCCATGAAACGACAGTCATCATCGTTCATGTTTATTTTTTGCACAACAATGCAAGCAGGGAGCCGCCAGCCTCCAATTTTGCTAGAGCAATAGTAGTGCGAACGATCAGTTCGTTGAAATTAAATGTGGAACACGGACAGAAGGACCATGCTGAGCTGACATTGATGGCTCGCTGGCTGGTTCGCTAGTGGGGAAGCGGTTCCAGTGGAGGCGGTCTGGGAACGAGCTGAAGGCAACAGAGTTGCAGACAGACCCCAAACAGCGATGTCCCCTTACGGTCAGGCCACCTATTCAGTCCATGTATCGTGATTATGTCACATCGGCATAAGAATTTATCACACCAGATTGCCGCCATCTCAGGCCGTCGCATCACCACGCGACCCTTCCCATGCCGTGAGCCCATACCCTGGCGTGGCCCCACCTTGACGCCCACCCCTTGCCCCTTGGCCACCACAACGCCCGCTCGCCTGGCCTTAAGTACCCGTCCCTCAGAAGGTTCCGGACGCCGGCCGGGCCCCGTCAGGCCCGAGGCGCCCTGGAAGGCCCCGACAGTCACCTCCATCAACATTCCCAACGCCCGAAAATGGCCAAAATGGCCGAAAATGAACCCAAATGGGCCAAAATTGGGCCCAAAACGCCCCTTTCCGAGAAAATGGCCCGGCGCCCCGGGCCCATCGGTGGCCACACAGCGCGCGGCTCCAGGCCCCAGAGCATTCGCGGCAGCGTCATAACACCCAGGCCCCTCCCACCTCCACCCTTCCTCCCAACGGCCCGCTTCCCCTCCCCCGGCCTCCCCCCGGCGCCCCTGCCCGCCGCCGCCGCCGCCGTCGCCGACCCCGTTGACCAAAGTCAACGCGGTCAACGCCCGCCGCCGGCCGTCCCGTCGCCCGGCCGCCCCCGAGGGCCCGGCCGATCCCGCGAGGGCCCGCCCGGGGCGTAACGCCCGCACCACGGACCCGCGTCGCGGGTCACCGGGTTCGACCCCGACGCCGGTGAGCGCCGTGCTGGCTCGAGAATTTCGGGGATGGCGCATCGGCGCCGCATTATGGGGATCACTGGCCCGAACGAGCGGGGCCGGGCCCAGCCGCCGGCAGCGCTGGCGGTCCTAAGGCACCAGGCTGCCCCGCGACCTGTCCGTGGCGCGTTTCTGCCCCCTGCCCTCTCCGCGCGCCTGAATTTGACCCCCAGCTGTCCTTTCTCCGCAGGTGTCGCGGCATTCTAGGGCGGTGCACCCCGCCAAGCCCCGTTCGTCCCATCCCCTCGTTCCCTTAGCCACGGGCGGCTCGGCCCTGCCAGGGTTTGCCGTCCGCCGGCAGCGAGGCGCGGGCCCACACGGACAAACCCCCCTGGGCCACAATCCCCTCCCGCGCCTAAGGGCCGGGGGAGAGCGCCCATCCTCGCCGGCGGTTGGCCGGCGATCCGCCCGGCGAGCGATGATCCTGACCGAGAAGAAGTGCAGCAAGTGCGGCGGCGTCAAGCCCGCGGGTCAGTTCTACCGCGATGCCAGCAGCTCCACGGGCCTGGACAGCTGCTGCCGCGACTGCCGGCGCGCCTACGCGCGCAGCCGGCCCAAGCGCGACTGCCCCTCCGTGGACGCCAAGATCTGCTCCCACTGCTGCGAGGTCAAGCCGGCATGTGAGTTCGGCAAAAACGCCCGGGAATCGACGGGCCTGCAGCCGTGGTGCAGGGCCTGCCACTCCGCGTACGTGAACAACAAGCCCAAGGTGGACTCCCCCGTTGTGGCGGAGAAGCGCTGCTCCAAATGCAACCTGGTGAAGTCGGCGGGCCAGTTCTGCAAGGACAAGTACAAGCCCTCCGGGCTGCGGTCCTGGTGCCGGCAGTGCCGTAACTTGGCGCGGGCCGCCACGCGCAACGACTCGCCGGCCGTGGCGCATCAAAAATGCCGCGGATGCGGCGAAGTTAAGCTGGCCCAGGACTTCCCCAAGTGTAAGGAAAACGCGTCGGGTCTGAAGTCCCTCTGCCAGGCGTGCCGGGACAAGGCCGCGGACAGCGAGGGGCGCAGGGGTGGCGCGCGGGGCGCGCTCAAGCGCAAGGCCTCCAACGTGGAGATCAGCGGAGATCGGTGCTCGGCCCCCGGGGGTGGCCAGAGGGCCAAGACCGGTTCCGCTGCCGGGAACGATGGGGCGGAATCTACCCCCAAACGGACTGGGTCCGGTTCGGTTGAATCCCCCTTTCCCTTCTCGATCCCCACAAGGCGCCGCAGCCAGCGCAAGGGGGGCTCTGGCGCCTCGCCCACCTCCCAGTGGAACAACGGCAATGGGGCATTCTCCCAGCAGGCTGATGATGCGCTCGGCGCAGGGTGGGCCAGCGGGGAGGGGGGCCAGGTTGCCGGGCAGGAGGGCGGGATGCCTGTGGAGGCAGCAGCCGCGGATGGGGGTCTGTTCTCCGTTTCGCCGTTTGGCATGGCGCTGGACCCCGTCAAGCTGGAGCAGATGTCTGCAGCACAGGCAGCCGCTGCCAGTTTTCCGCAGCCCCTGCCAGGCCCGCAGCAGCAGGGGGTGTGGGTAGAGGCGTTCAACGGCCAGGTGCAGTGCCCAGTGTTTGTTCCCAGCCAGTTTCCATCTATGGCGCCCGGACCCGTGGTGCCGTGCATGCAGCTGGTGATGGCCCCTGGAGGGGAGGGGGAGGCGCCGGATGCTGCGCGGGAGCCCGAGGCGCAGGCGAATGATGACGATGGCAGAGAGGGTTCAGGGAGTCCTACCAGCAGCCCCAGCGGCCTCGAGGTGTTGGCAGAAGCGGCCGAGATGGAGATGAACATGAAGGAAGTCGCGCCCTCAGGGGAGGTCGCCAACAACTAGGTGCTGCGGCCAGACGGGAGCGGGTAGCAGGTTGGGGAAAAGTCTGGGGCTCTGGCGAACGTGCCCGGCAAACCAGGATGTGCGTTTTGCGCAGGGTGATGAGGCTGGAATGGAAGCCTGCTTGTGGTTGCATCGAGTTTGGGGCTTGGGTTTGAGTGGCTAGTGAAGCGATGGTGGAATGTTATTTTGGAAGAAGGTACTACAGGGGGTGGTTATTCCTGTGCCAGGATCGGCAGTCGGGATGTGATTCTGAAGTGGGCTGTGTGACGGCGACTCGAAAAGCAGTAAGGGACTGTGGGCACCTTCGATAGATTATGTGGGAGGCAGGGGGCGGCACGTGGCCACTTGAGGGCTGCGTGTTTGTGCATCTCTGGGCTGCTGATTTGGGCACATGGGCAAGGAGATGTCGCTGGTGGGGTGCTTGGCCTTCTCTGCTTGAGGGAAGGGCACGGGCATCCCTTTCAAGAGGTTTGATTCTGCAGGCCCTGTCAAGGGTTGGTGTCTTCCAGAGGCTGGCTTGCCTTCAATTAGCGTTCTTAGCTGACTGGGCAGTGCGATGGCGTGGCATGCACGCATTTGCACCCTCTGGTGCTTGTCATGGCAGTCGCCAACCCATGGAATGACACGTGGTGGGGAGGTGGAAACAAACACATCAAGAAAAAGGTTTGGAGACTAATTTTGACATCGTCCAGAGTGACTGGGACTTCAACGGGGGCTGGGTGACTGTGGGCTTTAAGGCCCAGTTGCACGTCTGGGCTGGGAGGGGGGCACTCTTTTGGATCAATGACGAGGGGGCGCACGGCATGGGTGCCGCGCTGTGCCGGGCGCTGGAAAACGACAAGCTACAGGTGCGAGAGGAGACTTGAGTTTTGGGGATACGTTTCAGGGCAGTATTTGAATTTGGAGCAGCATTATTGTTACATTCGGCTCCAGCGCGCGTGTCTGTTTGGCCGTGGTTGTGGCCGAGATTTTTCGCGGGGAGTTCGACTTTGGCTCGTGGCAGGGCAGGGAGAAACCTCACCTGGGGCGTGGGGCCCGGGGGGCGGGGGCTGTGCGGAGGAGAGTCAGGCGCTGTGCGCAAGGCCCGGCGCAGATCAACACGCCGAAGCCTGGCTGCAGCCGGGCGGCAGGATGGGTCAATGTTTTTAGATTGTTTCAAAGGGCCTTGGCGCAGGATTTGGCGAGCACAGACCGTCGCTCTCGCGGGTACTGTTCGGTTCAGCGTGCGGTTTTTCCCGGGTCTCTTTTGGGCCTTGTCTTCGACTTTTGGATGCTGGGGGCAGGACGGGTTGCGCATTGGGGACGGGCCCCTGGCCCCCCCCCCCCCCTGCGGCGCGTCCCTTGGAGACCGTCGGGTGGTACGCTAAGGACGAACGAACGAAGGAAAACTTATTCATTTCGGGGACTCGCACTTAATAAACTGCTATGTTGGTGGCGCGGTGCTCAGCATGTAAGAAGGAGTTCTGAAGCTCGTGTCGTGCGTGCTCGTCTCGAGTCGTGTCGCGGCGTGCCTGTGGTGAGTCACAGCTTGTGACTGCTGTCGAGCGTGCGATTGGCTCAAGCTTCCTGTCAGCTTCGTGTGGCCGTTTTCGGCAGAGAGGCGGAAGGGCCCTTCAGGAAAGCGGTACTACAGTGTTGTGACAACACAGTGCTATCAGATGCTCCGTTTTCTGCGCCCGTGTCCCCAAGACAGTGCTGCACAGGTCCTTTTCCAGCTGGAGAGAGAGCGACGCGCTCACCCGGAATGTTTCACGCTCACATCCCACGAGCTGAGGGACGAAAAGGCAGCAGCAAGAAAGGGACTGCCAAAAAGATAACATGGGCAGAGCACACGACGATTGAAAGTGGGCAGCAGCGGGAAAGTTAAACAAGAAGGCAAGCATACAGGAGGAGAAATCAACGCAATGCGCTGGCCACCAGTCATGAAAAGAGCCCCAAATGTTATCATTGCGGTCCTTCGCTAAATACGTGTAGTTCTTTCTCACCTATGGCTCTGTGTTCGGCTTTGGCCAATATGGCAAAACAGCCGTGCTTTTGAAAAACAGGCTGTCTGGCTCAATTGCGATACACAGATAGTGCACTTGCAGTATGTGAGCACGCCTGTGCATGTGCGTTGATAGCGCACCGAAGAATAGTGCATGAAATGACCATGGTGCCCGGTCTTTTTTGACTCCCAAGTGCTTTCAATACATTCTCACAGTGGACCAGGTTGCGTCACCAACTGACAAAGACTGGTATCTTCCACAAGGACTGGCCGATTTATGTGGCTGGCGTTTCCATTCAGCTCCCCCGCTTCTCACAGACGTCTGATACCCTTCATTCCGGAAAGGACGTCTTTTTGGGGGGTTTTAGAGTTCTCTTTTTATGGTTTTTAGAGTTCTTTTCATTGGTTGTTACAGTTCTGTTTTATGGTTTTTGGAACCCTTTTCATGGTTTTTAG
Source organism: Ostreobium quekettii (assembly GCA_905146915.1). NCBI lineage: Eukaryota > Viridiplantae > Chlorophyta > Ulvophyceae > Bryopsidales > Ostreobiaceae > Ostreobium > Ostreobium quekettii. The sequence goes on from CAJHUC010000280.1 coordinate 457,338, forward strand.
AGTTTTGTTTAATGGTTTGTAAGGGTTTTTAGGCCCCTCGTGCCGTGTGGAGTGGGGTTCGTGGCGTCCATGAGCCATGGACCACGGCCTTCATAGCACCTTCATGACCTGCATATCTGGTGATGGTGGGTGGGCATTGGACAAACCTCCAGTTTGCTCCCTCCGTTGCTGGCGCGCGGCCACTCTTGGCGCGAGGACCCTGGCCATCGACCCAAACGTCTCGCGCCGATTCTCGAGGAGGCTCGTGCAGCATGCCCAAGCGCAAGCAGGCGCCCCAGGTACCGATCGGAAGCGGCCAAGGCGCGCGGCCGGCCCGTGCGATCGGACCGACCCGCGACTCCGCGCCCTGCGCACGCGTCGGGTTGCGAAATCGCCGGCAGCCGTTTCAGGCGGCACTGTTCTGGATGGCAGGGAAAGGGGATCGCGCCGAACCGTCGCTGGGGAAGGCGGGGAAGGGCAGTTTTGGGAAATGGTTCGATTTGCTTGAACCGGCCATTAAACGCTCGACCCTGCGCTGGGGTGGAACCATGTTTTCGAGCCAGAGTGGGCGGGCCGTCGCGAAAATGCTGCCCTCGGATTCAGACGAGCCAAGTGTGGTGATTCGGAGGCACCAGCAGTGCGGAATCGTCGCTGGTGGAGAGGCGGTTTGGGGGGGCCGGCCAAGGAAATTCGCACCCGTGAGGTGGGGTCGAGCGCGCCTCCGCCCCAGAATTCGCGGCCCGTCGCGAAAGTGCCGCTTTCGGATTCAGACGAGCTGAATGGAATGCTTCTGGGGCTCCGATCGGCCGATTCGTCGCTTTACGCCAACTTCGGTGGATGGCAGGCAATCCCCGCCCTACCCTACCGCTTCCCCCGTGCCTGAAATGGGAGGCCGGGGGCTGGAGATGCGGTCGAAACGGCGCTTCTTTCTTGTGAATCGCCAGACCAGCGTCCCCGGGGTGACTGTTGTTCGAACGAGGTCTGACGCAGTTTCTGGCAGACGATCTCTTTCCCGCCACTTTGTTCTTCGGACCAGTTTTTCTTCTTTTGTTCATCGATATTCTCTTCCCGGCTTTTGTCTGTGCATTGCCCCCAGTTTTGGCCTCCTACTATCCAGCGCTAGAAGCAGCCACTGCAACTTTTGGGAGTTAATTCAAGATGCTGTTCGAATGCCAACCTCAGCAGAATTGTCATGCTCGAGGACAAGTGTTGTGCAGCGGGCACGCCTTCCTGAGCTCATCTGGTGTTCACCTGAACCGCGAGTTATGTTATTTGTAGTATTGTTGGTAACAATAGTGTCAGCAACATTGTTATTCTTGCGTTCTGTGTGGAGCGACGCTCAGGCAAGCCACTGCCTCATCAGCATATCAAACAGAACAGTCTGTGTACAGGCGCGTCCGGCCCCTTACCTTTGTGTCTCTTGATCCCCAAGATCCTGGAAAACCTTTGATGATTATTTGGGTCAGGTTTTCAGGTTGGCCATGTTTGGGTGATATTTTGGTCAGATTTGGTCATTTTCAGCACTGTAGAAGTTCATTCAGACGTCATTGAGTGCGACTGCAATAGCATCAAACGTACAGCACCACGAAGGTCAAGTTCACGTCTCTCAAGGGATATGTGTGACCAGGTGCTAGTTGCGTAGTTGGTTGTCTTATGTTCCAAAATACAGCAGGACACATATCAGCCCAAGGGCCATTGCTGTCCTATCAAAGGAGATGTAGGTCTTGTGCCAACCTACAGGCAGTGCAAGGCGATGTGCATGGCCAAACTAATGACCATATCAAAAAGAATGTACAGCTTCAAATAGGAAAGCTTCACAACTGAGGCAGGTGCACCAGCAGATCAGTATGTATGCGAACTCACAGCGTTTTTTAGGCTCTTCGTTTCGAAATCAGGATTTGTGTTGTTGTTTGCAATCAGATTGCAGTGATTCATAGCACATTAGAATGTTGGCTCTTCATTCCATGCACATGCTCAAACTGCAAATACTTCCCTGTTCATATTCTACCTGGGACTGCCTACCATTCTGGAAAAAAACCCAAAAGCTCATGTTTGTGTACATGAAGATATCCTATGCGCCGGTGCATCAGCTAATAGGCAGTCTTACGTCAAAGGTAGTCAGTCATGTGCTAACAATCACAATTTTTTGGATGCGAATGTGTCAAGTTTTTGGATGTGAATAGTTCACATGGATCCTCAGCATACCTTCATCAATATTGGCAGACCATGCCTTGTTACTACAACATGATGACAAGCAGCTGCTGCACAGCATTGTTTTTCATAAATTGTTGCTGAGTCTTGCTAAGAATGAGCTGGAATTCTGTTGAACACAAGTTCCTTTCAGAATGAGTACCACAAGCAGCCCAGCTGACCAGAGTCCAAGGGCAGGTTCCAACAAATTTCCCAGAAATGTATGGCTATCTTAACTTTGTAAGAACAGAGAATGGGCATACAGTTTCAGAAAGACAGTAGATCCAGAATTTGCAAGTCATAGCTGGCTGCAAAAGTGCCCGGGACCAGGCTGTATATGGCAAGAACAATAGGGAAGGTGGGGATAGTGAACACTAGGGTGCCGTCTGATCTGGTCAAAGTCTGAAGTGGAGGCTGGATGAGATTATGGTTCATGCAGGGAATAGTAAATGTGTTGGCAACAAATACACATATAGGGTGTGAATTTCTGTCCTCGCGTTGCAGGGTTCAAAGCCACTGTTTGGCTTCATGATGGGGAATGTATTTGAAGGACATCTGGTGCTTGATATTATTTCGACATCTGTTGTCTACACATCAGACCCTGACTCAGACGGAATTTCCACTTATAATGGATGGTATTTTGTAGGATTTTATAAGGCTGACATACTTCATTCCAGTTGGCAGGACATAACATACCACTGCCCTTGCACCTTTACAGTGATTGTGGGGATGAATTGCATCCCCGGTATTAGCTCGTTTATCATGTCATGTTCCGCCTTTTCGCCATTCTTTCCTTATCATCTGCCATCCCTCTTCCATGGGCAGGAGCGGGCTAGTGGGCAGGGCGATGTCCGAGAAATGCTTCAGGCACAACGCAGGAGACACAACACCCAATTAGGGCTGCCAGATGCCCAACAGGACCCATCCCCCCTCCCTGCTGGGTATGTCCCGTGGAGATCGCATTTGCTGATGGCTGACACTCTGGCAGATGGTGCCAATGCAGTCCAAGCTAACTTACGAATGTTTGAGGGGCCTTCAGTGATGTTGAAGAAAACTTGCAATCCTCTGTGTGCATCTGTAAAAATAGAGGACAATGCTGAATGGATCAAGTGCAGTGGCAGTTCATTTCTTCCAGACCCTTTTCCTGAGCCTGTAGTCCTTTTCTGTGGCCGCTCATTGCAGCTTTATGGCATTAATGGGTCATTGATCTGGTGAATGTGGTTGTGTTATCTTGTCTTATGAATGGCAAAACCATTGGCAGACCTTAAACCCCTTTGCTCAGCATTCGGAGAGAAGTGCTGTGTATTTATCAGCCTTTGTATTGCTGCTTTCCTGAAACGATGAATTAATGGTGCAGTGGTTACCATTTGGCCACCAAGTGGGAGGATTACAAGGAGCGAGCATCGACAGCCACCCCCAATTGCCCTCGGCTCCTGAAGAATGGTGAGTCCCAAACAGAACAGTAGAATTGCAGTGTGATATAGAGTTGCAGCGTGACCACAAGTTTTTGCAGGTGCTGTCGCTGGGAGGTCGTTTTCTTCTTCACTCTTGCTCACTGCTTGGCTTTTTCCCAGTTGCTTTCCTTGTTTTCGTGCCTGGCAGTTGCAACTGGTTGTTCGAGTCTTGACTCGGTTGCCAAAGTTGCAGACCCCAGTAGGATAACACAAATCTCTTGTTGAAACTCCTACAAGCCCTGAAAGCACTGTGATTCGAGTAAGCCACTGGTTCAGTGTTGTATTCGCCAGTGGTTTACTTGTTGCGCTGTGTTGCCAACTGCCAATCATTGCTGTACACAGCAGCATCCCTGTGACTGCGTTACGGACTGCCCGCTTGCATGCTGTTGACTTACAGTTGTCTCCATTTCTGTGCAGGGGCTGCATTTGTGGCTGCATTTGAGCAGCATATGTGCATGGAGGGGGTAGGAGTAGGGTCTGCCAGGTGAGGGACAGCATGTCGATTTATGTCAGATTTGATCACAGGAAACTGGTCTCCACAATAAGCAAACTGATTTGAGGCTCGACTTTTTAGCAGCCAAATTTAGGAAAGCATGGGTGTGGACTTTCGAAAACCACTGCCATGTGGGTCATGGATTGTGCTTGTCTGTTCATATTTGACTAAGTTAGTGCTAATCTGGATTATTGTTGTAACACAGATTCTGTCCATATATATCAACAGCAGAAACTGTGAATGTTATGGTGTTGTGTGGACTGGGGAATGACACCCCATCGGTGCCATTTTCCTGCACATAACAGGACACCACTTTGCGCCCAATGAGACAATACCATATTTACCCAGTATTAGTAGGCACCCCCTGTTAGCATCCACCCCTCTTTGGGGGTCGAAACCACATTTGTATCCATGATCCGGTGTTAGTATCCACCCAAAATCTCAACAGAAACGCGCTCAAGAGGGCTCGTTGAATTCGCCTTGGGGAGAGAAAGCTAGTTTTCATGTCTTTGTTTGCACAGCACTCCTGTTGCACGACCTCAACGTGCAACAACTGCCAAAAAGCTGCTCATCCTGTGGTGCGGTGCATGTGATGGCTGCAAGCCTCACAGCTGGAACAGCTAATCTGATGATAAAAAAATCTGTTTGTATGCCGAGCGACTGCAGGCCATGCGTCTATGGCACAGTTGCTGGCCTAGAGTTGCTAGCAGACCAACAACGCGCAATGTAGCCTATCAGCCACACACGCACGTGCCTGCCATGCGCCATGGGGCCTCCTTTGGCATTTCCTGGCTGTTGGGGGAACAGGATGGTTGTTTTTGGTAGCGCCAGGCCGCGCCTGGCGACATGCATACTACCACACGACCAGCCGTCACCCCTGGCGTTTCTCACAACCAGTCTCCAAACACCCTCCGCCAAGCTCGCCCAAGCTTGCTTTTAGCTTGGCCGGAGGTGCTTCAATCGGGCCACATGGTAGGGCCGCCGTCCACCTGAACACGCTGGCATCTCCCGTCAATTATTGATGAACGGGGAAGGATTTTGATGGCTTTGCATCAGATATGGATGTGGACAGCGATTGATTGTGAGTGCGTTTGTGTGTTTCTGTTTGGGATTTTGTGGTGGCAACAGCATTACAATCGCTTACAATGTGGCGTTGTCAATAATGTGGTGTCTGTGATTTTGTAATTTTGATTGGGTGATGTTGCTACCCATGCATCGCATCTTGCATCATTTCAAACGCTCCTTTGTGCATTTCAATGGGTATTTTAAATTTTTCTTTGTGCAATCCTTGGATCAGGGGGTCTAAGCCTCATAAGTATCCATGACCAACTATTAGTATCCATTGCCCATTTTGAGGGTCCAATACATGCCTACTAATACTGGGTAAATATGGTAACAGGCATAATCCCATATGCGATGGGCTTAGAGAATACCTGATGTGCAACATGGTCAGAGAATCCCAGAAGGTATAAACAAAGGTGGCACAAAGCTTGAGGACTTCAAGCCCTGCACAGGATTGTCGTTCGTTGGAGCCTGCCAACAAACATTAATGACATGTTCCATGACAAAGCACTTGTACCTGTCAAAGCGCCCTCCCTGGCATGCACACAGGCTTGTGCATCACCTTCTGAAATGTCAAAGACAATGGAACAAAAGAGCACATACCAAGCAACAAAAGAAATAGAGGACTTTGCTGATGAACGGGAATTGACTTTTTTTAGTTATTGTTGAAGAACCTACTATTGATACGATACTTCCAAGTGAAGTGATAAAATTTTGCATGATGCTGTTCCATGGAGTGCATTTAATGTGTGCCACGCTGCACGATGGCAAGTGCTGCAGCAATCACACATATTCTTCATGTGTTTTGTATGTCCCATGGTGGAAACCAACCAGGTCCACCTGATGGTGGCCGTACGTTCCTGTTCCCGAATCTCCATGTATGTATTTCATCTGTGTAATGTAGTGTTGACGCTGACAGTAGGAAATTGACTTTCTTGCAATATTTTTCATATTTTTCATATTGCCTCTTGTCTTTTATGTTGTTCTTCCATCTTCGCTTTATATGTTTTCATTTTGTTCTCTTGTGTTCTCTTTTTCTTCTCTTCTAGAGATCATGTGAACAACCTCATGTCGGTGGTGCTGAATAGCACCCTGCATCCAGAACTGAGCCTACGTGCGGCGAGGTGAGTCAGTTGGGCAATTAGGTCTTGCGTCCAATGTTTGATGTTCATGAAGCCCCAAGTGCCACACAAAGTGCCTTGCACAATGTGCAATGTGAATCGATCTTGTGAAGAGCACAAATCATGGGCGTGTGCCTGATGATATGAGGGCGATTCAGTAAGCAGATGTTGTCCCAAACATAACCCTGTTGGTCTGTGGCAGTAGCAGACAGCCGCGCATGCATTGCTGCTTCTTGGATCTTGCACAAGCAGCACATTGTGACACAAAGTGCAATGCTGCATTTGGTTTAATGTGGTGCTTTGTGTGTGGTATTGGGTGCCTGTCCTGCCCTTTGGAGTATTTACTCTTGTGCTTGGCACTGTGTCCCAAGAAATTGTTTGCCGCATCGCGCAGGGCCTTCCATACCATGCTGGAGAAGAATCCCCCGTCAGGTGAGGGCGGCTCAACAGTAGCAGTTGCAGAGTACTGCCACAGAGTATTGTCAGAGTGTAGCATACCTTGTCCATAGCTTAACTCTGATCAGGCGGAATTGTTCACACGTTCAAATGTGATTAGGTGTTTTCCTTGTGTTGGTGCTGCGCTGTGCCAACAACACAGTTTCCAAGCAGGCGTTTTTTTATGTCTAGGTGCACATCAATTCCTCTTTGTTGTATTATTTGATTGATTGCTTGTCTTTCTTTGTTGATCGTTTTCTTCCGTTCATGCATCTTCAGCCTTTGGACTTCTTTGTGCCAGGCACATGTTTCGTCCTTCCATGGACACAATGCCAGCAATTTGGCATTTGGCAATTTGGCACTTTTTTTCCAGCTGTCCAATGAATGCCAACGCAATGTACAACTGAAGTACATGGTAATGTGGCACAACTTCCATGCACATTATATGTGCTTCGTAGCGTGATATATGCTGGAGTTGCATCATATCCTGAGAATTGCAGGCAGCATGGATTAACTCCCATGAACATTCACAGCAATTTTAGTATGTTGCTGCACATCGTCAGCACAGTGCACTGCATCACTTTATTCTCTGGAGCTTTGCTTCTTTTTCTTTTCATGAGACAAGTGGGCATATCAGAAAGAACTGCGAGAGCACGGATTTGTGGCTGCAAAGCACACCCTTTCAGCATGCAAGAGTACTGCTTGCCATGTATTGACACATGCAGTCAAGGAAGCTTGCAGCAGGAGCAGCACAATATTTTGGCAGCACATTGTTGTGCGTCAGCACGAAACACAGTGCACAAGAATCCTACGGCATGCAATATGGCGAATAGGAAGCATCGAAATTAGGGCATAAGCAGCTTGCAGTGATGTGGGCACTGCTGTATCAATATCTGAACATGCAGCAAAAAGAGCGACAACATAACTTCAGGTGGCGTGTTACAACTTTCAACGTCCTGCTGACGAGCGCAGTACCAATGCAACGAAATTTCATGGCTGTTTTTGTTGAACTGCAGCATTTGCACTGCATATGTTGCGATCTTTATTGTTGTGATTTGAGATGATAGCATGGCTGATTATCCTCCAGCGCTGAGACAGAGGAAAGCATTGTGGCGCACTTGCGATTTGCTGCGCTCTCAGTACAGCAAACACCTTGACACCCTGTTTTTGAATCTTGTTCGACTGACAATACTGTGATGTGCCAGCAGGGGTGGATGACTATTGGAATCCAGTGAACGGGTGCGTCCATTTACTGTTCTTGCTTTTCTTGCAGGCTGACCTGCACAAAATTCTTGTATAATTTGTTACCAGAATTGAATGGGAGTCACATATCAATGACAGGCTGCTGGCAAGTCCATCACCTTTCTTCTTGCTCATTGCAGTTTTGCTGGATTAACTGCAAGAGCTTCACAGCTGTGGTGCTGTTAAAATCGCATCAGAGTGCATCTCATTGATGTCTGGTTGGCAGTGCTGGTAAAGGTAATGTTATTGTTATTTTTAACAACAATTATTGTTATTATTATTGATTGTTATTACTATTAGTAGTAGTAGCAGGATTTGTAATGTCTGGTAATGGCGGTGTGGACAAGAAAAGCCCACAACTGGCAGTGAAAGCTCCTCCTTGAATACCTTTGTCATAAGGTTTGACAAAGTCCCATCCAGCTGCAGTGTCCTCTCTTGATCATGCTGCTCTATCAGTCGCTCTCCTTGGATCCTATTGACAGCAACAATAGAACACCAATGGAAACCGCACTCCATGCCTTACTAAAAGTTCGCCCAGTAGCTCCTGCATCCGTATGGTGCAGTGATATTGCCGGACTTATTGTCTAAAGACTGCACGATGTGCTAAAGCACACAGCAGAGTGGCAGCTGGAGTAAAATCACCTGAAGCTTTTGCTGTCATTTCATGTACAGCTGATAAGCAACTACCTGCAGTATCAAATATGCCCACAGCGCATACAGGCAACCAGCATTCTTCAAGTTCAAGCCGTGCTTCCGTTTCAAAGGAAGAAAATGCGAACAGAAGTACTCATGCGAACGGAAGGATAACCTCTGGAGGTCTTGTCATGCGCTTGGAGACATCCAAACATGCCCACAGCCCTCAATGCTCATGCTCTGCCTGGTGGCAGCACTCATCAACATAGACTAAAGTGTGTTTGTGCTTTGCGCATAATGTGTCAAAGAAACCTGGAAATGTTGGACATCAATGGGAAAATGAAGATGATGAAAGGTGCATCGATTCTGTTTTCTGCCATCTCTACAGTGTATTCAGCCGTGCAGAGCTGCGACATCCACAAACACTTGGGTTGTGTGCTCCTCCTTGAGGGTCTGGTGGCTTTGTTCGCTGCGGACCTGTCCCCGCGTTTGGCAGTGATTGAACAGCGAACAGACCTAAGTTCTGAGGCCCAGGTGCAGCACCTAGCAGGGTGCTTTCTGTGGCGGACCCTGGAGGTGATTGTGACATCCCATGTTTGGTCCATCTGTTTGGAATTCTGCAAATTATTTTTGGATGCATCTACATCCATTGGGTCGTCAACGGACCCAGATCGACTGGCTTGTCAATCTGATCGGTTCAGTACCTGTGCAAAATATTTAACAACCTTCTTGTGCTGAATTTCGCAGTGAAGTCAATGCCAGAGCACGAAAACAGAAAGAGATTGCTTTGTTGCATGCTCCAAGGATCAGCGCACCTGGAACATATTGTTCTTGGTCTGTTTACCTGCCATTTGCTGCCATCCTTTGTGCCATAACAGTCCTAATTTCAACTATTTGCTTTGCTGTTTATGCTATGTCCATGCATTGGTACAGGACCGCAAGTTTGAGGGCTACGATTCCAAGCAATCAGAGAAACATGACATGCTGCTGCGGATTATGCTCATCATGTCAGTGAGCGGAGAAGACAGTGAGGCAGAGGGTGGCTCGGGTGGCCAGGGGCTCGAGACCCATATCCGGATGCGGCCAGTGGTAGGCAAGACTGCTGAGAAGCTGATGCATCTGCTTCTCAGCCTGTATGGTGAGTGGGTTGGAGACAGCATTTGTGTGGTTTGATTTGCCATGAAAGGGCGTCATCTGAAGTGCAAATGACAGTGTTGTCATTGTGCTTCAATAAGCGCATTTGCCACACAATGTGGGAACAAGGTAACATGGTCGTTCTCCGATCTGGATCCACATTGACATTGTACTGATAGGACACACGTCTGCAACTAATTCTCATTGTGAACACGTTGCTAGTGTGGTCGCAGCTAGCAATGAGTGCCAGTATTCTTGCCCTTGTCCACACGAGCATGTCCCCACTGCCCCATCCCAATAACAGCAACTGCATTTTGACATCCATCATTAACTGCCTGATGCATAGAGTGCAACCACACAAAGCAAATCCCAGCTCCAGTTTGTGCACACTTCCAAATGGTGCAATTTGTTGCAAGGCTGAGTGTTTGTTGAGATTTTACAAATGCAGAAAGCATGTCTTTCGTTGGAACACCAACTCCTGGAAAGAACATGGTGCACTCAAGTGTGTGAGTAATATACGGTCAATGTCGAATTTTTTGCCTGATTATAAGGTGTGGATGCCCGTGAATCTAGACATGCCTAGCAGTTGCTGTGCAAGGGTATGGGATCTCGTTCTTGCAGCAACAGCCAAGAGAAATCACATCTCCTTTCTGTGCTTGGGAAAGAGCGTCGACGCAACAGACACTAGCATGTGCTGTCACAGCCATGCACAAGGATTTATGCCAACAAAACTTTTCTCCCACAGTGACATGATAACCTGATGTCCACAACCAACCATGGCATGTGGTCATCTCCTCTGTTGAAGATACATTATGTCCTGTTCCACCTAGATTCACATTGGAGCGAGTCCTTACAGTTTACAACGGTCAGAATTGATGCGATGTTCAGATGGCGTGTGTGACGGTGGAAGACAGATGCTATTAAGCGCATTTGCTGCTAAGATTTCAATTAGGTGACCTGGCACAGGTCACCACCCCAATAGCCAGGGTCCTGGAGAAGGATGTCCTGGGTCTGCAGCACTAAGCAGCACAGCATTTGCTGCAAATGTCTGCATATTTTTGCCATTGAACTGGTTTGTTTGTGCGGTGCTGTTCCACTCAGTTGCTGTACTGCACTGTACTGAAGGTACTTGTTTGCGATTGCTAGGTAATGTGTTGTACTGCAGTCACAGTGCCATGCTTTCGCATGGCATTAGGCAAGTCAGCAGTTTCATTCAGCTGGAAGTGATGTTTTGGAGCTAGCTTGATGGACTCGTTGGATCTGAAGAGATGCTGGTGGCTTTTTGCAGGCACTGCTGAGGAACATGGTCTGTACATGAGCAAAAAGAAGCACGCCCTTGTGAGACAGTTCGGCAACAGCAGGGCTCAGATTGACAAAATCATGGTGAGTTTCTTGTTTGGGAGTACTTTGAGACAAGAGTCTTACTTTGGCAGTGTTGACACCATTGTCAGCAACGGCTCTGTGCACTTAAGGTGCACGGAAGTGGTGCTGATGATGGCATTTATCGCAGCAAAGCATCAGTGCACTGCCAACCCGATGTGCCATATTTGGCCACATGCACTGTGGCCAGGAACCAGAAAAGATGGGCATGCAACAGCAGACAGAACTTTGTATGAGAATGAACACAATGCTATGACGACAGAAACAGGTGTTGTTGATTGCTTGCTCACTTTGTTGATTGCAGTTGACAAGCAAATGGTGATGTCCCTTTGCTATGAAATATCCCAAGTTCACAGCTTTCCTCACTTTGTCAGTGCACAGTTGTAATGTTGGCTTTGGGGGAAACGTAGCAGTTGAGGATCTACCAGGAACTTGGTGATTGGTCAATTTGTCCATTTCGATGAAAGGCATCAATCTGCTCGCACACATTTACAGCACTGCATGCTTGTAGCCATTGTGGTAATGCAAAGTACCCTAGACGATCCAGCATTCCTGTCAGTGCCGCTTTGTTGATTCTCAACTGTGTCCTGCTAATACAATGTTTCTTGTGCACACTTGCACACATGCGCCTTCAACCTTAACTTTCTTCCGTATCTCAAGCCCCCTTCAAATGCTTTATTCCTATTCTTGTCACTGAGGTATGCCGCAGCTCATGCTACCAGACAGGGTAGCAGAATGCAAGTACTGGTGTAGGGCAAAGCGCCTGTAATAACATTCGCCATGGTCACATAGAACTCCACCACAGACATTGTGAATGCCCAACACAGGATGGTGTTGCCAAGCTTGCCGGCCATGCTGTTGTTCAGCATACCCTGTTGCAACATTGTGACGTGCTCTGTGACAGTATTGGACAATGTTATTCATTTCTTCAAGCAGCGCTGCACTGGCCTACAGTCTGCTCACCCCTCTTGCTGAACACCATTTACTGTATTGCCAGTCACCACCACACAAATGCATAGTTCAAGCATGCCACAGTGTTCTCAAACCAGCCTGTGGTTTTGAACGCAATTGTCTTGCGCCCGATTCACAATTCCACAGATGCCCTGGCCATTGGTGTGGGCACTTCAATCAAGGAATCTTTGTTTTGGATCACTGCATGTTGGTTTATCATTGTGTTTATGTTGATTGCAGCTTGTCAGTTGTTTCTTGGGCGATTGATGTGTGTCAGCTGTTTCATCCAGCTCCAAGCCTTGTTTGAAAGTTCTGGCCTCAAGAAGGACGTTGGTTATGGAGTGTTCAAGACCTTCAAGAGAAAGAATGCTGTTCTGATGGCGCTGCCTCACAAGGATCGCATGAGGCTCCTGGGATTGGTGCGTTGGTCTCTTGACCTGATGAACGCTGTGTTAGCACCTAGCTGGGAACTGGTATTTTGAAAGTGAGCAACTGACTTGCACAATGGTGCTGATATGACTACCAAGGAAACACGGGGAGTAAAGGTAGATTGTCTGTGCTGCACATGCAGAATGTGGTACTCATGGATGATGGGACCCGGGTACCTGGGTGCAGACTTTCAAAGCCAAGGCCCATCGCTGCTACCTGTGTCACGAACATGGCAACATGGCCATTTAACAAGTCATGCAATGTCGTGTGCTCTTCACAGATGCGAAAAATATCCCACTACTAAATTTGCAAGTACCATTTATTTAGGACAATACTTTGTTAATCCCAGATTAAATTGCAGTTATGAACCGTGGCTTTGGAAAAGCAATTAACCATCTCAGATTTCCACCAGAATTAGCCGCAGTGTTTTAATTTCGAGTCTAGGTTGTGCTCCCAAAATTTGGAGTCAATCGGCTAAGTATTCAATCCACAGTGTCATGTTGAACAGATGCCAGTGAACAGACGGTTCAGAACTGCCATTCGATTTGGGGCAGAGGAAGTATATACATGTAACTAGTCCTCTTTTTCTTTATGATTTTTCTGGCATAAATTTGTATAGCGATAATTAGCAAATTGTATTGTTAATGCAAAACTTGCAAATGTTTTGGCAGTGCAGTTGAGTTCAACTACATTCCCTCCTGAAGTCTCCCTTGGACACACGTGGGCAGCTGTTGATGGCAGTGTTGCTGTCTCTTACTTTTCCACCTCTTCTCAACAGGGTTTCGAATTCATACGTGCACTGCTTGGCATTAGAGGTTGCAAACCCTCCCAGCATTCCATTGAGATGATGCAAGCTGTCGATTCCTTTTCGGAGCAAACAGCTTGACATTGCATCCCCATTCGATAGGGCACAGGGGTTACAGTGTTTTGGACTAACGTAATATCACCATTTTAGCCACAGAATACTTATTCTGTGTTCCTGTGCACTGTTTGCTGCTTTGTGTTTGTGTTGGCTTCACTGACTTGTCACAAAGGTACTAAGATGCCAAACCAGTCACACATCTACCTGCATGTAATGCACTACTAGTGCCGTTCATTTTCCGTACTGTACAATATCTTAGCACCTTCTTGTGAGAATGCACAAGTATGTGCATTTGCCTTGCCATTCAATGCGCAGGTGGTGTCAGAGAATATATTGAGCAAGTGAAGAATTGCCAAACCTTATTGCCAAACATTGCTAATTATTGGCAAGCTGTGGAAACTTATTTTTCTTGCCCTATGTGGCGTTGGAGGGCAAACATGTAATTCCAGCGATCTTCAGCCTTTAAATCGGGTGCCTTCCAGTCTTTCATCCAACTTGTTTGTGTGAATTGGTCTTCATGACACCGACTTCAAGCATGTGTGATGCTGTATGCAATGCACGTTTTGTGCCATCCAGCATAACTAAGTGCAATACAGTGCTGTGTAGGGAAGGCAGCACTGCCAGAAACCTTCCGGTCGCCTTGTCCACGCGGTCTTTTGAAAGCTCAGGTCATTTGCAATTGCATTCAAGTTATTTATGTCGCACTCTGCACCAGATCTTTCATTCCAGGTATTTAATCCCAGATCTTTCGTTCATCTTCAACAAGGCTTACAGGATTGTGAAACATACAGGAAATGTGCAGAAATTGTTCATTCCAGCTGCTGTTTCCCACAGGTGGTTGGCAAGAGGAGTTTTGTGGAGAAGAGCACCTACCCCGGCCTGTGGGCGGCGATGGACTTCCACGATGCTCCCTGCGACTACCCGCCAGTGGCTGCAGAGGTGCCTGTGGACGAGATGGTCGACATCTGTGCAACGCAGTTCACATGCAATGTGCGCAGCCTGGTGGCGGATCTAGAGGAGGACGGATTCTGCTTGCTGGTGGCGGCCGTTGTGGCCACGGCCTGTGCCCTGCCACAGTACAAAGGGCAATTGGTAAGGAGTTGGATGCACATGCCTGAGTTGTACTCAGGGGCGAAGGTCAAGGGTCAAGGAAGCTGGTGGCACTGAGACTGCTGCTAGCCCTGCATGTTGAGGTGATCGTGCCAAGCTACTGTCAGGAGGCGAACTGCGGAGTGTTTGTGGAGTTGTGGAAAGTGGCGATGATCATGTCGATCAACTGTATTTAATGTTTGGTCTGTTGTACAGAGTGCTGTTGACAGCATGAATGGCCATTCTCCTGTTGGTTCTGCTGTTGTGCTCCCCTACGTATTCACCCTATTTTGTTGCATTTGAATCCAAAGTAGACTAGTTCTCTTCCATGATTTTGATTTTTGTTTGGCTTTCTTCCAATTGACTTCCTTTTCTGGGTCGTTACTGACGGCAAGTTCATGTCCACTTGCAGCCCAAGGTGCGTTCCCTATTCGCCAACATCCAGGAACTCATCGCCAGCCGGCAGGAGCGCCTGAAGTCTCAAGAAAGGTGACCTGTGACCCAGGAAGGATGCTAGTGCTTTATGCAGTTGCACAGATTCGTCTGCCATTGCATTGTGCAGTGCTGCGGAATGCATGGCAAGATCACAGATCAAGACCTGTTCGAGCCAATGGCCTCCACTTCTTCCCCCAAGGACAGTACTGTTCTGCGAATGTAACTTATTATTTTTCCGTGTCCTTTTGAGATTCAGCTTCAGTCATTGAATTCTTCATTGTAAGGGAAGGCACTATTTTGAGTTTGGTATGCTCAATGTCAAATGGACGTTAGGCTAAGCATCTAACCTGAACATCAATCCATTTTGATGCCAGGATTAATCATCAGCATTTCCTAACACTGCGATGCCACTCCAAAGCTGCAGCGATTGCAGTGGGTTGAACAGTGGGATGCCAAAGCCATGGCAGGCGATGGGAACAGCTCCAAGGGCTGTAAATTGATCCACTGTAAGGACTTTCTCGAAGTTTAAAACCTTGAGGGAGGTTGTGGAACAAGTTATGAGCCGTCTGCCACTGACTAGCGGCGATTTGTGCATCTTTCCAGCTTATTTTGTTTTTATTGCAATTGTTTCACCTCTTAGCGTTCATGGCCTGGAATCCCCCCCCTCTCCACCCTCAGCACCCATTTGACGCCAAGCATACCAAGATCAAAATAATGTCTTCCCCAAAGTCGTTCTCGTGTGGTAACCTTCGCTTAGAACATTCTGTGATCGTTCCATTTTTACTCAATGACGTCTAAACTGCCATTGTCCTCTGTAAATACTACTCCGTGCTGCCTCTGCCCTGTACTCTCAGTTGCGTTGTGCCATTGCAATGACAAGTAAATTGGACGTCCAATGGCTGCATTGGCTCACATGTCCAAGTCGTTGGCGTTCAAAGGATTTGACACACCTGCGGCGGACAAATTCAAAGATGATGCAGCAGTTTTGGCAATGGCCCTGTACTGAGCGCAGCATTTTCCTATTTCCCCTTCAGCAATTGCTTTGAAAGCAATTGAGGTGCATCTAGAAGCAAAGATTCCAACGAAATTGGGGTCTACTTGCTAGTCAAGCAGCAACATGGCAACAAAGGGCATTGTGTGGGCATTTTAAATGTTTCTTTGTTCGCGTTGGGTAAGCATTTTGCACAATGCCATTTGCTGAAAATTCTGGAAGCAGAATTTTCCTTATTGTTGCAAATCTCTCTCGATATTTAGTTCACCCGGCGTCTGTAGTTTCAATTAGCTGCCAACGCAATTGCTGAAAATTTGGCATTGACTGGGCTAGTCCTTATTGCAGGTTGTCGCTCGAGGCTCGCATTGCGCTGCGGTCCGCCAACCAGCTCATTAAACTGAGGACAGCGGCCTGCGACTAACTTCAGCTGGCCGTCAAGCGTGGCCTCTGGCAGCAACCACGTTGGCAGGATGTCCCGTTCTGTCAAGAAAATTCTATACGTAGGGGTGGCCAGTCAGAATTTTGATGCGTATGTAAATAGCGCGTAGTGTGCAGAAGCTCACTGTTTTGGACCAGCAGGTGTTTGTTGTGTGGACATGGGTCTCTTGGGACTGCATTGGTTGCTTTCATTTCCACTGAGAGTTGCAGCAAGGCTAGCAGCAATGCTGCACAATGAGCGCGCTTTATATACCTGTATGCTTCAAACATTTATATTCAGTATGGATTTTCTGACATGAGCCTGTCCACAAGACGCCAAAGTGATGAATCGTTTGCTTCCTTTGTGCACTTGCGTTGGGCAGGTGACATTTCGCTCTTGTCATTCCTCGAACTTTAAGTTGGTAATACTTCGATTGCACGATGGCCACCTGCGACGAGGACAAGGGCACGTTCGAGTGTGTTTGGCAAGTGCTATGCCACGTGCAGGACCCTGTCCTTCCCCACAGCCTCCACCACAGCCTCCACCACCGGCATTTAAAACTCGCAGGCACAGGAACGGCACAAAACCAGGGGTCTGCAAGACCACGGAAATTAAACGTGCGCTTTTTGGACCATGTCAAGGCAATTTTGGTGAGGACTACACATCTGTTCTCGGAAATTCGAACTTGAGGGTTTTGAGATCCAGTGTTTCCGATTCTAGACTCCATTTGTAATTTATATGCTGTTTTCATGACAAGATTTCTCTCTCAAATAGACGACAACAAATATGGGACGGAGGAAGTATGTCAGTAAAAAGTTAGTAATACTGACACATCCCATTCCACGTTGGCGTCTCATCCCATGATATGCCAATCTTGAATGGGACAACATTGGCACAACACCCCACATGGTCACATTTCCTTTTTACATGGGACATCGTGGTTTTGTGTGTCGTTCCCGTCAGTGCAAGGACGTGCTTAGGCGTGGGGAACAGAGAATCCAAATATGTTTAACAACCGCGCTACACAACTACGCCGAGACAGGTGCACACAGTGAATCGTGAATAAGACCCTTCCTATTCCAACGCTGTTGTCCTCCTTTGCACAAAAAGTTGTTTCCCTAGGTGCACGTCTCCTGCACAATTTTACCAATGTACGGTGACGTATTTCTATGTCGTCACAACACCGGTTTGGACTATTCCCGACTTGTAGTTGGCAGGTGACTGGTGGGTGCCATAGTTTTCAGGCACGATTCTGCACTTTTGGTTCGAGACGTGTGAGCTCAAAAGGCAAGGCAGCAACACACGTGTTACCTCTGTGCAGTGGTCGCATGTGGGGAGCTGTGGATCCCCAAGGGCGACTCCTTTTCTGTTTGAGTGTGTGTTGTGTAAGTACTGTCACAAAGGATAGGCGTGACAAATACGGCCTTGATTCGAAAACATATCGCTTCTGGATATTGAGGCTGAATTGTGCATGGGGCACTCGCTTTGCGGCGGGTGTTCTTCTGCTGGCTCGGCGAGTGCGACAGACAACAGTGCACCACCCAATCACGAGCCCAGGTGTTGGATTTTACGCCAGCGCAGTTGCTATGCTTAACGTACTACGTAGAGAAGTTCTCTAGTAGAGAAGTTCTCAACGTCTTTTTGCTGGAACCTGCAGTCTCGGCATCAGGGAACGCCTTCTAACGCCAATCCTTGTGGAGTGCACTGAAAGACAGGATCTTTCGAATAGCGTATGCGCTCACCGTACGCGACATTCTTTGCCTTATGAAAAAATAACGATGATGATGATGACATCCGTTGATCGGGATGCGTTAGCCGAATATCGCACCAGCAACCCCAAAATAGTTCCACATAGGCCGTCCAATCGCTGCCGTCGCGGCCGGGGGCGGGGGCGAGAATGCCCTCCCAGGCCGACTGCGAGCCTGCGACCGCGAACGGACAGCATACTCTTCGTTGTGCGTCACGACTGCAGGGCAGCTCACAGTCCCAGTGCTTCGCGCGCATTCTGCGCGCCGCTGTCTCATCTCAAAGGCGCTTTGGGCAAAAGGGCTCCGCCCAAGTTTCTTTAAAGCTGGGATGGCCCGGATTGGTCTGTTCGGCCCAGGGCGATCAAGCCTGATGATTCGCAATCAGCTGATCTGGGTGGCTGTTTGGAGTTTGGCGGCGTGGCGCGTGGCATCTCAGGAATGGAACGCGACCCATTTCACCGTGTGCGCGTCCCTCTTCCCGCCCATGGCCATCTGCGAGCCGGGCGCCGACCCGGACACGTTCACGGGCCATGACGTGGAGCAGATGCGCATCGTTGCCAGCCGCCTGGGCTGGTCTCGCGAGGACTACACGTTCAAGTGCTTCGGGGCCTTCTCTGACGTGTTGGACGATCTGGTGAAGGAGTCGGGGTCCGAGTGCAGCGTTGCGGCCTCGGGGGTCACGCGATCCACCGTGAGGCAGGAGGCGGGCATGCAGTTCACCTATCCCACCTACAGGTGGGTTGCCTTTGGAGGCTTTTCTTGCCACGGGCGTTTGCGTGGTGCTTGCGTGTGCTCGCCCCGCATTGCGTCACGGTGCGTCACACAATCTCGCAATCTTGTGCACGGGAGGATGGCCCCCAGAACGGGGCCCTGGCTCCATGGGTGGCACGGGGAATCAACAGGTGGAAATGTTGCACCTTCTACCCGTATTAGAGGATGTGCAAGCACGATCGCACCATCGGGTCACTGTTTGTGCAAAATTGCTTTGGATGGCATTGCCCCTTTGGGTACAGACACGCACACGGTGGGGTGTTCTTTTACGATTGGGAACTCCATGTTCTAAACTGCATATTGAAACATGCACACTCTACCTTACCAACAAACGGCGACGAAAATCTTCATCCTGACGCCCTCGGAGTCTGTGTTTGCTGCTTTCGGCTTGCAAATCGAGCATTCCATCTCATGCCTGTCCATGGTAGCATCTACAGGGTCATAAAATAGCCTGTTTCATGATTGCAAGGTGTGGAGGGGGCCACTGTATCGCCTGATCCCAGCTTTGATAGTGCATCTTTGTAATACACACGTTCTTTGTTGAACACACCTTGCTCCCTGAAGTTAATTGGCTCTCAGATACTGCTGCATGTTCTCTGCTGTTGGGAAAAGAATTTGTTTGAGCTCAGTGGGGGCCGTCCATTGTGCAGCAGGTTTCATTTTGGGCAGCTTGGACAGGGGACAATGCATCGTTTTGGGAGGTTGCTCTCTTGGCATTAACAATGTCTTGTGGCTCAAGAATAACCTATGCGTAGGAGCTGGTTTGAATGGCATTGGCAAGTGTGGTTTTGGAGGGTGCACATAGGAAACAGTGAAGGCTTGCACTTCACAACCTTTTGCATTGTGGAAAAGAGTGTCTGAACAAGACAATGGATGATGCACGTGTCTCAGTCCAATGGGAATTGTTGACTGCAGTGAAAATGTCTCCTCTTGAGGAAATCCAGGGACTGCGTTTGTTGGCTCATACCAGCAGCTCAGGAAGCATTATTCTAAAGCGCTGCGCTGACCTACAAAACACAACATGGCCCAATAGGTGGGAGGCAGTGTTCTCTGGCGAATGCAGCTAATGATTATTTGCTTGTCTCACAGGGCCAGTTTGGGAATCATGGTGCGGGCCCACGTGAGGAAGGGCTCCTATTGGGGCTTCCTCAATCCCCTGCACTGGAGCGTGTGGCTGGCCATCTCCCTCACGGCGCTCCTAGTACCCTGGCTGGTGTTCGTCATCGAGAGCATCGCCTGCCACGGCTTTGTGCACCCGGGCGACTGGACGAGGGGCTTAAAAAACACAACCTGGGACAGCCTGATCGCCCTTGTCAACTTTGGTCATTTCCGAGTACAGTCCACCGCAGCGCGCGTCGTGGTAATGGGCTACGGCTTGATCGTGCTGATCATGATTCAGACCTATGTGGCCAACCTGGCAGCATTCCTGACGGTCACGCAAGTGGACACGAGCATTTCGAAGGAGGAGGACTTGTATGGCCAGAGGGTTGCAACGGTCAATGTTTACGGGCCCATGCTGAGGAGGCAGGGCTTCGTGCCTGTCGTTATCCAGTCGGTGAGGCTGCCATTTTGAACTTGCAGTGGGTCAATCGTTCATCTGTCTTTGATCATCTTCTTCCTTTCATCATCGTTGATCACTGTGCAATACTTCATTGGCAGAACTCTGATACGCCATTCTGCATTCTTGTGCTGCTGAGGGGTGGAGAAGCAACTTTATTAGTGAAGTGATGTGTTTCAGAATTTTGTGTTGATTAACATACCATAGTTTGGGTTCTTCAGATTGGGCTCAAATGTGCAGTGAGGGCTTTTGTTTATTAGTGCACTATCATCACGATGATTGGAAGCGACAGAACCATGTTGCATTGACATTGGAAGCTGTGTGCAGTTGGATTCAGCTATGTTGTTGTCCTGCCACATCAGTGCAATTCTGCTTTAAATGCTTTTACCAGAACTGATTACTGCTGCTCTTGCACCTTCAAGACAATGACAGGCAGTTGTCTGAGGTTTCTAGAAAGTTTTCCAGTGTTTTGCATTGCCAGCACTCTGGAGACAATCTGTCTAGTTTGCAGTGTTCCAACTGTATGCGATTGGTGAGTGCTCTCATGCATATTGACAAATATAGTCAATGAGGGCTCATTCAGTGGGGTGGCTTGAGGACTGGGGCCTCATGAACTGGTGCACTGCTTCAGATGCTCAAGTTGTGCTTCTCTCTGGGCGCTTTTGAATGACCGAACTGCACAGTTTTTTGCTGTTCAACCACGTATTCCGTAAGACATCTGTTACATAGTTTCCGGTGCTGCACATGTGACTAGTTGTGGTTTTTGGCTGCCCTCAGGATGACAACCTTTTGGACAACCTGGTCCACCGCCTCAGAGCCTCCCACTACAAGGCGGTGCTCATGGACGAGCCCTGGGTGCTCAATACCACCAGCAACCAGAGCAACTGCGACCTGCAGATGCTGTCTGAAACCACCGTGCCCTTCGACTATGCCTTTGCGCTGCCACGCAGCGCCCCCAGGGAGTTTGTGGACAAGATCTCTACAGTGCTGTTGGAGATGCAGGAGGACCTGACCTCTAGCAGGCTGGTTGAGCAGTTCATCCAGTCTGGGAACAGCAGTTGCCCTCGAGGCGATGGCTTCAGTGATACACAGTCAGTGAGAGTCAGCCAGGTGCAGTCCTCAACCCCGCCCTCTTCAGTGCATCCAAGTGCTGTGGTAGCCTTTGTACTGGAGTTGTGGTCTCTTTCGTAGTAGGTGTTACGCACCAGTCCAGAGAACCGCTGAAGAAAACAGCAGCTCAGCAAAGTGGCTGCAATGTTATTATGAGACCGATCACAGTGCTCCGCCAGGTGCGACAGTGCGAATCCACATTGGGTGCATGCTTGTTCATAGTATGTGATATTGGTGTATATTGATGTAATGGAATGTTGATTGATAGCACGCTGGAGCAGTGACTGCCTTTGTGCCTATGGGTGATGCCGGAATCTGGCTCAACGTGCCTCCAACTGGTTCGGTTCAGTGCACGCTGAATCATTGCACCCCCCAACCATCCACACCCTTGCAACCCCCTTACCCCCACCCATTGTCATTACATCACAAGTGTATGTGTGGACACTCGCAAGTCACTCGAATGAATCAAATTTTGGGTGTCAATGGAATCTCCATCGAGTTCAGTTATGAACAGTGCAAAGCCCCATGGCACTCAGATTCCACATCAAACTGTTGCTGTTCCAGTCGTTTACCGTGATTAAAATCTTAACGCACTCAGGATGACGAGCTACGGACCTGGAATGAAATTCTTGGGCTGCACTAGCCTGCACAGTGCAAGGCACTGCCCTTGGACCATGATAACGTCGGCAGGCATCAGAATAGGTCGACAACGCACACCGCTGTGCTGAAACAGCGTCCCATCAACGGATGCCATTTGCCTGACAAGATTCTTACTGTGGATGGGCGCAGATCGCAGGCTTGTGGATAATCCTTGCCTTCTGCATCGCATGCGCATTTGTGATCCTGGTGGGCTACATCATCCGCCGCATCCCCAGAGCCCTGGCGGACGCCAAGGCGGTGGAGGGCTTCAAAATGAAGCAGGGCCTGAGCCTGGGCCGCATGAGGCGCATACCCACCACGTACCACCCCAACGCCTCCGCCCTGCTCTGCTGCTCCCAGCAGTGCTGCGCCCCACAAATCGCAGACCTCCGCGCCACGGTGGAGGTGCTCACTGAGGCGATTCGATGGCTGGGAGACCCCTCTCGACGGCCAAGTGGAAACGGCGGCCAGATGACTGTTGTCAGTGTGGCTGAGAGTCCCCCATGCCCTGAAGGGGAGGGCTGTCCGCAGCCTGGGCCAAACATACTTGCGCAGCAGGCAAGCGGCCTCGTTGCCCAATTGGACGACTCAGCAAAGAATTCGTCAGTGGCGTCCGGCGGGGACGCATAGCACTGTTGAGCGCAGGCCGACATGCGCAGCGCCCTGCAGTTGGGAACCGGAGCTGTGCACTGTGTATCTGTTCAGTTTGACTGCCAATGTGTGTTATGGGTGTTGATTGTGTTGTGCGCTGGAGATGTACTGGAGGGTGGGCACCAGGGCCCAGGAACGCATTCTTTTGGGCGAGCTTGCTCTCGGCGCAGAGTTTGGTTGACACAGAGCATTGCATTTTGTGCACAGGGGCGCACAGACAATTAAGGGGGAAGACGAACGCTTGGGACTTGTGACAGTGCCAGGCTTGGTGAGTTGGATAGTTTCAACTGTGGGGCCGTGTAAATTATGCTTAATTGTAACCGACACAAATCTAATCGAAATGGAGCACCATGAAGTGAATGTGTTGGCGTTGTGCGCCAGAAGTTTGTGCGCCTCACGTTCTGGGCAGTTGTGTTACTGCTGCACTGCTGTTAAGGGTTGATTGAGCGGAACGCAGATGGACAGCTTGACTGCGAAAGTGCCATTGTGCTGCATACTGCTGCCCATTCTGAGGCTGCTTCGGCCTCTGGGTACCCGAAATGAACCACCTTCATTGTTGCCCTGCGCATGCCAGATGAAATGTTGTTGATGCTTGCCCCCTGCGAAGTCGTATCAGCATGCAGTCCCACGTGGCAAACGGGCTCTTTCATATCCCAACAAGTCGAGATACGCACTAAACAATCACCTCCAGCCGGTGCTGGCTGCATTGCTAAATTCGCTGTCATTCTTGTTGTGGGGTGAAAACAAACCCTTAAACCAGTCAGAACTTTGGCATGGACTGCCGCTGAGCCCAACCCCCCCACCCCACCCCCCCCGGCACAAAGTACATGAACCAGAAACATTGCTAAAATGTTGGCACCGCATGGTTGCAGTCCACACATAAATGCATTGTTACAACTGACAGATGGCATCATCTGTCAGTACCAACTTACAGGCAAATAGGGGATGGCTAGGAGCTTACAACCGTACCCAGCGGCCCCGAATGTGTTCTCAGCGAAAGCGCCCCCAAGCTCAGATGTGACCAAACTAGAACGTACAGAGAAAGCGCTTGACGATCATCGTCGTGAAATCAACAGTACTAGGGGTGGTGCTTTTCGGGTCGGCACTCGCGAGGCCTCTTCGAGAGGAAATCCAATTCCATGTCGTCGCTCTGAACGTTTTTGACCCCATGTGCATTCGCCATAACACCATATTCACCATATTTACTTTCCACCATAACAACACACCATATACCCTATATCGCATATCAACAGCTCCCTCGCCCTCAAACTTACAATTCATCCAAATGCATCTGCGGAAAGGCGAACCTGCCGGTTGGCTTCCATCTGTTTCTGTGGCTTCCTGGCTATTTCTAAATTCCAAGGATGCAAACAGCATCTCGCGAACAGCCTACATAATGGCGCCATGCTGTCCACGGTGAAAAGCCGTGAATCAACAATGTCAGAGGATTGGTCAATTTAGTGTCAGAAATTCCGCGGCGGTGGCAAACCTGTCTCTGAGGACGCACTCAGTGTCTCCCGCATCATAAGCCCTCCTCACGGCTTCCCAATACGGCACACCAGTGTACAGCAGCCCGGCAGCCACAATGAACATGTCGTAGAACATGACGAGTGCCAGCACGCTGACCATGGAAAGCACATTAAAAACCAGAAAAGGAAATCCGCTAAATTTGTAAAAGTCCACTAGGCAGTCCTCTAGCCTCGACTCAATGACAAATATCATCGTCAACACGACAGCTATCCAGCAGTATGGCCATATGAACACGGAATAGCCAATGGCAGCACAGGCAGCCGGGATGAGATAGGGATAGTTGAGAAGGAACTCAACCGAATACGGTGCTTTCGACCAGAGCGTACCTCCGCGCAATATGCGGCCTTCCATCTCTGACTTACGAGCATAATTTCTATGAATTCTTGCAATCCACCAGGTGCTTTTTCCCCCTTCACAGATCTCACCACATAAATCGCTGAGATTCCAGATGCATCTGAGCCCCGTATCCTTGTAGCGAGCTAGGACGTCCTCTAAGTCCGCACCTTCCAAAAGGTAATACCCGTTTGGCAATGTTGCATACCGCCATTGCAGAAGCCCCAATCCTAGGGCCTTCATGCCCAATCTAGATGTGGCGTATGCGGCACCTACAGTGCTTGGCAGTTTGACTAGCCACAACAGCGCTCCAACCGTGTTTGAAACGGCCAGAAGCGCATTTGTGCTCATCACTAGATGCAGCGCCAAGCTGCCCATCCTCTTGGTCCCTCGCAAAATTATGCCTCCTTGGTGAGAACATGCTGGGCATCCTGTTTGAACATTCCGTTAAACATAGCGTGCGAACTTATATCGAGCGTTCCCAACCATTTTCCATCCAAGTACATCCCTGCTATGAAGTACAGTCTCACTGAGGAATGTTCACTTGGATGTGCCTTCAGTACCCAATCTACGCTGCATTCCTCCAAGTAAGATGTTCCTTTGCATGTAACCTGCTCTACGTTTAGGATGTTTTCCTCGTTCGCTCTTGCCTCTGCCAACAGATCATTGAAATGCACAGCCCTGAATGCGCAAATGCACTTGGCACTTTTCCAACAGGCACTCGCCAGTGCTGACGCCCAGCCACCCAACCATGCCATAGCTCTGGATTCCCTGCTGTTTCGATCAATCGACCCCAGAAGGACAAGCCAAAGCTGCACAAACAATGTGAAGGCATTGATTCCCCATCCCAAGCTGCACACTCTTGCTTCATCAGCGTCTTCATGCATTGCACTTGCCAAAACAATAAAAACGCACAGGAGCAGCACCACAGAAATTCTCCATGGACGCCTTGGCGGCTCACAGCACGTCATGGCTTGACGACTTGGGGTCGCTTGAGCGTTTCCTGTCAAACAGCACCCATGGTTTTAGATGACAGCAAATGGATGAACACAAATCCCACAGCTTGTCAACATTGCACTTCATTCCGTCCCTTTCATGCAGCTTCTTCACCAAGACCTGTGGCTGTGGCTTTGCAGCGTGCCTACACTGACCAAGGGGTCGTGTTGCAATTCCAAGTGTGCATAAAGACGGGTTTCTTAGCAGGACGTAGATCCGATTACAATTCTTTGGCTCAGGGTGGAATGCAACACACAGAGCCACAGGTGCCCTACAGGCTTTGTTTGACTCCATCAAAGCACTGCAGCATACCGTGTTATGCATGTAAAAATCGTGTATCAATCGTGTACTGAGCACAAAAAACACGGCTGCCACTGGTATGCGGTTCAAATTTAAGCGCGGCTTAAAATCATGTTATTTGTCGTGGAGTCCATGGTGGTAAGGTGGGCCACTTTTGTGTACTACACAGAGCTGAATACTACACGATTTTAACAATCGTGTAAAATCGGGCGTGTAAAATACCCAGTTTTGCATGATTTCAATACGATTTTGCACGACTGTACACGGTGTAAAATGGTCGAATTTTTGCCAGTGGGACTGCGTCAGAGGTCGTGTCGCAAGACCGGCACTGGAAGGGATCGGCCAGACACAGGCGCTGGCGGGCTGGATGTCCCTGTTTTCGAGACGGCACACCTGCGCTCCCGCGCATTGGCCAACGTACGAGTGGCTACTTTCCAGCCAATAGCCCATGCTTGGATACGCTTCCTTTGCTTCACAATCATCTTGAGGCGTGGAAGTGGGCTACGGCGCCAGTGCTGGCGATGGGCAGGCAGCAGAGCGCTGTGCGATCTGCTCAGAAAACGACGTCCAGAAATAGGATGCTCTGAACGAAAGCAACCTGGGTAGCCTGCCCGCTGATGCAACGCCGCGGCTTGTGCACAGGCTCGTGGCGGCAGGCCGTGTGAGGCGATGTTCAACCGGCCAGGAACGTTGCGGCGGGCACCGAGCAAACGCGGATCATAGCTGGATGTTCGATGGGCAGCAAGAACATGCATGCTGCCCTCGAAGCCCATATGAGCTTCCAGACGTGGCCACCACCCCGGGGCCCTGTTCTCCAAACTCGCAGTTGGTTCTCCATGGCTGCGCAAAGGGCAGCCATACCTCACCGTACAGCGAATCCGCTGCGCTTCCGCACCCCAGCCTGGTCCTTGCAGCGGAGCCCCTTTGCGAGAGTCCGGCGGCCTCCGTCTTTAGCTTGGGGTCCTGCGGGCAGCTCGCATCGCGGGCTCTGAAGGGGACTTGGCGGAGAAACGGGTGGCCTCACAAGGGATTGGCTTCACTTGCGGTTGGCGCCAAGGGCAGCCACCCGTGCCTCAAGGTCTGGCGCGAGGGCCTAGAAACCGTTTGCACCCTCTCGAGTGTCCACAGGCCTGCTTCTTCAAAGGGGGGTCGGCGATCAGCAAGCGACGGTGGCCGGAGAGAGACTGGAGAGGGTGGTTGTGAAGGCGAATGGCCCCACAGATATATGGGGTCCATTGGCGCCCAGGCAAGGGGTCCTGTTTGCGGAAGCTGGGCTGGAAGGGGTTCCAGAACCGCCTTCCATGTGTTTGCGGTACACTGTCTTCCATAGTCACACCGGCACGTTGCCGGCGGCAGCCGGTGCCGTGCCCGCCACGCATTCACATGGAAGATGGTTTGGGCTCCCTTAACTCATGAGTGGCAGTCCGCAATCACCAACCTCTGTTCATCTCCTGGGAACGCGGTCATCTTACTGGGAAGTGGCCGTGATGAGGCGAGGCTTCCTCATAGACAGCGATGGGAATGAATATACTGTCGACGATGGTATGTTCGTTCCCATCGCCAGACGACGTCTGAGTTCTTTTCATCCCAAGTGATGAAGGGCGCCTGGTGGCCACCAAGCGTGGTGGACAGTCATAATGGGCGACAGGGATTGGGGCACCACGCTCTGCGAAGAGTGTGGCCGCAGCGCCAATTTCGCCCGACGTTTGCGCCCTCGAGCCATCGCCGTCCGTTCGGCCAACCCCTTTCCGGTGGCCACTGCCATGCCAACGCAGACCCCGACTGCTGCAAGCCCTCTCTGCTTCAAATTCGACGCATTGCTTGGTTCTGCTCCGCCAACGTCATCAAAGTGCACGGACACTGGTGCCGAGCAAAGGAGACATTAGAAAGACGGAGTTCACAGGCCATTCCATTGCAAGGCAGTGCTCCGCTCTGTGTTCCAGCGAAATTCTGCTTTGAAACAGCTTTGGACGTCACCTTGGCTGTGTGCAACAGCTGCCTTCAGGGCCTCTCCGGACACTCATCGCTGGGACCACGCCAAAGCGGCATTGCTAAGAGCCCAACGACGAAGCCTTTAAATTATTCAAGGCTGCGCAAGAATCGCAAGGTTTGAGCTTCCCTTGGGAGGCTAAGCACTATATCTGTTTGAGGAGCAAGTTTAGTGCTTACGTCAGAAGTTGGCTTCGTAAAACGCTATTAAGTAGTAAGTCTTGCCCCATCGATTCAAATGGATCAAGCACTCCAGTAAGGAGGACATGTACGACGTTGTGGCAAGTTGATTTGAGTGCTTGAATCCCGCCTAATGCACTCAATTTGTTCATAAGGAAGAAACCCGTCCGAGAGCCAGCGCTGGTGTGGCTTTCCCATCAACGCGCTCAGGCCATCTCAGCCCGTCGCATCGACAATCTGCTCCCCGTGCTACTTCATACAAGCACAGGCGTGAATAATAGATTGTTGCCCTTGCGTTGGCCAATTTTGCACCTATACCAGCTCGTCTGAACGGGGCAAATTTTGCTCCCATTTGCGCCCGATGACCCAAGATTCCATTGGCGAAACGCCACTGATGACTTACATTGTGGCTGTGCCACGTTTGCAGCACGACATAAATTAAGCTAAATGTCCGAGACTTCCCGAACGCACAGTCCTCCTATGCACTGAGACTACCCTGGTTTCACTTGCCGATCGCACACTAATGTCGCCCAGCCAGTCGCAGGGCAACGCCAGAAGTAGATAAAAGAACTTACGTTCGCGGTAGAAAGCAAAGGCATAAACGCGCATATTGGTGCAGAGGAGGAGCGCTACTACGCTCCATCACCAATGCCAACGTCTCAAAAGAGAGACACACATATCACCTTCCCACATGGAATGGCACAGTACATAGTGTACTGAAGAGAAATGATTCCTCTCCCCCCTTTCCCCTAAAGTAGGCGGCAGTTGGACCGCTGTCCCTGTCCCCCCGACCCCGCCTCAATAGATCCAGGCAAACGCCGAAAAAAGGCTTCTCACGTTAACACGGTTCCGCGTCTTCCCGCTGTCGTGCTCGTCCCCTGGTGTCTTCAGCGCAATTTGTTCGCCTCATATATGTCTTGGAAGTGCTGAGCACACAGCAACGCGGAGACCCGGTGTCAGTTCTTTGCCCGCAATAAGTTCCAAGCCAGCATGCGGAATGCTGCAAAAGTCTTCGCATTGCAATCTTGGGCAGAGTGCGAGCATCGGCTCGAAAAGTGATGGACGCTGATGGAAGTAATTTCGGATACGAGCTATGTGCTGATCGCGTGTCTTCCTTATAATGATTCGTGGTATTTTGCAAGCCATTGACCACAATCAGCTGCATCTCTTCTTGCACTTGTGGCAATTTTAGTTGCCAAATCATGCTAAATCCCCGTCGGCGTTCACAAGCCACAATCACGGAACATTGTCCCGCATAGCTTCAAGACACACCTTGCATTTCCACAAGCCCCATAACATTTTATGCAGGTGCACAATGAACTCCACAATGGATTTCCTTTTCTCACAACATATTCAGTTTGAAAACAGCATTCCGGTTTGGTTTGCTTGTGCCCAATCTGTGTTATGTGATCACATAAATCAGTCGGGTATAAGTCAGTCATGGCGGACACATGGAATTTACATATACATTTACACATTTATACATATATACATATACATATACATGGAATCTACATATTACATAAATCAACATGATGTTGGGAGACCGAATGGAAAACGTATTTCGAAGTGGATTTACTAAGTGTCTGTCAGAATTGCCGCTTGCTCCAATTGATCCCAATTTGGAGCAATTCGCACGCTGGTGCACAATGTTGGGAACCAGTGCATACACAAGTGAATTGCACGGCTTTACCTTTCTGCACTTTGCCTCGTACTGGATCTCCAAGAACGTCGAAGGGAATAGGCTGAATATTCTCCCATCATCCCTGGTGGCATCCGCCAGAAGAGCGCATCCAATGTTGTTGTAGATCACTTCGGCGCAATCTGTAACAGCATTCAACCTGAAATCGTCAAAATGGTACATTTGGGGTCTTATTGAACATGGTATATCGTTTGAGGCCACAGAAAGCCATCATAGCCTCTTGGAAGCCTGTCTCTAATTCTGCGCCTGCCATTACATTGTGTGGGCGGGCGCTGGCTTGCGCCAAATGCATTTGTTGGCCGGGCGCAACGCAATTACCAAAAGTACATCATCTGCTGATCGCGATGAAATAGTGCTCCTCATCGTACCAAAGGCAGTCAATAAAATGTCCAAATCCTAATAATGAACATTGGTCGATGGTAGGATTCATGAAAATGTCTAACTATTTCGAGCATAATGAGCCAAAACGTACGACATCAGCTGACGTGCTGCGCAATCAATAGCTGCACCTTGACAGTATGGTTGGATTCTGATTTAAATTTGAGAAGATGCAAAGCGTTATCCAGTAAACCGCCCTTCCGATTTCGCAGATTCCTTACTGATATCACTAGGGAAAAAAGGGCCAAATAACACGTGTTCAAACGTTTACAAAGTTTACGGGTTTGTGTTATTTTTGTGTTCTTAGTGTGTAAAACTATGATGAAATGTGTTTCTTGTGTGTTCGCAAAAGTGTTACTTGGCCCTTTTTTTCCTAGTGTATGCCACAGAAATTTTGTGCAGTCATGTGTGCCTAGTGCCTCTGTCCGCCGCGTTTCCGCACAACCTTGTGTGACTGAAGTCACGCACATTTCTCGCATATCAACTCGAGCACACAATCCAAAATTTCCAGCTTGAATGAAGTCGACAGCCCGACGGATCGCTTCCGCTTGAAGCATGACCTTCTGGCGGGCTAGACAGACGCAAACCAAAGCTCAAATCAATGTGTTCCTCATATCTGCGCTTTTGAAATCTCTCAGCTTTGATTTGCATCCACCCACCTCGTGAGCATTCCCCTTCCGCGATCTCGCCGCACTGCTCAAACTCGATCTGGTCTGTTCTGTCCCAGTTTGGGAAGTCCGCCGTTGTCCGGTTGGTTGCAAAGCAAGGGAGCTCGCCAGAAAGGTAGGCCTGTCGCCACTCGGGTACCTGCGTTCCCTTCCCGGACGCCTCTACCACCTCCAGGAAATCGGTTGTCGATTCGGGAAGGGGAGACCCAATGTATTCGGTTCCCCAGCACCTCAGGCGAGGATCCAGGGCTGAGGCCGGATAATCTGCGTTTTGAGCGCAGAGACGGCGAGTGTGGCAAAATTCAGAATCCTTCTTTGAATGCCAATTGAATTTCGGAAGGCTGGCGTGCAGTGGACCGTGCACGCTGGCACTAGGGAGAAAGGTCCAAATAACATGTGCTAAAACGTGTACAAAATTTAAGGTTTTGGGCTATTTCTGTGCTCTTAGCGCGCAGGACATTGATGAAATGAATTTCATGTGCGTTCGCTGAAAATGTTATTTGGTACTTTTTTTGGCCAGTGGTGCGGAAGTGCGGCAATGCTGCAAAAGCATTTTTTTGAAAGAAGTGTTCATAACTGCAGTCCAAGCATCGGTGACTGAAGGCGAATATACACAAAATTATGTTATTGGATACAATAATTCGATTCAGATGTTTGCAGTTACAGTGGATTATAATATACTGTGGATCATCTTCCATTATCATTATTACTGTGGGTGTTACTGTGGATCTATCGATAATTGTGTTGCATTTGATTTCCTGCATTGCGGCTTCCTGAAGAGGAAACAGCCGTCAGGGGACTTATTAAAGGCAGATTGCATATATAAACACAGCCTTGCTGCACCATTGGAGGCCCCTGCTGCGTCTTGGCTGTTGATGCACTGCGTAAGAGCGTTGAGGAAAGCCTCTTAAACCAATATCACCCTGAATTGTTCTTATTGTCGTGCCAACTTGCTGCTACTGCAGCAAGTGCGTGGAAGCTGCTCAATATGATTTCACCGTTTCTCGGCATTATTTCCATGAAACCAAAAGTATTTAGTTTAGGAACAACATAGAAGTTTTTCAATTGACTCATGTAGGCTTAGAAAATGGCGCCAGAGTTCCGCGATCAATCGATAGATTGCAATACAACCATTGCATCTGAAGCTCACTTACGCTCGCATATTCCGAGTTGGACCACAACGCATCGCTTCCGGAAAGTGTTTCAAAAAATGGGCAGGAAAATTCCTGTGTTTTTCGTAAAAGTACAAGTGCATGAAATGCGATAAAATCTAAGGTACACACGCCTATAAGCCAATGTTTTGAGAGTTGAGCAGGAGTGCCGGGCCCTTTTCATCCCAAGATAAGAATGCGCTACTTTCGCATAGCTTAGCGTGATAATTTGCATGAGTTTCAACTCATTGTATGCTTTCGGGACTGCAAGAGGTCAATCAGATAATTCCTCGCATTGTATCCAAAGCGCTCTCACAGTAAATGAAGTCGATGCACATTTCATCGAAAGTCCCTTCACCCCCGTAGGTGGACTCGTTCCTCTCCGTGGAATTGAAGACGCAAGTTGTCGCCAGAATGTCACCACTTCTCAACCTCACGGAGGCTTTGGGCGATGCACGTTGTACGTTGAAGTCGAAGTTGTCGTCTCGGGATAGCTCCCCAACCTGAAAGCGGATAAACTCATCAATTAATGTCATAATGCAAAAGCATTACAGTTTGCGTGGGGCTTAGCCAATGTACTGGAGAGATTTCGTCGATGCTACCGCTCTGCCCACAGAATGGCTGGAGCAAACACGTGTTGCATTGTGTGGCCAATTCCGTGTTGTACCGCTGACCATTCGCCATTGTTTGTATGCCATAATTCATTTTCAGCCGCCATTTATGAGGTGAAGCTTTTCAATTTGAATCGCGCCTCCAGTTGGGTTCCAACTGGGTTCATCGCTTTTAATGTCTTACAAAAATGCGAAATTGTAACAATCATGCTTGTGAAAGGATTGAATCAACTCTTTGTCAATCAAGTAGCTGATCAATCAGGCTATTAATTAGAAGTCAGCGCCGTTGACGCAGTTTAAACGATTAAACAAAACACGGCCTTTAAGCTTTGATTTTTTTCATTTGGCATCGCCCAAACTGAATCACTGTTCCCAAAATATGAATCAGTGGTAGAAGAAATCACAAAAACCAAGGCAAGCGAGAGCCAAAATACAGACAAATTGGTGGCACAAACGCACAAGGGCAACATTCCAAATTTCCTGTCGTTTGTGCACAAAACTTGCAACACTTGGCGTACCCCAAAAGTTTTGCACTCTGACAAAAACTTTTCAAATTACGGATCAAGATGAATCAGCTCACCTTCTGCAGTTGCTTAAGGTCGGTGACGAAGTTGCCGCCTGTCTGATGAGCTTCAGTCTGGGCTCTATAGATGTCCGTCCACAAGCGCCTGCCAAGGTAATGCATGTGGGCGACACTGGAAAACACGGTGATGCCGTTGGGGGCCAATTCTTCATCAAACGCTATCTGGCACAGTGTGGCTGAAAAGGCGGTTTCCTCCATGGGAGCAATTTCTGCTATTTCGTCCGCCATTCCCGACCATATGAGGCTAGCCTGAAATAGAAAACACAAAGGTGCAGCTTCAAATGAGAAATAAAATCATGCATTTTAAAAAGGAAATTATTTGGTGTATTATTGTGTGTATTTGGTGTATTTTTGAGCAGCAATGCGTGTTCGTGTTTTGTTATGACGTGCGGTTGGGCCCTTTGTTGCCGAGCGCTATGAGAACGTGTGTAAAAATAAATAACCTGACACCATCTGAACATTTGAGCTCAGTAGAGGTACGTGAAATGCATTGGCTGTAAAATCTTCAAGCTGATTTTGAGGATGCATCCATTCATTCACTCATCCACAGTAATGTCACTAATTCGAAGCAGAATCCTGTCGCGCCTGCCAGCGCACATGCTTCAGAGCATTTTCACGGAAGCAAAACACACAAATTGATAATTACTGCTTTTCACTGCTGGAGATATTCTAATGGGGATAATATCGTAGAGATATTTTTGGACTCTTGGCGCATAGGTGACGTGGTAAAATGAAACATATGTGCCTTTCAGCGGTATCCAATGGCGTCAACTTCCTATGTGCACGTATTCAAAATGTTCGACTCATAGCTTAAGTACATGGCGATAGCATATAGACAGAGGATGAATTGGAGAATTCTATATTCTGGTGATTGAATGCCCCTACGTCCTAAATTTCGAGCAGGGCATTGCTGGTGTCTCTTGTAAATGGCACCCTTGTTCAGAGTATGATCATACAGTGCCCATGAATATCCTATGAGCATAATGCGTTTAGGAGTATATTATTGAAAATGGCCTGGCGATGAAGCTCTTGAGATATTGGCGCGTGTGCTCCTACACATCAAGGTAAATTTCATGCAGAAATCGATTGCTCATTGTGACATGCGGCAAAGCAGCATCACTGGACCTCCTGCAGTTTGGACTGCTCAGAGCGTGCTCAATTCTTTGTGCATGTAGCGTGCAAGTCGTCATATCTTGTGATCAATCCCCATAGCACAATAATGCTGCAGCCTAACAGGGGAAAATATGGCATCTAAGCTGCCACGTGACCACATCCATGGTGTTGTTTTAGCAAAAGTGTGGTGAACGGAATACATTATGAAAACTTGCAGCAAGAAACTTGGGAAATATGCCCCACCTCGTTCTCACGCAGGTCTGTGGTAAAATGCATGCGCACACCGCTGGCATCTGTCCTTCCCCTTTGCTTCAGCGGATTGTCGTAATGAACCGACATTTCGAATCCCAAGCGCCCAGTGCCCTTGCCAATGGGTAGGCCCACATTCAAAGGCGTGCTGAAATTTCCTAGAAGTGGAATGGATCAGGTACTTCAGTGCCATCAAAGTCGTAAATCGATAAGAAATATCGGCGAGGTAAAATGCCAGCGCCATGCACAAGTCTCACCATTTCCGGGAGCCCAGGCGTAGATGGACTCCTCGCATTCAACCAACATGTCTGCTCCCAGTGGAAAAGCTTCTCCAGGCGTATCTGTTTTGTCTTGGCACACGTACATCACAAAATGATGCACCATTTCTTCGTTGTCGATCAAAGGCTCGACGCCGACCATGTGATACTTCTTGTCATCCTGGAAAATGTAGAGACCATCTTAATCATTTAAAACGTTCATAGGCTCTTTCTCCCCGTCCAAATCAATACGTGTCATTTAGGCAAAGAAAAAAACATCTCCATGTGTTATTCACATGTTTTTGCCGAGGTTTTGGACATGTTTTGGATGAATGTATTTTCATGTGAGTGAATTCACTCACATAAAAACAATCTGGGATCTTTAGAACTCTTGAATGAATGGTCTTCTCGCTTTACAGATTATTTTCGACTGCATTCAACATGCGCACGAATGTAGAATACAAATCTGAATTACCCCAGCCGTTATGTTATTATCATTGAATACCATTGAGCTCTGCGTTGGGCGGGAGCTCCAGTGCTTCCAAAATGCGAAAATTCAGAACACCTTTCGATACGTATTCTCTAGAAAGATCGCGAGTTTCTGTATGTATCGCGCTAGCCAATCCACTGACCGTCCAAACGGTGGCACGCCGCACGACAACCCAATCACGTCTATTCTTCCTCCATTTATCGGGCGTCTTGTTGCGACGACCGGCCCTTATGTGCAAAGCACCAAACCAACCGGTTTTCGTTCCGCACGAGAGAAGTCGATCTCTCATGCCAGCCTTACCGGGAAATTGAACCGCACGTTCTCATAGATGGTATCTATGGGATCGATCTCATGCTCGTCAATTATGTACTCGATCGTGACTTCATTTTCTCCTTCCTTGAAAAACGTGTCGGGGGTCAAAAGAACGAAGCCCTGGCACAGTTCAGTCTTGTTGGCATGCTGACTCGGTGCTGAAGATGCATATCCGGGGTGCGCCATTTCCCACTCTTGCGGGGTCATCCAGAGGGGCACCTTCGCTCCCTGCAATACCACCAATTCAGATCAACGCACCCGTTGCCGTTGCAACATGGACTGGAGCAGGGAGGTTGATATGGCCAGTTTCCGCTGTGAAATTCACAATCCATACTGGAAACCAAAACGCACAAATCAGAACTCCTTGGCGCGAAGGGCCTGACTGCCAATAAACTGGGGCTCACGGGAAAATTGCATTTACGTCAATCATTGCGAAGTGCGCACAGGGACCCGCCCGGTTGCCGCTTCCGCGCGACGGACCTTAAACACCCCTTTCAACAGCACCGGGCGGCGCCGACGTCTCAAGGAAACGCATACCGTGTCCTGTTCTGCGCCACTTTCCTGCTCGGATCGACGGCATGAAGGCACGTCGTCGCGTCGCGCCGGACGGGAGTTCGGCAACGCAGACGCTCCATTGGGTGGACCGTGTTTGACGGTGTGTTACACTTGAACCCGACGCGAGCGGAGGGGACCCGGCCTTCTCAGCGAGCAGGGGCATTAGCGGCACAAACCCTCGCCAGCCCCCGACAGCGACGTACACGCATGGCCACTGATCAGCCCTGCACGTCCCACGCAATTCATCGGCGCAATCGCCGCACGCAGCCGTGTCCAGGAAGGAAAAATAGACAGGAAGGGCGGGGAACAGGCCTGTACTCTGTTCGCGCTCAAGTGAGCGTCAAACTGCGACCACCGCCGGGGCGCGTCCTTATGCCATCATGCCGCCCAGCCCGGGGTCCTGAGGCAGGACCTGGTCCAAAAAAATACCCCGCCCTGCTAGCGGCGCCGGCCCCTTGGCCCGCACCTGGTGCCACACGCAGCAAGGGTCTCCCAGCTCCTCCCCGTTGGTAAACCCATCCCCGTCTGAGTCCATCTCGCACAGCTCCCGCGTCCAATCGCGGCCTTGGAGGGAAAAGTCCTGCACACCACTCCTCATTCAGGCTCGCGCCTCACCAATCCCGGGCCTCGCTGTTCAGTCCACGGAACGCCAACATTGCGCAGATCGAAGGCTGACATTCGCCGCCACTCTTGGCCGCACGAACGTTGCGGGCCCGTTGAATCAACAACGCCAGCGATGTTTACGGCGCTGTGAACACAGTGCAGCCTCGCCGGGCCGCACATGCGTCTCAGATGCACCGCACACACGATGTGCGCAGGATCCAGGGTAGATGGCCATGTATCGAAAGCGCACAAGGTGCACCTTTCCAAATGGGTTGAGCCTCGGCTCCACGGCTCCCCCGAGGCAGCTTTCATGGCCCACCCCGACGCAGAGCTCCGCGGGGCAGTCCTGGTCCGGCGGACAGGGCACCCAGTCGCCGTTCGGAAATCTGGAGCGGTAGTTCTGCAGGCCAGCGCACGCGGAAAGGGCAGCCAGCGCCAGGAGCGTCGCCAGGCGGATACGAGCGAAGTGCGCCATGGTTGCTGTTTGCTGCATTGCTTGGACCTGCCACCGGCCAAAGCCCTTAAATGGGCCGCACTGCGGCGTGTGGGGGACTGCGCGCGAGGATGCTGTAACCCTCACGGTTCTTGTCATTCGTTGTGCGGCGGGGATCAATGCGGACTGCCATGGTGCGCCATGGCGCGCTGACGGGGTTGATGAGGGTTACTGCATTGTTGTTCCAGGCGCCGATTGATAGGTGAGAGCTGAAGGGAAATTACGGAGGATGTGACCGGGAACGACGCCCGCGTTGGCATCCCAGGTCAGCCTGCTCGCGTCTGGTGTTGTTGTGGAAGGCCGCACGTCAAACCACGGAGACTGGGACGTCGAATACGTTATGTGCCTGGCGCGGCTACGTCAACGGTGTCGCTGGCTGCTGACGCGTGCCTGTCTTCGATGGCGAGTTTTCGTATGTCGGACAAAGAGCTCTGGAGACTGGGCCATCAAATGCGTTAGATGCCTCCCGCGGCGCCATATGATCACCATGGCGGTCTGACCGGGTGGGTGAGGGTTAGGTAGCCTTCACCAATGTGGTACCACATTGTTGTTCCAGGCGCCGATTGTAGGTGAGAGCTGACTAGAAATCGTGGCGGATTTGAATGAGAAAGATGCCAGCTTTGGCATCCGAGGTCAACCTGCTCGCGTCTGGTATTGTCGTGTAAGGCTGCACGTCAAACAGTGGAGACTGGGGCGCCGAATACGTTATGGGCCTGGCGCTGCTTCCTCACCGGTGTTGCTGGCTGCTAACGCGTGCTTGTCTTCGATGGTGATGTTTTGTCGCAAGCTGGACAAGGAACTATACAGTTCCTTGCGTCTGCATGTAGAGACTGGGGCATCAAATACATTACGTGCCTCCGCGGCTTAGTTATTGATTGTCGGGTCATGTGTCTTCCTTATCATGCAGGGGCATAGGATCCATCTCAGCGGAATATTCGGCGGGTACCCTTCACCGTTTCCAGGAGATTAGGTCTCCATGGCATGGAACTGAGCCCGGACAAGCGTTAGGCCTCTGAGGCAGCTCCTCAAATCCTCTGATTACATTTGCCATGTAAACATGATAAAGCACTGCCCCTGCACCTTACACTAGGAGAAAAAAGACCAAACAACACTTCTGCAAGCACATATGAAATGCATTTACCAAAGTTCTGCATGCAAAGAACACAAAAATAACCCAAACCTGTAAACTTTGTACACGTTTGAACACGTGTTATTTGGTCCATTTTCTCATAGTGTTAGAAGCGATGTTCGGCATCAATTCCGGACCAGTGGTGCTGATTTTGCCTTGTTGTTTGTTCGGTGCCACACAGAATTCCCTCCCCCCGAGTCCCGAAAACCCTCCCATCTCCTAAAAGAAAGCAATCTCATGTCTCATCCCATTTTCTAGTAATGTAACCAATCCACATAGGAAATCACTGGCCAGGCCATACCTCCACACTGTGCAAGCAGGAATTGGAACCCAGTCCCCGCAATGGTGACAACAATCCATTCGCCGAGACCCAGGAAAAATGTATGACCAATATATGTGAGCGAAAAATGATTGTGCATTCTATTCTCCCTCATGCCATGCTCTCCGGACAGGACCCAAGAAATCCAAGAGAACTCTGAGACCTCCAGGCACCATACCAGATACTTCCCATTACAAATCCGTCTCTATTTTGTGCCCAGCTGAATCAAGAAATTGCAAACTGGCTTGTAAGTATATAGAGCAAATGTTGAATACATATTCCCTATCCATATTCCCATTCCATATTCCATATCCCTGTATTTACTTTGGCTCCCCACAAAAAAGGCAAACAGGCGAGTCTGCAAAATGTTGATGAACATCCAGCAGCAGCAAGCAAATGTGTCTCTCAGAAATATGCAAGGAAACGTCATGTCCCGGCGCTCAAACTCTTTTGCCCAGGTCAGCTTGGCCGCGAATTGCCAATTGACGTCCAGATGTGGATGTGGTGCCGTTGGAGATCGCCATGTGCATTCCATAAGTCCGAGAAAGTGATTCAACACCGCCCGCTTGACGCCTTGGGCACAGTGTGTCATCCTCCGAGCTTCCGCACCCTCCTCGCGGGCCCAGTCGCTGGTATCGGTCGCCGCGGCGTCGGCGGCCACGTCCCCGGCCGCGCCAAAGCGGGCGGCACCCATTGGAGCTGCACCCGCCGTCCTGCGTACATGATCTTCCTAAAGCTCTTCGCAGCGACCACCGTCTCCGTCGGCCGCCTCCCGCCCACCAACGCCAAGATTGCCGCCAATGAAACTGTCACAAAACGGACCTCCGTCGCATCTCTCCAGCCACACAGCAGCGCGGTCGTGAGTTCTGTGCCCGTGGGGTGGCTTACTGCTCCATCAGTGTGCTCGAGTGTGTGCCCGTCGACCCACGGTCGGTGCCTTGAAAAGCATGCCGTCACCCGAGGGTAAGAAGGGATGCCGCCCCGGTCCCGCCCTCCTTCGCCGATCCATCAGAGAAAACCTACACAGGTGTCCTTCGAAATGGCCCTCTCCTCGCGCAGCAAGTCGGCGTACCCCGCTCGCTGCTCGGGCACCGCCACCTCGACCGGTAATCGCTCCCGCCATGATTCAAACGGCCGCAACACATTCATCTCAATGGCCGGCGCCCATCCAAATAGATTGGTTGTCAAAGGCCCCTCTCACCACCTCTCGATCGGCACCATGCACAGTAAGCTGGTTGAAGCTGCACCGCAGCTGCCCGAGTTCTGGTGTGCAACATGGCTCGGAATGTCAGCAGCGACGCATGCGGCCACTGCGCAGTGGCTTCACTGCAGCTGCAACGGCTGTCTTCATGGCGTCAGAAACATCGATTACTAATGTCTTAAGTTCTTCTGAAGACGCTGGGGCAGTTGCTGATCAGTTTCCAATGTCTAATTGTTCCTATAGGCATCGCTGGAGTCACTAGGAAAAACAAGCCAGGTGACACAGTACCGACACGGTCTGCTCAAAGTCCAACTGTGTACTTTCGGGAAATGGGGTCCCAAAAGTACACAGCTTGTACACACATTGACACAGTTTCAACTGCGTACCCTCAAACAACTGTGTAGACTACACGGTTTCCTAGGATGCGCGGTTAAAACTGTGTCAATGTGTGTACTAACTGTGCACTTTTGGAACCACATTTGCCGAAAGTGCACAGTTGGATTTTGAACAGACCATGTCAGGACTGTGTCATCTGGCCTGTTTTTTACTAGCGAATCTTGGCCAGCCAGCACGTTGCCAGTTGAGTCCTGATTGCGTCGCAGTCACGTCAGGTTCGCAGTCGATCACGAATGTTAGTTGGTGATCACTAAAAAAATGCCCGCCAGGAACCTGGAGTCCTTTGTGTGATGTCAATCCGTGTAGATGTGTTGTTGAATCCTCTGTAGGTCGCTGGTGTACCTACTTCGCCGTGGATGCACAGTTGAAGTGCCATTAAAAATTCCTCGGTTTGTGGACCTTGGTCATTTGTTGCTCTGCCATCAGCTCCCCATGCAGGTGAGTGTCTGTTCCCGTCCATTCAATCATCACAAAAGGGAACAATGTCTTCATAATTGTATTCGTAGTCATCAGGTCAGTACTGACCTGATGGGCATGACCGGGCATGACTAGTCATGCTCGCCCCCATCATTGTTTGGATGTTACACGAAATGGAACCCAGTTCATTTCTGCCACATGTGACAAGGGTCCCTCCCGCTTTGTCAGCCATGGTGGGATCTGGTCGGGGATGCAGGTCGGGATGGACGAGTGCTGATGTCATTGGTCGGTTCATTTTTTGACTGAGAGTCGTTGTACTGAAAGGACTGTAGTGAGTCATGGTCGTGCACAATGGTGGCTGGCGGGTCTTGGATCATGAAGATCTGTGTGTCACACAGGCGAATGCAGTCAAGTATTGTCTGTAGGGCAGCCGCGCACCTCCTCAGTTTCATGTGCGTTGCGCGGAGCTGCCCTGCGATTGGATCCCTTTTGGGCGTAATTGTGATTGGCTGGTGCCTCCGGCGCCTCCCATCAGCGTGTCCTTGATTCCGTTGTAACCCTGTTGCGAGCGACGCACTGAGCACCCCGGGGGGCTGCACTGGCGCCCGAGCCCTGCGGTCTGACATGGCAATCCCTTGTCTCTGCAGAGAACCAGCTGGTTCCCCAAGGCACCACAGTTCGTACATGCACATGTGGGCGGATTGCGGCAGTACTGAGCCTTGTGTCCCTCTTTCTTGCAGGGCGCGCAGTGGGTTGGTGTGCCGTTGTATGGCCTGAATGTGCCCATGTTGAAGCTGGGAATACCGAACTCGAGGATGGTACCAGCCTTCTCAGCCGCCATATCGAGTCGCACAGTGGTCGAGCCGGTCCAGAGCCCCGCCTGGGGGCCGTCCTGAATGCCTATCTTCACTAGGAAAAAGAGCCGACTAGCACGTCTTCAAACGTGTACAAATTTTATGGGTTTGGGTTGTTTTCGTGCTTTTAGCGTGCATAACACTGATGAAATGCATACTTATGTGTTCTCAAAAAGTGCTATTTGGTCCTTTTTCTGCCTCGTGGGGTGACGCAACACCCGCATTGCAGTCTCCCCGTAGATGTTGCAAGAACGGCCTTCATTGTAGTAAATGAACGGTTCCTTGACGTCCTCAGTCGAGAGGACCCCCCGGCAGCACGGTGCTGACCTGGGTGCGCGGGGCGTTTGGATCCCAATCACCAACTTCCCACGTTCCCAGGCCGTCGAGGTCGTGGGTGGAGGCGGAATGCGCTTGACGCATTGCAGAAGTCAACGCTTCCACGTGCATGTCACCCTTGGCCATTCGCCCTGCACATGAGACGTGGCGCGCCTCGCGATTGCGCGGACCACGGCAGCGGCTTTGGAGGGCGGCCTGGACATTGGCGGCCAACTCTCGGTCCTCCGCGTGTCGGCTCCTCATCTGTGGGCACAAGGGGCTTCAACATCAAAATTCTGTCTGCAGTCCATGGGGTGGCCGCACTCATTGTGGCGCCCGCGAGTGCGGCAGCTCCTTGTGCTGGCATTCATGCAACTGTACCAAAATACTTCATTGGACATAAATATGTCATGGAAAAGGACCACGTGCGGGAAGCCCTATGGATACCGGTCGATACGCCTCAATCGACGGAAATTTCCGCCGGACATCTCATTACCAGTAGGACTATGTATCCGCTCAAAACTTGCCCCTCCCATCAGGGCTCGCCCCGGTTCGTTTGCATGATAAGGACAAGAATTTTTGACGTCCTTCGGTAGCTCTTTCTCCATTTCCTATGTAAACATTCTGAAAAGATCATCAGTACTCCACCTTCCTCAAAAAGAGCCATCCCTTCTCGTCTTAATTCCTTGGATTCATGTCTCGCTATTGCAAAAAATGGCATGAGCCCGCTCCCTGAATTCCAGAGTGTTGCAATGGACCCACCACACTAGTATTAAGTCGGCCAAAATACACAGTCCTGGAAAAAGTGTGAACTGTTATGTATGTAAAAATCGTGTACCAATGCTGCAACCCCGATTCATGCGGCTGCCGCTGGTTGAAGTCGGGCAGAGCCGTGGTCTTTATCACGTTCATTGCGGCAAGGTGAGCCACTTTCGTGTACTACACAGGGCTGAAAACTACACGATTGTAGCAATTGTATAAAATCGTGCTTCAGAGTACCCGATTTTTATACGATTTTAACACGATTTCGTGCGATTTTACACGGTGCAAAATAGTCAAATTGATACTGAGCATACCGAAATCGACATAACCCCTTCCTTTCGCGAAAGCTCCGCACTTGGCAGGCATTCCCTGGAATCGCTCTTCGCTACCTGGGAGACGACCGGATTAAACTCGTCAGTTTCTGTGAGGTGCCTGTATCAGCTGCCCAAAATCGCCCCGCTGCTGAAAGGGCCTAAACGTACTACAGCGCAGGGTTTTGTCAACTGCACATGTAAGCCGATCAGATTTACCTGGAACCTGCCCTTGTGCTCACCATCCCCAACAGGATCCCCATATTTCTTTGGCGTGAATGCCTTACGCTTGCGTTCGCAGACCACAGTGTCCGCCAATAGTACGGCCTGCGACCGCGTGAGTAATCTCCCACTGTTCTAACACAATGGAAGCGACTGCCCCGACCGGGGAAGATCGCGAGCTGTCACATTGTTCAGTGAGGGTATGATTCGCCAAACACAATCGGACAGGCCCAGGCTTGGTATTTACTGCATAAACACCCTTCTATTTATAGCTGTTTACGCAAAAATTATCTTTTTCCGTGAATAGCTGTGAAATGGGTAAAATGGGCCTCGAGTACTTCAATACAGTACATGCAGATTCAGGAAGTCCGGGGAGAAGCAGCTGGACGCTCTGAAGTATGCATAAAACGATCTTTTTCTAGGGAACGTCGTTGCCCTTGCTGAGGGCGAGTTGTGTGCTGTTTTGCCGGCGTTGGAGAGAGTGGTGAACTGAATGGTGATTAGGATATCATCAGATAATGTGGGTGTGTCGACGAGCCTCGAATAGGCGCAAATAATGCCGTGAAATGGCCGTTTCTGTACTTACCCATTTACGTGTAAGAACATAAACGCAAGAATGGAGCCGTAAATTTACGTTTAAACGTAATGCCAAGGCTGGCCATGCCGACCCAGCCATAGTAGCTTTGAATATTCTACCCTTCCACATTGTAATGTAATGTTGGCCATACAAAAGATCTTGTGCGCACAAAAATTCAGGTAACATACTGCGCAAAGCTGTTGCGTATACAATGCATCGGCAACAACGTGGTTGGCGCGACAAAAAGCCCTACCTTGAGAGGTTTATTGGGCAGATCTGCCGATGTTACTGGCGACGTTACCCGGATGCTCATGACCTTGATGTGAGTCAATTACCATAGGGTGGAGAGTCGGCCAAATGGACATGGCTAAGTATGTCCATGAAGAAATTGCTATGAAGAGGAACCCAGCATATGCGCCGGAGACGTTACCCACCATGCCAAATGCCTCACATTTGTATCCACGTAGTGAAGGTTCAAATTCCTGGGAGAAAATTACTTGGGAAAGATCATAGTCCTCAAGCCATGATGGGTTGCATTTAAAGCACAATCCATTATTGCACTGCCAAAGAATTTTTTATTTCAGTCGGAATTGAAGCAGCCCATCCGGAATCTTTTCTGACAGGGCTTCGGCATTTTTACCATTGCAGAGACCCAGCGACGAGCATCTAGAAATTATACCCAGGAATTTAGCGAATTGGCACCTGGCATCAATTTGACGCAAAACGGGGTGGGGAGGGTGGGGGAGGGGGCGGGCAGCGCGCTGTGACACTAAGATTATGTTATTGCGACCGAATCGACAAAAAGAGGCAACATGGGCCAAGGCGCCGCTGATCAGCGGGAAACAGCTCCAGGTTGCTGTCACGGCCTACAAAGATTTTTTATCCCATTTTTCACCTCATTGTGATTGCTGCAATTCTGGCTGGTTATGCCCCTTAAAACA
This sequence comes from Ostreobium quekettii, assembly GCA_905146915.1. Taxonomy (NCBI): domain Eukaryota; kingdom Viridiplantae; phylum Chlorophyta; class Ulvophyceae; order Bryopsidales; family Ostreobiaceae; genus Ostreobium; species Ostreobium quekettii. Next base: position 502,050 of record CAJHUC010000280.1, read on the forward strand.
TGTTGATGTTGTACAGCACTGTTAGGTAGTGCTGGTGAGTCATTTGGGCATAGACATAGGGATTGACGCTAAAAGGGGGGGGAACGTCAAATTGACGCTGAGCTTATCAAATCGACATAGTGTCTTCCCTAACGGAAGCATCGTTGTGGCGATTTCGGGGTCGAGGGATCTGCGGGGACGCCACAGCAATCATATACAACGCGCGTCCCTACGCAGTGGCGGACCGCAGCGTTGGGAACTCCGCTGGAACGGGGCGAAGGGGCAACAGTCGTATCTGTCGTATACCACAGCGTCACATCCCACGATGCTGCGTGAGAAGATCTGACCTTGTTTGTGCGCATTCGAAGTTGATTCGGGAAGAACGTTCGAAGTGGCGGAAGCCGATTGGCACCGGTGGGCCAGCGGCCGCTTCCACCTCGGGGGGGGGTCTGTTCCCCGCGCCGCGCAGACCACCTTCGCTGCCGGGAGGGGGTATAACAGCCACGACCCCTCGAGCAGAGGTGGCCTCTCCCAGACACACCTCGGGCATAATCTGGAGAACACACAGGCGAAGCCTTTGCGGCCGTCTGAAGGACATCTCAGAGACATCCCCGCGCGATGCGGCCACTCCAGATTCGGTCACCCCTCGCAGGACGCCCGGCAAGCGCCGTCCTCCTGCATGTGGCGCTGTTGGCCTTCGCGTGGGCGACGGCCGGCTTTCGCCAGTGCGTGGCGCAGGCCGGTGGTGGCACGGGCAGCGCGCATGTCGAGCTTCATGCTGGGCTTGGGCTGGACATGAAGATCGTGATGGCAGCGGCGGGATCCGCTGGAACCGTGCTCTTGGCGTGGTTCGGGGTTTTGGGGTGCTGCAGGAGGCGCAGGCGCGGCGACGAGGAGGCTGGGGAGTGAGGCGGACGACACGCGACCGACGGGAAAGAGGTGGGTTTGAGCAGATTTGGCGGGCGCTCGCCAGTGGAGGGGCCCCTGTGGGCGGTGTTGCACAATGGGCCGCTGGCCTGGTGCCTCGCAAACGTTCGCTGCTATGTGTCGCCTATTTTCCGACTGTTGTCCGCTCCGCTTGGCACTGTTTCTTCTTTTGCCTCGGCTGGGCGTTTGTGAGAGTGGGACTGAACGCCATGGACACGCCACACCAGACCGTCACTGATCGCAGCGCAGCCGCCTCCCCGTCTGCAATGTCCATTCGCTGCACGAACATCCTGTCCACGGGGTCGATTGCACTCATGTGGCGTCCGCACCATGTCGATGATCCATGACGTTGTGCGGTGCATTCCGACAGGCAGCACAATCCCGGGCACATTCTCACCCGAGCCTGCCCTGAGGACAGAGGTCTACAAAGGAAGGTGAATGGAATTTGCCGGTTCGCAGATGAACGGCATATGAACGGATCGCGACAAATAAGGAAGCGACGAAAGGGAAGGCACCGGGTGGTATGCTGCTTGCGTGCATAAGTCCTGGCGGTGGCCAAATTACTGGGATAATAGGGCATTCGTCTGGAAGATTGTAATTAGCGCCATGGGAAGGTCGCTGTTGGAGGGAGGTGCTTGCGTTACCGAGGCTTGTCCATAGGCCGGGCCAGGTAATGCCAATCTCAGGGTTTGCAGTGCGAGCATTGCTGTCGTGAATCGCGCATAAAGAGAATTGGTCTGGGAGTGCATGAGGTGAACATTCCGCGTGTATCATATGATACAAACCAAACGTTTCTTATTTACTGTCTTGCATCTAGAGTCCAGTCAATTTTGTGACGGGGGCGTGACTGGACAGGTGGATGGATTTGTTTGTCAGAAGGGATTTGATTGCGTCATGATGCTTCAGATTTGAAGCCAAGCTATCTAAGTACACGTAAATACATTTTAGTAAGGATTCAGCAGGGAAGATGGTGTGCTTGAGGAGGAGGATGCGAGCAGCTTGGGAAGGCATCAGCTCCACATAATAATCTGTTTACAGAACAAAACCAGTCGATGGCTCAAGGACGTGCTGTGCATGCGGCATTTGCCAATTTGGCAGTGACAATAATTAGATAAAGGCGAGGCATCGAGAGCAGGGTAAGAGATGGAGCGTGTGCGCTAGGGTGTGGTGCATCGCTTGCCCGTATCAGCTGGTATGAAGAGCTTGAAAGCCGACTGGGCAATGATTGAGACACTTTGCATAAGAGAGAAGAAGTCTCTCATTGATTGCGCTCTCAGGTGTTTGCTATAATGTATGCAATGCATGTAAAGCGCAATCAGCTAAATTGTTTGTTCCTTGAGTTGAGCCTTCCCAGCTACGATGGGGGTGCTGTTACACCATTTGGCGGCGGGGAATCCTCACAGCGGTATCCACTGTGACCAAGCGGATATGTTGCTGATCCGTATTATATTGTTCTAAATCTATTTCAACGAGATCTGCGGTCCCAATTGATTGCTCGCCAGTGTTGCCACCGTCGGCGCCCGTCAAAATTGTTGATGGTGAAATGTAGTGAATCCTGCATCTGGAAATTCGGTAGGCGTTGATGCAACATTGATAGGGCCTTGCATCAACGCCGCTCTACAAACATGAGCTCTGAAGGTTAGCGTTGATCCACGGGCCTTTCAATTTTGCACCAAAGCCCACCAAAATTCCGGATCCCAGAGCTGACAAAGGGGGTCGTTGATGCCGCATTGCCGCAACGCTGCTCTTTTGGAAACTGTGCATCAAGATGCCTTGTTGGAGGGCTGATAAAAGCACCGATGTCACAGAGCCATTGTTTAAAGTGCAGTTCAGCAATGCTGGCGATCATATTTTCAAGGGCCCCCTTGGGTGTATACCCTCACTCGGGTGTGCCTATGCACCCAAGGCGGAATGCATGGCGTTGCTGTGCGAGCATGGCATTCTTGCCTGCCTTTCCTGCTGGGGTTGGGAATGCAACTCATTTATGGTAATTGCGAGCATGGAACACAATTGTAGATTCTTCGAAACAGTCGGTATGTAAGGTAACGTCTCCTCTACACGGAACCGGTTCCCCTCCAGTACAGATAGTCTTCATTGACATATTTCGTCATATCCAATGACAGAATTCTCCTCCACTTGTCGAAGTCCCTCACAAAGGCAACACGATTGTCCGGGGACTGGCCCCGAACGCATTGCTGCTAATGCGTCACACCTGGCGCGTTCTGAACATTTTTGCCTGTGCTCCGGGGAGTAATTCTTGCTTGTAAAAGAATGAAACTGTGGCAACCGGGTTTTTGCGGTGGTTCGCCTATTCTTAGTATGCATTTCACATGCACTTTTGCGCGATATGGTACGCCTGCATCCCTCGCCACAGTTTTTGCAGCACAGTGCCGTGGGCATGCTCCAAACCGGGACCGCATGAGTATGCAGTAGAACGGTCAGTCAAAGGAACTTGTGCCCTCGGCTTGTCCCATCAGTTACTGCATCGTTACTCATTTGCTCATGCCAACGCACGTTGGAGCGTAACAACGCGGTGTGATGATGCAATTAATGAGGCCATCGATTTCAAAAGAACATCATGCTGAGCATCCAGTGTCAAAGGGAAGCAGATCGTTCCACCAGATTCCCACTGGCTCACCTCCAGTCGGCAATGTCTCGGCCTGCAAACCAAAAACCGAAACCTGCTTCGCCGCATCGCGCACCCCGCGCATCCCGCAAGTCGCACCCCGAGTTCCAAACCATCGACGTCCAGCCCCACAGAAACTTCTGTGCCAAGACGTCCTGCGCAGTGCAGCTCCAACCTCCCCCCTCTCTGCGGGGGACCGTCAACTCCATGCCCGGCTTCCTGAGGTTGCTCGTCCTGGCGCTCATGCTGTGGGCCGCCTTGCCGGCGTGCGATGCCCAGGTCGGCTCCTGCAACACCAACGTGCGCGTGGACGGCGGCATCGTCAACGTCAATGGTCAGACGTCCATCGGCAACATCGACTGCGGCGACCTCACGAGGAACGCAACCGAAGACACGGCCGTCACCAGCGGGGGGAACGCAATGATCGAAGGGACTTCGGTTGGCGGGGTCGAGGAGGGCGGGGGAGGATCCGGCAGGAATACGGCGGTAGTTGTGGCTGGCACCGTGGGGTCTGCCGCGACGTTCGGCCTGTTTGTGCTCGGCGTTTGGCGCTGCTGGCGCAAGCGCAGGCCTGCGCTCCCTAGGGAGGGGGACGTGGAGAGAGGGAGGGGATGGTAGACCTGCACCTGAGGGCGGATCGGCCGGCGACCTGGGAGATGTACACCTCACTTCACGGCCACATGTGGCCGCCTGCCTGGATGGCCAAACCACGGTTCTGGGTTTTTGGTGTGAGCGACATGTTGGGTGTGTCGTGCTTGGGTCGTTGTGTCGTTGGGCCACGGGACAGATGGGCTGTGAGGGTGGCGACGGAAAGCCGTCGACGGAAAGCCTTGGGCAGCGCACCTGTTCGGCACCTCCGCATTTCCTTCGACGTTCTGCACGCAGGTTTGCCCTGCACCCGTTGCCGGGGAGTGACCAATCTGGAACGCAGTAACGCGCGCTGAAGATCGCGAAGTTTCCACGGCGCTGGCAGCACGCGTAGGCTGCATGAGTCTCCAGGTACCTGCCGACCGCTGCAAGCCGCCTCCTCACAGCACGCCTGAACTCCTGGCTGCCCTGGCTTCCTGACCCAACTGGAGACAGCAACGGAACCAACAGCCAGTCGACCGCCAACCCTGTCAAGCCATGACTCTGCAAGGACATCAGGGGTGGAGGAGAACAAGGAAGTGATGGGCCCAGGTACCTTCTCTAGAGGTATCTTCGCCCGTCACAGGCTTGTGACCGACCCTGTGGCATCGGCCCAGAGGTGATTTGTGAACTCGGGCTGGCTGTTCCAGGCCGAGGAGTAGGACGCTCACGTCCATATTGGCCTGCTGAGGACGGCAGTTGGATGCCAAGCTTGCCTGTGAAACTTCGTCATGTGCCAGCAAAGTTTGCTGAAATGTCAAACCGGGAGGTGGGTGTTCGTCGCTGGGGCTCTTGAACACGCAGAATCCAAACTTTGGTTGAGGATATGGAGGCCAACAACGCACGGCCGTGCTGGCTTCATGAGTGGCCTTAATCAGTTTGGAATTACGAAAATGTGCTGACAGATGCAGTTAAGTGGAAGCTTTTAGGAACAATCAACCAGTCCACTAGCGCAGCAAATAAGTGGGCATTTGCTCTTCAGCCATGTTCAAATTTGGCAGCTGGTCATTGACAAAGCCCGTGAGGCAATGGGGCCAGCAACGAATCGATATGTCAACGCCACAAGCACCTGTGCCCTGCAACCCAATGCTGGGCGAAATGTGCACGGCCGCCAACATGAAGGGCGAGTTGGCAATGTGGAACCTGGGCTGTCGCGCTGACCCAAAAGGCACTGCTGAACACAATCTCGTGCATACCAAATGGAGACAGTGCTAATGCACACAAAACGCAGCACTGCGCCAATAGCCCAATCGTTGTTGCCAACATTGTCTGAAAATGTATCACAACGGTCACACCGATTTCGAGCAATTACACAGACCAACTACCCATCGCTGCTCAGAAGCGTGGCCAAACGCGTAAGGGTTGCACCCAGAAGCAACTAATTGCAGCTTCCACCAGGAGCAGCGACCCTTTTAAAGAACTGGGTGCCCAGGCCATCACTTTCTATCCTCTGAGGGCAATTTCTTGAAGTGCCTGGAATCGCATTACAGGCCCTTTGTAGTCAAACTAACAGCCCTGCTGAGCACAGGCTGAACATCTGTTGATAGCAGAAACTTGGCTCATGGCCACCGGTGAATGCCCCAGGGATCTTCAGAGTATATTTATTCTGGTGAAATGCTGAACTTGCAGATGTTCTTGTGTACACCCTTCCCAACATCAGCATGGCCTGCTTCTTCCTGCCACAACAGTGCTTGCAATCCAATCGGTGTGTCTGCCAAAATCCCTGTGGCCAGCAGCAGCAGCAGCAAGCATACAGACGAGCAGCTGCCCATGGTAGTATAAAAGGCATACCTTCAAAATCCCTCAAAATGGTCAGTGGCACCTCAGGGGGCGTGCCTGAGCCTCAACCGTCATGCCTTTTCTTCCTCACCATTGCGGGAAAAAAGAAAAAGAAAGTTGTTTTGTCCATCCGTTGCTAGTCAAAATCCCCTTGTTCCCAAACAGGAGGTCTCTCAAGTGCGAGACTCTGGGTGTCATGCAGTGCACAGTGCACTGGTTCTATATTGGCATCTGCTGTTCGCCATTCTGTACAATTGTACTCTCCGCACTCCAAACAGTCCAGGTCCTTCAGGCCCTATACAGATAATCAGTTAATCGCCAGGCGAATAAGCCCAGCCAGTCAATGAACCCTTTCCCAAGCCCTCAAATAAACTTCCCAGGCTACATTTCTCTCAATCTGCAATCGAACCGAATCGCCGTTGGCAATCCAAGAAGTAGAAGCCACTCAGCTCCCAAGGTCACTCTCCACATACCAATCACCAATCTCCTTCCTGCATTCCATTCCAACCAATCCACCTTGGTACAGCCTATCCCATCTGCCTTGTCAACCAGGCTGGCTCTACTTGACAACTTTGTGCAGCACGAACGCAATCCCTCCCCAAACAACGCCCCTCACCACCTTTCGCCACCGTCGACGGCCGCTCTGCCTCCCACCCGCCAGGCCACGCGTCTGTGAGTCTGTTGCCTCGCCTGCACCAGATTCTTCCAGAAACTTCCGGAAGGCATGCTCTGTGGCTTGCATCGCAGCCCAAAAGGCAGTCTTCATGGCAAGGTTGTAGGCCATGGGCCGCATCTTTGGGTCGTCGTAGTACACAGAGGTGAGTTCCACTGCAGGAGTGCTCAGGCCTTGGCGGCTCTTGGTGGCTCTGGATCAAGCACCACACAGTGCGTCAACATTGGAACATGACTTTGATGCAAATCAGCAACAATTATGGCAACTTACTCCAGCAAGTAGTAGTTATGATTGCCTACCTTCAATCTCACTTTCCTCCCTACAAGTGCCATCTTTGTGTTTCCTATCTTGCTGTGTAGGCTTTGTGGCACTGCCCCATGTGAGGCGATCGTCATTGCATGGTCATCCAACAGTGTGGATGCGTAGATTCTTACCATAACCAGCAAGGTGTGCAGGCGTTGTTGAGCCAAACAGAAATTGTTAATTTTGTTGTTCCACATGATTCCAGGAAACTTGCATTGGTGCTTTGCAGTGCTAAGCAATACTGTGTGTATTACAATGCCAACTACAATATAATACTGTGTGTATTACAATTACCAAGTGCAAGGCTGTTGGGGTTCTCCTCCAATGGGAATTCATCGTCTTGACACCAGCAACCAACATTTGACTGTAACCAACGTGTGACGGTGCTTGCATCAGAAAATATTCAGCCGAATCTGGGTCCAAGTTGACTCCCTCGGCCTGCGAAGGCAGCACCAAGATCGCTATCCACACCAGCAACGATGTATGCATGCACAGCATGGTATTGTATATGGTATTGCACAGTGCAAAGATCAGCATTACTCACAAGCCCCCGATGCCCTCCTTTAAAATTGCCAACTTCTTGCCAAGAATGAAGATCCCAACACCTGGTGAAACCGGATCATAACTCACCGGATTACAGATCCAGATGTGTACTCATCCACCCTCACAGTGCGCCGCTTGTCGAGAATGCTGGGATGGGTCGCCGACTTGGTGATCCAGTAGCATCCCCCGTCAGGCTGGTCCCACACACGACGTGCGCATCCATACACCCTATTGCACATTGGCCCTGGCATACGGGCCCTGCAAGACAAATCGAACCAGGATTTGAGTACACATCGAATCGAAACAAACAAGCATTCGAGGGACTTCCAAGGGGTCTGTGGGTTTGATGGAAGTGAATATTGGTGTCTGCGGCATTGGGAAAGGTGCAGTTGCCATGGGCAGCTTTGAAACAACTGCAGTGCTGGGAAAAACTTGAAAGTGCTGAAGTGCATGCTCTTCAACAGAGCCACACCATGACGACGGAGAGTACCTTGGTGCTGGCAAGCAGGGATGAGGTGGTAACAAGTGCTGACAAAAAACAACTTGGAGAAGGGTTGACAGGAGTACATTACAGAAGATACTCCTTGAAGCTGCCAAGGTTGTGGCTAGATTTTCACAAGGAACACATCTCACCAACTGCCAACCTGATTGGTGGGCAAAAATTCGGCATTGGTGCAACAAATCGCCCATTCGCACCGTCCCTTCTTCTGCCAAAATAATGCTACAAGCTGAAGCTGAGTAGCAGCACTGCAAAATGCTGTGAAATGGGCCAGCTGGTGCAGCCTAAGCAGTTTGATGCCTTCTGATGGATGGCTGGGAAAGGGATGGCAGGTACACGTAAATGGTGATGAGATTAAATAACCTACTCGTGAAAGTAGAAGCATGAGTCCGTCTTTGTGCTGTTGTCCGATGCCTCCTCTATTCTCCTCCACTCCTCCATAGACCAGTCCCAGCTCTTTCGACTGGCAGTGTCCATGTTGAATGTTCTGAACTGAGCTGGGCTGCAGTCCTCAAATACTGCATTGCAAAGGTTCCCAGTCTGAAAATGCATGCACACGTCCATTCTGATGGCCTTGTCAAGATGTGGCAGGTGACTGCACCAACAGGACGATATTGAGAAATAATACTATATACTATCTACAGGATGATATGAGAAAGCCTGGAGGTAAAACTGGATCGACATTTGGCTGCAGCACTTGTAGCTCGTGCAACAGAACACATGGCCACAACCATCGTCTTGGTTGTGCCCACGTGCAGATTCAACCCATGTTTCTGTTTTGAGCATGATTATATTCTGAGTGAGGAAAGATACTCTGAAGGGAACAAAAGGATGGAACAATGCCCATCAATGCCGTGGCTGCGCACGGCAGTGCTTGATCACTTCTTTATAACTGTCAATGCAAAACGCAACACTGCCTTCCAGAACAGTACGAACGTTCCTTCAGTGGAGAGGTGGACTGTGCTGCAGGTGACTGGAAAACATCCAACAGTGCACGGGCTCATCAGCAAAGGAAGCGTTTGGCGTTTTGGGCACAAATTATCTTCCTACAAAGTGCACTGATGCGCTCACAGGGCCTATGATGATGTTGAGGGACATGCATCGGCCAGATCCACTCATGCAGTGAACAACTAATATTCAAGTCAATGAAATGCTTGAGGCATAGAATGGTAAGTGGATTGTGTCGATGGATTTTCCAGTTTTGCTTCAAGTGTTTTGACTGATCGTTTTATGATGCACTGTTGAGTGATGCGATAGCCATTGCATGGAAGCTATGAGTCTGAAACTGCAACATGGAACAGCCAACCAAGCTCAGGCAAATGAACCTGGTGTTCTTCAATACCACATAAACTTATGAACCTGTGACTGCAAACACCACGCATAGACACACTCATGTCCCCATACTCCTGGACATAGCACGAATTAGCATGAGCACAAAACTCACCAGTTGTCGTCCTGTACACAAACAGCCCATTCCTCCAGCGCCGTTTGCTCGTCTCAAAAGTGATGCCCTGTCGGGACTTCACCACAGGGTTGCTCCAATTGCTGTCCCATGTGCCCTTCTCCCGAAGCTCTCCAAACAGAGCACATGGTTGCCCAACTTCCCCCGTTCTCCCAAGCATCTGGAGCGCCTTTACTGCTGACTTCTCGCCCATCAGCTCACCAAGGTGCAGCAAGAAGATGTCGGGCACAGCTTTCTTCAGTCTATGTGTGTGGCTGGCATTGAGTGACTGCAGTGCTCCGACGCAGTCATGCCCATTCGAAAGGTGTTTTATGCTCCTGTATAAACGCAAGCTGGGCAATGAGATGCTGTGGGGGCCATACTAAGCTTGGCGAAAGCCATGATGCCTCATGAGCCAAACTACCAACTCAAGCACCCATCTCTCCCTGGCCAGCACATCCGCAAAAGCGATCCTGAAACAATCTGCCCTTTCTACAAGCCATCTCGACCTCTGGTCGACCTGCAGCTATCCAGCTGCATTCACACTCAACTACAGAAACTGCCATGCACGATCACGAGCAGCGGCACATGTGGCTACTTGCATGCTGACAAGGTCACAACCAAACGAGAGGCTGCGGCGAAACTCTAGATTGTCAGCCAAAACGACAGCAACTGTTGCTGCAGGCAGCCTCATGGCAACTTGAGAACATCCCCAGTCTCCCTTCTCCTAGACACTCGCTTTGCTATCACAAACAATGTATAAGTGAGCCTCCATCCAGGCCTCGCATAGGCAACCTCCTGGGAAGTGGTGTACTGACAATGAGGCCAACAATCAGGGCATCCAATCAATGGCTTGGTCTTGTTCACTGAACATCATAAGCTCCTCAGTTGCTAGTGCACCCTGGACCCCAATAACCACATGCTGAAGGACCCATAGGTTCCGCAAACAGTTTAGCACATCCATATTAAGTCTGCACTGCCTATCAGGTGAAAGGTCAGAGGGGCTGTCATACCCCCTGGAGAACTGTTTCATACAATGATTCATGATGCATCGACTGGTGCTCACAACTGGCAATACTGGGTGTCCATACTGCATTCCAACTACAACGATTCTTGCCACACAATTCCACGCGGTACCTGATATCTGCTTCTGTTAAGTCTTCAAACTCGCTTGTAAGGTGCGCTTGCCTTGGTACCTCTGTAGAGGCATCCAACAGCCACATAAATGCAAGGTGAGGCAATTGAGTTCAGAAAAATCACTGCTGATTATCCATGTCCTTTCTTGCTGCTTTGCGTGGTGCTTGAGTCACAACATCACCAAATCACCAAAAGTTCTGGACCGCTGATTTCCATGTGGAGCACCTGAAGCCATGTTTCCATTCACACCACAAAGATTGAGGAATGGCACCACACCGGCCAAGACAGTTCAACATATTGTGCAACTTCTGGTTCAGCCTTGAAACACTGATTCAACACTTGTGAGCACTGAAGATGTTGAAACCATGCTGAGCATTGTGAAGTGCACTTTCGCTTTCCACCCACGGCAACCCAACAACAGATGAGCACACAAAACAACGTTGACCACCAAGCCAGAATCCTCCCACAGCTGTCAATCAAATGCCCACAGGTGGGAGATGAGACACGGAGGGACTTTGCAAACCCCTCAAGTATAACTGCAACGGCGCCATGAAAGACTGAGCAAAGGGCACACCCTTCCATCAGGGACGCTTTCAAATCGAAGTGGCGACTGGTGTGCGTCCAATGGTTCACCCTTCCCCCCCAAAGCACGTACAAAAGCTTCACACTCATTATCTCCGGGTGTGAGGGGTGCCCTTCCCATGACACACCTTATCTGCTCTGCCACAAATCTTCCCACCCACCCCCAGAGAAGGCAGCGACAATCGCCCTCACCTTCAGTCACACTCGCCGCGGGGCTGGACCACCCCAGGCGCCCCGCCTTGGAGCGCAGGTACAACACCCCCAGCAGGAACACAAGCAGCAGATCCCGCGGCAGCCTCCTCACTTTCTGCGCACAACGGGGGAGGCGAACTGGCGTAACCACCGGGAGGGGAGAACCGGCCAGGCGAGCGGGAGCATTCAATCCGATCGGCCCAGGCGCCTGAGCGCCAGGGATTTTGGAGAGGGCCGCGGTTGAAGTGTGACTTTCGCTTGTGGGGTGCATCCATTCCCGGAAGTTGCGGATCGGCGGATATGAAGATGCGCTCATCGCCCACTTGAGCGCGTTTCTTCTGAAGAAATTTGTGCAGGCTGACGAAAGCGCCGGGCCCTCTTAGAGCACATCCATGCCCGAAGCAGCGCACGTGCATATCGGGCGACACAAGGACAAGCCCGTTCTCCATTTTTCAGGCACTTTCCCACGAGGAAACTTGGGCAGCCTGGGGAACAGCCCCGGGCGACGTGTTTTTCAGCGATCGGGTGCCCGACCCTGCGCGGATCTCGTCGTTGGGCTTTGGGAATCCGAAGGGACGTCTGGGTGGGCAGCCAGACCCACCGGGAATCAACGCACCTGGCTCCACGACGAGCCTTCCTCCTCGCCTTCCTCCTCGCCTTCGCTCCCCGTCGGCGGCCAACTGCGGCACGGAGGAAGGAAAGGATCGGGAATGGAAAAGGAAAAGGAGCGCGTTCGACTGGTGGGCGCCCTCATGGCTTTCAGGCTTGGGCCCTCTCGCATATCCACCAACAAGCAAGCCAACATCGACAATCACTCCAAGGCCCCGGCTGGGCGTGCATTCGCCATGCTCGATCTCCCGGCCCATCCGCAAGACGGCCGCCGCCGCGCATACCCGCGCACCGAGTTTCCAGGACGGCCGCGGCGCCGTCCCAGTCTCTCTCAATCATCCCCCGCTCCCCTCCTAAGCAACCTCAAAACCAAGCTTCCCCCACTCGCCCGCTTGCACCCAGCGCAAAACCCTTAGACGCCCACCCCAAAACCAATTCGCGCTATAAAATGCCCCCCCTCCCCTGCCCCAAGCAACATCCTCTCAAGTCCCCTCGTTTCTGCTGCCCAAAATACCAACGCCTCCTCCACATCGCCAATCCCCCGCTCCCGCCGCCAATCGGTTCCGCATCCGATCGCCCACTCACCCCGTTGCCCAACCGTCCACGAGCATCAGCCACGCAAACAACCCCACCAGCAGGGCAGGCCCGGCCATCCCCAGCAGGCGCTGCGTCAGGGCGCGCATCCCGGCCCCCTTTCCCGCCGCCGCCATCTCCGACGAGCGCAGTCGAGTTGCCGTTGTGCGCCTACCGCCGGTGGAGTTTTTGCATCGCGGGCGGCTTGGCTGACCTGCCGGGTGGGCTGTGCTTGATACGCACAGCTGGCGTTGGCACGGGGTTCTTTTGTGCTTTTGAGGGCGTTTTGCGCCTGGGCTGGGTGCCAGGGGGGCGGGGGAGATGGTGACGTCGGCCCGGTGATGTTCCTGCTGAATGCCTTTGCCTCCCTTTTGATGCTGCCCTTGGGTATTTTGCCTTCGGCGGCATGAATTTCGCAGTCTCGTCTCCGTTTAGATCCCTTCTGGTTTTGGACAAAAAAAGCACTGACCCACTGACGGCAAGAGATTAGTCGCTCTGTCTTTTCGTATGGATCCCATCATGTTTCCGGACACCCTAAACCCTAAAACCTAAACCCTAAACCCTAAAACCTAAAACCTAACCCTAAAAGCCATTCGCCCGCTGACCGGCGTTGGCCTTGTCAACGGAAGAATAAGGGATGGTCGCGGCAAAGACAGAGGGACAAATACATTCTCGATATGTGTTTGTTGCTGGATGCCTTTGGGCATTCCAACTTTCGACATTCCTGCCTTTGGGCAAGGATTTCAGCGAAGGAATTCGCGGAATATCACTGGGCCAGGGCCGGGGATGGAATGTGCATTTTGTGATGGCGGGGGCGTGCAGTTACGTGTTTCACTATTGACACATTGGTCAGTTTTAAAAAATTGTGAAGTGCTGTCCGTTTCAACGTAATTACTAAGGAACAGGGCCGGTTCGATCTAACAGAGGCTCCGTTTTGTGACCGTCCATTTTTCGTTCGGGACCTGCGGCTGCATGCTCTTTCAGCTTGGTTGGATTAAGTACTAATATTTCACATAAAATAGTGGACAAAATAGCTAACAAATAGTTAATTTGTAGCTGCTTTTTCACTATTTTACTTCCACTTGAAGTAACAGTTAAAAGCGAACGTGAACAACTGTTTGGGCGCTCACGGTTGTTATAAGAACAAATGCGTGGCAAATCCGCAAGTTTTGTGCAAGCTGCAAGAAAAAAGATCTCCAAAATTTTTCGAGAGCACCGCATTCCCCCACCCCATTTAGAGATAACATCTGCCGCACAAAGATCATCGTTTCCGTCAGTATCGAGCATCGACGATATACACTCCACAGGCCTTTCCCACCCGTGTATATTGGGTACCCAAGCACCTGTGTTCAGCGCACAAGAACTTCCTCTGCATAAAAGAAATGAAACGACTGCTCTGGTCGCCAGTTGCTCCTTAGACAAATGTTTACGGGCACAGGGCTACGAACCTGAACGAGTATCGCTGTGGCTCATATCCATGTTCGTTGCGGAAACAAACGAACAATGCAACGCAAACGGACACTGTGCTTTGGATTAATTGGCTCAGCGCAAGCTTGACATCGTGCAGGACGCAAGGGCCGCGGTGTGTTATGCTCGCTGTTCTTGGCAAACATAATAATAGCATTTCAGTGACCTGTATTCGTATTCGAGGTGTTCTGAGACGCTGTTGGGTGCTAGAGGCAAGGAGTGAGACGAGTGAATGTGCGTGTCCCTTGCGCAGAAACGCGAGCATCGTTTTCATCAAGTGCAACTGTTGTTATAACCTTTTCAGCTGATGAAATATTTTTCCCTCTGTTTGAGGGGTTTGTGACCAACCACCCACAATTAATAAAAGCAAAGTGTTGGACACACATGACTTTGTGCTGTGACTGCACGCGAATACTACTAGGCATCATTTGAGTGTGTTTGCCACATAAAAGTATGACAAAAGTATTGCAAGTGGTTCTTCAAGGTGATGCCCGGCCTCCCGTTAGGCCCATCATCCCCTTCAAGGCCCACTTCCTATGCTAACTCCATGCACATGGCGCAATGTTCATTCATGTTCACCCAGACCCCTCCGCACTCCGATGTTTCGCCAGCGCCCACACACCCCACCCCCAAATAGGAAAGAACGCATTTGCCACCATTGGAGTTATTTATACTATCATGCAGAGGAAGACATCCATGTTCGGCGTTGAACTGCTCGTGTATACATGAGCAGTGCCGGGAGCCTGTAGTTGTGCGTACAAGCACAGGCTCCCGGCAATTGTTAAGAACACACCTGCATGTGGGCACAGCAGTTGATCGCATTTGCCGCAAAGGCGCAACACATTCCTCTGGCACCAGCAAGACGGACGCGAGTCCTCAGGGAGGGCTCCTCACATGGATCGCCCGAATGCGATCTCCAGAAATGCCATTTCCAAACCAAACGCAAGGATTAGTCACCAACTTCTATAACATTTATTCATCATTTAGAACTGAGCTCACTGTCCACAGCCGAGTTTGAGCTGAGCTACGGCTGGCATCGTTGAAGCAATAGGGGAGTAGCGCATTTGCCTAGGATCGTGCTTCTGTGTCTGTGGGCATACTTTACCAATGAGAACCCAATGGACATTTTAGGAACAAACAGCGGCTTTGGCCTACAATTTTCTTCACCTTGTCAACGCGCCGGGTCGATGTAGAAGGGAGGTGGAATGTCATAGAAGAATTTTCACAACGTAGTCCATATTATGGTTCATAATATGGTGCATATAACATGGTCCATGGAGTATGGTCCATATTCCGTGTTGGGCAGGGGTGAAGTTGTTCTTATTTTCTGTCGAAATTTCAACATGGCTGTATGGGCAACGCACTGACTCAGCACTGCAAGTAAACATCATAATCCTGTTTGATGACATTCGTCGTTTGTCAAATACCAACAGTCCTTTCATAAGGATGGGGACGCTGGGGCCTGGCCTCAAGCTTGTGCGTTTGGGTGTCCCTTGTTCGTCACTCGTATTCATTTTCAATCACCCCTGTGTAATGATGGTCAACCAAATCCGATTGTTGATGCCAATGGCGAGCTTCGCCGGCTGGCCAGCCCCACGCCATGGCACAAAGCAATCACACATGAGCGCGATAATCTGCATGCAAACACTACCAGTGCATGCACACATGGAACAACTTACCTGTAAGCATGCATGCGTTCATGCACGTGCACATGCATGGAACAAGTTTACATGCATGTGTTCATGCATGGGCACATGCAGGGAACAAGTTTACATGCAAGTTCCACAATAGCGCCCGACTGCGCGCACACCCTCGCACGCCCACACCGTCCGCAACTCGCTCTGGCACAGCGCCCGCCCTCACTCGGTGGTCTTCCTCAGCACTCTCCCCGGAACACCCCCAGCTTGCCAAAACTGTAGCGCATGCACGCCAGCTCCCAGTCGCTCACCCGCCGCCTGCCCAGCCCCTCCCCGCCGAACGCCTCTCGCCAAAGCGCGCCCAGCACGCCCCGATCCCTCAACCTCGCAGCCACCAGCCCATCTAGCACCAAAACAAAGTCCCTGCCCGAAAAATTAGCCAGCCGCTCCGGTTTAACCACCTCCTGTAACAGGGGATCGAGTACCCCAGCCTCTGCAAGCTGCAGCTGGGTAAGGCCGTACAAAACCGACGCCAGGCTGCGCTCGTCGAAGCTTCGCACCCTAGCCCCCCTGGTGGCCTCCATGCCCAGCTTCCAGGCCGCCGGGTAGTTGCGAACGCCCAGAGATCCGAAGGCGAAGATCACATGAGCGAGGTCCTCACTGGTGAAAGATCTCAGCCGTTCTGGGCGGGATGCCTCCGATGCCAGTCGGCCGACCACGGCAAGATCGGCGTAGCGCAATCTGCGCAGGCCGTCCGAGATTGCTCCTAGCTGAGCGGCGGTCAGGTTTGGTGCGCGCTCCGGCTTCAGGCACTCGCTGGCCAGCGCGTGGATAACGGACGGTCCTCGCGGACCCAGGCGCCCCACACGGCCAAGGCCGAGGATGATGAACCCAAGGTGGGATTCCCTGAGACTGGCCAGGCGCCTGGGGGTGGACAGTTCGGCTCCCAGGGAAGTCATCAATTCTCTGAAGGAGTCGAAGGGATCGTTGGCGCGAGAGAAGGGCGCCGATGCGACTGGGGCCGATGTGGCGGACTGGATCATTGCCAGTCCGTGCAGCAGGGCGCCGAAATCTCTGCCCTCGAATCGCGCGGGGGAGAGCCTTGGCAGGGTGATGATGGATTGGGCGAGGAGGGTTAGAAGGGGGCGATCGATGAAGGCCATCTTGCCGCAGGCGTGGACGACATCGACGACGTGGCGCGGCTGCATCTGGGGCTCGAGGCGCATCGCGGAGCGGCACAGCTTGTGGAGCAGGGCCTCCGGCGGGCGGGTGGGCATGCGCTTGAGGCAGTTGAGAGCGGCGACGACCTGGGGGTTTGTGGCGCGGGGCGGCGTTGAGCCCCGTTGCAGTGTCAGTGCTGTGCAATGGGGTGGCAGTGTGGGGTGCGGAGACCAGTCGTGTGGGAGGGCCAAACCAATCCCCTCTTCGTTTGTGCGGGAGCTCC
Source organism: Ostreobium quekettii (assembly GCA_905146915.1). Lineage (NCBI taxonomy): Eukaryota > Viridiplantae > Chlorophyta > Ulvophyceae > Bryopsidales > Ostreobiaceae > Ostreobium > Ostreobium quekettii. The sequence goes on from CAJHUC010000280.1 coordinate 519,088, forward strand.
TCAGTTCGTATCAATGCAATTGGAATTCAAGAAAAAAATCCCCGACTTTTGCGACTGTCAACACACGACTGAGCCGACAGTAAATTGGAAAATTGGCAATTGCAATCAATGCAGATCTCCAGTGGTGGTCTGTTGCTTGGCACACTCACAGGCGACGTGCATAGCTGCCGCATCCATTCGCTTGTTGTAAGAAATATTACCCAAAAGGTGATACAGAAGTTCTGGGCACCACCATATGGCGATGAACATGTTTCGCTGCATGCACACAACAACTGATGGGAGCACAATGAACAGAAGGTGAAGAATAGGTGAAGCACAGGTGAAGATCAAGTCAAGCATAGGTGACCATTCATGGAAAGGACCTGGGTGAGCACATGTACACATCCTCACACAATGTGTACTCCCATGAAAGGGATGCACAGCAATTTTTACCTGAGTGGCCGTCAGCCGATTGCCAAGCCGTTCAATCGTTGACTGGACGTCCTTCCAGTCCTTCATAACGCGGAAGACGACAAACGTGGATTCCGTGGAGAACGGCGCCGCCGCTTTCAACAGAGTGGGCTGCCCCCGGAGTGTGGATGCCATCGATCCAGAGAGAGCCCACGCCACCAGCAGCAGCGGGGATGGTGGGGACTCCAAGGGGTGAAGCTAGAGAGCACAAGGCAAGGTGGGCAAGTTTAGCAAGCACGGGGCCACTGTGGCACTTGTTGGATTGGCAAGGTGCTGGACGTGGCGACAAGGCTTGTGCAGACCACACTGGAGCAAACCAAGCACGGGGCCACTGTGGCACTTGTTGGATTGGCAAGGTGCTGGACGTGGCGACAAGGCTTGTGCAGACCACACTGGAGCAAACCAAGCACGGGGCCACTGTGGCACTTGTTGGATTGGCAAGGTGCTGGACGTGGCGACAAGGCTTGTGCAGACCACACTGGAGCAAACCACACTGAAAGTGCAGCGGATGTCAAAGGGCAGCACCAACTGCCTCTGGTGTCAGTTTTGACTTGGTTTTCTTGAGTTGCAAGACATTGCCGTGGCATCGTCAAGACGATGGCAGGCATACTTTTCTCTACAAAGTTTGGCCCACAACACCTGCTCGTTTCGTCTCTTGGGAGGGGAGTCATCCATGTCAAGAATGTTGGAAACCTGTGTGCGGCCACCCAAGCCTGCAATGGGCCCTACAGCTGGCAACTTGAAAAATAGATACTCTTGAATTTGCTCTAAGACTGACAAATAATCATATTCCATCTCATTCCAAGAAAATGAGCACGTTGAAAATCCATCCAACATGACCCTTACCAAGATGGCATTGGTAGCATATGTGACATGATGCTGCTTAAACTTCCTTGCCGACAGAAGGGGACGAGAGCAGTGAGGGCAAAGTGTGGCAACAAACAGCGGCAAGAAGGAAAAGGTTGAGAGAAGTGCTGTTGGGAGGCCTGTGTGCCAGAAGATTCCAGCAAGCAATGCAGCTTGCAGCTGGGTGCAAGCGTTGTTGGACGAAAACAGATCAAAGTGGTGCATCATGGCCTCCATCAAATTCTTGGTTGCTGCACGAGGACAACAGCCACATGACAGGGATGGATGGCGCCCATATCACATTGCACCAGCACTCTTTTTCCCTGACTGTCCAAGTCGTTCTAACAAACAGATTAGGTGTGCAGCAACACGACAGAGAGGGTGCTGTGCTTTCGGTAACAGCTGCAGCCAACAGCAACCTCTGTGTAGTCACATGCAATCACTCGATTCGAAACAAAAAAAAATGCGCATGCACACATGCACAACTCCCAAACAAGAGAGGCCGCCATTAACAGTGTTGTGCACGCATTGCAAGTGTGGTACCTACGAAGACATTGGGACAGAGGAGCTGAGGTCACTCCTCAGCAATTGCTTTGCTTCGCACCACAGCGGTTCCAGAAGACTGTGCTCTGTGGTAGCCTCCAGACATTGGGCCCAAACAGATCAAAGTGCTGGGACATTTGGATATCAATGGCAGACATCCTGTGGCAACAGTTGCAGCACCAAAAAGCAGCACAGTTTAGCTGGACAAGCTCTGCAGCAGCAGCAGCCAACGTTGCGAGCAGCGAAGGTTGCACAAATATGCCTAGCCTGCATGCACTTCATTGACATGCCAGTCATCAACCATTGACGATTCCCAATGACATGATACTTCAACAATGATGCACACGATTCCAAGATTTTGTGAAAAGAAGACACGAAGATACCACACCGTAGAGTGCACAGCGCAAAAGAATTTCAGCAATACGTCGATCGATGCACTCCATTTTGATTCAGCACTAGCTAGTTTTTACCATACTGATATTGGAGAAAGTGACTTTTGGGGATGTCTGGATTTGAGGTAGGATTTCATGCATGGCATTGTATTGAGGCGACATGGCTGCCACATTGCATGCAGGAATAACGATGCAGTTGCTTTCATACACAGGCACCTTGTGCGATTGGGAAATACAAGGCAACATTTGCCTTGGGTGGAAGCATGGATGGATTTTGCAATACACAACAGCAACACCAGCAGCAGCAAATGTTCAACTCTTGGATGCACAACAGGGAGGACAACAATTGTCGAATTGGATGGGTCCGCATTGATACCGATATTTGCAGTGCCTTGTGCACCCTGAACACATGATTTTCCAATTCTGACGTGGTGCAGGAATCAGCGCACCAAACATGCATCCAAAGGCAGACAAGTTTCACACAACGTCTCACAATGCCCCAAGGGAAAGCAGACTGCAGGCAACAGTCTCCCTTTCAAAGCCAGCAACTCGCCCCCATTGCAGCAGCAATGCCAATGGGGTGCCCAGCGAGTTGGATGTGCGCAAGAGGAAGCGTGCCAAAGTCTGAAAACAAAGCACAATGACCTTCGGCTCTGGCCCCCGGCCAGCCCTCCCTATCTTCAAAACCCCCCAACCTGAGGATGTGGCGTTTGCTGCCACTCTCTGCCAGAATCGTCACGTTGTACTGACACCTTGACAGCACATCTGACAACCACCTGACGGCTGAACGCTGGTCTGGAAACATTGAATCGCATCTCCACACAAGCGCGGTCATTCTGGCACGGCCCATCTTGTCCGCATCGGCACGGGGGTCCACAACTGGGGGCGAGGGGGCCTTGACCGTCGACTCATTTCGGCATGTTCGCCTCCGGGACATAGGGATTGTTGGAACAATGAGCGTCGAGGTGTACCACAACCCGACCCTGCCTTGTAGGTGCAGGCGTCTAGTTTGTGCCAGGGACCAGTTCAATCAAAGATAATAAATTCAGCCTTCCGGGAAAAGGCGGTGAACAGTCCGCACCTCGCAGGGCGATCCACAGGTTGACTCTGCGCACGATGGCTGACTTCAGGGGCGTGTTCATTGGCCGCTTGCTGTCTGCCGTCCGTTCGGCCCAGCGAGGATGGCGGCTGCAACGCCTCGACTGCTCTGGCTCCCCCGCTCGCGACGCAGGGAAGTGAACTATTTGGGACGGACGGACTGCACTGAGGGCGTGTATTATTAGCTGTTTGGTTGATTGATCTGATCTGATGCAACCTTGTTTGAGTTGCTGAGCATGGCATGGAATTAGCGAGTTATTGGCGTACAAATTGTCCTGTTCTATTGCTTAATGTCCAGGAGTCCACATGGAGAAAGCCGCCCCTTGCTGCAAGCACCACTGCACGACCCCCCTGACGTGTGACTAAGCCGGAACGGAGCCCTGAGCTGGAAATGGAGAACTGAGCTTGGAATTCGTCATCAGTAAGCTGTTTTAATTATGTGCGTTCGTTCTGGTGCAGAGCCAAGGCCGGGACTATGGATTGCATTGGCGGGCATTATTGACTTCATCATATTTTACAGATTTGATTGATTTGATTACTGGATCATTATGGAGGGGCGTACCTGGGACTGAACGTGATTGCTTGGGACTGGAATTGAGCCGGCTGTATGGAATGTATGACGTGTTGTACCGTGCTGGGGACAGGTGTTGGAGAGCTTGAGATGTCTGGGGACAAGCTCAGGGGTTCTGTACGGGGATTGTAGCTTTGGGGCCTCTCGAAAGGTGGCTAGGACAGAGGACTGGGACACCCCTTTCTCGTGTATAAATATGCATGGAACATTCTTGTAGACACACTCTTTCTGGGCCCACCGTCGCTGTTGTGCATGTGTCTTTGTTTCCGAACTGTCCTCGGACAATGTGTGACGCATCCCGTTTCACCTGCGGGGAAGGAGGCGACCGCAGTGTCTCCCGAAGTTCGGGACCGCATTCAATGCCCATCAGCCCGTTGTGATGGCTGGTCTGGCATTTACGGCTCTGCAACGAGACAGGCCTGGTCTGCGCCCGTCTGTAGCGGCTAAACTACGCGGGTTACCGCCACATTCGCGTTTCCTTGCCTTTCTATAATATTTCGGAAATAGTATTTTCCCACTTTTTACCTGCGGCCAGATCACTGAAAGATTTTTTAATTATCAATTTTACCCCAAGTGCTTTGTCAGTATGCATAAGTACTGGTTGTTATGCGGTAAAAGGCAGGCACCTGCTCATGCACCACTCTCAGCAAATGAACAAAATTGAAACGCCAGAATGACTGCAGTTTTACCTCTGGACCGTTAGTTAAAGTCGCGCCAGAACACTCGCCCCGTGTATTGTTGCCATTTCAGCAACAGCTATTTCATATGGTTTCATTGTTTGTATGTTCCATGGGCTGGAAGAACCACTGATGGAGTCGCCAATTGCCTCCGTTTGGGACAATGATGAGCTAGCAAGCGATGTGCAGCTTGTGCTGCGGACGGAGTCATATATCCGTCTTCAGAGGACAGGTATCCCCGCTGAGCTGTGGAAGACGCAAAAGAGTCTTTTGCTCCTTCCATACCTCAGCGTGGTTTTGACTTGGAATACAAAACAATAAACTATATATAAATTATATATAAATTCCCACTTTTACGCCTTGTTTGGATTGATGGTCTCCACCAGCGAGGGTGATGTTCCGCCCAGACTTACGTGCTGGGCTCTTCCTGCTGGGCCTGCAGCAAAGATAACACGTGTCATTATGTTAAAGCAGCCTCCGTCGCAGCTCCCCATCAGGGCTGGCGAGCTGCTGCCGCTACCTCGCCAATCTGAGGATCCAGGCCTTCCGCTTCCTCGCACAGGTGCTGCCGAAGCGAGGCATCTCAATTCAGTGTTCGTGAGCAAACAAGGCAGATCGTTGAAGCTAAATGTCTCCACCTTCTTGCAGCCCAGATTTCACGTCGATCATCGTGCAGCACCTCGGTTGAGGGATGGCAAGCCGTTTAGCAGTGGATTCAAATTTTCTGGAGCAGCTAGGTGCAATCCAGCCCGACTCATGCCACGATCGACCATACCTAGCTGAACCTGGGGATCAGCGTTTAGATTTTCAGCATGGGCGATCCTGGAGGGCTTGCAAGGGAGACCCTGTAACGATTTCTGGCACCTGAATGTCGCTGGTGTCGTGTCCGTGGTGACGATGGCTCAAACCGCCCGTGATCGGCACACTGGGTCACCGAACGGGCATTCCTTTGCGGCTGCGACACATACCTACGCTTCGAAAGCGCCCTAAGCTCCTTTTCTCACTACCGCTGTTCGCCAATTCCTCACGCAACTCACCGAATCAACATGCGAAAACAATGCAACGCCACGATTGCTTTGCAAGTCGCAAATCGGCGGGCCACATGCTGTATGTTTTAATGGGGCATTGCCCGCGCTCTCAGACTCGGCCCCTGGCACTTTCCCAAAGTCGATCGTTTGAAGCGATGGTACGTGGACGGCGCTTTGATGTTCACACACAAGGACGCTCTCCAGGGTGTCCGCGGTCAACGAGGTATACGTTATATTTTCGTCCAAAACAACAGCCCGGAGGTCAGCTTCCATGGTGGGTGGCTGCACCAAACACCTTGGATGCCCCCTATTTATACCCACCGCGGGCTGTCCCCCGTGTACGAGGGTCCTCAGGATAATCTTTGAGGATCCTCAGAATGTTCTCTGAGGATCCGGATCGATCCGGGTAGCGATATCACTATTAGCGCGCTTCCTAAATCATCCCATAGGGGAGACCGGTCTGTCCCATCAGCATCCCCGATCTCTATTGTGATCCGCTACTTGTCACACTCCCCCACGTCTAGGAAATAATATTACTGCCTGCACCAAATCGGTGACTGCTTGCACCAAGTCACGTGCACACTTTGTCCTAACCTCAGTTTTAGGGTTAGGTTTAGTTCAGGGTGAGTTTTAGGGTTAGGGTTAGGGTTAGGACAGGTTTAGGTTTAGGTTTTAGGGTTTAGGTTTTAGGTTAGGTTAGTTTTGACGGAGTTGGACATGATGTGCACGTGACTTGGTGCAAGAAGTCACCGTTTTCGTGCAAGCAGTCACCGATTTGATGCAGGGAGTAATTTTATGCCCACGTCTAGTGGCTTCCGCTGATCCTAGGATCAGGGCTATTCGCTCATAAGCCACTGTCAAGTGCGCCCCCCAAGGCTTTCCCATCAAATATACTATCCTTTTGCAACCGCTGGATGATAACCAGTTCAATGGATTCACAGGCTTTTGTCTCATCAAACAATCACCATCGTTCAGCATCATTTGCATCACGATGGCCAAAATGTGCCCTCGCCTGATCCCCCATGCCTCCGTCATGGGTTCCAGCGCCTCGATCATCATCCCCCATCCCTGGGAAGGCCATCAGAAGCGGGCCGCGCCTAGCAGTCCAGCTCGTCGTGGATTCCAGCGTACCTTGGGCTCATCGCAGCTCGTCGTGGGCATGCACAAACCATGCACAGCGAGGCAGGTCGCTTGTTCTCTTGCCATCCATCAGTTGTGACATAGCCTACATTTTCAGTAATCTAGCCATCACCGATCACGTTAATTTTGTGATGATGTGGCCCGCGCTTCCCCAGGATTTCTGCCTTTTCAAAGGTGCCTTTTGCCGTAATGTGCACCAGGCAGGGCTGCCATTATCTCTATATTGGAGATGACTTTCGCTAACCAGTATGGCAGCATCGCCACGTATTTTGCCATTCTTTCTCCTTTATTTGGGACAAAGCACGTCTCCCTTTTCATATACTTATTTCATAATTGTCATTACTAAAACTCAGTTAACAGCAGCGTTATTTTCTCGCTTTTAGCAAGGCTGAGTGGCTGCCCACTTTTTCCTGACTGGCCAAATGTGGGTTGGTCCCAGTCAGCTGCCATGAGACAGCCACGAGCCCATCATTGTGCTGACGTGGCACAATGACAAACTGCGAGCTTAACAATGAACAGTGCGATGTTCATTTGGCGCCGCCGTGTCCTGCATGGCCTGTCCTATTTTCAGTAATGGTGTTGAGGATGGATGGGGAACACAATATTGTTCAATTGTGCCATCAATAGTGCGACATTGCCTTTTGTGTGCAATACTGTGGCCTTGTCTGAGCAGCGTAATGCTGCTAAAATCGAGCGTCGGTGGTGTATTGAGGGAGGATCAAATTGGGCATCCATAAGCCCCCCGTCAGTGCCATATCCCTCTGTGACTGTCACTTTACGTCATGGCTGTTTTTTTCCTATGTAACTGCTGTTTTAATGACGAATGGGTGTACTGTCTGTGACAAGCAAAATGCGGGGTACACTGACATACGCCCACCAGTCCGTAGTTTGTACAGAATGACATGGGCTCGTCATTCAAAACATGTTGCCTGTACAATAGGCTTATTGCGACGCTCCAGTACTGATGCCTTAGTACGAAATCACCAATACAGTGAATATCTGCGTGCAATGCGTATGCATTGTTACATGTATAATTGCAGTCACTCATAAACTTTAACAAATTCTGAAACTTGAACGTGGTCCGGTTCCACTTGATTTCGCTCCTGCCGGCCAGAGTGTCACCCGCTGTTCTGGGTCCAACTTCCACAACGTATTACAATGCTGAAATAGAATACATAATATCACATCGTCGCAACAGCTCTGGATCTTCCACCATGACCACACAACCAACCAACTGGTCGTTTGCAGGCAGTTTTACAAAATTGTACGAACGCTGGACCCGCAGCGGTCAGGCTCAGGCCTGCTGTGCAACCAGCAGCCTCCAGGCGCACAACAAATTGTACATCACGAAAATGGGCACAACTATCGAGGGGCCCAGCGACATGGGGAACTCGTAGATCAGCTCGTTGCCCGGCTTCGGGCTGTGGATGCGGAAGACGCCAGGAAGGCCGCTCTGCAGAACAATCATGGAGAAAGGCACGATGACGACGAACCCCACGAGGTGCCAGACTGCAAGGGCTGTGGCGCAGGTTGCGTCCGAGGGCCCGAAGGCCGCGAGCAGGATCCAGGCAGACAGGCCGAACAGGAAGTCCGGCAGCGCCGTGAGGTAGGCGAACCAGAAGGGGAAGAGGCCAAGGCGCTCTTTGATGATTGAGCCGAGAGCCAGGACGCGGAGTCCCTGCGGGAGAAGATACGTTGTATTGAGTTGTGCAGTGATGGGGAAAAACAATTTTAAGGAAAAAAAAAGAAGCTGGCCGTGCAATTGTGGCGTGAGTATGACTGCATCCACACTGTTTTGCTCGAGCTATAGTTTTGACAACTATTGTTTGTGTGTTGCTCTGCCTGACAGCGCACAGTACAGAGCCCCAGCGCATGTTGCTTATTCAGCTGTACAATTGCGTACTTCACTACGGATACTTGAAATATTCTCTGCATGATATGCGGCATTCGTTCGTGTACAAGAACCGACCACCACAGAAAACTAATTTCATGCCAAATGAAGGCCTTCCGCTTCCCGCGGCCACCAAGAGGAAGCCAGGGCGTACGCCAGGGGGCGGCTGCCCCCCTCAAGTCCCAACCCACCTGCAGCGCGATGAACCACTTCTGGTCCCCCATCCTCAGAGTTCCGTCCGCGGTGCCGTCGACAACCCTCGCCAGCGCCACGCGAAGGTCCGCAGACGCCGCGAACCAGACCAATGCGATGACCACCGGCACGAACGGCAGCCACAGAGCGATGTAAGCCTCCTGCGTCTTCGCCCTCGTGTAGACGCCCCAGTAGCCCAGCAGACTCGCCAGCAAGAAGTACGCGGACATCACAATCGCCAGCGCGTAGATGCTCCACGCCTGGGCGTCGTTCAGGACGCCGTCTTCGGCTCTCCACACGGTGAGGGCGACGATGAATGCGACCTCGAGGATGTACAGGAGGGGAAGCATGGAGACCCATTTCTTCCACTGGGGTGGGCTGCGCCGAAGGCTCTCCGAGCCACCCTGTGCAGCCATTGAAAAATTTCAGCTGTGCGTCAATGCCCTGCCTGTTTGATGCCTGCAGTCTTGGAGCGGCAGAAAATGGCACCGCCAATTGAGCTGCAAGCACTAAGACTCCAGCTGCGAGTGGGACTCGCAAACGCCTTGAACAGAAATCGATCAGACGCTGGACAGACTCTCTTTTGCCACTTCTCCTGCTGGCCATTTCTGGCCTTCCACACCAGCAACATGCAGTCGACACCGGTCAAACAGAGGTCAAAATGGCAGAACCGTCCCACAGCGCTGCTAGTCTCCCCCGCGAGCGCAATCTTCGCATCTCCAGCAAGCGCGTTTCCGCGTTGAAACTACGGCGTCCCGTGCTCAACGCCGTTGACCTAACGCCTTGGGTGACACGTCAGTTATTCCCCCACAGAGAGGCACAGACATGTCTTCAACCGCCCAAGTCAAAGTCAGGCGGGTGCGCCCATCCCACAGATGTCCCAGTGTCTGGCGCACCTGGTGAGATCGACCTCCATCCAGCAACGGCTCACGCGCGGCGGACTCCCCCTGCCTCATGCTGCTAATGCTATTCGACTGTCCGGCCCCCGAAAGCACAGACTAGGAAAGTTGAAGCCGCTCTTGGCGAGTGTAAGATCCCGACTTGAGGGCTTCTCGGAAGAAGTTCGAGCGCGACTTTGTGCCTTGAAAGAGACGGTGGCGCGTGCAAGGTCAAGGCCGAGCGTCGAGGAACGGCTTGCCGGGGCAAGCAGACGCCTTGCACTTTATTGGGCGCCGTTGGAATGCTCCAGATGGATGCGTAACAGTGTCGCTGTAGTACATAATGTCCCGCGCCGCCCCGCAAAGCATCGCGTGAGGGCTCTCGTACAGCCCGCTTCTCGCCGTATGGCGGTCGTACCAAAGCTCGCAAGGGGATGCCATAATCTTCTCGTGTGGGCACGTTGCGGGAAGCATGGCAGGTCAGGCAGGCAATCAATCATTGCGCAACAAAGGGACAGCGAAACCGCCCGTCCGCTGCTCGGCGGCAGGCGAAGCATGGTTAGTAGGAATCGCGTGCTGTTGCAACGTGATGTGACGTGTAGGGCGAGCGTGGTATGGCGGTTTTTGAACCAAACACCCCACCGCGAGACAGATTTGAAATCGTTGGCCTGCCGGGGTCCAACGCTATCCCCTGCAAGGATGCGTTCCAAATTGGCAAGCATGAGGAGATGATGTACTCCTCGTACTGTGGAGCGCATGCCCGGTGATCGGGCCCCGGTCTCCGCGCAATGCTCTGAACGTTCAAGCTGGTTGCCAGCTGGCCAGCGGACCAGAAACTACGACGCACCGTGAGAAGAAATGGATGTGCTTGTCCACACGTCGCTCAGCCAATCGTGCACCGAACTGAATGAGAAGCTCGTGGCCCCGATTATGGGCCTCTGGATGTCGGACTGTGTCCGCTCACACCGAATTCAATCCACAGCAAATCGCGCGTGGCAGTCCCACTACGTCAATCCCATCGACCGAACAAAGTGCGCCACAACATTCACATTATTGACTGACGAGGTCGGCGTTCGTCTTGGTGGCCCAGTTTGAAACTGATGGCAACTCGCAAGCACCGCATGCACAATGAATCCGCGTACCTTCCACCCTCCAAGAGCTCGTTGTTAAAACTGCCGTTAGTCATGAGCACCGGTACATCAAAGGCGGGCTCATGACCGACATAGGGCAGCTGACTGGGCCACTATCAAACAGCCAGTCAGGATGAACAAGAAAAGAAAAGAGAAGCCAGCGAAGAAAAAAAAATATATGCATTCATAAAAAGAACAAAGAAGAGCTTTATGTAGACGGCATATCAAGAAGATATCTGATGGTCGCTGTGCCTTTACAGTTTATGGTGTCTAACATACTGGCGGGACAATGGCTGTAGGAAAAAGACCAAGGAAACAAGACAAGCTACAATCCCTCAGTGGCTGTCCAGATCTGGACACGCTGAAGAGCATTGATACCGCCTGACTGGAGCTCCACCATTCATGAGCATGACCGCTGGAAGCTTTTGAGAGGGAAATGGGTTTTTGAAAAGCAGCATCAGAAATTTGGATTAGATGAACACAAGTGTTTCCACTTGAAGCGGATCCGAGGGTTTGTGTTTGACGGCTGTTTGATGTTGTGTATTATCACTGTAATCCACAAAAAGACCTGACTAAGAAAGGCTACCAGCTGCGTGCGTTAATAGACCGTTTTGAAACGGTCAGCCCAGGGATGTCAACTGGACACATGGGCAAGGACTTGGCAGGAAAAAGTATGCATTAAGATACCTTCCGTAGATTACTAGGAGCTGGGTGAACAAAATTCAAGTTCATAGACAATGCGAGATGAACAGAATGACTGAAGAAATGGCAGCTGAAGAGTGTATAACGAGTAGAACTGAACAGGAAAGAAGCACAAGGCGATGCTGCTGAAGTTTATGCACAGTTCAGTATGAAGTGCTGCAGCTTGATACGATTAAGTGTGGTTATCCGCATTAGAAATATGGGTTTTATTGCTAGATTACAGTTGCTCAAATACGGATCTGAAGTAACTACTGGACATGAAGTCATACAACCACAGCGTCTGAAGATTGGTTGCTATGAATGTTCGCTGATAAGAAAGGGTTTCTTTGAAGAAACCGCTGAAAGTTCATGGCAGGGATTGAATAAGGAAAACAACCAAGGGAAATATGACAGAGAGCAAAAAGGTGTAAAAGAACATAGCTGTACGGTGGTAAAGTTCTGACCGAACGTTGCTGCATTTTACTAAGAGTTTGGCAGCTGTAAGGGCAACTCCAAGCACTATGCCAGGGATGCTGGAAAAAAGCACCAAAATGGCCTGGCAACTATGTGCCTGCCAGTGCTTCAAATTAGGAAATGACTGTGATAGAAACGACGCACAGCGCCAGGGCATAGTGCGCAAGGAGGCATGCTGCTGTCTGGGGTTTATTCTGATGATCGGGCGTGACCCACAGGGCAGTACGAAGGATGCCCGACAGTAGGGCTGGCTTACAGCACTGGACCACTTGAAAGAGACTCCCGAATGCAATTGAAACTCAGCACTAGTCTGTCACAGCCCTCCCCAGGCTGGACGGGACAGGAATGAGCGTTGTGCATTTCCTTATACTTGCTTATTCGTGATGTAGTTTGACTGACATCCATATCTGGATGTCGTACTGTGATGAAACGCGACCGACCTGTGTCGCGGTGGCCCCCCATGTGCACGAAATAATACTACCAAGGGTACTGAGACAGCCCTGTAGGTTGCCCAGTGCAACTGGGCCTTTCTTGATGTGTCACGTGCGCTAACATCCGAGTCAGCCGTACAGAGCCGCGGGAACCGGGCCCTGCGCCCAAGAAGCCTCCGCTTGAGACCCCCACGGCCTGGGAGGCTTGAGCACGGCGCGCAAGGAAAATTCGAACCCTGCAGATGGTGCACACTCGTTCGAGGATCCATGGCGAACGTGTTGAACGACGCGGCTCCCCTCGAGCCGGACGGGACGCTCGGAGGTGCTGGAGAGAGGGGTCCAGTTTGGATCCTGCGAGCCAACGGCCTCTCCACCGACCGCCAAAGAGAGTTTTCGAGCTGCTGTGGAGGGTCGGTCGACGGCAGAAACGGGGGCGGCGTTGGTGACGACAGGCCAGCCCCTGACACGGAAGGCACGGACGGTGCGGGCGTCGGAGGGCCAGCCTCCGACGCCGAAAGTGGGGCGGATGCAAACCGCGCGAGTGGGGGCACTGCAAACACGGACGCGGAGCGCGTTGACCGGGCGTGGGACGACGAGATGACGGACGCGGAAGCGCCTTACGCGGGTGACGACACAGGCTACCTAAGCATGGGCTGGGGAAGCAGCGCGGCATGCGCAAAAAGCATGGATGCGGAGTGGACATTCGTACGGAGGCCATGAGGGTCCGGAAACCGAAGGGAAGCAGCAGGGGCTTCTTGTAGCGAGGTGACAGTCGAAAAGGTTGGCTGGAAACGTTAGTAATCTGCGCTCGTTAATTAGTAAAAAGTGCCATGAAAAATGCATGAGCAAATAGAGCTGTTTGAAGAATGGTTGGCTCAACGGGATGATAATAGTGAGCCAGATCACGAAGTGTGAACACAATAGTACTTTACTTGTGTATCAATGGGATCTGAAGGGAATATTCGAACGGCTGGTAGAATCTAGGCAGCTAGGGTGCAGCTGCGCTCAATTGGTGAGCCAATAGACCCTAGATTGCTAAGTAAAGTGGTTTCATGTGAGTATGTTGATCTGAACGGCGGGGAAGGATAGAGTCTATTGATTTGTGTGATATTTTGTGATCCGTTTGAGGGACAGAATATTCCAAGGAATCTTCCTGGAATATTCCTTGACGAGGTACAGCCCCTTGGGCTATAAAAAGGGGAGCGGCGCCCCTATTGTCGCCAGCCGAACTGACCAGTTGGTGGTCCCAAGGGACCAACCAGGACATTTCTTGTAATAAGCATTTAATTGGTCAAAATTTGAGTGCAGGTCACAACCCGTGGAGGGTTGTTCGGTGTGTGTGTGTGAGTGTGTGTGGGCGAGCTGTGAGTAACAAAAGGCTCCATTACGTCAGTGCTTTAATACACTCAAAACGTGTCCTATTGGGAACGCCTGCGGGGCCCCAAGCGCGTCTAGAGTGTTGCTATTTTTAGTGTGTCCTATTGGGAACGCCTGCGGGGCCCCAAGCGCACTTTAATAGTAATTGCACATAACGTAATAGACTGGGAAGCCTACGGGGCCCCAGAAAAACACCCTCAGAGAAATCTGGGGTGCTGAGCTATAGTTATCTTACAGTACAATCACGCATTACTAAAGTATACAATACGGCTGGGCGTTTACAACCTTGAGCTGTGCTCCCAAGACAGCTGCTGCATTTTGGTGGTGACTAAAGGTGATCAGGAGTGAAAGTTTGTTGAGCTACAAACTAATCTACATTCGACCGAACCGAAAGGGGCTGGAAGTGGAAAGGCAGGAAGGTAAGTAGTTAAGGAAAGGGAAAGTTGAATAGATTCCGCGCTTAATCAAGGCCAGCTCGCAGCTGACAAAGTACTGCCTCAGTGAGGTCCAGTACTGGAAGGAGGCAAAGGCTGGTGAAAGTGTGAGTTCGTTACAGAATTGAGAACATACAAATGCCCCACTCATTGTCACTTGGATCCTGACCAATGAAAGACCAAGAGGCATGAGTCAAGTTGAAAAAAACGCTGTCGAATCCAGCAGTACTCCCCTAGTGCTGACGCCCGCCTCTAAGCCCAGTACTGTAGTGTGCCCTCCTGCTCCTGTGAAAGATAACCTGCACAGCGACACTCAGGAGGCTCAGAGGCAATCCTTGACAAAAGGCCAAGCTCGTCAGCTGCGAAAAGCTGGAACGAGCTGTCAGGAAAAGTGTTTGAAAACTAACGCACAGGCTGCCATAAGACTTTTTTCACTAGACCAAAGAAAAACTGGACGTAAAGGTGTATACTGATGATGTACTATTGTCTTTAGACAGTGTACATAGTCCAGGCATCAACCCAAAAGATTGGCTGGGCATATTCAGTAACGCCAACCAGTTGTTGAAATTCTGGAAGGCTGCAGGTGGTCTGTTCCTGACGCTGCTCAGTGTAAACCTATTCGTTTGCAGTCACATCCTCACCGCACGTCTTGTTAGATCACTTCTGAAGGTGTGCAATCAGAGTTGGTGTGATCTGCTGTCGTTTATGCGGGGTGAAGGGTTGCAGCTGGCTGGCATAGCCAGGGAGATTGCCCGCATTAAGGGACAACTCAGTTTTCTGTGGAATTCTGAGCGCATACGGCGTAGCCAGGTCAGGCAGGAAAGGAACACCGTACCCGTCACGTCACAGCCTGTGACGGGTGTAATTGCTGGTCCAATTACCAGCCCAATCCATTTTCAGCTGGCTTGTGCATTTGCAGCTGGAATTGTAACAGGTTGTTGTGTGTCTTTAGGATCCCTTTGTTTGGGGATCTGGATTGGACACATTCTCTAGAGTGTATACACGTGGCCGTGACTCATCGGCCTTAACAGGCAGTCACACGTAATGGCCATTCAACATGGTTTCGGAGCCAGGTTGTCCTGGCTGTTGTTGCTCTGTTTGTATGCCTTGCTTGCTGCAGGAAAATCTTTGACAGTCGAGGAGATTGTGAGGGAGGATGTGGCAGCCCTTACTGGGGCTGTTCAAGGGGCATTGGTAC
This sequence comes from Ostreobium quekettii, assembly GCA_905146915.1. Taxonomy (NCBI): domain Eukaryota; kingdom Viridiplantae; phylum Chlorophyta; class Ulvophyceae; order Bryopsidales; family Ostreobiaceae; genus Ostreobium; species Ostreobium quekettii. The sequence goes on from CAJHUC010000280.1 coordinate 534,519, forward strand.
CCTTGCAGAATTTTCTGCTGGAAGAATCGGCTGTATCCAGAATTGTGCAATCTTCAAAGGATGCTGAAATTGCAAAAACTCGCGTGGCCGAGGAAGTGTATGTCGGGTTCAATCGACGCGCGCTGATTTCTCACTTGGTGGAATGGGAGGACACAAGACTGGGAATGAGGGTGACCATGGACGAAATTATGGATCACCTTCACAGAGCTACTCAGGTGTTTCAGGAACGGGAGCTGGGGTTTGCCTCAGAACTCCGTCGGAGAGACCAAGATGTGGCTCTACTGCAAAAATCAGTTGATGACCTGCTTATAGAGCTGGAATCCAGGAGGTACCTGGAAGAGGAACGTCTAAAAACTGTCACCCTGGAAAAACAAAAACTGATGGAAGCGCTGAGTGAAGCTCAAGCTGTAATTTCCAGTCTGACAAATTCTTCGCGTGGACCTGGATTGACTGGAGTACTTGGCAGAAATGCCAGTAAAGTTCTGTCTGAGCCTAGCTCGGGCTCCAACTCAACGACAGCTGCATCTACAGATGTTAGTAGCAGCAGTACTGATGAGTCGTATTTTCTGTTCAAGGGATGCAGCACTGCGAAGTGCGCTTCTGGGCGTCTGACAGAAATGTGGTTCGAATTTGCATGGCAGCTGTTCAGTGACCCACTGTCATTAAGCAGGAATACTTGGGAGGAAGCTTCCCGTTGGGTGGTTGAGAATACAACGGCAATTTCGTGTATAGTGGGACTCGGAATTATGTTCGTATTTTCCAACCTCACCATATACACGGTGAGGCGATTTGCGAAAGTTTGCCACATGATTTATAAGGCGTGGGAACTTTTCTTGCATTTGCCCGTCATGGCCATGTTCCTGGATTGCATGAAAATGCTATTCAGGATGATGGTCAGCTCAGCGGAAGACATCAAACAGGAAAGAGAAAGAATCGCAAAAGAAAACAAAGATATCAGAGCAGCGTTTGATAAGATGTTCATAACAATGAAAAAAATCAATGAGGGAACAGAAAAAGTGAGGCGAGATACTGAGGCAATGATGCGACAAGGCAGCAATGCTGACTGGGCGAGGCGTGTAGAGGAAAAACTTGCTAGACCACCCCAGTGGGGCCGTCCGCCTCAAGGAGCTCCTGACCGACCTGGGGGAAGGGTTCCTGGTAGATGGGGTTTCAATGGCGGTCGAGGGAATAGGGGTGGACGGGCTGGAGCACCTCCAGCCCGAAATCAGACGGTCACGACTGACAACTCACTCCCCGTGTCCTCTCAACGGCCAGATTCCCCTAGGCCGACAACTTCGGCATCAGCTGAAGATGCCAAACCATCCAATTCACAAGCAAATACTCCAGTAGTGGGTTCTACTGGGGCTGGAAATGGAGACCAGATTGGCAAGCTGCTCTATGCCCCCATCCATGTCAATGGATTCAGAATGCCAAGATGCCTTATAGATACGGGGGCACAGGTCAACTTAATACCAAAAAAAGATGTAGTGAAGCAGGGCTGGATGTATGACTTGGCTGGTGCCAAAATCTTGAGTGGCTTCAGCGGAGATACATACCCCATGGATGGTGTACTGAGAGCAACCGTTACCCTTGGGCCCACCACGGTTAAAGAGACAGAATTTCAGGTCTGTCCCAAGATCTCAGTGCCCATTCTGGGCATGCATACACTGTCAGAAATGGGGTTTTTAGTGGATTGTAAAAAAGGGACTCTATGCTCCACTGAGACTGGAGAGCACCTCCAGTGTACAGTGGTAAACACACAAAAAAACTAGGACTCCAGGCAGGGGGGCTGCCTGCCGGGGAGCTGGGGAAAATAGTGTTAGAACAGTTGTGGAATTTAGATGGAACAAGGGGGTTGATAGTGCATTCTGAGACAGCCGTCTCAGTACTGGCCGGAAAGGCAGTTTTTCTGCCTCCTAAGACATGGCAAAGGGTTTATTTGCCATTCAAAGTGAAAGTAAATGGGGGCTCCACCCTGCTGTGTGGGCTCCAAAGGACGGGTTTGATAGCTGGGCTGGCCGTGACTAAAGGAGGCCAGTTGCGCATCAATGTTTGGAACTCACAGAATTCTGCAGTATACTTGACTCCAAAGACCATTATGGTGAATATTATAGGGGCTAAAATATCAATCAAAAAGTTTGGACAAGAAGAACAACAACTTGGCCAGTCCGACAGAAAAGTGAATGTGACTTTGGCTTCATGTTCCAGTCAGATTTCTGCAGAAATCATCAGGGATAAGGTCATGAATAATTTCCCTAGAGTCGGTGATTTGTCATCGCATCCTGTCAATGACAAGATGTCCAAATTGATGGTCAGATCAACGGAAATGACCTGGACTGAGCCACCTGAAAGAGGTGTACGAACTCAGTACTCGGTTGAGTCAGTTGCTGACAGAAAATTAGTAGATCAGCAGCTTGATGACTATGTGAAAAGAGGCTATTTAGAAAGGGTGTCCTGTGGAGAAGACCTGTATCTCAGCCCCTTGCTGCCGATTAAAAAGCCAAATGGAACTTACAGGTTTACCAATGACTTCAGAAGACTGAATTCTTATTTTCCGTCAGTGGGTACAACGCAAGTAGACGTTTGGCGTAAGCTGTGGGAGCTGAAGCCAGAATGGAAGTACTTTGTGAAGATTGACCTGAAAGATGGATTTTTTGGAATTCCAGTTGACAGGAATCTGTCCCGTCTGTTTGGCTTTACATATGGCAGCAAGAGATATAGGTGGACTCGACTCCCACAAGGCTGGAAATGGAGTTCAGTGTTGTTTTGCGATAGGGTAGCGGAAATACTAGAAGGCGTGTACTGTCCCCAGTACAGCGATGACGTGCTGGTGGGGGCAGAGACACCTGAGCAGCTGCTTGAAAAAACCATGGAAGTATTTAGAAGGTTTGATAGTTTTGGCGTAAAAGTCAATTTTGACAAGGTTGAATGGATGGCAACCAAGATCAAATTCTTAGGCTATGAAATTGAAGATGGCAAGATGTCGCTGGCTGGATATCTTGCTGAAAAGGCCAAGGATTTGGGGAAGATTAAAACCATAAAAGACATGGAAAGAAGCATAGGGATTATTTCGTATGCACGCAGGTGCATTGTAGGGGCAGAGCTGATTCTGGCCCCGTTACGAAGGGACTTGAAAATGATGAAAGAAAAGAAACTCTCAGCCAGGGAACTGGCTGAAATCACTGGCAGAGTTGTCGCTGCCTTTGGAAAAGCTTTATGCAATTCCAGGTGGCTGACTCTGCCTGGGATGGACGCTGATGAATATTCTTTCATCATTGAGACTGACTGGAGCAAGGGGCACAATGGCTATATGCTGTATGCCCGCAAAGGACAGGATGTACGGCTGGTGGACATTGGCAGCCGTGTTGTCCGTCACAGGATGTCTTCGTATTTAGGGGAACTTGATGCTATGAAATGGGCATGTTCCCGTACAAAGGCTTTCAGGGGGAGTATACCCCTCACTATCAAGACTGATAATCAAGGTCTGGTCACCAGAGCCCAATCTGGAACCGTCTATGACCTGGATATGAGAGCCTATTCTAAGTGGGCATGGTTGCTGGCAAATGATCCAGGTTTTGAGCTGGAGTTTGTCCCGGGTCTGATCAACACGGGAGCTGATCTCCTTAGCCGACCTGGTCAGAAAGTGAACCTTCCTGCAGACGTGCTGGAAGGTGAGGCAAGAAACGAGAATGAGGCTGGAATCAGTGAAGAAAACATGGAAGATGATGCTGCAGCTATGGTGTTGGGTGATGACTGGACGTCCGAAGAAATGCGTGAACATATGAAAGTGACAGCAGCTCTCCTACGAACCGGTGTAGTAGGGAGTGTACGGTATGTCACAAAGTTTGGATCTGTGAGAAACAAGCCTCCAAAGTCAAAGCTTGCATGTGCAAGAAGGAGAGCTTGCGTTTTGAGAGTGTGTCGACAGCAAGATGGAAAGCTTGGGCTGCAAACCAAGCTGAAATGTTTGGGAACCAGAGGCCCATGGAGAATCTGTGATTCTTCATTCCCAAAGCTCTGTAAGACTGTTCTGGCTGCCTCTGATTGGCATGAAGAGGGCTGGGAGGATTCAATGGTGGCGGTCAGCCCTGTGCGCTCAGATGAACCGGCTGGACAGCCTGAGGGGGAAGTCGATCAGGAGTTCGACCTGATTGGCTCGGCTGGGAAGTGGCGAGAAGCCATTTCAAGAATACATGAGGAACACGCAGAATATCATTGGGGACCGTTCAAGGTTCACCATGAGCTGCGTAGACAGGGACTCAATGTCCCTTTCAAGCTTGTCCAAGAGATCTGCAGTGGTTGTGAGGCATGCGCACGATTTCGTGCTAAAATGCCAAAAAAACATTGGGGCCAGCCCCCATATTCACTCGCACCAGGTCACACTGTGTTTGCAGACACAGTAGGGCCCGTGACTACTGGTCTGAGTGGCTATAAGTATATTCACTGCATGGTTGACAGTGCCACTCGAATGGGTGATGCACTGCCATTAAGGAGCATCAGGAGTCCTGGTGTTATCCGAGCTTTGGAACAATGGCAGCGGAAGCATGGACCAATTTCTGTGCTTGTCACAGATAACGCTGCCTATTATAGTTCCAAAATACTGAGGAAATGGTGCAAGGAGCACGGTGTTGAACACCGTTTCATAGCTCCGTACCGCCACGAAAGCGTGGGCCTCGTTGAAAGGTTCCAACGCACATTTGTTGACAGATTAAGGAAGCTTCGATATGCCCTGGGGGGATCATGGGTGAAGCACATCCCTGCTGCTATTGAGGCAGTGAATTTCGCAAGGCATAGTGTCACGGGCTGGTCACCAGTAGAGCTATGGACTGCTCCAACTTCAGTTATAAGCGAAGCTGCTAAGAAGACGGCTGACAAGAGAGAGAGAAGAAACGCAAAGCGCAGAATTCAGCCAGCCAATTTCTATCCAGGACAGGAGGTCCTGGTCTATGACGAAGTTGCATCAGCAGCTAGATCAGGAAAATTTGACCCTAGATGGAAAGGCCCATATAAGCTGGTGGGCAGGATCCGTGGCTCCTATTGGCAGGCCAAGAAGCTTCCTCATGGAGATAGGGTCACAGTTGAACCTGGCCGAAAACCTTCACTCGTTTTCCACGAGGATCAACTACAGCCATTCGATTCTCCCTGGAAATGGGACGGAAAATTGGCCAGTTTGTCAGAATAGAGGCTGAAAATTCGGAGTATTCGCAGTGGATAGGTGGTGTGCCCATGTTAAAACTGCCGTTAGTCATGAGCACCGGTACATCAAAGGCGGGCTCATGACCGACATAGGGCAGCTGACTGGGCCACTATCAAACAGCCAGTCAGGATGAACAAGAAAAGAAAAGAGAAGCCAGCGAAGAAAAAAAAATATATGCATTCATAAAAAGAACAAAGAAGAGCTTTATGTAGACGGCATATCAAGAAGATATCTGATGGTCGCTGTGCCTTTACAGTTTATGGTGTCTAACATACTGGCGGGACAATGGCTGTAGGAAAAAGACCAAGGAAACAAGACAAGCTACAATCCCTCAGTGGCTGTCCAGATCTGGACACGCTGAAGAGCATTGATACCGCCTGACTGGAGCTCCACCATTCATGAGCATGACCGCTGGAAGCTTTTGAGAGGGAAATGGGTTTTTGAAAAGCAGCATCAGAAATTTGGATTAGATGAACACAAGTGTTTCCACTTGAAGCGGATCCGAGGGTTTGTGTTTGACGGCTGTTTGATGTTGTGTATTATCACTGTAATCCACAAAAAGACCTGACTAAGAAAGGCTACCAGCTGCGTGCGTTAATAGACCGTTTTGAAACGGTCAGCCCAGGGATGTCAACTGGACACATGGGCAAGGACTTGGCAGGAAAAAGTATGCATTAAGATACCTTCCGTAGATTACTAGGAGCTGGGTGAACAAAATTCAAGTTCATAGACAATGCGAGATGAACAGAATGACTGAAGAAATGGCAGCTGAAGAGTGTATAACGAGTAGAACTGAACAGGAAAGAAGCACAAGGCGATGCTGCTGAAGTTTATGCACAGTTCAGTATGAAGTGCTGCAGCTTGATACGATTAAGTGTGGTTATCCGCATTAGAAATATGGGTTTTATTGCTAGATTACAGTTGCTCAAATACGGATCTGAAGTAACTACTGGACATGAAGTCATACAACCACAGCGTCTGAAGATTGGTTGCTATGAATGTTCGCTGATAAGAAAGGGTTTCTTTGAAGAAACCGCTGAAAGTTCATGGCAGGGATTGAATAAGGAAAACAACCAAGGGAAATATGACAGAGAGCAAAAAGGTGTAAAAGAACATAGCTGTACGGTGGTAAAGTTCTGACCGAACGTTGCTGCATTTTACTAAGAGTTTGGCAGCTGTAAGGGCAACTCCAAGCACTATGCCAGGGATGCTGGAAAAAAGCACCAAAATGGCCTGGCAACTATGTGCCTGCCAGTGCTTCAAATTAGGAAATGACTGTGATAGAAACGACGCACAGCGCCAGGGCATAGTGCGCAAGGAGGCATGCTGCTGTCTGGGGTTTATTCTGATGATCGGGCGTGACCCACAGGGCAGTACGAAGGATGCCCGACAGTAGGGCTGGCTTACAGCACTGGACCACTTGAAAGAGACTCCCGAATGCAATTGAAACTCAGCACTAGTCTGTCACAGCCCTCCCCAGGCTGGACGGGACAGGAATGAGCGTTGTGCATTTCCTTATACTTGCTTATTCGTGATGTAGTTTGACTGACATCCATATCTGGATGTCGTACTGTGATGAAACGCGACCGACCTGTGTCGCGGTGGCCCCCCATGTGCACGAAATAATACTACCAAGGGTACTGAGACAGCCCTGTAGGTTGCCCAGTGCAACTGGGCCTTTCTTGATGTGTCACGTGCGCTAACATCCGAGTCAGCCGTACAGAGCCGCGGGAACCGGGCCCTGCGCCCAAGAAGCCTCCGCTTGAGACCCCCACGGCCTGGGAGGCTTGAGCACGGCGCGCAAGGAAAATTCGAACCCTGCAGATGGTGCACACTCGTTCGAGGATCCATGGCGAACGTGTTGAACGACGCGGCTCCCCTCGAGCCGGACGGGACGCTCGGAGGTGCTGGAGAGAGGGGTCCAGTTTGGATCCTGCGAGCCAACGGCCTCTCCACCGACCGCCAAAGAGAGTTTTCGAGCTGCTGTGGAGGGTCGGTCGACGGCAGAAACGGGGGCGGCGTTGGTGACGACAGGCCAGCCCCTGACACGGAAGGCACGGACGGTGCGGGCGTCGGAGGGCCAGCCTCCGACGCCGAAAGTGGGGCGGATGCAAACCGCGCGAGTGGGGGCACTGCAAACACGGACGCGGAGCGCGTTGACCGGGCGCGGGACGACGAGATGACGGACGCGGAAGCGCCTTACGCGGGTGACGACACAGGCTACCTAAGCATGGGCTGGGGAAGCAGCGCGGCATGCGCAAAAAGCATGGATGCGGAGTGGACATTCGTACGGAGGCCATGAGGGTCCGGAAACCGAAGGGAAGCAGCAGGGGCTTCTTGTAGCGAGGTGACAGTCGAAAAGGTTGGCTGGAAACGTTAGTAATCTGCGCTCGTTAATTAGTAAAAAGTGCCATGAAAAATGCATGAGCAAATAGAGCTGTTTGAAGAATGGTTGGCTCAACGGGATGATAATAGTGAGCCAGATCACGAAGTGTGAACACAATAGTACTTTACTTGTGTATCAATGGGATCTGAAGGGAATATTCGAACGGCTGGTAGAATCTAGGCAGCTAGGGTGCAGCTGCGCTCAATTGGTGAGCCAATAGACCCTAGATTGCTAAGTAAAGTGGTTTCATGTGAGTATGTTGATCTGAACGGCGGGGAAGGATAGAGTCTATTGATTTGTGTGATATTTTGTGATCCGTTTGAGGGACAGAATATTCCAAGGAATCTTCCTGGAATATTCCTTGACGAGGTACAGCCCCTTGGGCTATAAAAAGGGGAGCGGCGCCCCTATTGTCGCCAGCCGAACTGACCAGTTGGTGGTCCCAAGGGACCAACCAGGACATTTCTTGTAATAAGCATTTAATTGGTCAAAATTTGAGTGCAGGTCACAACCCGTGGAGGGTTGTTCGGTGTGTGTGTGTGAGTGTGTGTGGGCGAGCTGTGAGTAACAAAAGGCTCCATTACGTCAGTGCTTTAATACACTCAAAACGTGTCCTATTGGGAACGCCTGCGGGGCCCCAAGCGCGTCTAGAGTGTTGCTATTTTTAGTGTGTCCTATTGGGAACGCCTGCGGGGCCCCAAGCGCACTTTAATAGTAATTGCACATAACGTAATAGACTGGGAAGCCTACGGGGCCCCAGAAAAACACCCTCAGAGAAATCTGGGGTGCTGAGCTATAGTTATCTTACAGTACAATCACGCATTACTAAAGTATACAATACGGCTGGGCGTTTACAACCTTGAGCTGTGCTCCCAAGACAGCTGCTGCATTTTGGTGGTGACTAAAGGTGATCAGGAGTGAAAGTTTGTTGAGCTACAAACTAATCTACATTCGACCGAACCGAAAGGGGCTGGAAGTGGAAAGGCAGGAAGGTAAGTAGTTAAGGAAAGGGAAAGTTGAATAGATTCCGCGCGAAATCAAGGCCAGTTCGCAACTGACAAAGTACTGCCTCAGTGAGGTCCAGTACTGAAAGGAGGCAAAGGCTGGTGAAAACGTGAGTTCATTACAGAATTGAAGAACATACAAATGCCCCACTCATTGTCACTTGGATCCTGACCAATGAAAGACAAAGAGGCATGAGTCGGGTTGAAAAGGACGCTGTCGAATCCAGCAGTACTTCCCTTGTACTGACGCCTGCCCCTAAGCACAGTGTCATAGTGTGTCCTCCTGCTCCTGTGAAGATTGACCTGCACAGCGACACTCAGGAGGCTCAGAGGCAATCCTTGACAAAAGGCCAAGCTCGTCAGCTGCGAAAAAGCTGGAACGAGCTGTCAGGAAAAGTGTTTGAAAACTAACGCACAGGCTGCCATAAGACTTTTTCACTAGACCAAAGAAAAACTGGACGTAAAGGTGTATACTGATGATGTACTATTGTCTTTAGACAGTGTACATAGTCCAGGCATCAACCCAAAAGATTGGCTGGGCATATTCAGTAACGCCAACCAGTTGTTGAAATTCTGGAAGGCTGCAGGTGGTCTGTTCCTGACGCTGCTCAGTGTAAACCTATTCGTTTGCAGTCACATCCTCACCGCACGTCTTGTTAGATCACTTCTGAAGGTGTGCAATCAGAGTTGGTGTGATCTGCTGTCGTTTATGCGGGGTGAAGGGTTGCAGCTGGCTGGCATAGCCAGGGAGATTGCCCGCATTAAGGGACAACTCAGTTTTCTGTGGAATTCTGAGCGCATACGGCGTAGCCAGGTCAGGCAGGAAAGGAACACCGTACCCGTCACGTCACAGCCTGTGACGGGTGTAATTGCTGGTCCAATTACCAGCCCAATCCATTTTCAGCTGGCTTGTGCATTTGCAGCTGGAATTGTAACAGGTTGTTGTGTGTCTTTAGGATCCCTTTGTTTGGGGATCTGGATTGGACACATTCTCTAGAGTGTATACACGTGGCCGTGACTCATCGGCCTTAACAGGCAGTCACACGTAATGGCCATTCAACATCGTCATGACAGACTGTTGAATCGCCGGTGAACAGTTGCTATTGGGTTTTGCTGTGGCATGGATTCGGCTTTCAACGGAAGACACGTCCATGCTGGCGCAACTTGGCTCTGTTCGCGGATGCCGGTTGGGCAATGACTCAGCCGCTCCTCGAAGATGTCAGGGATGCATGGCTGGTGGAAGTTCTGCTCATTTTACCGCCTGTCTGTGAAGATCGCGGCACAGCGATGGATGTACTTGTGTGGAAGTGTGGGTAGCTGCAGCTGTGCAGGACAGGCATCAAGTTTCGCTAGATGGAACCAAGTTTTCTAGTCAAGGACGCACGTAGCCTGGGTTTCATTTTTCTTCCTTTCCTTGGAGCACCATCTATGTGTGTTGCAGACGAGTGGCGAGCACATAAATGGACGGACGAGGGACAGAAATACGTTCCAGATGTATCCCCCACCGCACCGCCAGCAAGGTGCAAGGGCCCCACCTCGGCTCTCGAACGCAAATTCAAACAAAGTAGCCATGCCGCACAAACTGCACTGGTTGAATAAGGGACAATGTACCATGTTTAATGTTTAACGCACCAACATTTGATTAATGGTGGAACACAGCACGGCGTTTAATGTCCGTCATTACCGGCAATGGGCCCACAAATTGGGTGCGCCAGCAACACCCAACGTGCGGCTCTGCATGCCATGGTTCTTGGTGTCCAGGGCTCCAAGTCTGCCTCCAGACTCTTCGCGGCGCCGGTTTGGAAGCGCTACGCGGCGGCCTGCCTGGCTGGACGCGTCCACTCCCGATCGCGGCAGGTGAGGTTGGAGGGCGGGGGCGCGGATGCAGCATCGGACGAGCATCACGGCGAGGATTGGGGGCCATGGGGATGTGCCCTGTCAAATCGCGGTGACACATGGTGGTCCAGAATCTTGGGCTGCCGCCAAAGCGGAAGTCGCGAAAGAACGTCAATGTGCAGAGCCAGCCCTTCGTCGAGTTCGAGTCGTGCTTTTGTCGTCTCGGCATGCTGTGGCGTTGAGGCTGCACCTGTTGCCGAATTTCCTGGCCCCTTGTCTTCGATTGTCGCAAAGGCCATGCTGCTTCTTTGGGTTTGTCTGATTACTGATGATGCTCCGCGCATGTGCCGGCTCCTGCTGGATATCCCAAGGCCCAGATCGGCCACCAATACCCAATTTTCTCCTTCGCCCTCTGTGACTTTTCTGCCATATGCACAGTATGCCTTCAGCTGAATCCACAAGGAAAGGAACATTTCCCTAGTCGACAATTGTTTCTGTGCATTTGTAGCCTCAGTAAACCCCATAGCGCCACGCCTTGTGTCCACAGCGAACCTCCTGCTGAATCCACCAAAAACGGACAGGCACTTGTTTAGCCACAACTGCGCCTGTCTCAGTGTTATTTGTTGCTGATTTTATAACTTGTAACGTCTCGTCTGTCATCCATCAGCAGGGTGTGTGTGACGCCTTCACAGTGTGGTGCCAGTAGCTTCCCGGTTTCACCAATGCCTGCCTGAGTCATTGCCAACAATGGCATGATTGATGACCTCATGGCAACTTCTCTTTCTCAAACGAGAGGTTTTGTTCAATGCTTCGGTAGCGCAAACACTAGGCACCTTATTGCGCCATTGCTCCACTCCACTCCACTGTAACCTTAACCTGCCTCAATGTCATTATTCAGCAACGACATGAGACATGACATCTGTTTCTCGTCTTGTTGTGGGCAAGGTCACCAACAATCTTTCCTCAGTGCGACACCAGCAGGTCCCAAATCTCTCCAGTCGCAGGCCCAGGCTCAGGACGCTGAGGCCGTGGCACAGCTGTGCCCGATCAGCTGTGTGCCAGATGGCGACTGCAACAGATGGCACAGCTGTGGCCGCCAAAGCCACAGACAAGAAACTGGCCGACTTGCGGCAGCAGATGGCAAGCGTCTCTGGCGTTGATGCCATCGTGGTGCCCACAACAGATCCAAACTTGATGGAGTATGTGCCAGATTACTGGAAGCGCAGGGCCTTCATCTCAGGCTTCACAGGCTCTGCCGGTAAGTGTCTGAAGATTGGCTTTGTCAGCAGGAATCTTTGTAAATGTTACAAAGCACTGACCTGTCACTCTTCAGCCGATTGTGGCCACATCCTGCCATCGTTGTTGAATTGCAACGAACATATACGGAGCACTAAATGGCACAACTACCTGCGTTGGGCTGAATGTTTTACAGAATTTGTCTGGGCAGTTGTGCAGAGGGCATGGCTAACTTCTGCACTTTGCGTCAATCTGTGCATGGGGACTGGATGAAGCGCCTTACTGCTTTGCTGGGATCCAGATATCGGTGTTTGGCTATCTGGCAGTGATGTGTTGCATCCTGGCAAATGCAATCGAACGGACTAAAACTCTCACTGCCTGGTGTTGCAGGCACTGCTGTAATAACAACCTCTGAGGCAGCCCTGTGGACAGATGGGCGGTACTTCCTGCAGGCAGAGAGGGAGCTGGGTCCTGAGTGGACACTCATGAGAATGGGCACGAAGGATTGCCCAGATGTGGGTCCCCATGATACTGTGATTTCCTGATTACCTGATACGTCAAAGGGCTGTGTTTCTGTCATGTTTTGATGCATTTGGTCACCAGTGATGTATCTGGGGCTGTTCTGGTGCATTGCGCTCCTTCTCAAAAGCCATCTTGCACCTGTTCATTGGCAGTGCTGCCATCCAGGGCATGTTCAACACTCTTGCATAATTCTCTGTCCTTTGCATCTGTCAAAAGACATGAGAAATGCTGGCAACATGCATCTGTCCGGCGATGTCAGTGGTCCAATATGACAGAAAATTATTCTGTAATCAAACAGAAGGTGTTCCCATAGCCTTGCCAGTTGGACTTCCTAAAGAACTGTCAGTGACAAGACGAAATCAGAAGCGATTCAATGGGAACGAAAGTGATGCAAAAAGAGATGACAAGTCATCTGCAGCATATGGTAAAGTTTTGTCACACCAACGAAATGTTGCAGATTTCTACGTTGATGGATTTGGTGAGATTCTAGCGAGTCACTGCCTTTGCACCTAGCAGGCTAGCTCAGGCAGATACAGATGCCTTTCTAGCAGAGCAGATCTGGAATTGCAGGTGTGATGTTTGCATTCCTGCAAAACTTTGATGTCACTAAATGCAAGGAACCCGCCCCCTCCCTGGCAATGTTACACCTGTGCCCGCTGCATTGCTGCAGATCCTGGAATGGCTGTGCAAAGTGGTGCCAGAAGGTGGCCGTGTGGGAGTGGACCCATTCTGTCATAATGACACAGAAATCCGGAGCTGGCAGAGAGGCCTGGAGGTGAGTCCAAAGGAAGGGAAACCAGGCTTATCATTTTAGCATTGCAATGGTGCACTTTGCTGTGTCTGTCATGTGGCTGTGCTCACTCCTCAGGGTCAAGGATGTGGCAGCCGAGACATGCAGGACAGAGGTGCTCCTAAATGTGCATACACCATCGCATGAGTCACATCATGCTGTCTCTGTTTGGCACCATCATCGTGGGGCCAAAACTTTCACCCGATGCCCTCATCGGCTGCACGGTATTGAATTCCACAGGGCAGCTACATATGAACACAAACTATTTAAAGCGATGAGGCTAGTTCTGCCAGATGGTGGAAATGCACACTTTGCATTAATTTCTGCACTCCTGAGCTGGCACATAGTCGCCTGGATGCAGTAAATGTGTGAGGTATTGTGCCTGTCACTGACTTGGAAGTTACAAGGACAGAGTTGCTTTCATTTCTTGGTAATTGCAGTTGACAATTGACAGCACAGTCCACTGGTGGCCACAAAGTGATTTTCTTAGTTGCCCTTGTCCTATTTGTGATATTCATTTGATGTGGTGTCTGTTTGATGGCAATGTCACTGTTGGTCGGCAACTTGGCAGTGATTTTTGGCAGAATGACCTTTGGCTGATATATGCCTTCTCAGGTGAAAGCGCTGCCCTGGCACCTGCAAGATGACAACTGATCCTTCGAATATCCCTGCCTGTAACACACACACAAGGCCCATCCAAGTGCTTCTTTGTTCCCGATTTCATCACAAGCTCCACCTGGCAATTTGCGGCACAATGTTGACTAATTCTGACTGACGATTGCCATTGAGTTCCGGGTGGTGTTTTGTCTGTCAGAATGCTGGCCGTGAGCTTGTGCTCCTTGATGCGAGCCCCGTGGACGCCGTGTGGGGTGCACAGAGACCCTCACCCCCCAAAGGGCCCCTGCGTGTCCACCCAGTGGAGCTCGCAGGAGAGTCAACAGAATCCAAGCTGTCCAGGATTCGGGAGGCCATGACCCAGAAGGGCGCCACCGCCCTTGTGACCGCTGATGTCTCAGAGGTCGCCTGGATATTGAACCTGAGGGGACAGGACGAATTGTACAGCCCCATTTTCATCTCTTATTTGATTGTGACACTGGACAAGGCCGTGCTGTATGTGGACACTGACAAGGTGACAGAGGACGTGAGGGGCCACCTGGATGGCTGTGGCTGTGAGGTGTTGGCCTTGGAGGCCATCTTGGATGGTATTCGGGAGCACACTTCAGCAGCAACTAAAATATGGATGAGTGCTGACCAGGTGGGATTGGTGGCCACAGCTTTGTTGTGGTCTTTGAGATTGATACCTTTAAACTGTTGTGCTTTTCATTTGGACAGACTGAAAATATATTGTGGTGTGGATGCTGCTACCATTGCTTAAACTTGTTGCGATTGGATGACTGTTGTGATGATACTTGTTGGTTGATGAGTTTGGAGCCTGCATTTCCATTTGTATGTTTGGTTACAGCCTTGAAGTACAGTGTCAATTGTTAGGTGGACATTGGCTCTGTGGTTTGTACAATTGACCTTCCCACACTTGCACAAAGTTCAACAACTGCTGAGCATCCATGTCTGTTATTTGCTAACGACTCTTGCGATTATCAGAACTTTAATTATGGATTCTGTTGAGATGTACTGTGAAACCTCACTCAATTTTTTGCCCAGGGCTTGCATCACAAATGTGTTTTCTTTTTTGTGTGGACACTGTCCAGGTGAACTGCGCCATCTTCAATGCTGCAAGGCAAGCCTGCCGTGAGGAAACGGTTAGTAAAGGGGAAGGAGCATGCCCGTCTGAGGGCATCCCAAGAGTTGTTTCTGTTGTTAGAAAGTTGGGGGACGGGAACTGGCTTGATTGCTTTGGTGTATCCTTGGCAGGTTGTGCCAAATGACAACATCTGCATGGCTTTTGTCTCTGTTGACATTCTTATTTTTTGGTACAATCAATCTTGCGCAACATCGCCATGAAGATGCGAAAGCAGTTGTCTTCCGAAATTGCAAGTGCAGTCTTTGCAGAATTTCACACTTGAGGAAAAGGGCGGCAGCAGGAAGGAGTATCCCAAGCTTGAATCTCCAATCGCGCAGTGGAGCACCTTGACACCAAAGGACTCCTTAAGTGCTTGTTGTTTACAGAGGTCTGAGGCCTATGTCGACAGGCAGCGAATCTAGATGGCGGATCCTGGTTGTTTGAGAAGGCTGTTGTGGTGTCTTGGTAGTGGGTGTCTTGCAACAGACTGGCAGCCCATGGGCTTGCACTTTGCTTCTGATGTGTGGCATTGTGACTTCTGTCCAACCCCCTTGGAGTCAAACGCCGGTGCAAATTGGCACCAGTCATGACATCAATGAAGCAGGGTTCAATTTTCGTAGGTGTGCTTTCAAATACAACACTGCCGATATTGGGCGTTGTGCAGCAGGCCGACAAGATAATAGATGATGAAACGCCCATCAAACTGTTCATGGCTGTCAAGAATGAGGTGGAGATCGCTGGGATGAAGGAGGCCCACCTGCGGGATGCTGTTGCCATCATAGAATTTCTGTCGTGGTTTGAAAAACAGGTGAGACATCCATCCTATGTTGAGGCTCCGAAGCGTGACAAGAAAGTGAAGCCCATCAGGGAATCGCAAGAGCTGTAGTTGAGCAGTTTCTGCCTCTTGGGCATGATGTTCGACTGTCAAAGTGAATTGCCAGCAACATGATCTGATGATGAAAATCCAGTCTTGCCTTGGACTCGATTGCTACCGTCCTTTGCTCTGGGAATGCTTGGCAGGCCATTGCCGCGTGCTTTAGAGTGGAACTGGCCTGGCACGCCGTTATTGCTGTTCCTGTTGTTTGTTTAGAATTGCCGGATTGTCACAGTCAATGGTTGAGAAATTTCTGGCTTGCTAGAGCACTATTTCATCTAAGAAGGCTGGACTGAACTCAACGTCACTATTTCCACATAAAGTCGACGGATAGCAGTTTGCCTCCACCACATGATGAATCCATGCCCTCACATTTGAAGGCGATATGGGCAGCATCCACCAGTTGTGCATGTCCACACAGCGGGCTCAGTCCTGTCCTCATTCTTTAAACGCCTTTTGGAGAAGCATAAAATCAAGTCACACGTTGCATATATGCCTCATCAGTGCTGAAAGAAAAGCAATTATCTGAAAAACAAGTGTGGCGGATCAATTTCTTGTCCCCAGCGCTCCATGGAATGTCCAATGCAATCCACAAGAGATTTTGATGTTCAGAGAGCGAGTGTCACATTCCCGCAACAGGGATGTGATAAGAATGCCCGCCATTGTGTTGGTTTTCAGCCATGTCGACTCCAGGGCATGCATGGCTGTGTGGTGTTTACGTCTGGGTTCGCTGCGTTGTGTCCATTCACCACATTCTGTTAACATAACTCCCCATAACTTGTATCATCTTGCAACCTTGACTTGTTCCAACTTGATAGATAGCAACACCTGCATCTCAACAATTGGCACAGGGCGTGGCGCCTGGCATATCTATTGCATTCCAGTTAATGGTCAAACATTGTTAGATAGTACGTAGTTCAAGTGAAAACTTTTATCCTAGTATCACAAGCCTCATGTTGAGGTCGTAAAGTAATCCATGTGGAACGCATTAGAACCCATGGTGATTTTCGAAGCTCGCAAATAGGTGTTCCTGTGTTTGAACTTCGATGCGTTTGCGGCTTGGAGGTTGGTTCAGGTGCGTCTTTCACTGAGGTGGAGGTTGACAAGGAGCTGACAGACCGACGAAAAGTACAGGATGGATTTGTGGGCCTTAGCTTCCCGACCATTGCGGGGGCGGGCCCCAATGGTGCTGTGATCCATTACCAGGCTGAGGAACAGTCTTGCAGGACTGTAGACAAGGATACACTCCTGCTCATTGACTCTGGTGGTGAGTTGTGGCTTCAATACAATTTTCTGGGTTACATTGAGATTCAGTAGGTAAACTGCCACCCCCATTGCAAACCAAGGACTTGTTGTCGCTCTTGTTACTCAAATGGGTTGCATTGGCTGAAGTTTTGACATTGATTGGCAGTCCATCGATTGCTGGATCAATTGACAACTCAAAGTTCCTTTGATGCAATTCTTCATTTGCAACTCTCTGAAAAATAGAAACCTCATTTTGCAGCTTGGTACAGCACTGAGCAGCCCATGTCTGGGCCATGTGCATGTATATGGAGGTGCGCAAGTAGACGTACCGAGTTCTGGAGGATAAAGATGCAGGAAATGTTCTGGCTGAGGATATTCTAGTCAGAAAATCGAATGGCAATTTTGCTGGATGGCATTCAGAATGGCAATTTGTGCTTTCAGAATGATGGTTTAAGGCAAGGATGCAATTGGAGTAGACAATGCTCTTGCTTGGGGGAATAAACCCAGCGGTCGAAATGGCAACATCACAGGTATGCTGAATTGGCAGTATGTTGTCAGTTCCCTCATTACAGCTATGAATCAGTGTCCACTTCCATTATTGCTGAATGGGGATGTGGCTGCTACTATTCTTCTGTCCATTTGATTTCATCGATCAGGTGAAAATCGCTATGCTTTTGTGCAGCCCAGTACGACCGTGGGACAACAGACGTTACTCGCACATTCCATCTTGGAGAGCCCACCTCCTATCAGAAGGAGTGCTTCACCCGAGTACTGCAGGGACACATCCAGATGGACGCAGCACGCTTTCCTGAAAACACCCCGGGGATCGCCATCGACGGCTTTGCAAGGATGTATCTGTGGCAGATGGGTCTGGACTACCTGCACGGCACTGGACATGGTGTTGGGGCACACTTGTGCGTGCATGAAGGTATGCACTGCAGCGATAGGCAATTGTTGCACTTCTCTCACGCTGAAATGAAGCATCCTGTGCAGCCTCAGTAGCAAGAAGTTTGTTGGGGAAGTCTATTTCCATACTGTGCAAGATGATGCAGGTGTTTTAGATGCAGAATTCTGTTCCCCTTATCCTCAACATTCCTTGGTCTTTCTTGTCCTGTAGCAAGTCACCGCTGCAGGGAGATGCCAACTACTTTGACACCTGCATCTTTTGTGCCCACAATTGGTGGCTTTCTGATTGTGACAGACAACACTGCATTAGCACTGTTGATAGTACTTGCTGCACAATGGTGGGCTTATGCCTATTGCGCAGCCGCAGGGATGTCCCGATTGTGAATCGCCCCAGCAGCGAACTACAGTGTGATGAATTGTACCATTGCCTTGAGAGCTGTGGCAACGAATATTAAGCACATTTCCTGGCTGTCATGGCACGTCAGGTCCCATGCAAATATCGTTCCGCCACCATTTGAAGTCCACACGCAACCCCCTGAAGGCCAACATGATCGTGAGCAATGAGCCAGGCTACTACGAAGACGGCAACTTTGGCATACGCATTGAGAACCTGGCGGTCATCAAGGAAGCGAAAACGGAGCACAACTTTAGGGGCACCCGATTCTTGGAATTCGAACCCATCACATATGTGCCCATTCAGAAGAAGATGATCGCAAAGGAGTTGCTTTCCAAGCAGCAGGTGGACTGGGTGAACAACTATCATGCTCAGGTGGGTCTGCCAACCCCTCCACTCATGTTCGAATTGTTTTGTCCCATTTGCTCTGTCAGCCCCAATGTGCCGATGTGTTTTCCGCGAGCGAATGAAGCGAACGTAGCTGTACTTCCACCAGTTGTGGTTCTTCAAACAAAGTGCTTGTATGGAGCCAGGCGTCTGTGGCAGCGGACCACAAGCTTGGTGCATGTGCACAATCACCTGAGCCTGTTTGTCTAGCTCGTCAAAACACCTGAAGTCTGTGTCCATTGGCCACACTGACTGACAAGCGTCTATTAGTTTCCGTTGCCGATGCAAGAATGGTGTCGGGTCGGAATCTAACAAAGATAGCAATGATATGCCCACATTGCGCACACCGATTTGCTCCAAAATTGCTGGGTTCCTCATCATGACCGTTTCAGCAGGTTGCAATTGGCAGTTCCAATGTGGCACTCTCATCAGAACCTTGGGCTGTCGTTGCACAAATTGTTGACATTGATTTTCTTTGGCAAGACAAGCGCTGATCGCTTGCCCATGTGTGCAGCGTTTCCTTCCATCCTCCTTATGTACACATGTCTTGAATTTACCTGTCCACTGCTCATTGTTTGGTCTGCAGCCACAAACTTCTTTGTTTGTTCACTTTTTGTTGTTGTTTATGTACTTGCTGTATCAATAAATGCAACTGCAAAGTCACAGCCTTGCTGCTCTGCTCGGTGGCAGCCACGCCAAGTTTGGAAACCCAGCGGAAAGATGCTGCCGTCATTGGTTTTCTTCATTCAAAATTTACAAGGAAGGTGTTTCGCTCTGCAGGTCTGGGACAAGGTGTCTTCTCGCCCGTCTCTCTCGCCTGATGCAAAGGAGTGGCTGCGTGAAAGTGTGACCCCACTATAGAGAAGAACAACACAAATCTGCGTGCAAATGCTGTCCCTGAGCGCGATGCCGAGACAGCCAGAAGTACCCCAACGTGTGTCCATCCTTCTACATGAAACGCCGCAGCTTTCAGCGACTGTTGGCGATCGTCTGCGGGCGCGCTGTGGAATGAAGGATAGAGAGCGACCGCTGGTATTCACTGCCTGTGGAGGGTCTACCATTTTTCGGATTGCCTGTTTATCCTAGGTTGTCCAAACTGCAGGTTGCAGGTTGCGGAGCTGCTGTCCATTCGAATCACCTCCTCATGTTGACCATGCATGTTCGCAAGAGAAATGTTTGGCCTTTTGCATGGATGCACGGCGATCCAGGGACTTCAGGAAAACGTTCTTCGCTGTTTGTGTTGCACGCCAAACTAGAGCTTGGGGCGGTGTGCAGGACCTTTTATTCCTGTTACCTGATTGTACATTGATCCGATGGAAGTTGACTGTGGTGACGGGATGGTGGGCGTTGGCATTGCGCTGCGTGTCCACAGCAGGGGCGTCGAAGCCAACGTGTGGACACATCTACTGTGAAACTCACAGATATTCATGTTGTCTCTGCACACAATGTGTGTCCCATGTCTGGATCAGGCATTTTGCGTTTGATTGGGGGACTCAACACCGTGGACCAGTCAGAAACTGTTGGCATGGACAGCAAGTGGCTCATGAAAAATGGAGCAGATGGCAACATGCTCAATGCGCTCGCTGCAGCACGACCGCGCAATGCGATCGTCAATGCCGGCCACCTCAACCGCGTGCTGACAGGCGGGGTGTGCGGGTGGCAGTTCACTTAGTGAATCGCATCACGCACGGAAAATGAACACAGCATAGATCAGAATACCCGTTGGTTTTGAAACCCTTCCGCACAGTTATGTAACGCTTGGCCTTTTTGCGGAGAAACCAATAAAGTAAATAACGCTTTTTTAATATATTTTGTGCGGAGCAACGTAAAGTTACTAAAATAACACTCTGGAAAACAAATCGGAGCCAAAAGCTCAAAGGTAAATTTCCGACGCGGAAGGGCTTAAAAACCAACAGTACTCACACTTGCGGCAACAAGGAGCACCCAAACGATCTTTGCAACATGCAGCATGGATGCGCGACTCGAACAGGTGTGGCTGCAGACAAGACGGCGGTAATACGAAACACACTTGGGAACTGGCCGTGCAGCCTTTTCTGAGTCAGGGACCGATCATGACTAGTTTGTTCATCTGAACGCGATGTCACATCCAAAGTCAACCGCCAGCTGATCTGCATTTCTACCGTCCATCCCCATCTATCGCCATAGAAACCAAAATCCTGAGCCCAATCCGCCAACACGTTTCTGAGCACACCCCAGGTATTGGTCATTCTGTGTTGATGTATAGTCACCCTGAATTACGCCCAACACACAGGGACTGCTTCTCCGGCTAACCTGGCTTCTTTTCCTTCCACGCTTCCTATCTCACTTCCACCGGACGTCTGCTCATCTGGGCCCTGAATTTGAAAAGCAGAAGATTTCTCTTCTTCGAAAATCTCAACCAAACGTTGGTTTGCACAAATCATCCCCTGCAGTTCAAAGCGCGATCACCAAGCGGCGATTCACAGCAGCTGCCCATCGCCGGCCTTGACCACAAGCGGGTTGGCCACTTGAACCCCCGCACAACGTTCACAATGCAATCTCGCGTGCGGTGACAGTGACAGAGACGGAAACGGATCAGGATTGGGCTTTTTGGGCTTTAGATTAGGTTTCCGCCGGGCCGGGCTCCTTGTCCCACCCAGGTCCACACACACACTGGACCAATACATTACACGACATTGTTTGTCCCAATACAACCCGAGGTACCCACAACTTAGTGTGCCCAATCGCTTCGCTAGTAGTTAAGCCAGTCCCATACAAGACTCAACCCTTGAGTCAGACCCACCACTCCTCATTTCCACGTCCTTAACTCCCACACTTGCCCAAATCAACCGAACATCACCCTAATAGGGGGGGCCGGGCGGGAAGCGAAACAAGATAAGGTGGGGACCGAGGGGTGAGCCTAAGTAGCCTCCCCGCTCGCGCCCGCCAAAGCCCGCCGCTCCCAAGGGCGCCAAAAACCACTGGCCCTCCTTGAACGCGACGGACCAGCCACTGACCCAAGGTACAGGGGGACAGAAACCCCAAGGGGCCGCCAAAACCATTGTACTTTAAGCAGCGCTGTCCCAAGAGGGTCAGCGCGCCCGCCCCTCGTCGCCCTGGGCGGA
This sequence comes from Ostreobium quekettii, assembly GCA_905146915.1. Taxonomy (NCBI): domain Eukaryota; kingdom Viridiplantae; phylum Chlorophyta; class Ulvophyceae; order Bryopsidales; family Ostreobiaceae; genus Ostreobium; species Ostreobium quekettii. Next base: position 556,138 of record CAJHUC010000280.1, read on the forward strand.
AACCACTTAACAAGATAGTTAATCCCATTTCTGCCGGGCCGGGCTCCTTGTCCCACCCAGGTCCACACACACACTGGACCAATACATTACACGACATTGTTTGTCCCAGTACAACCCGAGGTACCCACAACTTAGTGTGCCCAGTCACCCTCAAACACACTGCGCTCCTCCGGAGCAGAAGATGTGGCCATACCTGTCATGCAAGTCCCGGGCGGTAATCGTCATCCACCCAAAAAGGCGATAGTCCCACTCTGATGGGATGCGATACACATCGATGTACCGCCAGAGGGCAGCGCCCCGCCAGTCGCCCCAGTGGCGGATGCGCTGTTCGGGCACCTCCAAGGCGAAGCAGGCCGACGCCCCACCCGCGTGTAGACCATGGTGATCGAAAGCGCCCGGGTGCAGGTCGGGAGAGGAGGCCAGGAGGTCCCGAAACCAGGAGGAAACCGTGCGGGCGGACGGGTCGCATTCGCCCGGGAGAGTGTAGAAATGCGTCGGCGTCGCACCCGCATCCGCCCAGGCGCGATCCCGAAAGGCGCCCCAACGCAGTAGTAAATTCACCAGCTCGGGGGCGCCCTGCGAAGGCCAGGAACGGAGGCGGACAGCCGGGTCCGAATCGGGCTTAAGCTTGGTCTTGCGCTCCCGGAAGATCACAACTCCATTCGTCACCCGCACGTCGTCCAATAGAATGAAATGGCCGCTCTGGGCCCGATTAAAGAAAACGAAGTCCAGCAGGGCGGAAACCGACGCCCGCAGTAGGAGGAGGTCGTCGGTGTGTAGGCCCCGCTCCAGAATGCGGAGCATCAAGATGGCCGGCACCGGAGCATGAGAGGCCGCAGGTTCCGGGCATTGACGACGCCATGACCGGGTGAGCAAACGGGTCACCCGGTCGAAGGCGGAAAATTGCAGATGGCCGGCGACCTGGTGCACCATGGAAATGGCGGCCAGGTACTGCCGGAGGTTGCGGACGCCCACCCGGCCCTCCTCCCGCAGAAACCGGATGTAACGGTAGATCGTGGCCGGGCGGGCGGGGAGGGCCTGGAGCTCCACGGAGGCGCAGAACGCCTGGAACTTGGCGAACTTGGCCTGCATGGATCTCCGCGTCGACTCCGTGTAGAAAGACAAAAACTGAGACTGCATCCAGGCGCAGTCCGATTGCAGCATGCCGTCAACGTCCAGCCCGTAGAGGGGGTGATCGGTCGGCATGGCCTCCACCGGGAGCGGATCATCGGGGGGAAGCGCGACCTCCCGGGAGGGTGACCGAGCGCCCGCCCCTAGGGAGGCTTCCGAGGGCGGACATGAAATGCCCGAAGGTTCCATTTCGGCGGAGGAAGGCGGGCCGGAAGAGTCGGATCCCCTGGGCGAAACATCCCCGGATGGTGGGGAATCAGAAGGTCCTCCGCCGCAAGAGTCCGGAGCGGCTGAAACCAAAGCACGCTCGGCCAATCCGGCGCGACAACGACGGCCTCCACGGCGGGCCGAGCGGTGAGGAAGGAGACGAGCCGGGGAAGGAGGCACCAAGGGGGGTTGCACCAATTGGTGTCCCCCGTCCAGTCTTGGAGAAAGGCGTCCGTCCCCGCGCTCCCCACGTCCGCGTGCAGGCTGTTGTACCTTGGGCAGAGGGAATTCGCCGCGGAAGCAAAGCGGTCGCACGTCCGGCGACCGAAGCGCTGAGTCAGGCGCCAGAAAATGGCCGGGTGCAGTTGGTAGTCGTTCCGCCGCCCGAACCCGGGACAGCCTGTCCGGTATGACGTTGTCCTCCGACCGAATATAGTTCGGGTCGAGCAGGAGGTGGCGCGCCATACAGACTCGGTGCAGCTGACGAAGGGGGGTGAGGAGTTGCTTCGAATGGGTAGTCATGCTGCGCAGGCAGTACATGACCACCTGGTTGTCGACCAGCAGCTTGAGCCTCGAAGGAAGGCCAGGGGAAGCAGCCGGAAAAAAGTTGAGAATGGCTCATTCCACCGCCTGCATCTCACGCACATTGATGTGTGTTAAGGAACGGTCCCCAAACCCCCTCGCGAGGAGGGGGCGGGACCTCTCCGGGGGAGCGAAGGTGGCCCCCCAACCGGTCAGACTAGCGTCCGTTGCCAGAGTACCGGCAAAGGGGATTGCATCGGGGTTGAGTGGACGGCCTTCGCAGCGGCGGATGTTGACCCACGCCTCCAAGTCCAGCCGGGCTTGGGGGGAGAGGATCAGGCGATCCCGCCAACTGCGCTTGGAGCGAAGAACCCCGTAGAGGCTTTGCAAGAAAAAGCGTGCCAAAGGAAACGCCAAATAAAGGGAAATGGCGAGGCCGCAAAAACGTGCCAAGTCCCTTGCCACAACCCAGCGGCTGGATCACAAAATGCGGGCCTGATTGGCGATCAACACGGCCTTGTCCGGAGGAACCTCAAAACGGCCATGGGCCGTGTCCACAATCACCCCCAAATGTTTCTTACGCATGACTGGGGTCCATTGACATTTCCGCTCGTTGAATTGGAGGCCCAGCGAGGCAAACACACCTCGAACCAACTTCGACCATCGAGTCAAACGTGCGGCATCATGCATGGCCGCCAAAAATTCATCAAGATAAGCCAACAAAATGGCTGGCGGTTCACTAGTATACACTTGAAAGTATGTAGCTATTGAGTCATCCCCCGCTAGGCACCCAAAACGGAAATGGCGGGCAGCCTTGGGGCAACTGCCCGGGGACCTCAAGAAACGACCCACAACAAGCATCAAATGGGTAAAAAAGAAAGGAGCCAACGAAAGTCCAAAAGGGAGAGCTTGACAAGCGAAAACTTCATCTCCCATTCGAAATTGGAGGAAACATTCCTCCGACCGACACACGCGAAGATGATGATAAGCATCTTTGATGTCGAATCCCACCAATGAGTCATGTCGGCGGAGTAAGTGACCGAAGTCATGTAATTTCTCGTAACGAAGGCCCACCTTGCGAAGGTGACGGTTGACCCGTCGCAGATCGATGCAAAGGCGGTACTTCATGACTCCATCTTCCCGCCCCTTCTCCACCAGGAAGGCCCGAGAGATGCGCGAGGTGGGGCCCGGCTCCACTTTGGTGATCGCCCCCGAAGAGAGGTAGTCCGCGCGAAGGGATTGCCAGGCCGCCCGTCCCTCCGGGGAGCGGAGCGGGTAGGAGCCCTCGTCGAAGGGAGCCGGCGGTCCACGCGGTCCCCACAGTAGCGGAGTCCCAGAATGGATCCATTAGAGGATGCGGGAGGGGGCGCCAATGCGACGCCACGCCAAAAGGCATCCGCGGAGTCGATTGTACGGGAAATGCTTCACTGAGCCGGCTTGGGGGAGGGGCCCGGAGGGCGAGATCCCTTGTGGGCCTTGGGGCTGGTCGAGGGGGCCGAGGTCGACGGGGGGGAGGTAGCCTTCTTGGCGGCCGCGGTCTCGGTGGCATGCTTCAATTCTTGCGTCAAGAGCTCCTTGCGCATGCGCTCGATGGTCCCGTCGACGCGAGCGGTGCCGAAGCATAGTCCGCGGTCGGCGAGGCGGATCTCTGCCTGGATGGCGCGCCACGATCCCTCCAAGCCCGAGCCCTTGTGCTTGGCATGGATGCGCTGCAAAGAGAGCTGGTCGTGGAGAGCCTCGGTGACCTCCACGTACGAGTAAAGGTAGGGGAGGAGGAATTCCCGTACGGACGCCGGTAGATCGGGATGGGCGGCCACCTCCACGAAGGCCGCAGTCGTATCGAACAGCCAGGAGACCGGAGGAGCCCAGCCCGCGTACTCTTGGAAGTACCCGGAGTTGGCGCCCAAAGAGGCGGCGACCGCACTCCCCTCGGCGGTGTCGCGGACGTCGAACCAGTACGGCGAACAGGCGCCCACCGGTCGGGCGACCGGGTTGTTGACGGACTGGGGGAGTAGCGCCGGGTCGGGCAACCAGCAGGCTTCGATAGCGGAGGTCGGAATATGGTTGTTGAACCGGCGAGCTTGGTCCCGGCACCACTGCTCCGTAGGGGACGGGTTCATAGGCGAAAACTCGGCAAGAGCCGGAGGTCGCGACCCACTCTGTGGGTCCGGGTTGTGCCAAAGGGTTGGCGCGAAGCGAAACAAGATAAGGTGGGGACCGAGGGGTGAGCCTAAGTAGCCTCCCCGCTCGCGCCCGCCAAAGCCCGCCGCTCCCAAGGGCGCCAAAAACCACTGGCCCTCCTTGAACGTGACGGACCAACCACTGACCCAAGGTACAGGGGGACAGAGACCCCAAGGGGCCGCCAGAACCATTGTACTTTAAGCAGCGCTGTCCCAAGAGGGTCAGCGTGCCCGCCCCTCGTCGCCCTGGGCGGAAACCACTTAACAAGATAGTTAATCCCATTTACGCGTTTGGGCTTTAAAGTTTGGGGTATACAGACTCATAGGGTCTCTGTGTGGAAGGGCCTCCACCCTGTGACGGGGCGGCCACTGTGGTGGGACGGGCGAGGCCCTGAGCTACGGCTTGGGGACCGTAGATCGTGCGGACAAGCCTGGAAAACTCGTCACAATCGACCACAAGCAGCAGGCCGGGAAGCAAACGCTTCAGCCCACCAGCCGTTCAAATTTGCACTTTGACGGCTGGTCGTGTGACAGCCTTGGAAAGGGGTGTGAAACTTTGAAGTTCTCAATCCCTTTCCCAAGGCTGCTGGATCTATGGATCCCGTCAAACTCGCACAGGTATAATTCCAACCGTGTCAAACAGCAGGGTCTGTACACCAAACTCGCTGAATTTAAAATCCTATTGTCGTCACCAGCCCAGGCAAGAATAGTGTCTCAGTTGCACCAAAGCCAATGCCCCCCCGACACGCGGTGCCTGGCAATTTTCTAAGTATGTCTACTTAGATGACTTGGTTTGAGGTTATGCAGTATTGGTTGTTTAATTGGTTGACACAATCTGCTGAACCTTACGTGACTTGCTGAGCATGGCCTAGAATTATCGAGTTCTTGGCATACCAATTGTCCTGTTCGGTTGCTCAACGTCCAGGAGTCCACCCCAAGAGAGCCGCCCTTGCTGCACGCCCCAACGTACGATCCCCTGATGTGTGACTAAGCTGGAACAGATCCCTGAGCTGGGAATGGAGAACTGAGCTTGGAATTCATCATCAGTAAGCTATTTTACTTATGTATGTTCGTGCTGGTGTAGTGCCAAGGCCGGGACTATGGATTGCATTGGCGGTCATTATTGATTTCATCATATTCTACTAATTTGGTTGACTTGATTACTGGATAATTATGGAGGGACGTACATGGCACTGAACGTGATTGTTGGGACTGGACTCGCTTGTTGGGGACTGGACTTGCTTGCTGGGGACTGGATTCACTTGCCGGGGACTGAAATTGAGCCGGCAGTATGGAATGCATGATGGAATGCACCAAGCTGGGAACAAGTGTTGGAGAACTTGAGACGCCTGGGGACAAGCTCGGAGGGTTTGTGTACGGGGATTGCAGCTTTGGAGGGTTCTTGAAGAGTGGCTAGGACCGGGGGCTGGGACATCCTTTTTCGAGTACAAATACGCACGGAACATTCTTGCAAACACAAAACTCTTTTTGGGCCCACCATCGCTGCTGTGCATGTGTCTTTGTTTCCGAACTATCCCCTGATAGTGTGTGTGCCGCATCCCGTTTTGCCTCTTGGGAAGGAGGCGATCGCGGTGTATCCCGAAGATCGGGACCGCATTCGATGCCCATCAGCCCGTTGCGACGGCCTGATGGGCATCGAATGCGGTCCCGATATCGGGATACGAGCGGACCTATGAATAGTTCGGAAACAAAGACACATGCACAGCAGCGATGGTGGGCCCAGAAAGAGATGTTACAAGAACGTTCCGTGCGCATTTATACTCCAGAAAGGGTACCCCAATCCCAGGTCCTAGCCACCCTTCGAGAAGCCTCCAAAGCTGCAATTTTTGTACAGAAACCCCTGAGCTTGTCCCTGGGCGTCTCAAGTTCTCCAACACTTGTACCCAGCATGGTAAAATCCATCATATGTTCCACACAACAGGCTCAATTTCAGTCCCCAGCAAGTGATTCCAGTCCCCAGCGAGCAAATCCAGTCCCAAGCAAGCGAGTCCAGTCCCCGGCGATCGCGATCAGTCCCATGTAATCACTTTCAGTCCTAAGTACGCCCCTCCGTAATGTTCAGATCAGTAGAATATGATGAAGTCAGTAATGGCCGCCAATGAAATCGACAGTTCCGGCCTTGACACTCCATCAGAATGAACGTACATAACTAAATTAGCTCACTTGATGGTGAATTGCCGGCTCAGCTCTCCTTTCCCAGCTCAGGGCTCCGTTCCAGCTTATTCACACGTCAGGGGTTTGGTACAGTGGAGCTTGCAGCAAGGGCGGCTCTCTCCAAGTGAACTCCTGGACATCAAGCAGTAGAATAGAACAATTAGTACGCCTTTAGCTCACTAACTCCAAGCTGTGCCCGGCAACTCAGACAAGGTTGCAGCAGATCATATCAACCAATCAAACAGTTGATAAAGAACAACCTCAAACTGGTCATCTCAGAAGGGGTACTGCAAAGGATGGCGGTCCATTCTGGCCGACATCGCCAGAGATAGCGCAGTCAAATCACCCCTGAGCCGGCAGCTGAGCCACATCGACAGCATCAGCACCACGTCAGTTGAGGTTCACTGAACGACCAGACTTTTGCCCCTCTCACGAGCCGGCTCTTCACGAAGAACTGCTTGTCGTGCCAACGACGACCAGCTAAAACAGCAGCGACGGCAAGGGGAAGCTTCAAACAGGTAGCAAACATCCCACTGCCAGCCAACCATGCAAATACGCTTGTGCAAACTCTCACAGCTGCCGCTCAGAGCGCCTTAACCAGCCGCAACTGTTCCTCGACGGTCGGCAAAGTCAAAACGCGAGTCAGGTCCATGGGTCAGGGCTGCCTTGTCCGCAGCACGTCGGTGTATGACACGGAAAGCGCTTCTCTCCGCGTCGACAAGGCTGTGCAGAGACGAGGCCTGGCGAGTTCTGGTCGGTAACTAGACCACACTAGACACTAGGAAAAAAAGGGCCAAATAACACTTTTGCAAACACACACAAAACACATTTCATCATAGTTTTACACGCTAAGAACACAAAAATAACACAAACCCGTAAACTTGGTACACGTTTGAACACGTGTTATTCGGCCCTTTTTTCCTAGTGAGAGGTGCTGGTCCCGAACGGCAAGGAAACGCCTTGCAAACACAGCCCTGGCTGGTCGCGACCTTCGAAAAGATCGAGCGCTATTGCGCTCAGGCCGTGGCGAATGTTATGTGCGCGGCCAGGGGAGTCAGGCAGCCAGGCCGAACGCCTAGACCACCGTGTAAGACACACACGGACCCCACGCAGTCGTTCTTACAGCTTCCATGCCGAGTGCAACAATGGAGAGTCCCCCACGGCGCTGCTCGCGCCTCTAGTACTTGTAACCTCCCCTGAGTTTGAAATGCCTTCCCTATGAAACAACATCTTTGATTCCGCGGAATCTTTCCGCCACACTGCCGTGTCACCACAAATCACACCGGTGCGCTCTACTTCCCGGCCACGTAATACCCCACGGGGCCATATTCCCATCAAAAGCTACGTGACGCCTCCGCGCGCCCCTCCTGACTCTGTCTCACAGCGCCCTATGGCAGGTCGCACAGGGGGCACCCCCACCAACCCACCCACCCAGCCACCTACCACCACCACCAATCCAAACAGCGCCATCGCACATAAAATGCCATATCTTGCACATTAAGGATCCGTTTGGGGTGAAATCTTTTGCAAACGATTTCTTAAAACCACCTCTACACAACTTGGGATAGCAACAGCATGTTGCAAGTCTGACTTGCAACTGATTGATCCTTTCAAATCCAGATTCGATCAACTTTCACAAGTCCATTTTTGTGACCGATGGCACCCAACCTCCCGTGACAAGCCATCTTTCTCTGAGCTAGGGGCACACTTCTGAGCAGCTGGCATGCCACAGGACGCCAGAATTCTCCAGCACCATGCCAGGATGACAAATCCAGCTGCAGTACATTTGCTGGCCTCTCGCATCAGCCCTGCGACCTCCCGTTCCGCGCATCCACGGCGCCTGCGCTCGCTCGAACTCACCGCGCTCCGCCACACAGCCGACCGCGCAGGGGGAAAGGCCTGCCCGCTCGCCAGAACCCCCACAGCAACTTCAACCTCGATCCGTCTCAAACGGCGATTCGGTCGTGTGTCTGCCATCCCCCATCGGCAGCACCAAGGCCAGCCACGGCCGTCCCGGCTCGGTCAACGGGCATTGCTCGGAAAAACCGACGCAACCCGACTCGCCAAGCCTTTCTGCGTCCGATGCTCCCGGTCACGCGCGGCTGTAGCCCTTGCCAAAGCAAACGCACGTGCCCAACAATGACCTGGGTGCTTCTCAGCACTTCATCGTGTTTTCCAAACGTGCCTGACACCGGTGTGCCCGCGACGCGCGCTGCCACGTACTGGAGCTGTGTCCGGCATCACAAGTGCATTGCTTTTGTTTCTTTTGGCCATAAAGTGAGGCTGCCATGATCTCTCTTTGTCACTGAACTCATCTCCTTGCATTCTGAATGCCTTGGGCTAGGGTTGCTAGAACATTCTGGAGCACTCCTGCAGGCTTGGTTTCTACGTTTACGTTTACGTTTTTACTTTTACATTTTTACGCGCAAAAACGTAAATTTGCAGAAGGGCCTATTTTTACGGCTATTTTTACGTTTTACCGGCTCCCTGGGACACCCAGGTTATACGATGAAAGTGGCGTACAATGATCAGTCCTCCGCCAACTCTAGGCCCACAACACAATGTCCACCTCGGCCTTGGCAGGGCGATGATGGCGCTTAACAAAAACTCGTTTTCTGCCCCTTCCAGGGCACCTAGCTGCCACTCTCCAGACTCCGTAAGTCTGTATGTACTGTCCTTATGTACACCGGACAGCTTTTACGGTGTAAAAAACAAGCCTGCACCCCTGGTTGATGTTTTGGGGTTTCTGCCGCATTGAGCACCAACCTACTGGATGGAAATTACTGTGACGAAAGTGCTGAGGCTTTCGACATCCCCTCTGCATCATTTCTGGATCTCACGGGTCGCCAGCTGAGTGATATCCCTAAATTGCTAATTTTTTGATGAACCCCATTTATTGGCGACCCGAACAGTACTCAATAAATCGCCACAGCTACCGCCACACGTGGCGTCAGCTTTGAACCACCGCAGAAATGGCGTCCAAATGGCGAATCTTCCGGCAATGAACCGGTCAGGCAGGGAATTGGACACTCGCACGTCCGAGCTGAACTCGACGGCGAAGTACACCCGCAATGGGCATCTGTCAGCACAGCATGCTCACCGTTCAGCGGGGTACAGTCCCCGAAAGAGACACAAGGAATAGCGAGGTGGGCCCCAAGGTTCGCGTGTTCGCTGCAAACAAGGTTGCTCGTCCATAAATAACCCACGCCGCTTGGTGCGGCACCGGTACCGTGCACCTACCAAAGGTCGCATCAAATCCATACACGGTACCCCTGTACCTTACCCTTGGGTGCGCCACCCATGCCTAAACATACAGAATGCCCTGATCTATGTACTATCTCGTGATGCCCTGGGTTATGAACCCTTCCTAAGCCGCCGGGTGCGTTACCTAAGCCCCGAAATACGGATATCGCCCACTAAAGTACTGGCCCGAGTTACCCAGCCGAACCGTTTGTACCGCCTTCATCCTTTAGAGTCACACCGCTCAGGATGCTGCCACGCCCATCGCCCTAGCCACGGCATCATCTGCTGAACTTCCATGCTGTGGCACATGGTGCGGCACCCGCAGCTGTCGGCCACCATAAGGTACTAGAACTCGTACGGGTGCGACACCCATCATACTTCGCCCTCCTAAGTACGCAGAAATCCGCCTCCGGCGCTCCCATGGAAAGCCTGGTGGGTCCACTCGTCGCCCCGGGGTGTTTCCAGCTTTGTGGCACATCTCCAAAGTCATCAGCTTCGTCTCCAGGGGCTGGGCATGTCTTCCACTCATCCGTTGCATCTCCCATGGTCCAACCCGTCCTCCAGGCATCCGCCAGCAGCCGCATCATTGGGCCCTCAACATACTCCCATAAAAGGTCATCTTCTGTCATCAAGGCCTCCGGCACATTCTCATAGGGGCGCTTAGCATCAGTAGTAATCGCGGCTCGTTCACACAAAGGCGTTACCCGTCATCTAGACCACCACTTCGCCTCCGCACGGGCAGGGCACATCTCATAATCTACACAATCAATTATCAAGCATCCCCACGTTTATAGATAACCACAATCAGGTTACTAATGCATCATTAACGACAGAGTACCCGGTTCCGGCGGGGTACTTAGACAATCGCCACACCACACGGTGTGTCACAAACAAAAAGACGCAAGGAAAAACACCGGAGAAAAAATTGGCGTCGCCCATTTGTATTGCGGTTTGCGTGGCCTGCGTGGTTTGCGTGCCTTGTGGTCCGTCTCTGCGCCGGTCCCAGGCGCGCACTCCCAGGAGGCCTCCAACGCGCGGCCGGCCGGCCCCAGCCAGGACCACATAAGTTACAGACGGACCCGGACCATCCACGGGCCCCCTGTCCACGATGGCGGTGTCCAGGGACGGCATCCTGTACGAGAGGCTGCACCTCTACGAGGATGTCGACGCGGATGAGGATGGCGCAAAAGACCTGTCCACCTCGACGGCTGCGTCCGTGCTCAAGGGCGTGTCCAACCTGCTGGCGCCCAGGGACGCAGTGGGCGGCAAGTGGGGCCTGGGCAAGCCATCCGCGATGCTGAGCTGCGCTCAAAACCGGGAGAGATTGGCTGCGTTCGATCCGCGCACAGGGACTGTGTCCGTGCTCAGCGCCTTTCCAGAAGCCGCGGAACTTGTCAAAAAATTCGATCCTTCGGCCTCACCGCACCCTCCCCGCGATGGCAGAGATCCCGTCGTGCTGATGTCGTGGTCGGAGGATGCGGCTAAGCTTGTGATTGGCACGGCATCTGGCTGCATGTACGTGCTGGACGGCCAGGGGGAGCTGGTGAAGTCGTGGGGGCAGGGGGAGGCCTGGGCGAGGGCGGGCCTCGTCGGAGCAGCGTTCTTGCCGGACGGCAGCCTGCTGGTGCTGTCCGGCGCAAGTAGACTATACACTTTACCTCCTGAATTCGGTGCGCCCCGGTTTGAGCAGTCGATGTTGGCGCAACACACCGTGCCCAGGTGCATGGCGTACGACGCCAGGAGCGGGGTGCTGGCCATTGCGGGCGACGGGCTGTACGATCCGTTCAAGAAGCCCAAGGACGTGAAGGTGGCCAGGGATGAGGACAGGTTCATAACTTTGTCGCTGTGGAAGGGGGCCGGGGGGGATGCGTGGGAGAGCGCGCTGGCGGTCGGCACCCGGCCTGGCAGCGACTTTTTGGGAAAGATCACCGGCAGGGTGCAGCGGCCCACCCCTGAGGGCTGGGCGGTTAGCCCGTCCCCAACTGGGGAGCACGTGGCCTTGCGGGTGCCCGGCAGGGGGGTCAAGATCTTCTGCGTGGCGGATGGGGATTTCATGTCAGCGGTGGAGGGGGTGGATGGGGATGAGGAGGAGGTGGAGGGGGTAATGGCGGGCGTGGAGACCACCAGGCTGTTGATTGATGCGACCATGGTGGGGTGGTGGGGGGCAGGAGTGCTGGCCGTGCGGACGATCGGCCGGGGGATTAGCTTTGTGGAGCTGGAGGGGTTCAGGGAGGTGTCCGGGGGGTCGCACGGCGGGGAGTACGCTAAGGGGACGGTGGCAATCGTGGGCGGGGGGGAGAAGGGCTGCGTGTACGTGATGCAGCCGATGATGCTGGTGTCCGAGCGGCGGGTGAGGAAGCTCACGGGGAAGGAGGAACCCGAGCCGGAAAGGTATGGGCAGCGGTCATTGCGGGGACTGTTGCAAGTGACGTGCATGAACGGGTGGACTGAGGGGGCGAAGGCATTGGAAAGGCAGTGCCTTTGTTGCGGATGGGCTGCGATGATGATATGCATTGGGTTGCCAGTACAAGAGGCCACAATACAGACATTCGCTGAGAACTTGAAGTTGTCCGTCGCTTTACTCGTCGCCCCTCTGCTTTGGCCTCCTGTGGTTGGCAAACTGCCGCAACTTGCGCCCAGAGGAGCATTCTGTTGTGGGGCCCGTGCTCCTGAGAATTACTGCCGGCATTGCCCCACAATTGCGGTGTCAGTCTATTTGGTGGCATGTAGGGCAACTGCTGATTCTGCACGCCTTGACGAGCAGGGGCAACTGCATGAACCAGTCCCCCCTTAGCCGCAGGGACTGCTCTCCTCCCAGAATGTGCTTTCTGTGATGGTTAGCTGCGTCCTGGAGACTGTCTTCCCATCACATGCAGTCGTCCCCTGAACTGCTGCAGTGATTACCAGTTTTGTGACATCTCCAAACAATTTGTTGTGCTGCAATGCAAGACATCATCGCATGTGTGTTGCCTGCTGAGGCCTGTGACTGGCAGTGTTGGCCATGTGCAAAACAGCTGTGTTGCTGGGGTACAAGTTTGTCAAATTCAGTGCTGTGGAGTGAATGTCCGTGGAGTGACAAGCTGTGAGCTATCGGGAAACACACAGTGTGGATACCTTATTGCCCAAATTCGTTTGCAAGGTGCATGGACGCCGCTTGGCCTTGTCAAGGCAATAGTATCAGCCGATGGTGGCAGCTTCTGCTCATTGTTTTGTTTCAGATGCCATGTACTCATTGTTGTGTTCCGGATGTCAAAGGGACCCTCTGTTAATGGCCAGCGAGAGCCACGAGTGGCCAGACACCCTGAACATTGGTTGGACCCTGAACTCACTGGTGGAGAGGACGCCGGATGAGATGCTGGAACTGTATCTGAAGCGCCACGCGTGGGCGAGGGCACATGCCCTAGCGACCAACCAAGGGCTCGACAGTGACAGGGTCTACAAGTATAGGTGGACTGCGACGCCAATAGATGAATGGAATGTGAAAGAGAATCTGGAACCTGTGACAGATCGGCGATGGGTAATCGAACAGTGTGGGGTGAGAGTTGCGGATTCTGTCCAACTGCAGAGGTCGCTGTTTGAGTGTGGTGTGCGGGAGACGGAAAAGTGGTACGACTTTATATCGAATGCAACGGACGGAGCACAGGTTGGGGACGTTGTTCCACAGGGAGGGATCGCCGATCGGGAGTGGCTGCTGCAGAAGAGGATGGAGCTCATAGGGGCATTTGACAGGATGGAGACGTTCTGTGAGGTGCAGGAGGGTGGGTACTCTGCACAGGCCTACGCCGTGTTCCGAGACTGCGATTTGGTGGATGCCGCGAGGGCGTTTGCGGCCTTTGGTGATCTCATGGGTGTGCAGGTGAGTCATGCACACGTTGGCAGGTGTCGCTTGGAATAAATGCAACGGATGACGTGGGAAGTCCATGAAGTGCTTTGGCAGTATGATCGCAGAAGAGATGCAGGGCGACAGTTGATGGGAGCGATGATGAGAGCTTGAGCAGGGTGCATGAGCTTATGGTGATGGCATCGCAGATTGGCGAATAGTGCACATTTTGGCCCACAGTGGTTGTGGTGGATCTGTGCATCCTGTTGGTGTATGATTGGATATTGCACCCTGTCCAGGCACAGATGACAAGAAATGACACTCACACAAGTTTCTGCATTGCATCACTGTCCAGTGCACTGACAGTTATGTGCTGACACGTGTCTGGACTCTGGTATCATCAATCTATCCTCTTTCCTGTTGGGTTACAGCCTGCCTTCCTTGGTCAGGGTGACACACTGATGCCATCCGTCGAAAGTTGGCCCATTTCCCTTTGGCAAGTGGGACACCACTCGTTGGTGGCTGCTTAGATGCCAATTCGATAATGGCTGTGCGACCTGTCGACTGTAATATTGCTCTCCCTCTGGAATGTACTCCGCTTTTTATATACCCTCATGTTGGAATGCAAATTACCTTGCTTCTGTCCCTGCTGCTCAGAGTGCCCACTTCTATGCTGCAGATTCTGGTCCAGAGGCACACGCGAGCAGTTTTCCACAAGTTGCTGGACATCTTGTCCTGCATCCCAGAGACCACCGACCCCGGCCTGTACGCCCACCTGCTGCCTGCACCCGGCAGCACACCCAAGGACATCTTTGCGCCTGCGAGGGAGGCCGATTGGTCAGAGAACCCAGAAACCCTCCAGGTGTTGAAGGCCAACAATCCGGACATGAAGGCAAGCTGCACACCGATGCTGACTGAGCCCATTCTCACCCTGGACGACCTTGAGACGCAAGTGCTTGGCGCAGATGCACTGACGGAGTGGTACACTAACCGTGCATTGGACATCGACACTAACACCGGCCAGCTCAGCTTCTCCAAGGCTCTTCTCCAGATAGGGGTCGACAAGGGCCTTTCCGGGAGCGTCACAGAACTGTTGAAGTCTGTGCAAGTGCTGAGTGGCACTGTCAAGGGCTCGCAGGCTGGTTGGTCTGTTGGGCTGCAGGAGTTTTCGACGATGTCCAGGTCTGACAGGATAAGGGTGCTCCTGGAGGGCTCCACGATCTCCAGTCTAGAGTTGGACTTGGAAGAGCGAATATTGCCGTTCTTCGCTGGGCTGGACGACAGTCTTCGAGAGGAGGTGCTGGCAGACCTATATGCGAGTCAGATGGGGCCCCGCCTGGAGTGGTGCGAGCGCCTGGCAGAATTGGAGGGATCCGGTGTGCGTCTCTTTGGCAGTGGGCTCCGTGGGGCGTTTGCCTTTGCCAATTCTGTCACCTTGGGGATCCAGGCATGGCCGCATACTGGCCAGTGGGACCAGCTGAACGGGCTGCTGCTGAATGCCAAGTGCTGCTTGGAGGCTCATGAGCGGGCCTTGGAGGACAGCACAGTACCTGATTGCAGGAAGACGTGGTCCGAGCTGATGGCCAAGGTGAAGATCCTCAATGGTTGCATCTCGGCCGGGAAGAGGCTGGCGGGGCACGGCATGGCGATGTCGATTGACAAAATTGGGTCGCTGGACAGTGAGGGCGGCCTTCGGGCGGTGCGCACGATCTTGGCACGAGCATCCCGAACTGGACGTTCATGGGCCGATTCCAGGTGGGAGGGGCTCGCAAAAGATCTGCACTCGATCAGCAAGAGGCTGCCTGTGCCGCTCGAGCGCCAGACCGTTGCTGCAGAGCTCTGTAGGGCGCTGCTGCGTGCTGGAAAATTTGCCCAGGCGAAGGAGCAGATCGCAGGCGATGGGGACCCCACCCTGGATGAGAGCAGTGCAGGTGTGTAACTGCCTGCAGGCTGGCTGCTGAATGTGCTCAAGCGCCTTTCTATTGGGGGCCTCTGGTGTTGTGCCTGCACTGGTGTGGATTGCAGACAGTGAATAGTCCTGGATGGCATCAGCACCTGTTTTTGCAATTATTCAAATCTGCCCAGTACCTTGTGGCCAGACACATATACTGTTGTCATTGACCTGGCATCTCGATGCTGCAGAAAGTACCAAACTCCATTGGGTATGCTGAATGTATCAAGTTGGTATTGAGTCCAACAATCCCTTGACCGTTTGCTGCTCCTTGCACTGGACATGCATGCTGTTGATATAGTTGTTGACTGCCATTGTGTGCATATTTTCTGTGTTCAGATTGTTCCAGATCGTTTTCACAACGCTGGACGGGGTTTTGGAAGTGTCATTCAGGAAAAGGATGCCTGTTGCCTCCCAACTTCGCCGCCTTGTTTAGTGATCGTCGCTGTGCTGTTTCTGCAGAGATGCTCGTCCTGTCAGCTGGCCGCGAATTCCTGTATTCAGCGCCCTCACTGGACGCCCCAGCCATCTCTGACTCCCGCGAGTGCTTCCAGCTGTTGCCGGATTCTGAGGCGGCCAAAGCGGAACTGCGAGTCATCGAGGCCCTGATGATGCTGCCCTCAAGGTTCGGTCTCAATGTGCTGCCCATGCAGCTCAGGCAGAACAGCCGATCCGAGGTGCTGCAGCAGGCTGTGACCATCCGCCCTGAAAACTACAGAGACAGGGAGGGGCTGCAGGCTCTGGCCGAGCTCCTGGGTGTGACGGATCCGGATGAACTGGCGGAGGTGGACGTTATGGTCGGCTGGGGAGCGCTGCACGGAGGGGACCTTGCAGCCGCCCAGGAAATCGCGGAGGGCCTCATGAACGCCGGCTATGAGAACGCCTGGGAGATTTGCGGCGCTGTCGGCCAGCTTGGCCAAGGAACGGAGGCGGGGGAGGGTGTGGACGAGGGCGTGCGCCGAAAATTGCTCGGATTTGCAACTCTCCACTGCCCGGACGACAGGAAGATGGTCTTTGAAAAATTGTTGGAGGCGTGCGGCCCAGCGCCAGTGAGTGCGGCTCCCTGTTGATGCATGGGCTCGTCGTTGTGCCCAGGAAAGAGATGGGCCACGGTCCATTCTGCTGGGCCGCTGGCAGCGAAACTCAACTCATCATTCTTAATCAATTCATATGCTGGATGTGGCTGCATGTTGTACCGCGGTGGATGAGTGTCCATGGGGACGGTTGTGCCCACAATCCATGTAAATAGTGGGAGCATTGATCCTGGTCGTTTCTCGTATGGATACTCGGAAGAGAGCGAGAAGAATGGGTGCTCTGGGGAAGACGGTGTGCCCAAAGTCCTTTTGGGCTCCTCTGGGCAGCTGGAAATGCAAACTGCTGTGCCGATAAGGTCTGTGAACTGCCAGTATGGAAAAGGGCAGAACCACACTATCCAATAAATAATACCTTTCCCTTCTGTGTTTCATTCAATCCAATTCTCCTGCACTCTCCATGCCCATTCCCCAATGAAGGTGTGTCTGACAGCAACACCCCGCAGTTCTGGCCACAAGGAATTGGCACAGTCTCTGGGCAAGATCGTGCATCAGCCATTAGCTCTGGGGATTACTCACTTCCGACCTGGAAGCGCCGGCATCCCCACTTTCCAGCACTTCCCGCATCAATACTTGGATCTCGCTGGGCTCATCCAAGTCCTCTGCTGGGCTGCCTTCTTCAAATGAGGTTTCGTCTTCGTCGCTGATGCTCTGTGGATCATCAACCATTCGGTCATCCACCGCTTCCTCAGCAGCATCCCTTGTGCTAAGGTCGCCATCGTCAGTCGATGTCCGTCTTGGTCTGCGCTGCGCCCGGGGCTCGTACTTCAAGCGAATCCCAAGCTCCTCATCAAGGAGTCCCACCCTGTTGAAAGAACGCGCCATATCCACCAGGTCTCCATCCAACATGCGGCCGTTCGCCTGCTCGTCAACATCCGTCAGCAGAAACATCTTCACCCGCTTGAAAAACGGCATGTCTCGGTGGTCCATCATGATCAGCCCCCGAAGCACTCTGGCCAGGTGCATGCCAGAGAGGTTGCCAAGCGCCTGTTGGCTCGCCAGGCGCCGCACGAGCCTCCCCAACTGTCTGTGCCCTTTCAATTCCGCGTTGGCCATCACCCACAGGCAATCTGCATATGTGTAGTCCTTGACCGACGCCAACCGCTGGTCCCTGCTCAGCTCCTCCGCCATTGCCCCCGCCAGGCCAGGGTGATAGAAGTGCAGCCGGCACATTGCAAACAGCACAATGGACAGGCCGTAGTCCCCAAACTCCTGCAGCCGGCCGGGCTGCAGAACTGCATGGGCGAGGGGCTGCAGGTATTCCTCCTCTCTGTACTTGGCGTGGGCGCAGCCCAGCAGCACGCCGGCCAGATCCTGGTGGGAAAGCCGACGCAGGCGCTTTGGAGATGTGCACTCGTTCAGCAGGGTGGCCCAAATGGCATCATCCTCAAAGCGCAGGGATCCCATGGCCCGCACCAATCCCGCCAGTTCTTGGCCTTTGTACCGCACCACTCGCTTGGCAAGCGCTGCCTCTGCCATGAGATCCTCCACAATAGCGTGATCGTCGAACTGCAGGCTGCCAAGAGAGTGCAGCAACATTGCAAGGCCGCGGTCGCCAAGGCTCTGAGCCCTGCGTGCTGTCTCTGCACCTATGGCACGCACGGTTGGCCCGTGATGATATTTGAGCTGTGACAGCCCGAACGCCACAGTGGATAGGCCCTGCTCTGTGAACTCTGCCAGCCTCCCTTTCCTCTGCAGATCCTTGCACAGAATCTCAAGAATGTGGGTGTCCCTGATGGCCATGTTGGCAAGGCCATGCAAGATATTTGAAACGTCTTGCTCACTGAATGTCTCCAGCCCAGACTCGCCCAAACGCCGTGCCAGCACCCTTGTCACCAACTCCTTGTCATCAAAACGCAGCTTGCCCAGGGAGTAGATCACATTTGATAGCCCATGGGATGATATCAAGGGCCCCTTCTGCTCCACAGTGGAGACCAATGGTGCTAGGGCACGCCACCCATGGCAGCCCAGCAACGCCATCGAGTATAGTGTGCACGAGAGCTGCTGTTCATTCATTTCGCCCAGCGATTCTGGCTTTGTCAATTGTTCCAACAGTCGATTCGCCACCTTATTATCCTTGTGGCCCAGCAGCGCTAGACCAAACAGGATGTTTGTGAGCATAACGCTGCTGTAAGATTCCATCCTTTCGGCGTGTATGGCCTCCTGACCCAACCTGGCAAGAAATTCCCTGTTGAATCCTCCAAAACTTCCAGAAGACTTGTGCCTGTGATGGTACAAAATGGGTTTCCTGTTACGACTGGAGAATGTGCAGGGAATTTGCAAATCTGGTGTTGCTGTTTGATAAAGGAGACAAAGAAAAGGAACAAAGCATTGTTTGGTACTGGGAGTGAGTAAAGCTACAGCGCAGACACAAGCAGTATGCCGGGACCACACCTCTGCTGGTTTATCTTCCCCAGAGAGTACACAATTGAGGAGATTTCAAGGTCTGTGCAAGCCTCCAGTATCTGTGCATCATTTAACTCCTTTTGCCATGCTGTGAGGACCTCAGCATCCACCCATCCCATCTTTGCGCAAGCATGAAGGACCTCTGCCAGGTCCCTTGGGACCATTCTGTGGACTTCCTTGATCGCCAGGCTGGCAAGCTTGTTCAAGAATTCAGACTGAGGGCGCTCCTTCATGTTCTTGAGCGCGTGGAAGGCCATGGCAATCTCCTTGGGCTTAATGGATGGCCCAATACTTTGCACTGCATCCTGGACAGCTCTCCAGTTGGAAAAACGATTCCACGTCTGCCTTGCATATGCCTGGGGCACCACAGTTGCAAGAGGTCTGTGCTGAGCGCCTCCTGACATTGTTCTCCAGGACTGGAGTGTGTGGGGCAAGGAAATCTGGAAACAAGGCAGCGACCATGAAGGCAGCCCTAGCCATGCTGTCCCTGCATCGTCCTGCAATGCAACACATATCTTTCAATCAGTTGTCCAGATGGACAATAAAGAGCCCAATCAAATATGCTTGTGCAGCAGGGCAGTGTGTTTCATCACCCTTTCTAGTCAATGGCAAGGTTGCAATATGATCGTATATGAATTGTCACCAGTCGTCTTTATCCTAACTAGTCAATGACTTACTCGTCAACGTTCATTGATCCATTACTTCATGCCACCTGGACTGCAGAACAAAATGGAACACAGACAGCTTGGCATGCCTCGTAGCCAACAGCCAATGGAAAATGATCCATATCTGCCCTCTCTCAGTGACTTGAGATCAAACCAGATTCCATTTTGTAAGAGCTCTATGAGTTTGCAAACAGCGATGAACCAAAACGCATTCCATGCTAGCAGTTCAAATTTGAATGAAGACTGACACAACATATGCACCAAGCCAACAAGCCCTGGTGAATGCAACCAGTACCCAACAGCTGGCCCAGTGGGCATAACGTGTGCAGATTCATGTCAATCCCAAAGCAAGAAAGAACAAAGATCTGATGCGTTGTGAAATGCACCTGGGCAGGCCTCTGAAGGTGTGGGCACTCAAGTGAAGCGCAGAGAACAGACAATGAAAGGAGTTGCTGTCTCAATGGTTCCACACCAGGACCTAGCCATGACAGTTACCACCACCTGTTAAACAGAAATTGTATCACTGTCGAATCGTCTTGACCGCATGGTTGCATTGCACAGCAACTCAACACAGACCTACTGTTGCAGGCAAGTGCGGCCACAAATCACAATAAACACTCCGCTGTGGCTGGCTCAGGAACACTGAACATCCTTGATAATATCATCAGTGCTCTGAACTGGGAACACTTACACGTACCAGAGCAAATGCCAGAGGCCTAGAGGTCAGACTATTTGACAATTGTGCTTGTGAGAATATCGGCCTCACAAACACGCCACTGATGGCCACCAACAGTTGCAAGGGGAGACAGATCATATGTGAGCAGCCGCTCAGGAATACATGAGACTCTTTGACACGGTAGTGAATGTATAAGATGCTGTCCAATAGCATTTGGAGAAGCGCAATTGGCCAAGTGCACAGCAATACCATTAGCGTCCTGCCGTTGGTGCCAAACAATAGCATACGATTTCTGACGTTTGCGCCTGCTCATATATCTCGCAGACACACAGGTCGGCTTTTCTGGGCCACGCTTATGGTGCAGCGGCTCATTGCTCTTCACACAGAGACCTCAAGCATCCCCTAGCAGGTTACTGGGTCCCAAACAGTGTCCTCTGGTGTGGCTATCCGTCTAGTGGCCTGCTGGATTATTTCTGTGCCACGGAGAACGACACCACTTGCAACATTCTATGGGCATGGCTTTGGCACCCCGACCATTCATGGCATGTTGATGATCGGCACCAAGCCCACGCCATTCCCTCACTGCCACGCACTCTTCCTCACAGACGAGACAACTAAACGAGCTGAGTCCCGCGATTGGCCCCCAAACACAGAAAGCAATTCATCAACACGCCGGGAAGCAAGACCAACCAAAGGCCATCACAGACGCGGCAATGGGTCCCTTGCCTGGGGACGCGCGCGAGCGCAGTTTTGGACCGAAAGTCCGGGCGCACTCACGGAAGCAGTGCAGAAGCAGCCGCCGCCCCATCTCCTGGCCCAGCGGCATACTGCCCAGTCGGACGGCGCCCGGGCGAACGGTCGGCAAAATCGGCGCTGCCAGAAGGCAACCCAACCAGTGCACGACTCTGCCCCGCTTAGTACATAAAGAACTAAGAATGAACATAAAACCACTCAAAAGCTGGTTCGTTGGTTGAAGTACTCAGTAGCGCCTTATTACTTAAGCCGGCCTTGTACTTAATAGTATTTAGGTACTTCGATGGCTTCTGCATTGTTCACAAATGCTTGGTTCACTTCAAAATTTAGCCTAGAACTCAAAACCACTTAGAAGTTAGCTTAGTTCCTAAAATCAATTAAAAATTAGTTGACTGCCTACAAATCACTTAAAGTTAGTTTAGTAATTAATGGTAATTGCAATGCTGAAATGGCTTCTGCACTGTTCATTGTTTCACAAATGGAACCCGCCCCTGCCCAAGTGCAAGTGGTCACCTTTGGGCCTCGGGGTCCAGGTCCACAGCTCCCATTGGCACACTCCCGCCCGCCTTGTCGCTCAACCTTTGCGGACGCCAATCCCCGGGGGATCGGCTGTAGGCTTCCCGCTCTCTGTTTCCCATTTTCCGAATTTTCTGTTTTCCATTGGGCCGGTTGATGGCCCCCGGAGCGCTCGCTGCGCATCCCCTCCAGGGCGGCATCCGCGGATTGTGGCGGCACCCACAACGGTCCAGGCCGCCGTTCGCATCAGATCAAAGGTCGAGAATCGGCGGACCGGGAAAGGCCACGGGGCGGCGGGGTGTGGATCCCGGCCAGGCGAAGGAGATGGACGGGCCGCCGTTTTGCATACCGGCGGATGGAGTGTTCTGCGACAACTGCAGTTGGATGAACGGTAACTTGTGATGAAAACTGCAAATTGCAAACTGTGAAAATGGAGCTGGAGCGTCGGGACTACCTGCAGCGGCGCTGCTCCCGTTGCGACAGAAATGCGTCCGTCGTTTTACCATTGATGGCATGGTGCTTTGTGTACTGTGTCCAATACGCCACAGGAAAAATGGGCAAAGCATAAAAGGGGCAAAGGAAAAAGGGGCAAAGGGAAAAAGGGGCAAAGGGGAAAAGGGGCAAAGGGGAAAAAAGGGGCAAAGGGAAAAAAGGGGCAAAGGAAAAATGGCCAAGGGTGCCGAGTCAAGACGTCCCTCGCCCATACGAATGGCTCTTGAGCAGTGACTGGGGACGTCTTGTGCACTGTTGCATTAAAATCTTCCTGCGCTCGTGGGTCACTGTGGCATTTGTTTGTTGAGTAGGGGTTGCCAAAATCCTGGGATTGCAGTTCTCATGAAACGTGACAAACAGATGCCGTGCACCTTGCAAGCAATGACGTGGGTTTGGGATTGAAAATGCAGAGTGTCGTAACGGCCATAGACGTCTGCAGTGGCAGATAGCCGTTGTTATAGGTTGACTTTGCGGGCCCCAAGCTGCTTTTGTGTGTTGTCCATAGGTTGCATCTATGGACATTTGGAAGACTAGCTAATGGTGCAGATGGTTGAGAGCAGCACAAGTGTCATGTAGCTACACACCATGCTTGTCCTGCAAGGGCAAAATGTACTTGAATGGCAGCTGTGTATTCCAAACTCTTAACTACGCGGTGGGATGAGAGTGAGAGAGGAAATTCAACTTTGATGTTTAACCACCAGGAACCTGCCTAGATGGGGAGTGTGAAGGTCTGCACATATCTAAGGAGGATAGAGCTGCACAGAGGCAGTGGCCAGAACTGCCATCTGGGGCGGCTCAATTGATCATTGCTGCTGGTCCCGAGCGTTCAGGTGGGTCCCGCCTGGTTAGATCAGGGGCCCTTGTTTGTTGAATGTTTTGACACTGAATGGTGAAACTGACAGGTGCTCTTTGCTCAAAGCCATGGCTGTTTTCCTTTTTGCAACAGTGGATTGGCATCCAGCAATAAGGGGGGTGGGATGCTTACATTCATGGTGCTAGATGCACACAGGCAGTCCCAGCAGGTTAGTCAACCATGCACCAGCCCTTGCACGATTGTGGGCTGTTGGCACACCCTTTCAACTGAACTTTCGCACAGCGAATTTGCCAAATGCTGGCCAGAACGTGTTGTGAGGGTTGCCCACTCACAACAAAATTCTGCCTGGTAGTCCTTCCTTCCTCTGCTGATTGCATGAAACAACAGCATGGGGCTCTCCACTGCTCCCTGTCAGAATTTCAAATGCAGGCTCTAGAACAATGTGATCCTTGGGTGAGGTGCAATGCTCTCTGACTTGTGTGTGGACACGCCACAAAATCGAACAATGGGCGCAAATGGATTGATTTCTCACGTTTTGATGAACGTGGCTGTGGTGATTTGTTCTCTTGGCCACAATCCAGCCCAGACAATCCCTCAGATTGTGCCAGAATAGCACAAGGGTTATGGGACAGATCCTGTGGCATCCCTTGGATCCACCCATGCTGTTTTGTTGCACTGCAAAAACTGCTCCTTTGCAATGAGCAAGCATCAGCACAGTGAGTGGGAAGTGAGCACTCAGGCAGCAGCCAATTTGTTGATGCGACTGTTCCTTTGTGAGACTTTGGATTGTCGCAAGCGCATCAAAAGAGGTTTGTCAAATATATTGTGTGTGCAGTTCCCCTGTTTTTTTTTGGTGGTTGTTGATGCAGACAAAGTGTGTTTATGCATATATTGCATGATAAAATGCAGATGCTGCAAAGAATTGTCCAACATTTGTCACTCCTTTTGTTCCTGTTGTCAGAAAGGGATGAATGTATGAGAATTATTCCGCAATGTTTGTTCTTCCCAGCCCACACACAATTCCTCAAAGAAGATCCTACATGGCACGCTTTTGTGCGAGATGGGTAAAGCCTTATCCTCAGTACTGCAAGGCATACTTTGTTGTGCAGGCCTTGCTCGAAAGGTCTGCTGCAACATTGTGGATGGCAATGTTCTCCGACAAGGTGTGTGGCTTGCCTCATTGTAGGTAGCACTTGGCTATTCAACGCCGTGCGCTTGTTGTTCAAGAGTGCACACCAGCCACTCGATGCTTTCTGGATAAGCACTCTCACAGACACCAAACTGGACATGAGAGGCGTGGGCAGTAGCCAGCATTCCCATGTTCTAATAAAAACCCACCAATGGAGCAACTTGTGGACAGTGGAACGGGCATCCCATGTGTTTGTGACACACAGGGATCTGAGGGGGGTGGTGGCTTCATACAGGCGAGTGGGATGGGCGCATACGATCCCCGATTCGTATGTGGAGGACCACCTCAAGTGGAAGGTGCAGTTGGGTTTGAATCAGTAGTCCTAGCCAAGGACGGACCTTTTGAACAGAAAAACGACATTTCATGGATGTGCAGTGAAATCTGCTCCCACAAAGAATTCATGTGAGACTCTTGGTCGTTGCGCATGGGGAAACGCAGAAAAGGCCAAGTGCAACGGGAACACAACACAGCACAGCGAAGGTACTCACTACAGCCTGCCCTGAGCAGCATAGGAGGCATGCTTCATATCCTTTGCGATGAAATGTGCGAGAGTGGTATTCCCTGTGTAGAGAAATAAGGCTCTGTTTCATTGCCAATGCTCCGTGATGGAATCTAGCAGCGATCCACCACATGTGTAGATGTTGCTCAGCTCGCTTTGCTCACTCACACAGGACGGTCACACGTCACAATTTCTTCTCCTTGTGTGCCAGTGTTTCAGACTAGTAGACAGATAAAGGCGGCGGACAGGGAGCCCAATATACCAAATTTTGCAACTTCACAGCTTTATAAAGGACTGACAAATTGAAAACCGCCATATTCATGGCACTCATTATCATGCCATCAGTATTGCCAGGCTTGCTAGCATCCACATCATGGCATTACCGTGGCGTTGTTGTCCTGCCGCCATTTTCGACAAGTTCATGAATTCAGCAACATGAATTTATGCGAAGCAGTGTGGAATCAGCAGCTATTGGTGTCAGCTACAGTGTTGGGCGTCAGCTTTGGATTGTGTCGCCCTTGTTCAACAAACCAGCCACCTGAATGTGTTCCCCATTGTAGGAGGTTGACCTGAAATCTGACAAGCCTATCACCTGACAAGCCTGGGACTCACTTGGCAGCCAAACACTTCTCTGGCTCTAGAATAAGCTCATGCGCAACATACACCCAACGAAGATCATACTCGGATGCCAGGAACACACATGCTTCAGCCGAGCCAGAAAGCTTTGTGGATGAGCCAACTGAAATGCAATCCTCCTAACATGTGTAATTTTACCACATTTAGGCCATTGCACACAAGGATTTTGCCTTTGAGAGAATCGTTCACAGCGGGATCCAAGAGCTGGAAGCGCTCGCTGCAGCTCTGGGCATCGTGAATTTGGTGAGGGCGCTGCATTGACGTTGTCCTTTGCAGTATTTTGTGCTTGTGCCGGATGCTTGGGTTGTATGCCTTGACCAGGTACCGAGTACCAAGTTGTTTGCGCAGATGCATATGAAGCAATGAGGGAGCAAGAAGGAGCACTGTGTGCAAGTTTGTTTTGCTGCATCCCAAACAGCGAATCACAATTGGTTGCTGGCAGGATACATGGTGTTTTCCTTATCGCCTCCTGCCCGACACGAGCTGCACACAGACCGGGTTTCATTTGCACAAAATCGTGTCGTCTACACGCTATTTTCTGGTGTAAGCTTTTGGCCGATGAAGCACACTTGCCATAGGCTGCAATCTCTTTCAAAAAGGGCGGCATAAACACGCCGTTCGCTGAAACAGGCTATGTTAATGGCAACAGTGCGCTTTTTGGCCATTGTTTATCAGTGTGGGCTGCGTAGGTTGACATCCATTCCGTTAACGAGGAGCTCAAGGCACTTCGACCGCCCATGTCAGGGGCGCCCCACCCCATCACCAAGCTCTGGCCTCGCCACATGAGCCCATCTGTACTGCGGACGTTAGAAAACCCCCAGGTACTACTCCTTTGGTAGCATGTGCGGAACTTCACAAGCTGTACTTGGGCTACCGTTATTGCGCGACGAGGGGCAAAAATTCATTGTAGCTGGAAATAGAAGCGTGACATACAATGGTCACCCTACTGGCCAGCAAAGTTCTTCTGAACTGCCCAAAAGGAGAATAAACAGGTGGCGGTGTGGGTGGGTGGGCGGGTGGGTGGGTGGGGGGTGGGGGTGGGGGGTGGGGGGGAGCGGCACGTCCGTTTCCTCATAGTGTTTGCTGTGTGCCAAACGTTTGGTCCCGAAGGGTAGAGAGCACCTGAGCAAATTGCGCTATCATAGCTGTGCTCCTTGGCCATGCTTAGCCAGTGTCTTGTCGCATCATGTGCACATGGCAATTCGCTTGTTGTACAGCGCTTGAAAATCTACCCTTATTTGGCTATTGAGTGTTCCAATGTTAGCGCAACTGCCAACCAGACTTTTGCATTCCTGCGTCCAGGGGAGCAAGGCTTCCGTCGCCGGGAGCCAGGACATCGACATGACAGAGGAAGGCAGTCTGTGCAAGAGGTTTCCAGGATACATGAAAGACTATGGATACATGTGAGCCAGCAAAGAATGCAGCATCACAATTTATTTCGAAATGGCGAGGAGGTGCATGCTAAACTCATGGCTCGCTTTGTTGTCACTCTCATTAAATATTTGTATGGGCCCGTTGTGTGAAGAGACAGATATTGTGCCTTTCCAGCACATATTTTTCCCATGGGTATTAGCAGCCTGTCTTCTGGGTGTTTGCAGCCCACTCTTCCTGGTGTTTGCATCCCGTTTGGGGTACCCAAAACCCCCACAGTGCATTGGCTGATGGGACAAGTTGCGACCGCGCACCCTTTCTGTACTTGCTCATTTGGCCGCCTGTTGGAGCATGAGGTAGGCTGATCGTCACCTCATAGTGCAATCGCCAAAAGATTGTTGAAACCAGCTGTGCCGGCACACGCCACGAGCAGCATTTCGAGTGCTGGTCGCGCCGCTCTGAAAGACGCTGCCACGAGAGATTTTTGGCAGCGCCCCTGCAAAAAGCAACAGAAACACCATGCAGGCCCTCGGCATCTTCGATGGAGCATCCACACATCCATCGGTCGTGCTTGGTGGGATTGATTTCGTTTTCTGGGGTGGCATTCCTGACACCAAATAGGCCATTAATGGGATGTCCTCAACGAACAAAAGAGCTTCCATTGCACGCAGTCGTTCAGCGGTTAGTCTCAATTACCCAGGAGACATGTTGGCAATAGCTGATCCCAGGCATGTCCTGGCGGCATCGTGGACGATGGCAAGGATTTCCGCGCAAATCACCGATGGCGTGATGCACAGCCAAGTACCATCTCTGCTGGTGTTCCACAGCCATGGGTGCCAATCCTTGCGCAAGAGCCTGAGCGGGGTAGGCCACTCTACCCCAGTTCCGGCACCCTGAAGTCCACAGGAAGGGGCCACCACTCGTGTGTGGGGCCTTCCCTGACCCGAGACCCATTTTTGGGGCGGGGGGAGGGGGTGCACTGAGAAGTGTCAAATTCCGGCCTGGAGTTGTGAGGTTTCAGTGTATAAGCGAATGCATTGTGCTCAACTGTTCCCTGCGGTCTTTTGGCAGCAATGAACAGACATATAGAGGCGCCCTGGCTACAGTTTCAAGGAAAACACACAAGTGCTTGATACAAATGCAGCCTCCCGGAACCCTGTTTCTTTTAATACTGGACAAAGGAAGTACTAATAACAGCCTTGGTTGTCAGCTCTCTCAAATTCATCGTTCATCTTACCATTCTTCATTAATCGTTCATCAGAGCTCGTTCACCTTCTCGACGCTTTCATCATGTCCCCATCATATGATCCCATATTCGAAGCGGGCATGAAGAGATGGCGTGGTACGCCTGTGTACTTGTAGATGAGCTCTTCAAACCCGTCATCAATAAGAATCTCACAACAGCACGGAAGTCTCAACTGTTCCAGCTCCTCCAGCTCCCAGGCTGGCATATCCAAAACTTTCCGATCCAAAATTTAGACACAGGCTCTGCAATCGTTCCGGATTGTGGAATGTAAGCAACAATGAGTGGCCAGTATACCTTGTGGGCATCTTAACGGCATCAGCAATGAACAGCAATTCAAGCTGTCAACCAAAAAAGAGCCTCAAGACAGACTGCGTAAATCTTGCCTTTGCGGATCTGATAGCGAAGGTTCCCTGGAAGTTCCACCAGGACAGTGAGTGCCTCACCCTCCCTTTTTGGCTTCTTTTCTTTCTGTGAAAGTGCATGCAGCACATATGGCATGTAGCCCATCATCATCGACTTTCCTATTCCTGCTGTTCCAGGGACAAAATGGCGCGCATCCTTGTGCTCTGTCAGCTTACGCAAGAGTGTGTCATACTCCTTTCCAATAAATATACCATGATTTCCTCTTCGCGGCCACTTGGCGTCGTCGCTCAGCCTGAGGAAACCGGTCATCACGCTGAACTGTTTTCAAGGCATTCTAAGAACATGGGCAACCTTACCATCATTTGGAACAGTCCCTTAGTGTCGAGCAGGCTTGGTTTTTACGTTTACGTTTACGTTTACGTTTACGTTTACGTTTACGTTTACGTTTACGTTTACGTTTACGTTTACGTTTACGTTTACGTTTACGTTTACGTTTACGTTTACGTTTACGTTTACGTTTACGTTTACGTTTACGTTTACGTTTTCAATTTAAATTTTTACGCGTGGAAACGTAAATTTGCAAAAGGACCTATTTTTACGGTTGTTTTTACTTTTTTGCGTTTCCCTGGGACACCCAGGTCACTCGATGAAAGTTGCGTACAGTGATCAGTCCTCCGCCATTTCCAACACCCGCAACACAATGTCCACCTCGCCCTTGGCAAGGGCGATAATGGCGTTTAACAAAAACTCGTTTTCTGTCCCTGCCAGGGGATCTCGCTGCCACTCTCCAGACTCCGTAAGTCTGTACGTACTGTCCTTATGTACATCAGCATTTTTTACGTTGTATTTACGTACTTTTACGCATTTTTACGCATTTCTACGCAGAAAAACGTAAATAGGATCAGCTTTTACGGCGTAAAAACCAAGCCTGGTGTCGAATGGCTCCATCTCCATGCGTTGAAATTAAAAACCAAATCGCTCCAAATACCTGGGAAACTTTTGGTAGCATGAGATTCAGCACATGAGCGAGGCGGAGAGCTCACGGAAGACCGCCCAACGCCGTGCCTTACCCATCGCACGCGTCGCCCCTATGGCGCTTGCTATCATGTCTTCCCTGTCACAGGGGCCCTGCACGGGGGCCCTGTGCACGGCCCATAGGTGGTTGCGCGTGGCAGAGGACTCTGTGCTCAAAGCGAGCAAGAGGCCCTTGTGCACTGCGCACTTCAGGTTTTGCATTCGTTATTATTTCTAATGCAGCTCCCAAGGGGCATTTGTGGTGCTCAGATGCGCAACAATTATGACGAATTGGTCGGCTACCTTGCCTGATGTAATTACGCTACAACATGATCCCCATTGGGAACATGGAACAAGTTGTTTACAGTCTTGTGTTCCTGCTCCCTCAGGCTCATGCTGTTGTTTAGCTAGCACTACCCATCAGATGTACGAGGCCCGCAAATCAGCTACGTGTGTACGTCTTATAATGCACATATTAGTAAGCCAATAAACAACGGAGCCTACTTCACTTCGTACCAAACAATATTGAGTCTGGTACCAAACTGCCAATGTATCAAACAAAATTAAAATTGGTACCAACGCATATCGAATTTGGTACCAAATTCGCGCCGGTACTAAAAATGTTGAACGGTGTAATAAAAAATGTTGAACGGGTACCAATTATTAATCAAATTTCCGCTGTCATAAGGGCTCCTAAACCCTAAAACCTAAAAACCTGAACAAAGCGCAAGCCCAGTGCTGGTCACAGGGCTTGTCGCAAACTGCCATTCAATGACTAATTGGTACTGGTTCAACATTTTTTGGTGCACCATTCAACATTTTTGGTATCGGCAAATTTAGTACCAAATTCAACATGCGTTGGTACCAGTTTCAATTTATTTGGTTCGTTGGCAGTTTGGAACCAGATTCAATAATATTGGGTACGGAGTTAAATGCACACGGAAAAAAAGGAAACAATCCCATACAAGCATTCAACAATCTTTTTTTACAAATACCATTCTGCACACATTGCCCTTATCACCACCAATCGTCAGCCGCTACAACCCGCCAAATACACACCTGGTTCAACAACCTTCTTCAATCCTACAAACCGCAAATGTCCATCACCGGTAATGGGCCGGGTTGCCCCATAGGAGCGCCATGTGTGCAATGCATGGGGTTCCGGACATGTATCCGGTACAATATTTCACTGCATGCCCTCCAATATTACATCACATTTCAGAGTCCAGGTGCCACCTCCGTCCTATCAGAAGATGCGTGGACCTTGCACCACCTACGAAGAGAGTGCAATGCAAGGCCCCCAATGATGTTCGAATCCAAAAGACTGCTCAATCTAATCCCAGAAAAGTCAGGTTTGGCACACAAAGGGCAGGGGAGGGGGGATTAACAATCAAAATATTCGCTTTTGCTCGAGGTAATAATAGCACCGTAGTACGGGTGAACAAGACAATTACTAGGAGCGGCGCCCGCCACAGGATCGCCGGGATTTAACAGCAGAAATGGACCGCCGTTGGTGGCCCTCACCAAGTTTCCAGGGGCACGAGCGTCCGACGGGGAACATCCGAATGCCTCTCGGGCTGTGAGGCCGTGTGGCTGAACATCACGTCATAGCATCACCACACTTTAACGTCATGCTCAACGTAAGGCGCTCCACCCTGCGCTGTGAATCACAGCCCAGGGTGGCGTGCCTTAAGCTGGGCATGGCGCTAAGGTGTGACGATGTTGTGACGTGATGTCCAGCCTTAGCAAACACAGTGCCACCCAAATTGCACCCAAACACATGCATCATCACGGCGTCGGGCATATTCACGGCTTAGTCATGAGTCAATTTCATTACTATCGATTACTAGTGCCGTTTCCGCCCATTTTCTTCAGCAAGAACCCACACTTCCCTCTCCGCCCTACAGAAGCAAGTCACCTAGTGCCCGGCAACCCAGGGGAACACCTTGCCTCTGCCCCCCGCCTCCGCACAGCGCGTCGGCCGAGCCATGTCGCCCATCAAGGCCTGGGCTGCCCTCGATGCCAGCGGCAAGCTCCGAGGTCGCCGTCAAATTCTGTGGCATGTGCTCCGGCGATGTCGCGCTCACGGACAACTCGTGGGGCATCTTCACCTCCCCCAACGTCTCTGGTGCGTTGGCCCCGTCTAGCCTGCGCGGGATTGCTAGGCGGTATGATTCCACACCGACGGCGGGGAAGGCGTCGAGTGCGTGTGCTGAACTTGTCACACCCAGTTACGCACAGTGTTGGCATGCGCAGCACGCGCCGCTGGCTTTCGCCTGTCGTGACGGTTCTCGTTATGTGGGTCTTGCCACGGCCCTGCAGCGTTCCTCGCGACGTAGTCTAGCAGCAGGACTTTTTAATCGTCCCCTGCGAATAGGGTCGATCCTCCGGATGCGACACTCCCCGGGCCAACTTGCGACTGACTCGGCTGGTGGGAGTGTTCGAAGGGGGACGCTAGCCCCTCCTTGCTGCGCCACCTGCCCTCCAGCGGGCTCATTTTTGTCTCAAGCCACAAAACCGGCTTCCAGGTACCGCGCCTGTGTGTCGTGTACAGATTGAATGTGGTTAATTCTGAACTGCAGGGCACGAGGTCGTGGGCGCGGTGTTTGCCGTGGGCGAGCACGTGACGACTTGCAATGTGGGCGGCAGGGTGGGCGTGGGCTGGGCCCAGCGATCCTGCGAGGGATTGCATATTTGCTCGCCCAATTCGAGGATCGAGCACAAGTTTCCCGTGCCTAAGGTGGCACCAAGCACCACCAACTTTTGTGATGCTTTCCCAGCCGCCCGTCTGCCTATTCGACACCCAAGGACCGTCGTCAATCACAAGCGCCCATGAGACAATTCAGCCACACACCACCTCATCACTAAGGAGCAGTCAACGTGAGAAACATGCCATCATCATATGGTCACTTTAAAGTCATCATATGGTCACTTTGAAATTTCAAACCCCCCCACCGCAGAATGCAAGTGCAACAGTTTCTTGCAAGGCAAAGTGAAGCCCAGGGCGGTCACAATGCTGCAAAGTTTGAGCAGACACACCTGAAACTTCCCCACAAGGCACCTTGGCACATTGCAGACAAGACACCATGACCAAGGCATTTCTCTCTGACCTGCATGACGTTCTTGACGTTCTATCATGAAGCTCATTTTGTCCCCAACACGCGCGTACAGCGCAAAGTACAGGGCCAGCACCATCACGCCCTTCTCCCCCTCCTCCGCGCCCTTCGCCATTATCCCAAAACCCCCCCGGGGCGGCCCAAACTCCGTGGGCCCCTGCAATAGGCTCCCCTCCCTTCGCTCGGGGCCCAAGCGCAAGTCGATCTTGACCTCCGACAACCGACAGCACCCCATCTGGGCAAATCACAGGCGCGGGCGGTCGCGGGCTGAAGAATTGGGGCAATGGAAAAATTGGCCCCAGTTTTCACGCCCACGGAGGAGGCCTTTTCGGACCCCCTGGCCTATATAAGCAGCCTGAGGGAAGCGGCGGAGCCCTGCGGGATCTGCCGCATCGTGCCGCCCGCTGGCTGGAAGCCCCCTTTCTGCCTGGACCCTGAGAAGGTGAAATTCCGGACGAGGGCGCAGGTGGTGAATCACCTGGGCGGCAGGCGCGGCGACACGCGGGAGGAGCAGATCTTCTGGGCGGATTTTGGGAGGTTCAATCAGGGGATGGGGAGGCCGCTGCCAAGAAACCCAATTCTGGGTGGTAGGGAGGTGGACCTGTGCCGGCTGTGCAAGGCGGTGTGCGTGCGCGGTGGCTACGACAGGGTGACCGCGGACAGGCAGTGGAGGGACGTCGCGAGGGCGATTCAGGTGGGGTGATCCCAGCCATGGCTAGACACCGGACTGGTGTTTTTGTTGTTGATGTTGGGCAGCGAGGATCTGCCGTTGATGCCGCGCATTGGGGATTGCCCATCTGCCCTGCAGGTGCACCTGATGAATGGGAACACCTGCTACAGCCTGCGCACGCTGTACCAGAAGCACCTGGTCGACTTCGAGCGCCACCTGGTGTCCGAAGGGGGCGCAAGCTCCAGCTCATCGCCCAGCCCGCCTCGGGTGGCCCACCGTCCCGAGGGCTCAATGGATGAATTGTGCCGGGCGGCAGTTCAGGCGGCAGCGCAGGCGGGCATTCGATTGCCTGAGCGGGAGGCGGAGGGGCGGGGATCGAGAGCCCTCGAGAGGGATCGCCGTGGCCGTTTCAAGCGGCCGGGGTTGGCCAGTGGCGGGGAAGCGGGTGGTGAAATTGGGGCTAGGGGGGGGAAGAGGGGTCGCCGGGGTCGAATCAGGGGTCCACGCGTGGCGAGCGGCGAGTGCGACGGCGACATCGAGGCCGTGGAGGCGCTGCTGGTGCTCGGGGCCGCGGCGGAAGGGCTGCCGAGGGCCAAGAGGGCGAAGGCCGGCGGGAGGCCCAAGGGGCAGGTGGGCCATCGGGCGTCTCGCCTCGTTGATCGCTCCCCCCGCCTGTTGCTGAGCGCGGATGTGACCTCGCTGCGTGCGACGCCGGTCCCCACCCAAAGCGCATTGTTGCAATTGGCGTCAAAAAGGGAGCACTTCGTCCTTGGGCAACGCCCTGGCGATGGCAGCCTGGCACTCAGCTGTTCTGGCAGAGCTTTTCCCGTGAACAGTTTCCGCGCGCACCTGCCATCCGGTGCATTGGCGCCCAAGTCAGCAGCGAGGCTATCTCCTGACGCAGGGGTCCTGCCGTCCCTGCTCTGGGCACCCCATTGATCAAGTTGGATGGCTGGGACTGCGCCTTGCAGGTGAAGGGGGGGCCAGATTCTCCCCGAGAGGACATACGCGTTCCGGACAACATCCAGACGCTCATGTGTGAGCTCTGCAACGGCGGCCAGCGCGAGAACGCCATCGTGCTGTGCGACCAGTGCGACCGCGGCTACCACCTCTTCTGCCTGAACCCTCCCCTGGACGCTGTGCCCGAGGGCGACTGGTTCTGCCCGCGGTGCCTGGCGCAGAGGGCGCGCGGCGGGGGGGTCCGGAACGGGCCCGAGCTGACGATGGCGGAGTTCTGCGAGATGGCCAGGGCGTTCGAGCGGAACTACTGGGGCAGTCATGAGGCCGCGCGGAGGGTAAGGCTTGTCGGAAAGAGAGAAAGAAACAAGGTCGGAATTCCGCGCGCACACGCACGTGGTCCTCTAGTTGACCCGGAAGAGAGACAGAAGCAGGCCATGCAAAAGCCCCCCCCCCCCGCCCCTCCAAGCAAATGCACGCGAGACTCTTTTCCATGCCGGCTACAGGCCGCGTGGAGGTTGAGTGGCGCCTTTCGCCGAAAAGGGGGGGGGGGGGGGGTCAGGATTGGGAACGCAGGGGGAAACCTGGCGACGCCTGGACTCTTTTCGGTGGGCTGGTTGGGGAGCGGTGCTGCGGGGTTGGACGCGACGCGCTGTTGGGACGTTTTGAGCCCTATCCCGTTGGTCTCTTCCTCTCTTTTTGCAAGTCTTAATCCCCTTGGCCTCAAGGAACGGCGCGACGTCGCCGCGCGCGTTGCCGGGCTTCGGCGCCGCCCCGACGCGGCGGGGAACGTGGCCCGAGCCGACGTGGGCGCCACCTGGCGCATGGCGAGCGTGGCCAGTCGGCCACGGGAGACTCTGTTCGGGTTGAACGGGCGCCCGCAGGATTGATCCGCCACGGTGGACGAGCTATATGGCACCTATGATGGTAGCCATGGTACCTGTGATAGTAGCTTTGTTGTGGCGGTGGTAGCCGGTCCCTTGGTGGCCGTCGTTGCGGCGGCGCCGAAGTTTCTGCCACGAAGCCCCTTCTTGGTTTGCTTTATTTCCTGGCCCGAGGTGGGCATTGATCCATCGCAAACGGAGCGTTCCCTGGGCAGTAGATGAGGATGCCTTGGGTCTGCCGCTGCGCAGGCGACGCCTCAGAAGATCGAGGACGAGTTTTGGACGGTGGTTGAGAAGGGCAAGGAGCTGGTGGAGGTGATCAATGGCGCAGACATCGACACGAAGGCCAACGGGAGTGGCTTCCCCCGAGACGACAGCAACCATGGCAGCCATCCATGGAACCTGAACAACTTGTCCAAAAACCCGAACAACCTGCTGAAGCACATCTCCCGTGACGTACCTGGGGTCGTGGTGCCTTGGGTGTATGTGGGTATGCAGTTTAGCTCTTTCTGCTGGCATGCGGAGGACCACATGTTCTACAGCATCAATTACCTGCATTGGGGGGCGCCCAAGCGGTGGTATGCAGTGCCCTCCAATGCAGCTAGAAAGCTGGAGGAAGCCCTGAAGGCGCACCTGCCCAAGGAGTTTGATACTTGCCCGGACATGTTGTTCAAGTTTGTGACGATGATGGACCCCAGGTATGTCCTCTCAGGATTCTTTTTGTGGGAAATATGGCAAAACGCTGACCTTCCACCCAGAAGGCAAGCTTGTGAGCTGTTTCCCAAAGCAAAGTACGAATTTCGTTTTGCTTCCATTCCTGCCCAAAGCACTGCCAGCGTGTCACAAGAGAGAGAAGAAGGGACGTTGTAAGAATTCCTCAGGAAATCATAGTGGAAAATATTGGCAGCCCAAAGGTCAGAGAATGTTGACCAGAGGTGTACGCTGCCTAGGGTACTGCGCAAGCATGGAGTGCCTGTCTACGAGACGACCCAGGAAGAGGGCCATTTCGTTGTCACATTTCCGAATGCCCACCATGCTGGATTCAACTTGGGCTTGAACTGTGCCGAGGCCATAAACTTTGCACCACTGGACTGGTTGCGTTTTGGGAAGGCATCCTGTGAGCAGTACAGGAGCCTCAGGCAGCGAGGGGTATGCACAGGAAAGGACCCTGCCCTTAGCAGTGTACTCCATGTACACCAACTCATGGCGTTCTGAATGCTGATGATCTGCAGCCGCAGTGCTTTCTCTTCACCGGCTGCATAGGTAAAATGTCTTACATTTGTATAAATGAGCAAATGATTGCCCATTCATCCACATCATAATGCATTCTTGCAAGCATACACTCGTTGTTTTTCTTGTAATTCAAGCAATCTTGATGATTGCCCTTACAATGTTCCTTGGAGTATCCATTGGTGATCGCGGACACATTTGCGATGGCTTGTTGTGTTTCGCTCCCAGGTTATTGGCCATGAAGAATTGCTACTGCAAGCTGCAAATGAGCTGCAGGGGGCAAACGCATCTCCCCTGCTGCAGTCTGAGATCAACAGGGTCGTATCCAGCGAGGCTCTGTTCAGACATCGCCACTGGGCCCATGGTAGGTACCGTATGTACCCGGTATTAGTAGGCGTTTATTGGACCCCGAAATTGAGCGGTGGATACTAATAGTGGGTCATGGATGCTAACATGGCTTAGACCCCCTAATCCAAGGAGTAGACAAAGAAATTTTTTGCACAATAGGCGGTGAAATGCCCAAAAATAGGCTTAAAAATACAAGATGCAATACAGCAACAGCCACATCACAAGTCAAAATTACGAAATCCCAATCAAAAACGCAGAAACGCGTTCACAATCAATCGCTGTCCACATCCAGATCTGATGCAAAGCCATCCAAATACTCATCGACACCCTCCGAATCCTCTCCCAAATCATCAGCTGCCTAAGCTGTGAAGCTTGCAGCCATCCAGTGCATCGCACTATAGGATGAGCTGCTTGCAGCAACTGTTGCACGTCGAAGGCATGCAACAAGAGTGCTGCACAAGCAAAGACGTGAAAAATAGCTTCTTCTCCCCAAGGTGAGTCCAACGAGCCTTCTTGTACTCGTTTCTGTTGAGGTTTGGGGGTGGATACTAACACCGGGTCGCGGATACTAACGTGGTTTCGAACCCCAAAGATGGGGGTGGATACTAAAAGAGGGTGCCTACTAATACCGGGTAAATACGGTATGACAGGATGGCAGTTAGGATGGGATGTTTAGGCTGGGTAGGTTGGATGCAGGCATTGGGATTTGAAAGGAGTGAACTCCATAAGAATGTGTTGGCATTGCCAAAAAACTGTCCACCAAGATGACGATGATGTGCTTCATCATCCACAGGGTTTTGCTACAGAATATTTGTTCATCTCAGAATGCCATTTCAGGCAATGTGAGTTATGGCAGCATTGTGACCAATTCCAGGCATTCTGTGTTCGTTTGGCCCATCAAGATTTGATCTTTGCATATGTTGTGACTAGACTCAGTGCTTGAGCGATTGTAATCCAGTTATTGAATCTTGTCCAATTTTAACTGATCGTTGCAGTTTTGACCGTTCAAATTAAGTTTTTCTATTGTTCAGAGATGTGGTGACAAGCCCATCGAGCGACTTTTTGAGCTCATGCAAAGCCTGTGTTTCTTTCATTTGTTTTTCATGGACTCGCCTGATTTCCCCTGCATCAAAATGTATGCGAGTAGCCTGCATATGTGTACCTAAAGAAAACGTTGAAGTCATGGATTTTCGTCCGCAGGCTTGCGCAAGTTCGCAAAGATCGAATCTGCGGTTGGGCTGAAAAAGGGTGATAGGGAAGATGCCTTGTGCTCCATCTGCCATCAGTACCTCCACCTGTCTGCAGTTGCTTGTAGCTCATGCCCTGGGCGGCATGCCTGCCTCCACCACGTGTCCGAGCTCTGTGGCTGTGACATCACCAACTACACACTCCTGTATCGACACTCACTGCTGCAGCTGGAACAGATCTCTGACTCTGTGCGTCTTGAAAGAGCAGAAGCCCATGGCTGTGTTTCTAAAGAAACAGAAGATGAAATGAGTGTCAATGTTGAGATTTTGCCAGCTATTACGGTGCAGCAAATGGCCCAAATACATGCCAACGGGCCTTTGTTAGCAGCAGACATGGAGCCCCGGGATGATGAGCAGAAGATCCGTGATGTGCTGGACAAGGTGTGCAGGGAAGGGGTGGCCAGGGCACAGAAGATGCGCGATGTGCTGGACAAGGTGTGCAGGGAAAGAGTGCTGAAGGGAGTGGGCGTGCTGGACGAGTCGATCAAGGTGGAAGATGCAGCCTTTGGTGTGGTGGGCCCTGCTTCACAAGCCTGCAGGGATATGGCGGCCAGGAATTCAGCTATCGAACCACAGAAGCCTGCTCTGCAGGTGTGCAGGGATACAGCAGCAAGGAATTGGGCAGAGGAATCGGAGGACCCGGTTGCTGTGAAGCTCTCTGTGCACCCTGAAGGGGGGAAGGGAAGGAAGCGTAACAGGAATGGCGATGCACTCATGAATGCTGATACGATGGCCACTTTCCGTGAAAGGAAGATGATGGCTTCCTTTCAGGGATTCCTTGAAACGTGGAAGCAGAGGGCCAAAGGGGTGCTCAAGGATGGCCTCTCTCGCCTTGCAGAGAATGATGCCCTCCTTGCCGAGGCAGAGCAGTTCCTGTGGGGGGGTTCTGAAGTGGGGGATGCACGGGCGCTGCACAAGGAGCTGCTGACTGTCCAGGACTGGGTGGCCACCCTAAAGAGGTGCTCTGGTCCTCGGGTTAGGTTGGAGGATCTGGAGAAGATCGTGAACTGGGAGTCGCCCCCTGCACACTTCTCCAACCTTGAGGCACTGCGCTCACTGTGCGAGGCAGCCAGGGCCTGGGTCGCAGAGTGCAAGGAGCAGGGCAGCAGGCCGATGACAGTTGAGGCCATTCAGGCCATGATAGCCAAAGGCAAGACCCTGAAAGTCCTTCTGCCCAGGCTCTCCAATTTGGAATGGCGGCTGAAGAATGCACTCGAAATACGGGCGTCTGCTCAGAAGACTCTGGACTTGGGCCCGATCGGTGATGCTGTCCAGGACGAGTCCACCTCCCTCAGTGCACTCCAGTCCAGGGCTGTGAATTACTGCCTGGCAATACCGGAGTTGGATGCCATCAGAGCCAGGATGGAAACGGTGCAGACATGGCAAGACAAGGCAGTGGAGATGATGGAGATGGCCACTCCACTACACACATTGAAGGAGCTTCTGGAAGAGGCAAGACGGGCAAAAATTCGCAAGCCCCAGGTGGGTCAGCTGAGAGGCCTAATCAAAAGGGCAGAAGAGTGGGCAGGCTTGGCCACTGCTGCACTGGAGGATGAGGTCCCCTCCAAGAAGCTTCGTCATGTGCTGCAGAGTGGATTGCGCCTTGGCGTGGCAATGGAGCAGGTGGGGCACAAGGGTCAATTCAAACATCGATCAAGCCATTGACCATCAATCGATCTATTGATCATTTGTCACTGTGTGGATTGTTGTACTATGTAGCATTTGTTTATGTCACTGCCGCCAGCAGATTCAGCTGGCTGTGCACTGAACCAGGGTTTGGACTGGTGAATGGCTGCCAGGTGGAGCAAATCAGGGGTATGCTGCGCCGTCGCGACTGGGAGGACACCACAAAGTGTGCGCTGACCAATTACCAAACTGTTGCCTCGCTACGGAATGTTTTGGCAGATGCAGCATCCTTTGAAGCCAAAGACTCTGAAGTCTATGCTGCCCTTTGCAAGAGGCTTCAGGAAGCAGAGGAGTGGGATGAGCACTTTGGTGCTGTGTTGAAAACTGTGGATGACGAATCTGTGCCTGAGGTGAGAGAGCTGGGGCAACAGGCACACAGAAGATTGACTGCCTTGGCAAGGAGAACATGTCATGCAGTGGATGGTCTCCCTCATCTTTCCTGAGCAACGAGACAGTGTGTGTTTTCAACCTGCCCTTGAGGACTGCTGCTTCGTCTTTCACAGTGTGGAGCAGAGTCTTGTGATCGTGAAGGAGGTGTCCTTTGTATGGCTTGTTTCACAATGAATCCTCTGAGCAGAGGTATGCATTAGACTCTATTTCGTCACATGAAAGACGATGCATAGGAGGAATCACCAGCACATAACAAACATGGAGCGGTGCAACATGAGCTCAAGTGGGGGTTTGGTGTTTAGTCTGCATGTGCCTCTGAAGGACTTCAAACCACTGCTATCCTTGAGGTGCAGGCCAGATTTGTGATGTGTGGTAACCAGCAGAAGCACACAAGGGTAGGAAGTGCATTTTCTGTTGTTTGGCGATGGTATTTGGTCAGCGTTGTGTTGGTAGTCAAAATTCTCTTCATTAATTTATACTTGGCGGCGTGTGGAAGGGGAATTACTATAGGCTAGATACAGTTCTGTTCTTTGGAAAGAAACCTTGTCATGAAATGCAATCATAGTTGCATGTACAAGACACGGCACATGTGTCCTGTGAGCTTAAAGCACACTGTCATTCCTTTCAATTCGTTGATGCGCCGATGTTCACTTTTGACAGTACTTCTCCAAATGCAGCACCAGCAAGCAACTGCCATTTGTTTCCCTTGTTGTCTATTTGTTTTTTGCTTTCTTATTGGTTTATCCTTTTTAGTCGCTTGTTTTCAGGATGGCAAACCATCTCTTGATGATCTGGTCGCAATGATGAAGGAAGTATCCAAGCTGAACATGCGACTGGAGAACATGCAAAGGATAGGGGGACTGATCAAGAAGTGCAAATCCCTCAAGTCGAGAGCGGCCAGCATGGCCATTCGAATGGGTGCGCCCTTTCCACCACCCCTACAGAGCGCCCTGACAATCTTCGAAGAAGCTAAGGACCTCAATGTTCGGATAACTTTCCCAGCAGGTCTCATTGCTGGTGTTGAGGAAACTGCAGCTTGGTGTGAAAGGGCTAGGACGCTGATTGAAAAGTGGCCAACAGAGCCAGTTGGCACTGCTCTCAGGGAGCTGTGTGTTGAGACACAAGGCTTGCTTTTCAAGACTGATGAGCAGGCCGAGCTGGTTGTGCTGGATGCCAGGATCAGAGCACAGGCCTTGATTGGTGCGTTGTTTGTGGATGATGTGTCAGTAGAGGTGCCCCATGGATGGGACCAGGACTTGATGCCACTGGACATTGAATATATTTCTCCACTCATGCCCCTCAAGGAGTTGTTCTCAGATGAGGTTCAAAAGCAGAGTGCCAGGGAGCGTGTTGCATTACCTGACCGCCCATCGATGGAAGCTGGCAAGGCGCTGCTTCGAGTAGCGGAAGAAGTGGGGGTACCGGACAGTACCAGATCGGATGTGGCCAAGATTGTGCAAACTGCAGAAGACGTTGATGGCCAGATAAAACAAGTGTTGCAAGCACCCTGCCACCTAGGAGAGGCCCTTGCAGACAAGACAGTGCAGGAGCTTGTTGCATTGCTTGGCAAGGCACTGCAGTTGCCTTTCTGGCTTGAAGGCATTGCGGAGCTGGAGGATCTCATCAAGCGGCGCAAGGCTTGGGAAGACAGAACGCGGCAGGTAGCGCCCCTTCCCATCAGCATTGGCTGCCGTGGAATGTTGAGAATCAGCAAGCGTTGTTGGCTGCTGATGGATCTGCTGTCATGGTTGAGTTCATGACACCATGGCCATATGTGCTGGCCAGTGGTTGCCTGAGCACTTTAACCCCAAAGGAATGCGGGTTGCAAGATTAGTGCTGTCGCCTGCATCCATTCTTGAAACACCCTCTGCTTTTCAGGACTTCGAAATGAGAAACATTCCATCATCGATGAGTGCTTGTCTGTTTCCTGCATGCAGTCTTTCCAGCTTGTACTATGCTGTAGCTCCAGGGTTGTTTATGTTGAATCAGGACAGAGGGCTGGGTAGCGCTGCTGCTGCCCTCCCACAAGCCAACACAGTCGTTGTGTAGCTGACAGATCAGCGTGGACAAGCTGAAGGCTGATGTCCACCTTGGTGCTTTTGGCAGGTTGATGCCCCACTTCCTTGGAGCACAACTGCGGGGCTGATCCAGGAACTGCGAAGAGATGCTTCATCCGCAGGAAAAGATGGCGAAATACCATGCTCAGATGTACACAGGCTCGAGGCCTTCATGGAACAGCTGACCTGCGACCTGGCACCTGCTGGTGCTGGGAAGATTGGGCCAGCCATGGAGCACCTTATCTCCTCCGTCCGCAATGTTTACTGGATGGCTGTCAGGGTCAGCCTGACTTGCATCTACCATGATTTTGCTGACACAGGTTGCGAGCGCAATGGGCACAACACACCCACATTGTCTGACCATTGCATTTGCTTCCAGCCCCGGGGAGAAGAAACTGTCCTGAGCTGCAATGAATGTGGTGACTGGTTTCACTCCAAGTGTATTGGAGTGGCAGATGGCCAGAACGAGGTGTCAGAGGCAAGATGGACGTGCCCCTTGTGTCAAGCAATAAGGGGAAACCTTGAAGGAACGGTTGAGTGCATCAAGCACTTCCAGAAGACTGCTCGACCGTGCTTGTCGAAACTCGAGGCCTTGATGCAGCAAGCTGTGGGTCTGAAGCTGCCAGAGGAGGGCCAGCTCGCTGAGACCATTTTCCTCTTCAACTCTTGGCAGGTGAAGTCTGTTTCTTTTTCTGTATTTTTGGCACGTTTAGGCAATCTCTTAGCATCTGCAGTCAACACCCGACCTTCTCTCCCCCACCCACTGTGGAGTGTCTATCGAGTGCTTAGTGCACGGAAGTCACAAGAGAACCTTCCCCCAGAGGATGATACAGAGGCCTCCCATACACGGCGAGTGAACAGAGTCCAAGTACTTTGCATTGTGCCCAGAAGGGACTGTTGACGGGTGCCATTTCATGTTGTTTTCCCACAAGTCCACCATAAGCACAATTGCTTAGAAAACGGTATGCTGCCATTTACCAACACCAAAAGGGATACCACCACTGTGAGTACTGCCACTCTGTTGGTCTTCTTGTGCCCATGGTACCATGTATGGCACATTCTGTTAAGTTGTTGCTTGCTTATGTTGATATCTGGCATGAGATCTTAAGGAAGCGCCGTGTTTCTACTCAAAATGCCCTTGAGTCTCAAGGCGTTGGCACCC
Source organism: Ostreobium quekettii (assembly GCA_905146915.1). Lineage (NCBI taxonomy): Eukaryota > Viridiplantae > Chlorophyta > Ulvophyceae > Bryopsidales > Ostreobiaceae > Ostreobium > Ostreobium quekettii. The sequence goes on from CAJHUC010000280.1 coordinate 598,845, forward strand.
TTGGCCAGGGTCGTTGCCTACATTTGAATGGGTTTGTGGACATTTACGCCTTCATGTATTTGTGCATATGTGGCCGGACCTTCACATTTACCTGCCTGTTCACACATGTTTGAGTTGGAACCAATGCAACAACAAATTGTCTCTGACAGTTTTCCAGCTCACCACTACCGCAAGTCTCGCAGCTGTGCTTGATTGAGGGCTTTTCCTTGATCCTTTCGCAAGAGATATGACTGATCCACCCTTATCCCACAGGATCGTGTACTCAGTCTTCTCGACAACCGCAGCAAGTCAGTGTCGCTGCCAGAGGCAGCACTGCGCAGCATCCTGAAGGCAGTACTGCATGTGGAAGTGGATGCATCATGGATGCTGGACAGAATCATCGAGACAGCAAGATCCGAGAAGTGGCGGAAGAAGGTGGTGGCAGCCCACAAGAATTCACACAAGTGAGCCCCAGAAGCTCTGGTGTTGGGATGTAATCTGTGAGCAACGAAGTCGAGTTTTCGCCAGTGAGCATGCTTATTTGCTGCCTGCCTGTATTGGGAACAAAGAGAAAGTTACTGCTCATGTCAGAATATGCCCTCCCCGGATGTCTGGCCATTCTCAAAAGAAGTTGAATCTAATCTACGCATGCGCAGATCGCATACAGATTCAAATTTTGAATCTATTCCATTCCCTTGGCATGGATGGAAGCTGGTTGAACAGTGCTCTGTTCTTGCTGATGTGCTGGGGTCGTTTGTCTTATTGGGGCTTTGCCTTAAAGGTCCTGCTTCTGGGTGCGTTCCCAGGCCAACCATCGACTCCCTGCAATGCCTACTGGATGACAGTCGAGCGCTGCAGATCAACCCTAGCAAAGATGCCGCTGCAGCCTCGATTCACGAATCTGTCAGTCAGGGGTTGCAGTGGATGGAACGCGCTGGCTACCTGCAAGACAGACTACGTCGGCGCTCCGGGGAGCCGATCAACGATGCTAACACCGAGTTGCTGCACCGTGTGAGGGCCCACTTGGCATCTGTGGAACATATGCGCTGCCGTGTGGATGGTGCTGTGCTGGATTCGTTGAGGGAGGTGTCCTCGCCGCACTGCACGTGCGAGACAGTGTATGATGGCAAGAGATCTATGGTTGTTTGCACAGTCTGTGGCAGGTGGTTCCACTGTGAGTGTGTGGGCCTCAAAAGTGCCTTGCTGGGAGAGCGGCCAGGCGATTTCCGGTGCCCACGCTGCTGTGAAGCAACTGCCCAGCCATATCCGCACTCCCTCCCAGTTGACAATGCCAAGGCTGGGGCTGGTCAGGAATGCCACCTCGCACCTAACCACACAGGACGCATCCTTGACGAGAAACCGAATCATGGGCTGGCTTCAGGGGAGAGAGACCAGTGCTCTATTGACACGGCTGGAATCGCAGCCAATCTGGATGAACCTAGATTTGTGACGGCCCTGACGGCCGCCGACAACGAAAATCGCCTCGTGGTGATGCCTGAATATGTGAATGGCCTGGCTCGTCAATACAGTCAAGGCCCCGTGGGCACTGACCCAGGCCCACCCAGCACCCAGAATGGAAGCGGGACCCTCGAGCAGGAGCAGTTGCACAAGCAATCGAACAGGACAACAGCGGTCTCTGGCGCCAATCAGGTGAGGATGACTGGCACCAAAATGCCAACTGTTTGAGCAGAAGTTGTGTCAAACTCCATATTTGAGCTGTGCAGAATGACTGAAAATCTTGTAGCAATGAAGTGTTAGACCAATTGTGATATTCTACTTGGGGTGATTGTCTGTTCGTAACCAGTCTCTGCTGCAGGGCGGGCCCCTCCCTGCGGGGACCATCGATGGGTGCTCTGGCATGCAAGGGAATGGGCGTCCGCCAGGAATAGGCGCGACAGAGATCGCCCAGCTCATGGTGGCCCTGAGTGTGCCATCAGCAGGAGGGCTTGCCATGAGCGCAGAGGAGCAGCTACGGGTGCTTGGCACATTGCGGCAGATGATCACCAACAAGATGGAGGAACTGGAGCAGGAGCTCTGCAGCAATGGCAAGCAATAACCAGAACAGCTGTTGGCTTGGCCATTGTTTGGTCAGCATGGCTGGAAACTGAAAAGTTTGCTCCTGCAAGGAGGGGTGTGCCAGAAAGCGACCTTCAGCTTGGTCACTTACCAAAAGCTGTGCGGAGATCGATGACAGAGGGATGCTGGATCCAGAAGACCGCGAATGAGAGTTTGGGCAGGGCATCTATGATTTCTGTGGACACAAGAACTGTGGGCTGGGGAAGGCGATCGTTGTAGTGGTGGAAGGGAAACCCAGGGAGACTTAACTGCCGGTCTTGGAAAGCAGCTGGAGTGAGGGCAGGCGTGCAAGAGGCATATTAGCTTGCACATACCTGCTGTAGTTTACATAGAACTTTTGTAATTCATCGAATTGCTATATTCACAAGGCGCAACACACAACGCTTTGGTAGCCCAATCAGGATTGTTTTTCGGCGTCAAAGCAAGCGGCAGGGATCTGTTTCCTTTCGGACATTCAGGAAAGGTTAGTTGTGCAATACAGGCCACACTGTAGGGGCCCGACTACCTCTTGTGTGGACTGTTCTACACCGTTATCCTTGGTCCTAGATGTCGCATCCTGGTACCGCGCTGCCACAAGGAAGCACGTTTCACATGGTTTCCGCAACCATACAGAGTCTGTATGTGTATGTTGGCAATAAGGTGAAGGTGGCAATAGTGTAGAATATGTTGTCAGAACAAGCAGACTACTGCGATTCGCTACAGTTTCTGATATACTCACCCACCCTTCTCCTCGGAGTACCAAACTACTCTTCTTTGAGACTGAGCAATCATTTACATATAAACACGATTTTTTTTTGAGGGGGGGTTTTACATCGCATTGCACTTTCTTGTTTACACTGGGCCGGCGTTTTTCTGGATGGAACGGTGGCCGCACCAGGACACAAATGCTGCTTCTGTCCCATCACAAATACCCTCCATTTTGATCGCTGCAATTTTGTTCAGATAAAGGCAAGTGGCCAACTGATATCGTACTCAGAGAGGTCGGGTGTCGAAACGTCCAAAGGGCACCTCAAAACCGAAAAGAAATGTCTCTCCAGCCCCGTTGTGCGGCCGCTAAATGAGGCTTATTTGGGTACAAAATCGACGATCACACGATGATCGCAGTTCAAGCCCCTCCTGGGCCCGTCCTGACGACCCCTGCCTCGTTAGGATGACGAGGGGTCCTTTGCTGGTCTTTTCTTGTCTGGGCTGCTCATTGCCTGCCCCCTTTTTTGCGCCGTGCTCTCGTCTGTCCCCAAATCCCTTCTATCGATGTCGAGTGGCCAGCAATCGAAAGCGTTGCGGCTTCGTGAGCTGAGAAACAGCTGGACACCGATCTGGCAAAGCGTGCCCCAGAAGGCTGCGTCTGGCCAGAAATACGAAGGGGAAGGTAGGAACCTTTGCTCGGCTGACAGCCCACTGGGCACCGTAGTGGAAATTTTAACGACATAGACGACGAACTTGGCCTGAAATATGTGTGGGATATGCAGAATTCGGGAGTGGACGTGAGGCAAGAATTAGGGCAAATCCATGCTGGCGGTGTGGTTGAATACGCAGACGACGTTCTTGCTAACCAGCACGTTCCACACAGGAAAGGCTCCGAATGGAAGAGATCGACATCCTGGACGTTGAGGGTGCTAGGAAGAAGCTCTTCATGTGCTGTGGCACAAGTTCTTCCAATCGGGGTGATCTCTCTTCGTAATGACCGTTGTTGCCGCATTTTCTGATCGCGTGGCAACTTGCAACTGGCCAAAACCTTCAAATTCTCGAGAAAACAGTACACAGTGCATACAGTGCATACAGTGCATACAGTACACACAGTACACACAGTACACACAGTACACACAGTACACACAGTACACACAGTACACACAGTACATTGGTTTCTTCAAAATTGCGTTCTCAGTCTTCGAATGTTACCTCTTACCTTCCTTCCCATCAGCATCCACACCAAAGTTTTGAACCAGCGATAAGTTCCTCTATCGTGGGGTGACAAATTGCCGCCAGTTCAGAGCTTCTGCGCAGGTGCTGTCCCTCCCATCCAATTATTTGCAAATGCCAGAGCAATGCGGCACCGATCAGTTTCTGGTCGGACGCTCTTTGGCTATGCGCAGCTGTATATGATAGTTGGGTGTGTCGACCACTCACGCGCTTGGATTTGTTGCAGTTTGTTGCTGTCTCTCCGCAACTCGCCAAGTCCGAAAGAACCATGCTTGCGTCACAACACTGGAGCAGTTTGGAGGCGCCAGCGTATGTGATTAAATGCAAGGAGACCTTCGCATAGGCCCCCCCCGAAATCCTAGCGCACATGCTGCGCCGTGGCACAGTCAATTCCAGCAGAATTCTGGCTGAGCGTCATTTCATCCGATGTCGGCCAAGACTCGCCATTTGAGGATACAATGCCTTGGTCTCCCATCGGCGATAAGTTGTTCAACAATCCCGATCCCGTATCAACGCACCCACTACGGCCCAGTTTTCAGTCACAAGTACCGTCAGATCTGTAGGTCACCCAGTCAGCCGCGCTTACCTAAACGCAAAAAATTCCCACCGTCATCCACTAACTATTGTCGTCTTGAGTTCACGAGGTTATTCGTGAGCTGAGCGCCTATGTGCAGTGTTCGGACGTCATTCCTAAACTAAATGGGTGTTCCTACAGCTAGGTGTCCTCCGGCCCCTAATCATTGTTCACGAACCGCGGATCAAGCCTCAGAGGAATAGCAGCGATAAGGCCCTGGTTGCCTGCGCAATGAGCACACACGCATATCAGCATAACCACAGGCGATGGACAGAAGGCATCGCGCCACTATTTTCACCATGGGACCAGATAGTTGTGGATGTGGACCGCACTTGTGCATGGCGCCCCCCACTGGATGCATTGTCAAATATACTGTATTTTGACAATTGTAGACAGAGCACACTTGCCGTGTACCAGAGGCTCCAAAGGTCATAGGTACACCCAGATTGGACTGCATATTTTGGTTTTCTGGAGTTCTTTGTTGGTTCCCAATGAATATGGAGTGCACAGTCACTGCAAAGCAAGCATCAGGAGCGCATCGTTCAGTGCACGCCTGCTCCACTGCATGTCCTTGCCAATCGCAGCCCATCCATGAGCTTGCATGGCGAACCGATAGCTTTCAAATCAGCTGTTGCACCTCCCAATCGTTGAAAAAACACAGGTTCGCATGCTGTCGGGTCTTGCCAACCAGCATGCATCTCATCGATTTTTGTATGCACACACTACTTCAGCCATACCTAGGTTGAATCCATGCAAGCCCATTGCACCAAGAGTAGTGGGCGCATCATGAGATGCACAAGCCTTGAGAGACGAGGCAGCTCATTGAAGGACACCAAAGGCTTGCAGTCACCAGCTTGCAAGCAAGCTTTCTGGGAAGCAGATGTGCGCTCAACTGGTGCACTTTGAGCTTGCTGCATCTGCTCCATGATGTTGCTCAAACTTCTCCCCAGCTCACCCAATACTTCCCAGTTCAGACCGACTTACCTTCGTCTACCCTTGCCCATGGACTTGGGTGCAGTGCGCACAAGGGTGAATCCCTTGTCCAATGAAGGCACTGGGGCCAGCGTACCGCGTGCACGGGGCGCATCCAGGCTGTCGAAAGAATAAATGTCAGGCAAGGGCTCCGATGCCTGATAGATGTCCCCATCACGTCCTGGCCCCCGCGAAGCCGTCTGGCTGGGCTTCATGGCGAAGTTGGGCCTTGGACTGGGAGGGGCACTTCCTTGGGAGTTCTTCAGGTCGAATGCTGAGGTTCCTGAAGGAGCTCCCTGCGCACGGAGCCCATCCCAACTGTCGAACTCATCGATGCCAGGCAAGGGCTCCGATCCCTGATGTATGTCCCTGGCATGTCTTGACGCCTGCGAGGCCATCTGGCTGGATTTTGTGGCAGAGATGGGCCTTGGCCTGGGAGGGCCCCGTCCTGGGGGATTCTTCTGGTCCAATGAAGTCTGTGGGGCATCTTTGCCTGCTGAGCTTGTTGACGGAGCGCCCTGCACATGCGGCGCTTCCTGAATGTCTAACTCGTCGATGTCAGGCAAGGGCTCCGATCCCCGATAGATGTCTCTAGCACGTCCTGGCACGAAGCCCTGTGCACCCTGCGCCTGGGGCGCATCCTGAATGTCAAATGCATCAATGTCAGGCAAGGGCTCTGAACCCCGATATATGTCCCTGGCATGCCCTGGCGCCCGTGAAGCCATCTGGCTGGACTTTGTGACAGAGGTGGGACTTGGCCTGGGAGGGCCCTCGTCTTGGGGGTTCTTGTGGCTCTGGCAGAGCTGCCTCGACAGGGCAGTGGTGACCGCCTGCGAGAAGGCCATGTCCCGGGCGTCACTGTTCTGCCTCGTGTGGCCTCCCTCCCAATTCTCAAATTCCACACACACCCTGGGCCTGGACATGAGCGGCGCAGGCCCGTCATCCTCCTCCTCCCGTTCCTCCTCCGCAGGCTGGGGGCACACCATGGGGTGGGCCACCTCCACCCACCCCTCTGCCAAGCCCACCTCGCACACCTCTTCAACTCCATCCCCAACACAATCCTCGACTTCAACCGAGCTGACATCTTCAACGTCGTCCTCAACTTCGCCCTCAGCTTGCTCCTCAGCATCTTCTGCAGTCTTTGTCTCCGTGCCCTTCGTGTCATCTGCATGCTTCCCGTTTTCTCTCCCAGACCCTGCCTTGGCGGCCTTGGCGGCCATCCGCCTCCGGGAGGCCAGGTCGGGCGGCGTCACGGACAGCCCCCACTGCACCGTGTTCTGCGGCATCTCCGAGCTCTTCCCGATCACCCCCCAGCACTTCAGAATCATCGTCCTCAGTTTTTCGAACCTCACTCTATTGATTTCACAGGCCAGTGCCGCCGATCTTCCCAACAGCGCGCCCACCCCCTGGTCTGCCATCAGCTGCCTGGACTCCGCCAGCGACTGGATGCTGCACACAATCCCACGCACCCACTTGTGCTCCATCGCCTCTGTGATGGTCAGCCGCTCCTTGTGGTTCGGCACGAGCAATTTTGACACCAAATCCTTGGCAGCGGGCGTCACGGCCGCCCAGGCCGCCCCCTCCATCGAGAACCGCCCTGCCAGTATGTTATCGTGGACCTCCGCCTGCCCCTTTGGCCCGTAGAACGGCACCTCGCCGCTCAGCAGCGTGAACAGCACCGCCCCAAGGGACAGCATGTCGATGGACCTTCCCACCTTGTCCACGTGCTTGCGGATCGCCGAAGGCGGGTAGTACTTAAACGTGCCCATCTCCTGCCGCCTCCCGCCATCCACCCCCTCCCACATCCCAAGGTCGGTCATCCGTATGTCCATGTTGCCATCCGACCCGGCAAGCATGAAGCTGTCCAGCGACAGGTCCCTGTCCGTGATGCCGTTCTTGTGCAGGAACGCCAGGCCGGTCAGCATCTGCAAGAACAGGAACTTCACCTGCGCCTCAGTGTACGTCTGCCCGCTCCCCAGCACCCCCTCCAGCAAGCCCCCGCCCGCGGGGAGCTCCATAACGAGGTACACCCTGCTCTTGCCGATGTAAAATTCGCGCAGCACCGGCACGGCGGGCTCGAAGCTGTGGGCCAGGATGTCAATCTCTGCATACACCCGCTCCCTCACTAGCCGTTCCGACCGTTCGTCCGCCTCGGGGAGCGGCATCGCCCGGCAGACGCACCGCTCTCCGGTCCGTCTGTGAGTGACATACCGCATCCCTGTCCCCCCTGAACATGTCAGCTGGGCGCCCAACTCGTAGTCCTTCTTAACGGGCTCGAATCTCCGGAAGGGGGAATTCAACACGCGGGCTTTGGGCGTCTCGTCGCGGAGCCGTTCCACCGCCAGGCGCCTCTCGCGGGCGCGGGTTGCTGGAGAAGCAGGGGAAATGCCATGGGCGTCGTCATGGGCGTTGTCATACGCGGAGGCCGTCGTCAATGTCTCCGGGTCGCCGCAGGCGTTCATCAGCCGCCGCTGCCATCGCTGCAGCCGGCTAGCGCCTCGTCGCCTCTCCTTCTCGGTCATGTTCGCTAACTCTCCGTGCCGCGGGGCGACCTCGGCGCCTTTATGGGACAGGTCCTTGGGGCTTGTGTGGCTTCTTGTCCCAAGGTGCGAAGATCCGCGTGTACGGAAGCTGGACAGGGCTGACGTCGCCATAAGGGCATCACACACCTCGAAATGACCCGCTCTCGAAATGACCAATTTTTGTGGGCCGGGAGGTACCACGTGTACAGGTATTACCAGATGCTTTGGGAGTGTGTCTGCACCCCCTGGAACAGACCTCGCTTGTGCGATCGTGTTACGCATACCGGACCCACGTAGGGGATGTGACTGGACGGACAGTGGCTGTCACACTAATGAGAGAGGTCTGCATTCATGAGGATGTTTGGCTGCGTGTGATGGCTCCAGCAAGCCGTCAGCGTGGAAATCGCAAAACAGACGAAATTCGTGAACGCTGCTGGGCTTGCTCCATTTGACCTGCTATGTTAACGGAATGCTGTTCATCCACATGCTTGTTTTTCCGGGACAGCATGAGCTTCCAAGGGTATTGGTCGAAGTCTGAAGGGATCTTGACCTTAGAATGGGGAAAAGGCAGTGCAATTCAGAGAACCGTTTTGGTTAGAGTGCCTTCTCCACAAGCACCCCTGTGAGGAAGTTGAATTTTTTTCTTTCCGCAACGTTGAAGTAATTCGATCACTCCTTCATTGTTCATTTTTGTTTGCAAAAATTCTGGATCATGTAAATCTGCCGTCGGAAAGTTTCAAAATGAGGATACGAGTAATTGTCTGATTCGTCAGAACTGCAGCTTTCGCCCATACATCTCTCTGTTTGCCTCGCTACTCTGTCTGTGGTGTTGGCGGAGGGTCCATGTACTAGTAGCCCATATTTTGTGCTGGTTTCCGAGCGAAAAGGGCGTCTGCGACATGTGTTGGATGATGGCTGCGCCTGAGTGGGGAGGTGGCATGTGTCTCAATTGTCGTATAACCATTTGTGATCAACAAGGATGCAGCGATTGGAATAAGAAGATGGACAGTCGCAGAAAGGAGAAAACCGATCGTGCCTGGTGCCAAAACCGCCGCTGTTGGCCACAAATACAAATGCGCCGGCTGCCGCTGGCACCAAAAGGGAACGAAATGATTGGCTTTCTGAGCCTGGTCCCATTCAACCACCGCTTGGACGAAAACGAGCGATTCTGGGCGATTGAGTACCACCGCAGCACGCACTTGCGTTGGGTGTGTCGTATAGCCATTCATTGCAATGAAGTGCTGTGCAAAATTCATGTTTGAGCATCTCCAGGTTTTGTGCATTCAGCTTTAAAGCTGGCCAAAGTTGGGCAGTTTCGGCCGGTCTCACGTCCCCACGTGGGCCTCCGCCGCGTCATGGATGCCAGCGCCCGCGACACTCCCGGCGCGTCGTCCCCAAGCCTCCGAAAGACGCCCATCCACTCCTGCCCCCGGGCCACCCCTTTGCCCGTCCCCAGGGGTTCTCGAACGCCTGCCTCGGGCCGATCTAGGCGCCGGCTGGGCAGCCTGACCAACAGGAAGCGCGGCCTGGAGACGGTGCAGGAGACGCCCGTGGAGAGCGGAAAGATGCGCACACCGCCCACGGAGAGACGAGAGGAGCGCCGCTTTAGTGACGAAGCTCTGAGGGGGCGGCCGCTTTTTGAATCTGCGGGTAGGGGGCCCCGTGGGCGGGGGCCTCATGTGATCGGTGCGTGGAGGGGGAGGTTGTTCACATGCGTGTCGCGATTTTCGTCGCGGTATTGATCAATCCCCTAATGAGGAAATACTATCAGAAAATACCATGTTTGCGATACCATTTTGACACAAAGTGACGCCATCACAAGGATTGCGATGGCACAAAGTTGGGGCGATTGCATCAATTTGTGTCGAATGGCATCGCATGAATGGCGGCTCCCGCTGGTGAAAGGGGTCCTGGCGAATTGCGAATTTTGGAAGTGCGCACGGATGACAAAGCGGTGCTGCCTGGCGCCGAGCAAAGCAGCCGAGATTATGTTCGCGATCGCGGCTCGCCATCATGAGCCGTTTGTCGCGGTGCTTGATCTGAATTCCGGTTGGCGAAGTCGAGGAGACAGGCGGATGTTGTGCGTGGCTTGAATGACATTGTCATCGATATGTAATTTCGGCGTGGCAACTTCGGCGCAGCACCTCTCCGATGGGTTGGATGACCGCTGCGCATCGGCCAGTGAGCCAATGGCCCGCAAAAATCGTCACCGTAGGCCGCGCTTGTGCGTCCCTTTTCCACAAACTGCTGCCATCTGCAAAATTCAGACCAAACTTGCAAAACGTGCTGAAGGAAAGCCCCTGATCGGCAGCAAGTCCCAGCAAGAGTTGGGGAGCTTGAGTACTGCCCACAGGAACCTCTCCATTAGGGTTTCAATGAGACTACGTGCTCTGCAAATTTACACTCGAGAGGATTTCTCACATATCGCCAATAGAGGTGCACGTGGCTGATGCACATGCGAAATGGCGAGCAGCCGTGCTTGCCCTCAATGAAGCGTACCTTTCGAGACAGTGTAGGTGTTCGCTCTGCAGGCGATGGCACAATCCCGCCAATGGGGTGCGATGTCGACGATTGTGGGACAGCAGAGGTGCCGGAGTATGAAGGCTGCAGGCGGATGGGCAAGCCCGAGAGAGAAATCGAAGCTGCAGCTTTTGCAGAATGGGAAAGGGAGATCGATGAAGCCGTGGCGGCGTTTGCTGCAAACCCGCCGCTGCCGTTCCTGCCATGGGGACCTGAGCGAGAGGCGGAGCTCATCTCTCTAGAGTGAGGGCTCTGGCTAATGGATACAGCGGTAGCCGGCTTGCAAGCTTGCATGTTGTCTTACAACTGTATCCGTAAAGGTGTTCCGTGTCGCACAAACTATCTTGTGTTGGGTCCCGTTAAGCCGGTCGAATTCGTGCATCAGCGGGTGCCAGCAACAAAAATCCATTTCACATATATTCTTGACGGTAACCAAACATTAGCGAGCTGCTGGAGACTCTATATTAGTGAGGCATACCCTCATCAAAAGGGACAAATCGTACGTTTGAAACGTCATTTTGTGCCACTACTACCTGTGGACTTATAGCGCTGGAATTAGACATAGTTGCGTAATCGCAACACCGTTATTTCAGCCATTTATCGCTGACGTCATATGGAAGTTCTTCTAAGGTAAAGTGCATGTAATCATAGCTCTTATGGGCTTGTGCAGAAGTCTATATCTAGACCTCGGTGCAGTTGAGTTTGGCTGTGCGCTCAGGGAGAAGATTAGGGAAGCGGAGGCTCGCTCTCCGTGGGCCGCCCATGACGCGCTCGAATAGAGATGAGGACAGAACTAGGAACGGTGGAGAAACTGGCTGGTTCATGCCATTCGGAGGAAGCCAGGCAACAGTGGTGCTGCAGGCGTATCCAGGCAAAAACAGCCCGCGGGGCTGCCTGGCAATCAGTGAGTCACCAAGGTTAATTTGCTCACAGCAGAGCAATGGAAGTTCGGAGTGGCGCTGGGGGAGGCATGGCGAATTCGAGGAGGCACGGATTGTAGGCTCTCATGGGCGCCGCATGAAGAGGTATGGGCCCCGAGTGCTCAATAGCGTCACCCCCTGTGGAGCAAGCCATGGAAAGCGCACAGAACCAAGGCTGGCAAGAGTGGTTTCTGGATCCACTACTCTGCTAGACGCAACTGTTGATGGGAGTCAAGTCATAATGAATAATCGTTTCCCCAAATGCAGCGCAGGCGAGGTGTCAGCACTAACTTTCATGGCAATCACGACATCAGCACATGCATCATGACGAAGAACAACAGCAATCGTTAGCAGGTGGTTCATCGCTTCTTAATCATCGCGGTCCCAGGAAAAAGTGCGATGTTGACCGCAAGACAGCCAGTTATTGCCAACCACCTTCCTTCTCAGCAATGCACACATCGGCTGTGCCCCAATGTACAGGCTTTCCTCCTGGTGATTCATCAGTGATGATCACACCATGATCACCATGATCGCTGCAAAACGGCCGATCACGCCTCTCCAGATACGAAATTCCTGAGCCCGTGCTCCGACTCCATGCTCCACTCGAGGCCACAGGTGACACACGACATTGGCACACAACGTTGGATGGTTGGACTGCACAGTTGCTGGTTAACCATCAACTGCGTAGATTTCTGACAGAATATGACAATTAACGTGACACCAGTTTCGCATCTCCGTTGTGCAGTCGTTCAGTGAGCCTTCCAGTTGCCATGGCGGACATGTCTCAATGTCCGGCCCCTTTTGAACACGTCCTATTCGCCACGCACATCGCCTCACCGTCTGGCTCTCAGCCCAGAGGAGGATGACAACTCACGAGCAAAGCCCTTCAGAAAAGCCGAAGCGAGGGCGCCAGTCCAGTGCATTCAGTGTCCGTTGCACACGCGCTCCCTGCTCAGCCAAGGCATGAAATTAGCCGCCCTGTCTTTTTCGTGAAGATCCCGCTTTGTCTCGACACCCTAATCTATTGAGCCACTGAGCCGTGTTGGCCTCGTCAGCGGAAGAAGAAGGGACCTTCACAGAAAAGACAGAGGGACCAACAGTTTCCCCCTCAACAAAGAGGGCATCGCGCCAATCATCAGCTCAGCCCCAGCAATAGAGACTTATTTCAGCGCCTGCTGAAACTAGGGTGGGTGAGCACGAAATGATGGCGGTTTGGGTGCCTCGGGTCACGGGGAGAGACAGACAGAGACCGGGAAAACAACTTCCAGGCGTGGCTAGCGGATGCTCCAGTCGTAAGCATACGCTGAAGTACACAGACGCGAGGAGCGAATGCCATGGTGATGTGGACCAATGGTGGGGTTCCAATGCTCACGTCGCGCAGCCCAGGGTAGCCACACGCGGGTGATCGCTGCTTATTCGGACTCCACAAATTGCTACACATGAATCAACTGTAAGGTTTTCTTTTCAGTAACCCATTATTCGAGTATAATTGGATCTCTTCGGGTCATCACTGATCATGCCTCCCCTGCTCCATGCCCCGCGAACATTGGCACACGCCCCAGTTCTATTCGAATCAGCGTCCTACACTCAACAGTGCGTGTACCATTATGGGTACTTCCTTCCACATCGAGCACTGTCTTCAATCACTTTGCGCTCCCTGTCTCTGCGCTCATAACTGCGCCATCAGTATTATGCCAGCAAACCGACAGCAATGGGAAACGGGCACACGCACCTTTGACACAATTTTCAGGAATCCATGGTATCCAAGGGCTGTGTTTCAAGGCGCACATTTGCAGAGAAGCCTGCGATGGCCAGCAATTTCGTTTGCACACCGAGGCCATGGGGTACGTTGCTTCAGCACTTTCTCTCCCCCTTTCGTGCCAAGTGTTGTGGGTTGTCCAGGTGGATGCCGAGCAGATAGCTGCTGCGCAGCAGCACATTTCGTTAGCCAAATCTCGGCCACCTTCACGCCTTCCCCCGCAGCTAGACTCCTTCACCGGAACGAAGCAGCCTTCCTTGATGCAATGCCTTGCCGGGAGTCTGATAGGCATGTCGGCAATCGCCATCATGCAATGGGTGATACGTCACACACGCCACTGGTGTTGATCAGCTCGACAGGAGTCGAGCTGCACAGTGCTGCTCAGCACGTTGCACCGACTACACAACCGGTTTACAGCCCATGGTGTTTCGCAATAACCCATGCTCAAAGTGCACTGCCCCTAATCCTTTGCCATAGCTTGCTCCCTCTTCTCCATTGTCGTTCGAGTCCCTTCGAAGCTCAACAACTGCTCGAAAACAGCCACCAACCTGCAACGTCTGCAGAGATCTCTCCCTAGCTTTGTGTTTTAGGCATTTGCTTGTCATTATGTACCAATTAAGGAATTGATAATGCTGTATACGAAGATTGCAGCGTTCCCATACAGAATGCAGAAGTCTTTTTGCCTTTTCTTTAAATGGATTGCCGCTTCCCTTCCTGCAACAGCCATGCTGGCATAATCGGGCCATCCTGCGGAGCATGTCTTCCCATGTGAGGTACACACGCCTCACAACACTGCACAATTTCAACAATGCCCAAAGCCGCAAACCAACCTCCACACTATATATGCGTCACAGTGTGCAACCCCCCTCCCAGTGAGACAGCCACCACATGGCAGCTTTGCCACAATGCTGCTGTCCTGTGCATGAAGCCAATTGCATGACTTAAGCTGTAGCTATTGACCCCTATGGGTGCCTCTCAGCTCCCTAGCTCTCCACGCTCCACCCCTTGCCCGTCTGGCTGCCGTCAAAGTTGATCACTAAAGTATGGAAGCGCTTCAGCGAGTGGCGATGGGCTATCGAGAGAAGCGTGATGTTGGCGTTGAGACAAGCATCGTACAACTTCTGTTCCCCATCCGCACTCACCTGCCAGCAGCACTCAGCAAAAAAACTTCAGTGCACAGCATGACGCCCCGCCATCTTGGGGCAAATTTGTTGAATTGCCTGACCACAGAGGCCGGTTGCTTCAAAACAGTCACTCGAGTCGCACAGTCTGCAAAACGATGGTGCCGTGGGCACAGGTATGCATCCATTTCTTCACGCCCATGCTGCCGTGCAGGCAAGACCATACGCACAGAGCAAGCCTCCTTACTGCAATTATGCCAGCATGGCGTCCAACACGCCCCAAATTTTGTATTGCACGTCCATGTCTATGGCATTTGTGATTTTGACATTCACACATCTGTGCTCCTCTGCTTCCATATTCCTCGCGGGGAGCATGGCTGGATGGAGTAGCAATGGGAGCTATGCCCAGTCACGGATGGAGTTTAGAAACATGTGATGTCTATCATGGGTAACGACGGCCCAAAGACAAGTTCGGGCATCGTGGAGTTGATCCTATTCCAACACATGACTACGATCGGAAATTCATCCCATCCGACAAAACTCAGATTCGAACAGAAACTCCGTGAGCTTTTGTTCCAATGTGACATAGCCTGCCAATTCATAACTCACCGCACTTGTGGCTTCATCCAATATGGCATACTTAGGGCGGTGAAAGAGGAGCCTGGCCATGGCGATCCGCTGCTTCTCGCCACCGCTCAAAGTCTCCTCCCACTTTTGAATTTGGTCCCATCCCTTGCCCCTTGTCACCAAATAGCCAAGCTCCACGAGCTCTAGGCATTCTAACAGTCTGGAGTCGTCCACCTCGTTGGGGGCACGGCCTCTGACGTTGACAAAATGACGTCTGTTACAACAAAACCACAACATGCTCACGAAGTCACAGTGCCCCACAAATGAATCCAATAAGCCATTGGTGCTTTTTTGGAGGCACAATACCCCTTGTGCACAACAACAATCCAACACACAATAATATCGCAATTGTCTCTTGTTAAACTCGGTCGATGTGATGACAGTGACATATGAACATTCAAGTGCAATGCATATGGGCTGGCATAAAATGGTCTCAATCCCGTGATGCAATTTGCAACAGAAACTCACGAAGCCTTCTTAAAACTTTGCAGCAATCGCAGGTGAGAGATGCTCCAGCTCATGAGGAGCAAAGCAGAAACTTCATGTGCAATTATGGAACAGTTCAAAACTACAATCTGCCACCAGATTGCAACGATTTTTGCCTTAAGTACACTTCCCAAAATGGACAGTTGGCTCCCATTCACCAGCGTAGAAGCAAACATCAATTCATCCATGCCATTCATCTTGTCCCACACATGGTATTCATCTTTTCAGGCAGACAATCTATGCTGAGCATTGACGACTGACACTAGGCTGTGGCAGGGGCCCAGCTGTTCTGTTTTCTAGTTTTCAAACCCACACAGGGCTCAATAGCACATATCTGTCTTGCAGTCCATGCTACTGCTGTTGCATGCCAGTCATGCTACACTGGAGATTGTCTGCAGCATCTTCTACAGTGAAGAAATGAGTCGCACCAAACTCTTGTTCAGGAGGGAGACGCCCATTGTGTGACATGCATCCCCTCTCTCAAGAGAACAAGCGTCGGTGGTCTACCTGTCTTCCCTCCCAGCTGTTCCCCACACCAGCTTGGGGGGGTCCGGATACAGCAGCTGGTCTCGCAGAGATCCGGTCACAAGGTAGGCTCTCTGAGATAGGTAGAACATGTCGGACTTAGGAGGGGTGGTGATCTCGCCAGCCTGTGAGCGTGTGAAGCCAGACCGCATCTCAAGAGCAGTCAACTGTTAGGTCAAATGGAACATGTGCTGTAAGGGTGTTGACCAGACACTGTGGATGGCGTTTTGCCCTTCATCACTTTAAAAGGTGCAGGGGCAGTGCACCATCACATCCAAGCCCGCACAATCAAAACGAAATCGATATACTGAGCCAACCAAATAAACAACAAGATCAATGGATTGTCATACCAACTGACTGCAAGTTCCCAGCCGTCATCATTCTGCTTTTTGAATCACAGGCAAGGGCAGCATCCAGATGTCCCTTGCCGCTCAACCAGGGTTCCTCATAATCTGGTCAATCGAGCCTCAGGGAACTGCAGACAAGCTGTTCCACCACCCCACAGTGTTGCTTTGATGCACACAGTCTAACAAGTCTAATGAGTCAGAAGGCTGTCACAGGGAGAATAGCAGCAGTACTCTTGTGGACAAAGCAATGTGCTCAGAGCGCTTTCTCACATCCCTACAGCCCAACTCAGTTTGGATGCCTGTTTCTGCTGTGCTTATGGTTCTTTGTGTTTGAGGCAAAACACACAATACTATCAAAGTTCTGTGGGTGAACAAAAGCAACCAAAAATGATCACTGTCTTGGAAGTGCGAGACAGTGCTTCATGAACTCTTGGAAAATGAAATTCAAGGATCGACACTGGAAGTCTTCATTTCTGACAATTGTTCACTCCAAAACAAATCATAGTGTCAAAAACTCACCATGAGGGGCCACAGCCCAGCCAGTACTCTCATCAAAGACGACTTGCCACTGCCATTGGGGCCCATAAGGATAACAGACTGACCAGGCTTCACCTCAAATGACAGCTCCCGAATAAGTGGCGTGCCATCTGGTGCATTCAGAGCCAGCCTATGGAATTTTATAGAATCGCCTACAAAACGCCTTGGTGGCACCACATCTAAATCACCAGCTTTTCCAAGAACTGAAACACATGCAGACAATAAAAAAATGCACTGGTCAGTCCTTTCACCGCATTTGTCAGAATGTGACAAAGCACTGTTGTTTCACTTTCGAAGCAATACCCATTGTAATTTCATCCATGACTATTTTGCTACCAATTGCTCACTTCGTTGAGTCAGAAGCAACAATTGGCACAGGTGCAGCTCACTGGACATACCTATGACAGCTCGACAAAAATTCTCCTGGTTGCATATTGTGCACAAGCAATTCCATCCATATTTCCCTGATGCTCAGAGCCTGAGGTCATTGACGGGAATCCACACACAGTCCCAGACCTGGCTATCTCAGAATGGCAAACAGGCAATGCGATACAAAAAAACCTGCTGCTCAAGGCTGCTGAGGCTCCCTGCCATATTGCAACAATGTTGTAGGGTATAACAATTGCAGCAGGCAACACCAGCACAAATTGAAGTACCAAGTTGGTCTACAAGGGTTGCTACTTTGGCTTTGTACTTTGATTACTTTTTGCTTGAAACACTACCGCTGACTCAGATTATGATAGAGAATGCTACAACCAGGCATCACCTGCTGCAAGGTTGTCTGGCCCAGCGCCCTCCCCGGTCGCAGACACATTCTTCAGAAAGAGGTCCTTGTGCTCTGCATCGGCAGAACTCAGTTGCTCCACCTGGATACCAGAGCAGTGCATTGCACATCTCCATCTACTTGAACAAAGCACAAGGCCCTGCCTGGTGGGATATGCACCAAAAGCAATGTTGTATGCACTGCACCATGAAACCGGAATCTGGAGTAAATAGTTTACAATGAAGGTTTCACAATTGCCGCAGTTCTTCAAGTCAAGCAGCTGCAGGGTATCAGGCACTCAATACTTTGTTGTCCAGATATGCAGGGTTTGCCAAAAGCAGCACTGCGTATCAAACAACAGTCACAGTGCACAGGATTGCCTCACACAGCCCGGCTTAAAGCTGCCACTTCCTGGGAGCTGTGTACCTGTTCAAGAAGCTCAGATACCCTGGAAGTGTGGCCTGCAAGGGTTGTCACCCGCTTGTACACCATGATCAGGTCACCAATGCCCCTGCAACAAAAGAAAATCACCAAGGAGCACATTCGCTTCCCGAAATCAGATGAAGATTTGCACATTTCACCTGACGGAGCCTAGCCAAGACCAACAACAAGAAACCAGAGTCACAGGATGAGCAAGCTGCTAGCTGCTAGCTGCAGCTCCGCAAAGATTGCCCTTCGAAAGATACAAGACAGGGTCCCATAACGCCTCTTCTAAGTGCAAACTCTGTGGATACTTTTTGCCACACTATAGGATGCAATGCAGAAACTTCTAAGTGCAGCATGAACAGCATGCAGCACAGATTCGTACCCAGCAATGGCCGAGACACATAGCTGTCACCGTTATGCGGGCGCCTGTTGCAATCAGCAGTTCTGAGAATCTGTTGTGGCATGGAGAGCAGGATCAAATATCTTGTTTATGCAGGGAAGGACATGGTCTCACAATATGCTTAGAGAAACAATGCATGATTTGCCGAGAAACCTATTTCGAAATGCAGCAGCCAGTCCCTGTTACTGTGTCATCAATGTCAATTTGGGCAGGTCCATAACTTAGAAATTCAGTCCCAAAGATGTCATTTCAGTGCTTGTAGTCTGTGTAAACTGTTAAAGGGTAATCTAATTCAACCCCTTTGACTTTGTTTTGCGTGTTACTCTTGCTGGCCTCAGAAGCTTCTGCATGATCTTTGCCAATATGCCAATAAGTGCCGCAATAACTATTGCTCAGGAAGGGCGTGCCTAGTGTGTGACATTTACCTTCCTGTTGTGCAGCAAATCATTCTACTGAGCCTGATACTACGGTGTTTCAGTTCGGACACAGCTGTTCATGCACATTGCCATGCCTGTTCACACTTTCTGCCTTCGATTCAAGTGATCAGGCAGTGTTCTGTAGTTTTTACAACTGCTGTTCAAGATGCGTTTCAGTCAAATCACCTGGAGGTATTCTGCAGGAGGCGCATGGCCCTGATGTAGTCTTGCGTCAGCTGGTCCTGAGACTGACGCATCTCCGGTTCCTGGTAGTAAATGGGCACAGCGTACACCAGCAGCGTGATGCAGGATGCAAAATACTTCACCAAATAGCCCTCGGTCATCTAAAGACAACAGCAACTCCGCTTGTCAGAGCCAGCCCTTGCATCTTGATAGCTCTTCAAACACAGTTTTTTGCCATCGTACCATGTGTTGGGAATTGTTGTCTCAACTGTGAGAATAAAGACTGTGAAGATTAGCAGTGCAGGATTCCCTGTTGGAAGAAGCCATATGCAGAGTTGCAACACTGTACAGGTTTCAAAGCCAGCGCTTCCATAACAGAATCTTGCCCAGCAGGATGAGGTCCAGACTCTCAGCATATACATAGGATGCAGAAGCCACAAGAATGAACAAGAAAAGAAAGAAGGCAAGGTACCACAACATGACCACACGGTCAGCAGGCACCACACCTGTGTCCAATCTGTGCAATGTTTGGAGCAGCAAACCTAGCGAAGGACAGCTATACAGAACAAAGACTTGCATGACGATACAAGAAAGCAGCCCCTGAGCACTCTGTGCATCCTCATGGGTGCAGAACAAGCATCTATTCAAGAACAGTATCAGCTGTTTTAGACTCGTACAACAAGTCCACCACTTTGCTCGCCTTAGTGATGTTGATTGTAAGTGCTTGAACATGCACAACACCTAGTGAGCAACACATCAAGAACAGTTTTCTTCCATTTGGAACAAGGAACTGCAAGAACAGCTGTGGCCATGACCAGGGCCAACAGAGCCAGTGATGCTGGCACGGCTCACCTTTTGAAGGAACCTTTGAAATGCGGACAGTTCAGTGTAGCGCAACAGCCTGTGCAAATGCTGGTTCAGGACGAGCTGTTCTGTAGCACCTCCAGGTGGGTCGTTGTAAGCCACTTCCTCAGCGTTGGCCACCAGTCTCTGGACAAAAAGTAAGGAACCTTACGAAGCGGTGAACACACAATTTCCAACATATGGGCTGTGCCTGTAAGCATCAACCTTGCAGATTCCGGAGGGTAATTTTCAACTCTCAGCCTGTTTCCACTGCCATTTAATGTTTGGTGTCAATTATTCCAGTTAGATACTGGCAGCAAACCAAGCCGCAGATTGCTGGCTGTCTTTGGCAAACAGGATAGATCGTTCGCCTGCATGCACACCAAAGTAATATTTGCTTTGGTGCATGGATGCATGGGTGTCTGTGAGCTTTAAACTTCTTGAACACATTTTTGGCATTAAACTATCTTGGCTAAATTACATATTATGTGTGCCTAACTTGTACTTCAAGGTATAAGGATGTGTGCTACATGTGCCTGGACCCTAAACCTGCCTTGTGCAAACGTGGATTTTGGGCAGGCAGAAGCGCCCACCAGAAAATCTTGTACAGCCCATGAGAGGCTAGTCATGCATTTGTTTGCAAGCGAGAGGTACAAAATTGGGTACCTCTACAATAGAGGCAGATGAGGTTGGATCACTATTTGTAGCTCAAACCATCAGCATTATTGAACACAGCGGGCATTTGGTGCAATGCTCAGGCACACTGTCCTTCAGCCAAGCCCTCCAATCACTGCCAAAAGGCAATCTAGGCAATCATTCCCCATGTTGACAAGTGTCAAAGCCAGTCTGACGAAAATGCCCAACTTTGATTTTGCACTGCTTGGTATTTAAGCTGTTGCTTATGTTGCATGAGCCCTTTCTTATGCATTGGATACCATGTCTTGAAGTACAGAAAGGAGCCTAAAATCCCAAGATGTCTATTGCAACATGTCATTCCTCATATTGAAGCATCACTTACCCAGTCAGGCACAAAATGAGCAAAAGCCTACACTACTGCAATTCTCTGAACTGGGCAGATTCTCGTGCCATTGCTTCGCTCCACGCCATGTGGTATTGCTGTTGCACTCAGAGATTTCTTCTTCAATGCAAGCAAGTTAAAGGCACATGGAACTTACTTGATAAGTATGGAACAGACTCTTGGAAAAAAACCTCGCTCGGGAGGGGGAAGCCCATTCTGTGTTCAATGTTGTTCTACAGCCTGCATTGTTTCTTTTCTGCTCAACAACTGATAAATTTCACCACCCTGCCTCCAGTGATGTTCCCACCACATTTTATCTCTATCGACATTCTCAGAGGCACACCTGATGTGCACTTCTGAAAGAGCCTGCCAAGCCTGACTCCTGGGAGACCATCATTGACAGGGGCGGGCTTGTGGTTCTGAGAATCAAAGCCGTGCAAACGTAGTAGAGGTATAGCCCCAGTTGGGTCTGGTAACCCATGACTGGTGCCAATGCTTGCGTGAAGAGCACCACATCCAGCAGAGGCTGCAGCAAAATTTTGCCAGACGGCAAAGACAGTGTACGTCAGGCACAGCTCAACAGACAAATCCACGGAATATTTAACAATTCTTGACATACAGGCTGGAAATTAGGGTGTTCTGAACATGAATATTGCTAAGAGGGACAGAGCATCTACAGACACAACTGGTCAGGACAAAATGTGGTTGGCCAATAACCTGCAGTGCCTCTGGAGCTGTCTTCATCAATAGATTGAGTCACTCAGCAAAATAAGAGCATGTGTGACCCACCACCCTGAAACTGAGCTTTCGGCAGAGCCACTTTCAATGACAAGATGACTATCTTCATGTCTGGGCACACACAGGAGCTAATATCGAATTGACACTAGCTTGAAGAACCTTTGGTAAAAATCAGTCTTATTTTGGCCATTTGGTAGACTGCATTGCCTTTTCAGGTTGCAAAACATCTGAACGTCTATAGCTAGGATGGAGATTTTGGCACCTGCGATTTCAGGTGAGCAACGAAACTTGGGACACAACAACATCAGGCACCATGGATGGCAGGGAGCACAATAATCCCGCCATCGGCAAGCAAAACAACAAGAGCATGAGGGTGTGCTTCAGTACACCAACCAGCCAACAGTTGATATACCTTCACTGTGTAGCTGTAGAGCTCGCTAATGGCAGAAGCAAACTTCTCGACATCCTCTGTGATCCGCTGGTCAGCGAGAGTGAGCCCTACTCACGACCACAACCACACAACAAGAATGTGTTCTAAAATGTAAGAAAGTGAACCATTAGCTCAGTGTACAGCTCATGAAGCCCTGCCCCCTTTCAGCAGGATGCGAATACCAAGAAATTTGGGGCACACAGACGACATGAACTGTGCTCATGGCCTTTGAGAATGCAAGCCCTACAACCTTGACTGTTCCACCTGGCCTTGCACAGGACCACTCAGCAGCTGTGGAATGACCCATGCACAAATGCAGAACGATGTTGCCTTCTGACACTGGAAACCACCACACCTCCCAGTGTGGATGCAGCATAATAAGCCCGGTTGCTGCAGTAGTGCAGGTGCAGGTGTTTAGTCATCTGCTCTTGGAAGGCCAACTGGATGTACTTCTGCATGTACTTCAGGCCAGCATTGACTACTGCCGCAGGCACTCCAAGGGCGCCGAACCTCAGTACTTCCCTCCAAAATTTGTCCAATTGCTGAGCAACACCAGCAGTTACTCGATCAACGACAATTCATCAAACGGAAGGACACAACAGTGTTCAAAGTCTTGACTGATAGATGCAACATTGTGCTTCATCGTTTCTCCCACAATCCTTTGTGAGGCAATGCTTTCAGTGCAGAAGGAGTGTGTGAACAGATGAGCACATTTGCCCTGTATAGCCCTGTCCATGGAACTCAATGGAAGGGGTGATGCAGTGCAGCATCGACCCGATGTGTTTCTTTTGCCTGATATTGGCAATCGCATTTGCTATTGCAACATTTTCCATCATGACACATGGATTCATGACACATCAGGAAGAGTCCTGGCACTGATCGATGCTGAACAACAGGCCACTGGGACAGAAGACACACAGCTTATGAACAAACAGTTGCTGTGTATTAACTCAACCAGGGTGCTGTCGTAGTAGTTGTGTACAGCATCATGCGATCACAATCTCGATGGGCTTCATAGGTAGCAAAACGAACTTACCAATGTCACCAGGTTCCTGCCAGCCCTTCCCTCACTCCGCGATATCCGCAGTGTCAGTATCGTTCTTGAGAACAACAGAGCGCCTTGAAAAGCAACTAAGAGCGCCTCCTTCGAAAATGGGGATGGGATGCATCTGAAACAAGCGGGTCAAAACTCAGTTCACTTGGAGGGCCTCAAAGTCAGCACAAAAGGATGTGCAAGTTTCATTCCTTAAACGAAAGATTGCTGCCATTTTCTATGGCATCAAATCCAGTCTGATTGAGGGGAACTGAACTATGTGAATGGAAGTCTGCATGGCATCACCATGAAACTGGAAGAGCAGAGTGTTGGCACATTTGCTGGTTGCAATCGAAACAGAATGACTGACACCTTGAATCCACACGCGCTGTCTCTCTCACTGCATTTCATAGGTAAACACGTCAACGTTCTTGAGCAAGCTTTGGGGATGGTTTGTCCTTGTCATGGCCTGCAAGGTGCAAGCAGCTTATCTCCTTCAGACCACATTGATTCAGATGATTGAGCATTCGAACTTCTAGAAGCAAATTTTTGTGTGCGACCAGCCCGAGCGAGGTCATTCATCCGTCAACCGCACATTGACAAGATGCGCAGCAGCCTCCGCGCGAAGACTCTGTCCACGCCGATCTTTGACTTCTTTCGACCGGTCGATTTTTCGAGGTCCGCTGAGAGGTATTTCTGCTCTGCCTGGGCCTTGGCGACCTCGTGGCGAAGGGATGACACCGCCGAGCAGCCTCCGCCCAGGAGGACAACCTGCTCATGGAACGGGGGATCCACAACAGTTCTGAGCGCACTGCTGCACACCGTTCTCTGTTGTTCGCCTATGTCCCTGCGCCTTTCCTTTTCCACACTGCCTTTTGCAGTATTGGAAAGAGCCTTTCAACTTTCCTTGACTGGGAAGAGAATCAAACATTCTTGACCCAATTTTTTTCCGAGCCAGTCATTCCAACTCGGCATAATGTCCGAACTCACAGTGTCACTAGGCCGCGGCAACCAGGAGCATCCACCCGTCTATTTCCTCCCCCCAATCCCAATTTGCTGGTTTCCATGTAGGCAAACAATGTTCAGGTGGCCAAGCGACCTGACTCATCGCCCGTTGTGGCACTGTTGCTCCAACGGGCTTGCATGCACTCAAAAGGTATGCCTTCCAGAAGCCCCACTCCCGCTTACCACCAAAACGCGCTTCTGAGACGGGCTCAGTGCCTTCAGCAGGTTGTCCATGGCGTTGGATGGCGCGTCCCTGCAGGCTCGAGGCGTTGATCACTTCCTCCCCGCGCGCACCCCACGATTTGGGACCACGCCGACCAATGCCCGAGGAAGATCGAAGCGTAGCAGGGACACCAGTTGGGCGGCCTCAGAGACTCGCGAGGAGGGCGCCCGGGGCAGCCTAGCAGCGCCATGCCCAATGCACCATCGCGTCGAGGGCTGTGATGGGCGTCCCTTGAATTCGCCGTTTGGAAGGGATGCAAGGGTTGTGATCCCCACCGAATATTGTCCGAAATGAACCTGCTTTCACAACTAATTCCGGAGATCTCGTCCAAATTCTTCCCCATTTCAACCAATGCCAAGGTGAAACCACAACAGGGCATCCATTTGGGGCCACGTTCAGCAGTGCCATCGCCCAGGCACGCTTACTGAAACCCAATGGCAAATCCAACAAGAGTGACATACAAAAACCGCCGCTTCATTAATGACGGTATTTTGACATGCCTTGCTATTCGGATAGCCGAATAGCACCACCGCGACAATAGCACCCACCGATAAAGATGGTCTCACGTATCGTGGCACTGAGTCGAGATCGGGCACGTCTTGGACGCATGGGACCTGGGCCCAAAGAATCCTCCAGGCCTCCATCTGCATAGCAGCCCGCGTTGGCCAGATTATTCAGCGTACAGCCCCAAGGTTCCTTGCCGCTCCTGGGCACTCTGTGTGCAAACGGGGCATTTCCTGCCTAGCAAGACAGTTGCTTTTGCAACCGTAAAGGCGGAATGGAAATTGTCAAGCCCCATTTTCCGATTATGCTGCGTTGAATTGCCCACATGTTCATCGTCTTGAAAGGCAAATGGATCACCGGGTATATGAATAACATGTCAGTCCCTGCCGTCCGCCCCATGTACAGTGTCCACGTAGATTGGCGGGTTATGGACCACAGCATTGCGGCATACCATGTGCAACGCTCTCCACCAGCCCAGAGCCCATCCCATGCGGTGTCCCCAAAACGGACATTTACTATGGCGATGGGCTGGCCATCGCAACTGGAGCACACTTGCACTGATCCAAGCGTGTGGCGCGACAGTTTTGCACCTGCGCGTCCAGGCACTGCGCGTCCACAGCTTCCAATTGCTGAGAGCTGCTCCAAACGCCATCGGATGCATTTAGCCAGTCTTCACTCTTTCAATTGCTGGATGGAGTGGTGCTCGAGGGAGTGGACTGCCCTCTTCCTTGCCCCTGGCCGGGTGGTTGGGTGGGGCAGTGGGACATCCCATCAGAGGTACCCGGTTCGGTCCCCGGTCCAGCAATCCTCTTCACCATCCGCACGTCAACATCAACATGCTGCGGTACAACATGTACAGGAAGCCGTGCGCCCACAGTTGCACACTACAACTGGCACATTTACCACTGGGTCCTTCAGGCCCGTTGCAGGGCACAGCGAGGCCACGGCAGCGACACGTGGACGACCGGGCGAAGCCGTACCCCTAAACTCCCACCCTCCCCCCCGTTGCCAGACTCTGCATCGCCCCACCCGCGACCTCCTCGACCCCGCCGGCGGGAACACTTTGCCCCTATGGCCCCCTTCGCGTGGATCATCCCGGACGTGAGTTTGCCCATACCGCACTACCCTGCCTCTCTCGACAAAACTGTCCTCTGGCTTGGATCGGTGCTGATGGGCGGGCTCCCCGTGTCGCAGGTGGTCCCCCTCCTGGCTGCGATGGGCACGGCCGGGGGGCTTCTGATGTACGCCGGCGCGCGGTGCCTCTACAAGAACCCCGGAGTCTTGTGAGTCTGACTTGCCCTGTTTTGTTGCCCGCGCGTTGGCCACCACCTGCCTCCCCGCGGTGCCTTGTTCGGCAGCTCCGTGGCGGTTCAGAGATCCTGGCACTGATCCCTTTGGCCTGCGTGTTGGCTGTCCGTTTCGGTGCCCGACAGCATCAACAGGAAGCAGCGCAACGACCAGCTGGCCGAGAATTCTGAGTGGTTCTTGAGGAAGTCGGAGCAGTACCGCAAGTCCGTGTTCCGCACGATTGCCCAGGTAAGGCAACCACGCCGCTGATATTCTGACGCGGTAATGGAAGATTTGCAAGGGGCCTGAAAACACGAGCTTGTGATGGCTTCGCCTTTGCGGTGGATGAAGATTTTGCTGGCCGCTGCAGAGTTTTTTCTACCACGTCCTTGTCCGGTGGCGGTTTTCGAACTCTCTTGCTGAGGCGCCGTTGTGTCGCATTTGGGCAATGCTCGCTCTCACTACGTAGGGAGCCGCATACAGCACGACAGATGGCGTTCCACTGCGCTTAGCGCGCTCGATCCTCGATCGAACGCCTGCGCGAGGGACTATCTTTGAGGCAAACCCCAGGACAGGTTTCCAGACGGGGATCGCGCTGGCAGGGATTCGCGGAATCTGTCTAATTGGCGTCAAAGGAAAGGGAGACCGAGGGCAGCGATCGCGGCAGGCCTTTGTTGCATGTTTGCAGCTGATTTTGGCACCGCCGGACTCCAGCCGAGTTGGCGACGTCCAACCCTCGCGTCCTGTGCTGTGCGGAAAGACAAGTTTTACCCTGGGCAGGCGAACGGACGCTCGACATTGGGCGACGTTGCGCCACGTTGGGCCGAGTTGGAAACCAGGGCGGCGGACGTCGCCCCTATATAGCACCCACCCACCCCCCAGCGCCCCCTTTTTGGCTTGTCACCATTTCTGAAGTACTTTATGCAGCTGGCACCAAAAGCCAGTATGGGCCCGGTGGGCTGGATGCAGCGTACCCCCTACACCTGCGGCCATGGTACCCCCTACACCAGCGGCCAGGGTACCCCATACACAGGCAGCCAAGGTGCTCCTTACACCGGGGCCCACGGTACCCTCTAAACCACTGACTCGCTGGCCCGCGTTGGCCTTGTTAGCGGAAGAAGATGGGATCCTCACGGAAAAGACAGAGCGACTAATATATTCTCGACATGCGTTGCATTGGATTAACGTGGCATCACCGCAAATTCGATGCACTGGTTCGTTCAATGGGCCAAGCAAGTAAATTTCGTTCAACTAGTCATGGACAATACCAAATGCCGTGCCTGCAGTTCCCTCTTTGCTTGAATACGTAGTGCAGTCGAAGGCCCACATTAAAGCCATCTTGCCGTTTGAGTCCATGCCTACTATAACGCCTGAAATGTTGACGGAAAGGAGGGACTCCGCCTCCTCACTTAGTGGTGACGACTTCCCATTGAGCCCAGGCGGTCAATGAGGGCGGTGGCAGTTGTCCTTGTTCCCCCATAGAAAGCTGGCGTCTGTCACCTGAGCGAATGCCCATCAAAAATCCACGCTACCAGGTAAAACACTGTGATTGCTTCGAATTGGACAGCTTATTACACATCATAATGATTACATTTCGAGGTAAGCACACCAGAAAACATTTGTGGTATTTGTTCCTTGTTTGCAGGCTGCTGAATGGCCTTGAATGGAACGAAAATGCTCGGACAGCCTCAAACCGGCGGCAGGCTTCTTTAAGCCCCATTTCGCATAAGATTTGTTAAATTAGATGGCACGGGGCGCCCTTAGAATGGACCACACACTCAATTAGGTGCACGAACATTTGAGTTTTCAATTGGAGAAATCTGCATTTATGTGTGAAGTGTCGGCCAAGAGTTCAACAGCATAGCACATCAATAGCCCATCTTCTATGCGTCATCCCTCAGCTGCGACCAAGTCACAATTCAAGCAAAGTTATGCCTTCGGTGGCGCTGCTGCCGAATTTCCTACTGCCTATTGAAGTGATTTAACAGCAGCCTCTTCTACACGAGAGCCCGGTAGGATCGCTTCAATGTTTGAAGGTCGCTTGAAACAGCATCCCAACCTTGATTGTAAATTTCTGTCCAGTACCTATATTCCATTCAGCATAAGCAATGCCAACTTACATCTTTTCGGGGCGGCTAGGTTTTAAATTGCCCTTGTGTGCTCATCTGGAAATAATGATCTTAAACACACGCCCGTGTAGCAAACAAAGGGGTGGGTATAATTGCGTACATCTAAAATCATACAAATTACCGAGTTTGCACTTCAGATACTGCCTTCGTTCCAAAGTCGTGGCCGAATTCAAGTGTTGATTTAACTTTGCAAGATCAACTCAACCAATACATCTGTCAGAAGATTCGAGTTCCTTGGTTGATTTCAGGTTGATATGGATCTTGATTGTATCAGTCATCGCCGTAATACACTACATTCACGGCCTAATTAAAACACGCCCCTGTCCAATTTCATGCAGGACCTGTATTCCCCGCGTTGATGTGTTGGCCTTGTTGTGGTATGTTCTAACCCATTCCCGTAAAATTCACGAGGAACTTTGTTGTAGACAACAAATGGCCACTGCTGCATACTTCAAGAGTTTCGATACCATTGCTATCATACTCTTTGTAGATCGCTTTTTCCGTTATGCTGAATCACGTTTTCAAAATTCTGTTCCTCACACTTTGGCCGCGTTTGCATCAATTTATTTCGTCTTTTTGGTTGGCGTCAATATGTATGGCTTTCCAAACCTTGGCGCGTCTACCAGGTACATGCTTTTGCAGTGATCGAGGTCTCTCTTGGTCTTTGGGCACAACATTCACGCGGTTCTGGTTGACACTCCAAATGTTCCACTGAGCTTCAATCCGTTTCCGTATGGATTCTGTTCGGAATTGAACCGCATTTTTAGGGTTGCCCAAACCACCAAAGCATATGCCATAGTGATACCTCAACTCGTTCCACCCCCTTTGAAGGGCAAGAGAAGCTTGCCATGCCCCGCCTCAGGTTCCGACAAAATGGAAAACCGCGTTTGAGTTCCTCTTCACGTATCGCGAGAATGGCAGTGCCGTTTGCCACGTTTAAGGGCTCTATAGGTAGATCTTGATATGGCGCGTCGAATTTGCTTTGGTAGAGTTTAAGACTCGTACGTTATGACCTCCGTTTGGGAAGATTTGAATTCGGCCGCGACTTTTGGAACAGAGGCACTATATCAAATCCTCAACTTTCCATCAGGGAAGAACAATTCCAGTGTCACCGCAGGTTACATGTGGACTCATTGAGTGTAGGAAAGTACCCTTATGAAATTGTGGCAAATCTTTCATCTCCATTTTTACAACCATTCATACATCTAAACTCCTGCATGTAGTTTTACCCATGGACAGCCAGATACCCATTTGTGAGCGGGTATGTATGCATGTTGCGTTTAAGCATCACAGCCAGACTATGCATTGACATTGCCACGTTTTCAAGTCGCTGCTTCCTCGAGCACCTACAGCACTGTGCCCATCTCGCCCTTGCAAAAATGAAAGGTGCAACACCCAGTCTAGGTGCTCTGCCTGCCACTCCCCACCTAACTGAATTCTGCGTCATGTGAATGATGCCCTGGGATTGCAAATAGGTTTAACACTATGGGTTGATCGGCAAGGTTCTCGTAGGTTCACCAGGTTAGGTTTTTGACTCTGCTTCTTCCTTTCTCTCTCCGCTAATGATATTTTGGCCTGCATTTCTTGGAACGTGTTTTGCAGGTTTGGGGCATTTTACCATGGTAGTATTTCTTGATGCGTTTGGTTCTAAATCTCTGGGACGCGCTTTTGTACTTGTGACGGCCTTTGATGATATTTTTTTCTTCTTTGTTATCTGTTTTCCTGCACAAAACATGTGTTATGTCTGGGTGCATATGAACATCCGGAATGGTTGAGTGCGGTTTAATCCCCAATCGACTGTGCCGTGAAAGCGTTGTGTGCACGAAGGATAATGTGCACACATGGCAGGCAATACATGTCTTGCAGTGTACCAACAAGCGTTGTACGAGGACTACGCGTACGCGCTTGAGCTGCAGTATAATGTACATATGGCCTACTTCGACGCCTTGTGTGCATGACCATGCATGCAAGTGGAACACCGCAATTGCCTGCAACCACAACTCTGTCAGGGGATGCGCGAACAACAGGCTTGCACTGTGCGAATTGCTGCTGCTGCTGCTGATGATGATGATGATGATGATGATGATGATGTGTGAATTGTGCATCCTCCACGGGAAATACTTTCTCAATCGCCAAAATGATGTGTTTTGCTGCAGATGTATGGGGGCAAGCCCTACTTCTTTCCACACGCCTAGTTTGCAGGAGCTCCCAAGTAAGGATCAGCCAACAGAGGAAAACGGACAGAAATTCGGCCATTGTCGGAGACACTGCATTTACCCGTCCTGCAATGCAACACCAACTCTGAAGGCGTTTAGCCCAGATGCCGCATGTGTGTGTGCTAAGCCTGTAGAGTACGGGATTGCAGTTTTGGATCTTCCCTGCACCGCCAGTGAACGATACTTGTAGGCGACTTTTGACGATTCTGATTTCATTATGCATCGATGGCATACGAGGACATCTTCCATAGATGCGCATTAATTTTGAATAATGAATAATTTTGACAGCTTGGTTAGGAATCTATTGGCTCCTTTTCACTTTCAAGTCTTAAGCTTGTATTTGGCGCCTGTAAGCTTCAAACATTGCAATAGAAGTTTCAGTCAAACTCAATGCACGAATGCGCTCAAATGCAGTGAAGGCAGTCACCCAATCTAAGAGAGCGAGCCTAACATACTGCAAAGCACCGGTTGGCTGGCGTCCAGCATTGGTGCTTGAAAATTTCTCGCGATTCACCTGTGGCCGGTGCATGCGCTAAACCATATGAAAATTTGCTACTTTCTGAAGATGCAATGATGTGGCTGCAAAATGTGTACCTTCCACACTGCATTCCCTGCTGCTAAGTTTCCATTCATTCGTCTCCGTAGGTCGCGCATAGTACCCACCAGCTGCCGAGCGCTACTGCCCCAGAGTGGCGCAACCACTGCAGCAACCCCTTGAAGGGGATGCACCCTTTTTCTTGGCACGTCATACCATGAGAAGCAACAGGAAGAAATTCGTGTTTTCCCACGAGCAACCAAGCTTCGTTGTTTGCAAAAAGGAAACCCGCCGCAGCTGTGCGCCACAGTACCGTATTGGGTTATTGCACTACAGTAGTGTGTAATTTATTGTGATGGTTGAGCAGCTGTTACTGTGTTCGTTGCAGCACTGTACTGTAACCCCAATACCTCGGTAATAAGTTGTGAAAGGACTGGTGGAAAGTCCTCTCCCGGTAATATATTCAAGTTCCGAGCGGCCTTGGCGGTCTTGTCGGTCTGAGCACAAGGAGAATTCCACATTGCCATTTCGAAATCGTCACACGATACATACTGGTCTGTACTGGCGCTGTGCAAGATTGCCTCGGTATATACCGATACATATACTCGGTACATACATGTACTGGGTCGGTACGGTACAGTTTGCTGATAAAAAAAGTCTGGAGATGGAAGAAGTATGCAGGGATTTATGGCGCGCATGCAAGATTGCATAGCAAAGTAGAGGAGCTACGCCACAAGGTCCGGCAAAGCCTTAAGCTGTATGCAAGATGAATTTCTGATCATACTACAAACCAATTAGCACTACAAATCAAACACGAGGCTCACATTCACAGAGGCACGCAAAGGCACGAGTGCTCGGTGCTAACCTTTTTCTCGGTGCGGGAGCTAGGGAAGTATGGATGTAACATAGGCGGACCCCTTTTATTACATGAACAAACCCATTGAAGATGTAATTAATGTAGATATATGCCGTGTTCTTGGAAGCTTTGGGGTGTCTGAGAATAAATGCAGGCTAACACATGCTTTCTCTCATTTTTGCACTTTAGTCGTGTCTGTTCCCCGTCAGGCTTGTTATAAATGGGCACTTGGTGCCCCAATGGCAGGCAATATGAAAATGTTATCTAGTAGCGATATGGTGACTTCGAATGTGGGCATCTGGCTTGAGGAAATTTAGTGTGTAATTTTACAAAAAGAAGCGATTTAGTGCCATGGCGGTATTTTTGAAACTACAGCATTGACATCGCTCCTTCGGTGCCCAATTCGGTGTTGGAATGCCGCCTCTCCAAATGGCCACCAGAATGCACAGGGCGCGCGTGTTGCACAGGTTGCACAATGGTTGGCCTTGCCCAGGAGGATCCTAAGGCCAGTGGCAGCGTGCGGGCTCGCGATGGTAGCATATGATGTTGTTGCGGCTAGAACTGATTGAGTGTTATTAATAACTGAATGTATGAAAAGATGACGAAGCACTAGGAATTGCATTAAGGATGTTGATGAACGGACTGGGTATAAAGGACAGAACGTTTGTTGTCCTTTTGCCTTGGCTGTAAACCGTTGCCGTGGACTCGAGCGTACGATTCCCGTTCAGGGATCGCCACCCCTCGACCCTGCCCGCCTTCGTCAATGTCATGTGTAGGAACAACGCCTCCGACCCATTTGCACGATAACGGACAATTCTGCATAACGTAATATTGCACAATCTTCTGCATGGCGCGCACCATATAACCCATCATCACATGAAATCAAGCCCAAGATATTTTCCAGCGTGTACCACCCTTGCACCCTGCTCTGTTGAGCACAATGTACGCCGGCCCTCACTGTCAACACAACCCACAGGCCCAATCCACCGTGACCGCCTCTGACCAACCCATCACCACCCATGACCACTATGATCACCCATGACCACCTCTCAGCAGCTGTTCTCTCAATCGAGGCCCTCCATGCTTCACAATGAAGCAATTGCACTATAATGGCCAGCATGACTAAATAAATACTCCTAATGGGAGTTATTTTGGATTAGCATTTGTGTTCACGGGTACAAGGTGTCCCGACTTTATGTGGTAACGGCCATGACATGTGCGGTGCCACATTGGGGTCTTCGTCAGAGAAGGAGGGGATTCACTGAAGGGCAATTGTTCACACGCTGTATGATCCTCGATGAGTTGTTCATGTTGGTGTCCCTTCTGTACACAGGCCGCGGTGTGTATCCCGACCAGGCCTGCTTCGCCGCCAATACTAACTTTGACGATCTGGCGTATCTGCTGTGTGTAGGCGTGATAGGTGACCACGAACTGCTGGTCCGGGACTGTTTTCACGCGGACGAGTCCATGGACAGGCGGACTGTTGGTGCCCAGATTTTGTCCTGGTACTGCGGCGTTGTGTGTGTGCCTGTGGCAGGGCTGATCCCGCCCTTTTCTCGAGACCCTGGCTTTTCTGGTTCATTTGGTTGGTGATAGGCAAAGGCTTGTTGATTTTCGCGGTTGTACAAATGGCTACTTGCCCCATGGTGGGGCAGTATCTGTTACAACACTATGGAATCCCCTGCAAAATTGGCATGCATCACTTGAAAACAAAACCAACCAAATTGTCATCATTCATTTACACGTTCATTTTACAAGGCCGTCAGCGCCCTATTTTGCCAAACCAAGCAGCGTCCATGATCAGTTCATTGAAATCTAATGCATAACACAAACACAGTCATGAAATCCATCAATTCCTATTGCCAAGATGCGTTTGTCGATGACAACACACGGAAAGAACTGTCCTCGCCGGTTGGCGAGCGGGGACAGGAGCAAATTGTCACCACCCGCATTCACGAATGGCACACCTCCCCGCGCTGCGTTTTCTCCCCAAGTACCGCGGTTTGGCATTCCCGGAAGAACAGGCGCACAACGATGTTTCCGACGAGAAAAAAGGCCACGACCGCTTTGTCATGTGGCCCGTCCCTGCCAGGAACGTAACCGGTGACGGGCACCTTCATCAGCCTCCTTCAGCGACATCCCCTCCCCTCACCCCAGCGCTGTCCTCTTTCCGCTGTGGCGGTCCATGATACCTTGAATCCAGCAGAGGCACAGCCCACGGCGACGGGCAGCCCGCGAGCGCGCAACCGCGGCCAAAGCACCCCTTCAGCTCTACCCGCCACAGAGCAACGTCGGCATCCGACCAGGGAGCACAAACGATCCGACGGAATCTTCCTGAGCCGTGGGGACGGCAGATTGCTGGGAAGCTCTGAGGGACGAGGGTGGCCTGCGGCTGGTGATGGATCCGGGCCACGTGGGCGGGCCGGGACAGCACCAGGATGTCCTCTGCTGCGGGTGCTTCCCCGCGGCGCTGCTGCCAAGATGGATGATCGCCCTGCTGGCGTGGGACGGTAGCCCGCGCTACGAACCGCCGCGGGCTGTGCCCGAGGACGGGATGCGGGCCAGGGAGGGAGGAGAGGATGAGGGCAGACGGCTCCTAGGGCCGACCGGCCGCGGTAAGCCACCGCGGGGAGAGAGAGGCGGCAGGGTGCCGTCCGGCAAGTCTCGCCGCGGAAGCGGGCGGCAGAAGAAGGGTGAGGCGGGGAAGGGCTGGAAGGGGGAGGATTCGGAGAAAGGAGGGGCGGTGGGGACGGATGAGGATGAGGATGACATCTGCCCCACGTGCTTGGAGAGCTACCAGCCGGAGAACCCGAAGATCTTCGCGGCGTGCGGGCACCACTTCCACCTGGCGTGCATCTACGCGTGGCTGGAGCGGTCGGGGACGTGCCCCGTGTGCCTGCAGCCCATGAAGTTCGAGGAGCTGTCTTGACAGAGGGCGGGGACCCGGGAGCCACGGTAGTCGTTGGTCCAAGGTCATCCAACCCCCAACCCCCACCACCACCGGCAAGGCAGCAGTGGGCTGGCCCACAGGCGTTGGCCCTCGCGATGCAGCTGTGTTCGAGAGGGTGTCATTGCCCTTGCGGGAGCTGCCGGGCAGCTCCCAGCCGAGAAGCCTATTGGAGTCTCCAGATATGGTTGCAGTCGTGAACAACGCTGATGGCTTTGAGGGGGGCATCCACAGTGCGGTGATGGACCAGTGTGGGTGCCTGCTCGCGATTTTTGTTCAAAGGGGGTGGGAGGTGGGGTAAGGGGTTCTTTACTGTGGGGTGCGTGCCAACCATCGTCACTGCGGCCTGTGCTCCAGGCGATCTTTTTGGACAGGAAAGTAGACCCTTGCTGTCTTGCAAGCTTGGGACCAGATGCGAAAGTGAATCGAACGGATGTGTTGTTACCCCCATGCACACCGCCTGTGCATGTACTACCAGAATGTATCATAAGGGAAGGGATGATTCGAATGTTTGGGGTTCCCTCACAGCTTGACGTGGGCTGGGGCATAACGTCTGAAATTGACCACATGTGAGAGAACTATTTTGGGAATGCCAGTGGTTGTGGTGTGGGACAGTGGTGGGATTGGATTTATTTCAAGGGCTGGAGACTAGGGTCCTTTGGGGTTGCCTTTCTTGAGCGTGTTTTTCTAATTTTGAGATGCACAGGAGCCCCTGGGTCGACTTGCAGTTTTGAGCAATTTTCTATCTGGGAATATCGGGCCAGCATAATCTGCAGCCGACCTGTGGCTTGGAAGCCCTGGTTTCAGGGAACAGAACAGTCGCCAGTTAGCCAGACAGAAGTGTCCAGTGCAAGTGTTGTGTGGAATAAACAATGTCAGGTGGGGATTGTGCTAGCGCGAAGCATCGGATTGTGACCATTGTGGTCGGCTTTTGGTCTAGGACCTCTGATGGCTGTCTCTGGCCTATTGATGACATGAATGGTGCTGATCCCTGATGCCTCTGCATGGCACAGAAATAGCCATGGCATTTTGTAGTTTAATAAGTCGAATGGCAGTATCTGCCAGCAGGCAGTCTCAGGACTGAGATTTGAACAGGGTCTGTGAAGTTCAGCCTCTCATCGGCACAGGGGGTCTGATTTATTGTGCAGGCTACAGCTGTGGGTGGTGTGCAGATCTGTTGTTAGAATTACGTTCTGGGGAGTTCCCTTTCAGCCGTGCAAGGGGGGTCAGATCGGCTTTCTTGAGGCCTCCACTTGCGGGGAATGTTCACAGATGCCGTAGATGTTGACCCCTGGGGCGCTCAGGCCGTGCAAAGTGTTTGTAAGTGTAATAGGTTGGTATAAACTGGAGCATAGCTGCGTTGAGAATTTGGGGTGTTGGCAACCGCACGGATTGACAGTTCCTGCGGGGTCCATGCCCTGCACGGGGCTGTGTAAGTAGGAAGACCGTTCCATTGTTGGTGCCCCTTGCCAACAGGGGAGACTCAATGTGCCGTTGGCCCGGGTGGCTTGGACCTCTGCCTGCCATTGACGGACTGCCAGCATTGCGTTGCATGATGCAGTGCCCGTCCTTCATTCCTTGCGTTTGATTCATTTGCAGCGGGAAATGCAACTATCTTTGCTCTTGACATGACATGTCAAACACACTCCAAAGCGAATGTACCCTGGTTGGTGTGCGTTCAATGGCGCGCTCGTCAGGTCTACTAGGAAACACCTCTCTGGAGTGAGCTGAAATGCTGAGCTGGTGGCGCAGTTGGCTGAAAGGCTACAGGAGTGCAGCATTGCTTCATTGATTACCCTGACATCGGGAATGACCGTGCGCCAATGCTTCCCAACTCAGCTCAGCTGCGCAGATGCGCCAAACGGCACGGGTACAGGAAACACAGCGCAAGGAAACTACCATGCCCAGGGCACTGCTTGATTTAAAGGGGTGCTCCGCGTTTACATTGCATGCCTGCTGCATGATGCCTACATGCTGTCACAAAAATGTGCACAAGAGTCGACCATGGGCGCGTTGTCCTTTGCGCATGTGAATGCTGGTGCCTGGCCAGGTAGCTCAGCGCGAGGAGCGACGCCGCGGTATGTGGCGCTGACCAATAGGCATCGGAGGAATGAGCAAAGCTGCAATATCGTCGATTGCCCTCACAATGTGCAACCAGATAGGCAACCGCGTCAGCTTCGAAATACATACATAAAAAGTATGCTGGGATGGAGAGGGGTGTCACAGCACACACGAAGCACACGGATCCCCAACGTCCCAGGCCATAGCTACCGCTTCGGCATGCTGTCCCAGCGCCGGTTCACTAGTTCAGCATGTAGACCAGCGTAGATAGTGGTTGTTGCATTCCCCAACGCCAGCAACTCCCAACCTTCCCAATTCCCCAGCTTACCCACACAGAACATTGTTCTATCCCCCGAGCGACCACGGACAGGTGTCGTCACCCGCGACATCAACCACTTGCCTATGCACAGTACGCGCCCCTATTAAAACCCACAGCCCACACTCCCGATATGTGCACCCTCGGCCCTTGGCTTATGTCTGCCCGGCTGCCCGTCGCGGGCTGCCATATTGGCAGTGGGAAAGCGACTCTGGGATGGCATCCTTCATGCAATCACCAGGGGCCTCTTCGCCCAGCCAAAGTCGGCTTTGTTGTCCTCATACAATCGCTGCAGCTCCTTTTTGAACTTCTCGTGAAGCTCATTCACTTTCTCCTGAAAGTTTGGGCTATCCCACCCAACCTTTTCCACTTTCACTGGCCGACCCACAACCATGTAGATCGGGACTTCTCTTGGCAGAGGGAGGCCCCACCTGCAGACAGTGTCAACCAATAACACTCCTGAATAAGATCCAGTCAGAAGTACATTGGCACGCCTGCCCGTAGCTCACCACTGGTAGTCTTGTCATGACAATAGTTCGCACGAATACGCAAAGATGTGTATACTTTCGATCATGCTCCGAAACTTCATGTTCATTTCTGCATCAGTGGAAGTTCAAGTGTTCAAGTTTCACTGAAAGCAGTGCAGCACATGACAGGTTCAGTTCACCTGCCGACAAGGATGCCCACACTGATGCGAAGTCTTCTACAAAAGTTCATTAGTGATCGTGGCCCAATGCTCAATACTCGGCTGTTGCCAAAGTGGTAGACGGGCAGCAGGTCTGCCCCATTGGCCAGGGCCATCTTGATGAAGCCCTTCCGGGATCCAAGGAGGACCTGCACAGCGCAACAGCGTTGTTGGTCCAAACAAACGCCAGTCAACACCATCATGCCTTACAATCTGTACTTCAATTACAAGAATCGCGCCCCTTTAGAACCCAACCTAACAGCAAGTGAAACAGAAATGTTCGAACAGCAACAACCAAATGCACAGAGGTCACTGTGCAGGCTGATAGGATGAGACAATCGTGACAAAGCTGATAGTAAACAATTTCTCAACATCATCATCGTCTGAGGTAGTGCTTATTCCACTTCTGACAATCGCAATGATTGAAGAATTTCATCGTATGCTACACAGCAGTTGTGCGCATTCACGTCGCTAAACTGAGCAGAATTCACTGCGGACTGCCACCAAGTGACCCCTCACCTGTTCCTTCTCTTCATATTGCATAAACATCTCACCCACACCTGTTCATGAACACACAAGAAATCATGAGGCCACAACACCCTGGACAGTTATCAATGCTGCCAATCTTTTGCTTGTTACCGGCCACATCTGCACATCCTTTACATTTGGAAAGACTAGTGAATAATTATGCAGGTGTGTGGACCCAAAAGGGTAGACAAGCAAGAATGTTCTGACCGACATAATGCAAGGCACATGATGGTCATGTGGCCCAACAATGTTGAGCACCTTGCAATGGCAAGCATAGCCAGTGTGGAATCCACCATGCAGACTGGAGGATGCCACTGCACAGCTCGGCCCAAAAATGGGATGTGGAATCAAGCAGGCATCCAAAAAGTAGATAGTTGTGAGTCATTGAACTGCACA
Organism: Ostreobium quekettii; assembly: GCA_905146915.1. NCBI lineage: Eukaryota > Viridiplantae > Chlorophyta > Ulvophyceae > Bryopsidales > Ostreobiaceae > Ostreobium > Ostreobium quekettii. Next base: position 637,668 of record CAJHUC010000280.1, read on the forward strand.
AATGCAAAAAGAGAGAAGCCATACCTCCAACGACAGCAGCCACATCCGCTTTCTCCAGCAGGCTTTGGAAAGTTTTGCGGTCAGCTGGCTGGCAGCCCATCCATGAAAACATCTGTTTGTAGAGTGGAATTCTGAACAGGACCGATGCCCCCACACTCAACACGCAGCGGCCAGGGAACATCCTGGGTATCAGCGTTCCAGCCAGGAGGGGGCCTACTGGATATGTACCATGGGGGAATTCGGCAATAATGTACCTGCTCCCTGCATCCAGCTCCTGTGCATGCACAACAACGCACTCGATGCTCTCAGCTATGCGTGCAGAAGATAAGAAACAGGACAGCTAACGAGCAAACACTCTGGAGCAGATGTACTTGAGACCAGTACGATGCAGCAAAAGCTGGCTGAGAAACCCTGACTTCAACAGCAGAGTGTGCAACAATGAGCACTGCTCGCCCGCTTGCATGTTAGAAGACGATGGAAGCTCTTATTTACGGAAATGCAAAAGAAGGTGCGCATAATAAAACGTCTGATGCAATGTGGGTTCTTTAGCTCCGCATTCCTTGAATCCAGAGCAGGCATAAGTGCCGAAGATGTCCAGCAGGCAAAGATGAAAAATAGCAGTAAAATAAAGAAAACAAACCTGGACAACTCCCTTGAACCCCAGAGCACCAGGTGCCGACTTTATTCAGGCAAGGCTCCGCCAGGTGCCCATAGCACATACTATACTTACACCTGCCCAGGCTATGCTGACCTCCTCAAATTTGTAGGAGAAGCTGAAATACTCCCGCCACGTGTTGAACATGCTCATGTTCAGAAATTCAGGCCAAAAGACCTTGGTGGGAAAGAGGACCGTTGAATACAGCGCCAGGTTCAAGATTAGAACCGGTCGCCACCATGAGAAGATGAGGAGAAACATGAGGATGTAGGGCCAGGCAGTGTACACGAAGAGCGTCGACATGGCCACAAGCCGGCGGTGGGGCTTCATGCCCTCGTGCTCCATTTTCTTCTCCGAGTAAACACGCTGCCCGACGGGCAACTTGACGTTCTCTGGGAGGAAGTCCACGGCCATCTCGCCCAGAGTTCACTTTTGAGGGGCACGCTCAAATGCCTGGATCGACTCAGCGGCGTGGACTGCGCCCAGTGTCCACACGCGGCCCCCGAAGCGACTTTGAGACGCACCAGGCTGGGGAGGCAAAGACACGCAGCCAGATCATTGTCAGGGCTGGCCAGGGCGATTGGCATTGAACTGTGCCGGGACGTCTCCACAGTTACACTGATGCGGCCGACGACTGGGTGAGGACGGAGACATCTAAAACTTCGACGACACCCTGAGGGACGCCCCGATGGCGACCTAAACTGCATATCTGCAGCAACAATGGGCGGGGCGGCAGAACGGCGCCCACTTGCGTGTGGTAGCAACACGGACACCACCATCATGGACGCCATGCGCATCGAGACCCGTCCAACGCGCGAGGGCAGGGTCCGCCCGGCTTAGCGGCGGCAATCAGCACCTGCGCCGCTCCAAGCCACCCTCACCTCAGATCCTCCAGCCTCCGCCCAGATCAGCTGCGCTCTTGCGCTACAGCGCCATGGCTGCACTGTTGCGCGCAGCGAGCCAGGCGGATGCCTAGGCGGAGCGCAGCCGCCTTCCGGTGCGGGGTCGCGGAGTGGTGCTGCGACGTCGTACAAGAAGTGTGGCGGGAGGGCGCGCCTAAGAGCGCACGTCGCGTCGCATCCACCCCCCCTCGCCGTCGCTTCAGCGGTGGGCCTCCAACAGCGCGGCCCCGTGTTCAGCGGGCAGGGGCGGCAGCAGTACGATTATGTCGTCATCAGCATGAATTTGTACATTACTTCTCTCCAACTTTTCTCCATAAACTACTATTACGTCCGGGGGTCCACTAACCGCATAATGAACGTCTGTCCACTCTTTGATTTTCCGTTTGTGCTTTGATGCGTCTGGCATGGTCTGGAGCTTCATTATGCAGGATGGACGGAATTTTGTGATTGACCGCCTTACCAGAGGCATTCACTAAGTGGACTTGCTTGGCTATGTCGACACAGGAGAAACGACAAAACGGAGAAATCTTGAGTTGAAATGTTAATGTAACGTAGAGCAGCAGGTCTGTTGCATGCCTGATTTTGTTGTGGGGTATAGGAAAAGAATAAAAGCGGGAGAATGGTGTCGAATTTGTAAGAACGTACACGATTTGTCGAACCAGCTGTCTGGAGAAGGTGGTTTGCGGCAACACCCGCTGATGGGCTGTCTTCTGGCGGATTTCAAGCACGTTCCTGTGCAGGCTGTGAAACTTTTCAGCAGAGCCTGGAGATTGGGGGCTAATTGGCTTCATACTCGCATTCATTGCCCGTTCCCGAGGCTCCTCCCTCTTCAACAAAAGGCGTTTATTTTGCTGTTCTTGGTTGGGGCAGCCCGGTGCCCTGTCACCATCCCGAGGTTAAGACAAATCTTTGAGTCTTGTGCGGGATTGCCACCAGGTGATGCGCAGGGCTCCAGGGAACGGGCAGATGGGGGCGGGCTTGAGCGGCGGAAGGTTCCGCAGGTCGCAGGAGCTGCGTGGAAAGAGAATCATCCACAAATGATTGGCTTGATAAAGGTAAGTGATCCCGCGCTGAGACTGACTCACTGATGTGCGCCCTCGCCTGCATCCACGCAAGCAAGTGCGCGAGGATCTGTCTCCCTCCGTCGCCTTTGCGCGTGCGCAGGGCGTCCCAGCCGTGGCCGCCGTCCCTTCGACAGTGACCGCCGAGCGATGGAAGGGGAGCTGCTGGCCAAGGGGGCCGGCGGGGGCCGCCTTCCGCGCCGCCATGGTGCTCCGGACCTTGCTGCCTTGGGGCCCGCCACGAGGTGCAAGAGGCGATCTTGCCGGTCTCTGGGGTCGCTCCGCCTGCAGGCGGCGTCCGAGTTGAAGTCCGACCCGCCTTCGGCGTGGCCCAAGCGATGCAAGGCCCCCGAGGTGCCGCGCAGCAGTGAGCCCAAGGTGCGCGGGGAATTGGGCCATTCTGGGCCATGAGAATTTGGGGAGGGTGGCTGGGACGGCGTGGATCGGCGCTGACGGGGTTGGATCGGAGGAAGGACGCTCGAATGTTAGTCATTTGAGTTGTTGGATGGGATGGGAATGGATTGGAAGCTGATGGCAGCGCCAGCTCAGGGGCGTCTTGCCGATTTGTGATTATTCCGTGGAGTTCAAGGGCTTGGGAGACTCTGTGTGGGTGATGGGCGAGACCAAAGATAATGCGTCGAAGCAACTACTCCACCTTTGGGTGCCCCAGCGTCCAGAGTATAGTGCTATTAGGCTTGGGCAGCTGCGCTGTTCCCTGAATGGTGGGCAAAGTGGCCAGTGCTGTTTTCAGCTTGGTGTTGACCTCTTGATTGAGATTTCTGAATTCTGCGGAGGCCAACCGCTGTAAAAGCTTGATGGCATTGTGACATTCCCTGACCCAGAAATCTCTTCTGCAACCGTCACAGAAAATATCCCTGCTGGGGTCGACCGGCTCAATCGGCACCCAGACCCTGGACATCTGTGCAGAGCACCCTGACGAATTTCGCGTGCTGGCGATGGCCGCCGGCTCCAACGTGGACCTGTTGGCCAAACATGTCAGGGAGTTCAAACCAGAGCTGGTCGCCATCCGAAACCCCACCTTGGTCGAGACTCTGAAGGAGCTCATCAAAGACGTGCACCCTCAGCCAGAAGTGTATGCAGGAGAAGAGGGGGTTGTTGCTGCTGCCACCCACCCAGACTGTGAGTCTGTTGTAACGGGCATCGTTGGCTGCGCGGGTTTGCGGCCCACTGTTGCAGCCATCGAGAGCGGGAAGAATATTTGCCTGGCCAACAAGGAGACGCTCATTGCTGGGGGCCCCTATGTATTGCCTCTGGCAGAGAAACATGGTGTGCATATACTACCAGCGGACTCTGAGCACTCAGCTATATTCCAATGCTTGCAGGGTAAGTGTCGGGCTTGCCTGGCTTGGATACTTTGCCTGGGTAACCACAACTGGAGTCTCGCTTTCAACGCACTTGTCAAATGTGGGACTGGATGTGCATGTGTACTTCCCTTGCATGGTTTAGGCAAAATGCAGCAACTGTGCATATCCAGGCGTGTCTGTTTGCAATGTCTACAGCATTGAATTTCGGATTGTGCAGTCTACTTCCTGCATCCTGCTGTTCCCCTTTGCCATGGCATTGATGCCCATCTGGCATTGTGTTTGGCCTGATCAGCCTGCGGAAAACTGTTCAACAGGACAAGTAGGCAAAATGTGTGGCCTGGAATACCAGTACGTCAAGCTGTTACAGGGCACATGTGTCCCATGCCCTGGCACCAGTTGCAACTGGTGAATATCAAGGCAACAATGCCTTTTTGTAATGCAAAAATGATATCTTGTTTCATCGCAACATTCTGTCGGAAACTGCCTGTCTATTACTGCACACATCCATGTCAACAACATTGTTTACATGCAAAGGAGAAGCTGGCACACCTCTTGCTAGTTTTGTTGAGTGGGCTCAAAGGATTGAAAGCACAAAATGCATGTTTAAAAATGCTTTCTGCAGGCCTTCCAGAAGGTGGCTTGAGACGAATCATACTCACAGCATCTGGTGGAGCATTCCGTGACTGGCCTGTGGAAAAGCTGAAGGATGTCAAGGTCTCTGATGCACTGAAGCATCCCAATTGGAGCATGGGAAGGAAAATTACAGTGGACTCAGCGACACTAATGAACAAAGGCCTGGAAGTTATCGAGGCGCATTACCTGTTTGGGCCAGACTATGACCACATCGAGGCCGTAATCCATCCACAGAGCATTATCCATTCCATGGTGGAAACATCCGACTCCTCCGTGCTGGCACAGGTAAGCAGAGTAGGCACAACACTTCATGCATGCAGCCCATATCTGGAAATCCACTGCTTTTACTTTTCCTCAAAACATTGACAACAGCCATTGTCTGAAAGGGCAAATGTTGAGTCGGCATTTGGCAGACTGCCCAGGGCTGGCATCAAGTCACCTGAATCATAAAGAACAGCTCCAGCGAGTTTTCGAATTTTTAATTTTTTGAATCCTGCATCAGATAGTGTAGTTTCCTATCATCGGCCAACCTGAGCCTTTCCCAGCCTCAATTCTCTTATGCACAGAATAGGCAGCCCCGACTGCAACATGATTTTATATAGGTTGTCAAGAGGATGGCTGTATGGAGCTGAAAACTCTCGCAGCGCTCGATGATGAGGCCAGGTTTTCCCTTCCAAGACATATCATGGCTGGATCTGCCACTTGTGGCATGATGGTCAGCGCTATCAATATCCACTAATGAAAGCCCTTCTGATTGTCAATTTTAAACACACACAATCAGCAAAGGATTGACAAAAGGATTTGCCCTCTGTGGAAGGGTCACTGGCAGGTGGCTGATGGAGCTATCCTGGTCACGTTTGTCTACATTGTGGCACTGGCCTGCAAGGCGCAAAGGCCCTGTCATATATTTTGCGGAGGCACTTGTATTCCTGTGAATTGAAAAGCAGCCATCTGTCTATGTTGCAGCTCGGATGGCCTGACATGCGGCTTCCTATTCTGTACACTATGTCTTGGCCCAACCGGGTGAACACTTCGGAAGACACTTGGCCCCGACTGGACTTCGTAAAGATGGGTGACCTCACGTTCCGCGAACCAGATCGGCAAAAGTACCCGGCGTTGGACCTGTCTTATGCCGCAGGGAGGGCGGGAGGCACAATGACAGGGGTGTTGAGTGCAGCGAACGAGAAGGTATGATTGAATGTTCGATTGAAAGCGAAGTGAAGAAACGACTAAGTCAAGGGAGGCATCTCCACATGTTCTTGAATGCTCACATTGTTTGCATAGCCATAGCCGCTGAACCTGTCCAGACAATGGAACTGTTGCTGATCGATGGAGCAGGCCTGTGCTGGGTGTCCAAGACCAAAGCTGGATTTGTAATGCTGGCCATTCCTTACCAATTGAATGATTTTTGGTGCAGGCTGTTGAGCTATTTTTGGAAGAAAAATGTGGCTACCTGGACATCATACGGTTGATCGAGTCCACATGTGAAAGGCACCAGTCCGATTTGGTGACAGAACCATCGTTAGAAGAGATCGTGCACTACGACTTGTGGGCGCGCGATTATGCAGCAGAGCAAGTCTCGAACCTGGGACTCATTGCAGCTTGAGGGACAAGATGAGATGTGTTGGAAAGTGGGCAAATAGCAGATGGGCGAGTCTGATGACATTCACCCTTGCGTTGGTGTATCAGGCTCCTTGAGAAAGCGGATAGGTAGTTCGCTGGCGTTCAGGAGGGGAGTCCTTGCCAGTGCAAATTGTTCACATAAACGTCCTGTACTATCCAGGGGGGTAGAAATTCCTGTATGGTGTTGCCCTATCCCTCATGCTCAGATATGCAGAGCGCATCGACCGTAGTATGACTAAATTATAGTCTTAAGCGTTCAACACGCTTGCTTGAAGCACAGGCTTCTTGTCAGCATGGCAATGTGATCTGTAGCTGCAGCGTGATCGATGCTTACCTTATGTTGTCATATGCCTTTGCCCCTGCTTCGGCGTGGTGTCTTGGAGTGCATCATGTGGTAGCGTGTATCCATCATAGTTGGCACACATGACCACAAGGTCCTAAGACGGTCCAAGGGATTAGTTGCGGCTTGGAATATGTGCGGATATTGCACGTTTTGCCACCTGTTCCCAGAACACTCTAGCTCCCATAGCTGCATATGGGAAGAACTGCGCTGGTACTCATTGACCTTTTCTGTGCCCATTTGTGCTTCTCTGCACATACAGACGTGGTTTTGAAACGGCACAGCCATCAGCAATGGCCATGCGAAGGACAAACTATTGGGAGTGGATTGCGGCATCTTCATGACCAGTGTGAACTTTTTGTGCAGACAGTATTACTGCAGCAGATGCGAGGCGAATTTGAGGGCATGGCCACCATGTATATGCCCCAAACACGTTAAGCACTAAGAACTTCAAGAAACTGCAAAGCAAGTCCTGACATGCACAGAATCGTCAAGTCAGCAACCGCATGTCTCTACACTCTGAGTCGAGGCACGTCAAGAAGAGTTACAGCCTCAAACTGCCTTTCCAACTGGGCATGGCAAGGAGCATTCTGCACGCCCATGGCTCCTGATTAGCCCGTGGTGGCACTCAACGTCGCTGACAACTCCGCCAGACCGCAAACACAGAGGCAGCCTCTGCTGGTCCCTCCAGCAACCTAAACAAACACCTACCACGAGTGCCTGACAGCATCCAGAAGTGCGCAGGGGTGCTGCTCTACCGATAAGAAGCGAACGTACTCCCAGCGAATTTCTGACAGATATAGGGCCTGGCCAAAGACAGCACCAGGGAGTTTCATCTGCTTGCACTTAGCTATGACTCCACAGACTGTGCTGGCCACGCAAACGGCCAAGGCATGGGTCATCGGGCCTGTGGTGCTTCCTTGTTGCAGGCATAAGATAGGTATGCCGACCACACCAGGGAGCAGGCGCTCATGTACAGCACTTGCTTGTCCACTGGGATCCAACAGAAGTTGGATATGGACACTGGTATCCAAAATTTCCAGCCTGGGCACATCAGCAGATGTCATCAACACCAATGGGGTGAAGAACACCATCAACAAAAAACAACCGGGAGCGTTTCCAAAATGGTAATGAGTGCAAAACAACAGGTCAACACTTAGCTGGCCGTACATGCAGCACGATGGAACAGAGATTCGCCTTGTCTGGCACAACTGCAACACACTCCTTGCATGGCCTGATGTTTTCGGGCTCTGTTCCAAGCTAGAACGCTGCCTTAGCATGCATCCAAGACAGAGTTTTTAGCTGTAGAAACGTGTTCCAAACATACAGGAGCGAGCAGCGGCTACGCTAGTTCAACAAAAGGATATCATTTCCCAAACAGCAGACTGCACAACCATTGTCCGTTTCCAAAGTGCGAGTTGTGCGACCCGGCTTCCAGATCTAACGTGCCTGGGGCAGCTGTGCGAGTCACGCCAAGCAAAAAAACGCCAAGTCGTCGCCAGGGAAAGCACACAACATGGATGCACACCATGCCTTCCAGCTGACGGATGCTCAGGTGTAATGCAGCAATGTCACGGAATGCATTCAAAGGAAATGTACCCAATTGCCCCAGCAGGCAGGCAGCCTCCAGTTCGTCGAATGACCACATAATAGTCATGGAGACAGCCTCACCTGTCAACAGTGTCTCCAGAAGGTCTGCTTCGATCTTTCCAGCGATTAGGTGGGGTTTGCCCTGTATGCCCAAAGTCCATGCAAATGCAACAGATCCAACGGAGGGTCCCAGGACAAAAGAATTTAAAAGAACCTGTGGAAGGGACAGCGACACACAGAACACTTACAATACTGCAGTATATTCAACTCTTCAGCATTTTGAGATTTCAGCGTGACGATTGTTCCTTCGCATGTTTGTCGTTACACCATAATTTTGAGGGGCTCCGCATCATGGTCACAGCTGGAATGGCGACTTCGTTCAGTTAACTTGGCCTCAAATGCTGGTTTTCTGTCTCAGCGACTCGTGTATCTGGGGCACATTAGGCGCCACGAGCATTTCAGAGACCCTCGCTTTGCAGCTGGGGCTGCTCAACAATATCTTTGCACCGTTATACGTTTTGTTATTGCTCTGCATAAAAGGGCCAAACGTTCCTTTACAGTGGAGAAAGGTACAATGTACTATGGTGCAGCCCTCATGGCCTGGTGAATGCCTGGGCCCGATTGGGCTGGTTGCATCAATGTTACCATGCAACTACACACAACATGAGATTCAGTCTTCACAATGGTAAAGTGTGGCTGTGCAAAATGTTCCAACTAATACAGAAACTTGCCTGGGATTTCTGTGCAGAGCTGCTATTACAGAAGGCCAGAAGGCCATGCAGCGGATGCTCTGCAAACTGTGCTGACGCACCTTTGTCAGGAAATGGCTCGCCGTCCTTAGGGGAAAGCGATGGCCGAGCAGGGTGTACCAATAATGCTGCATGGGTCCATACAAGAGCAAGCCAAAGCCTCCCATCCGCAGGGTACGTGCAGGATCAACCTTCATCTTGCTACCCTCCAAGAAAACAGCAAAAGCTTTGCAATCATCAGCACTGGCCAACAGAATCACCTACCCAACTGATACCCATAGCAGACCCCACACACAGCACCAGACACAAAGAGAAGTTCAGCAGACCCCAGCAGCTTTCCAGCAGATGCAAGCTGGGCATGGATGTGAAGCATATCTGCAATTGAAGTATGTGCGTGTGACAGAAACATAACACTATAAAATGTTGCAACTTGCTGAAATCTGACTGAAAACAACAACACCCACCATCACCTGCATAATCATCAAATTCTTTGTGCCACCTGTGGCTGAAAAGGTTTGTGGAATGTTTTAATACAACCGAGAAAACGAAAGCTGGGGAACCTTGCGCCGCAGAACTAAAATAAGCAGTTCAACGTGCAGTGGATGAAAACAATCACAGCACCCGAAACTTAGCTCGGTATCACAGCCAACCAGAGCCAGATGAAACGTCTGGCAAGGCTGCACAAAACAGACGCCATGGCCGACAAGGATTCTATCTTTCCAGCAATCTCCACTGACACATTTATTCGTGTTCTTGTTTCTGGGCAGCACACCGCTCACCTGTTCCGCCATGTGTCCTGCCACGATCTGCGAAACCACATCCCCGATGGCTGACAGCGAGCCGCACGTCAGACCCGCCCTAAGGACCCCCTCCAATCCCTGCATCAACAAGGCGATCGGATCATGCTCAACTGAAACAATTGCACCCACGCCGGTTGCTGATGCCCCGTTGACAGCCGTTCAAGCCGACTGTGAATCACATTCTGGCGCACTATTTCGAGCAAACATGAGCGAATGGAATTGCACGCGTTGTCGCGTTGCAGATGCGAGGGCAGCAATTCTCATATCTGTGCGTTGCGAATCTGAAGGATTGTTTCTGCTGCAACATGGAAGCCGTTTGGCTCACCCCGAAGTTCGGAGCGAGCCTGCCCGCCACGGGCTCGCCTCTGGCCGCAGCTCGGCGGGGCAGCCGCGGGTGGCCATTGGGCCAGCGTCCGGGGAACGGCTGAAGCGCAAGGGACCGGCTCCTCATTGCCTTTGGGGCGAACTGGGCTCAAAGGCACTTCCCCATGAACCCACGCGGGCCCGTGAGCCCCAGGTACCGCCACGCTGACGAATGCACTGCTGTGGGACTTTCAGCCACGTACTTACGGCAGTACTTACCGCCGGTGCTTCATCCACTGGCGCTGGAGACCAAAGACGCTGTCCACCAACAGTGCATGATCAGCAGTGCCCTGAGTCAGCACAACCGGTGGCAGGAGACGTCTTGCTCTCCAAAAAGCGCCAAGCCCCGCGCCGTTGGGCCCCACCCGCAGTGAGTGCCTCTCCGCCTGCCTGCCCCGGCGCCGCGCCAGCCTCGAGGAGCTTGCTCCCCCCGTACTCCCCCCTGCACGGCCGGATGCGGGCGCTTGGGCAGCTGCGGTCTCTGGGATCGTCCGCTTTTGGCGTGGTGCCCGCGATCCAGCGGGTGCCGCACCAGTCTCTTGCCAGCCATCCGCTGCGCCGGCCAACGCCACCTGAGGCGGCGATCGCAAACGGGAGAGGGCGCGGACTGGGCCAGTCGGTGGCGGCGACGGGAGACGGGAGCGGCGCGGCGACAATGCAGAGTGCGAAACGATTGGGAGGGCGCACACTGTCTCGCTGCGTGTGGGTTGCTGATTGGGAAGAGCGCGGAAATTATGAATATGGGACGGCGCAAGGATTCGCCCTGCTGTTTGATTGTTTGTGTTCTCGTGGCAGCCATGATTGACGCCCATGTACAAGGCCGTTGTTGCGCGGCTGTTGATGCAGTTTGAGCAACACTTGACGTCGGTGAAAGCAATCCTTCAACGTGACTTCCACAGTCAGGTGAAATCAACCCAGGACACGCACAAATGAGCGAAGGGCGTTAACTCCTACTTTTCTGGCCCCTTCGCAGCGAAACGAGCAGAGGTCGAGGACATGTCTGCCCTCTTGAACGACGTGGATTGCTTCATTTTCGACTGCGATGGTGAGGAAAATGCTTGCAATATTCTGACAGGTGTTTCACTTTCAGAAAAATGTTGCAAAATGATTGACAGGCAGACGCGTCGTTGAGGAGGATGCGCTCAGCTGTTTTTTGTCCCTTTTGCCCCAATCCCTGCATCCAAATATGCGCTTAAGTTGCTGATTTGGCAGCGCGTTCAGCTGTTGATATTGTGAGGCACTGGTGCTCGGCCCGACATATCCCACCTAGGGGTATGACAGGGCAGTGCTTGGTACCGGGCTATTGCAAATGTATTCAACAAGGGCTGACCTTGGTGCATCTATCATGCAGGTGTCATCTGGAGAGGAGAGTGCCTAATTGATGGAATCCCAGAAACCCTTGACATGCTGAGGTCCATGGTATGAACATCCTTAACTTGCAAAAATGCACAACGCACAACTTCGTATTCTTGGGTTCGGGTGGAGTGGGCGGGGGGGGGGGGGAGCCTGTTCCAGACATTGTTGGCAGCACGTGCATACAAATCCCCACATTTTCACTGGGGCCAATAACCCCTGCCCAATGTTAGAGCCAGTTTAGTCAGGAAACACCCATATAAACGTGGTAAACTGCTTTCTGAATTGTCATTCAGACAAAACATGCATTCCACAAGAATGTTGCCCAAGCACTGTCATTTGCTCGAGATTGGTGGCCTTCCAGCTCATGTGGCTGTGACCTGACATCGATGTGGCATGCGTTCGTGGCACAGGGCAAGAAGCTTGTTTTTGTGACCAACAACTCTACTAAATCTCGGGCAGGGTATGTGAAGAAATTCACTGGCCTGGGATTGAGTGTCAAGCCGGTAAGGGAAAAGAACTGGCACAAGGCAGCCATCTTCTGAATGCCATTCCCTGATGCTGCATTTTGTCACTGAGAACAGACAAGAAATGCAAGAGAGGTAGTGATAGCTATTCCTGCATGCAGGAAGAGATATATTCATCTTCATATGCGGCTGCTGCCTACCTGGAGGCAGTGAACTTTGACAAGAACAAGAAGGTGAGTACAGTGTGTACATGTGCATTGATATGCATCAAAACATGACGAGTCACTGCCTTTGTGTCTAGTTGACCTTGTCAGGGATCGTTGCAGTCTTTGGTGTCTGGTACCAAAATGTTCTCAACCGAGGATTCGTGTGTGCCGGCTACAGCAGGCCAAGGCTGTCAATCTGGCGTCTCCTGATGTCGAAATTGTGGAGTTCTCTAGAACTCAGAGTGACTTTCTGGCTTGTTGACTAAGACCCATCCACAATCCACAGCAAGCTCTGGGAGGCTGCATCACAGTTGTCGCAAACGTTGATTTGACTTTGACTATGACCCATCCACAATCCACAGCAAGCTCTGGGAGGCTGCATCACAGTTGTCGCAAACGTTGATTTGACTTTGACTATGACCCATCCACAATCCACAGCAAGCTCTGGGAGGCTGCATCACAGTTGTCGCAAACGTTGATTTGACTTTGACTATGACCCATCCACAATCCACAGCAAGCTCTGGGAGGCTGCATCACAGTTGTCGCAAACGTTGATTTGATTTTGCCAAGGGAGCCCACCGGTGGTTCTGCTGCCCATAGTACAGAGCAGTCACTGCCTGTCCACTGGCCAGCGCATAAGGCATTCCTCTTATCTGCCTTGCAGTGGACAACCACAACTGATTGTGAAATCAGTTAAGTTGGCTGCCTGTTTTGTTGACTTTATTTCCCATAATCCCCAATGAAATGCATCCTGAACGATTTTGAGGGTGCTTATCGAGCAGCCACATTCGTGGAGAGATAAGATGTGAATCCTTTACCAACAACTGCGAATTGGAAAATGGAGTGTACGCCATCTGTGTGACACCCAACAAACTCAAGTTCAATCATGCCACTTGGCTCCAGCCAAGTTTCTTGAAACAGATGGAAATATAGTGGAGTACACGAAAATGCATGAAGATGCACGTCACTTGTTTCAGAATGCTGCCCTGCAATACTGTTCTACTTCAAACGAGAGCTGCCTGTAGCTGACATGCAGTTTGACTGTCCACAAGCAGTCAACTCACAGCATGACTGCCGATTACATGCTATTCATTTGTTGATGTGTATGAATTATCAAGACGTATATGAGAGGATGATCAAATCTAATGTGGGGTGGGGAACACCAGTATGTGTGGTGAAGAGCGAAGAGCAAAGAGCTTAATGTTGCACATTCTGGACTGCAGGTGTACGTCGTTGGAGAGGTGGGCATCCAGGAGGAGCTTGACTTGAAAGGCTTCACACACACTGGGGGACCTGAAGATGGTGACAAGAAGATACAGCTGTCAAAGGGCTATGCAATGCCCCACGATCCAGAGGTGGGAAGAATGTGATAGTTTTTGACACAAACATATTCGCTTTGCTGGTGGAGCATCTTGGCGCCTGTGTGTTGTCTTTTGGAGTATTGACTGCTCATGTACAAGATGTGTTGTGCTCCCTGTGCAATTTGGGATCAATCCCTAAAGCTGCAAAGCCAATCATCTTTTGCTGTTATACCATTCTTTTGCCACTTACTCAAATACATTTCAGATTGTGGAACAGGTTAGACAGTGCAACTGAATCGAATGTTACAAGGCACATGCTCCAAACATAGCAATGGAAGAATGTTCAGACACCTTCCTGATACAGCTGAAGCCTTGGCAAACAATAGCCTAAATGAATGCTGGTATTTTCATCAATCATGTTTGAATGCAAAGGGCAGCAGGTCCTGTGCAAATGTTATTGGCCAACTGCTATCCTGCCCTTATGTGGGACAGGTGGGTGCAGTGGTGGTGGGCTTTGACCGGAACATCAACTACTACAAGCTACAGTATGCAACGCTGTGTCTTCGCGAGAACCCAGGCTGCCTGTTCGTGGCCACCAACTTGGACGCAGTGACGCACTTGACAGATGCCCAGGAGTGGGCGGGTGGCGGATCAATGGTGGGTGCCCTCAAGGGCTCAAGCCAGCGTGAGCCCACAGTTGTGGGCAAGCCAGCTGACTTCATGCTGCAGAACATAGCCGACCAATTCGGCCTGGAGCGCAACCAGATATGCATGGTTGGTGACCGGCTGGACACGGACATCTTGTTTGGTAAGAATGGTGGCCTGACGACGTGCCTGGTGCTGTCTGGGGTGACAAGGGAAGAAACACTTTTGAGCCCTGAGAATACCATCCACCCCGACTGCTACATGAGCAGCCTGGCGGAGCTCCTGAAAATAAAGGAGAAGGCGGCTGTCACCGCTTGAGTGGCTGATCGTATCTGGACCTGTGGAGCCTTGGGGGCGTATTGATTGGAGATTATTTTGGATTTTTTTGCACTGTCTGAGAAGAAGTTTGTGTGGAGGGATACCTGTGCATTAGTGGTCGAATTGCTTACGTTTTGGCGATTGGGTATTGTTTGAGCAGCAGGGGCTTTGTTCGATTGGCGGCCTGGGGGATGCACAAATTGTGGGCTGTCTCCAAGATTTATCAGTGGTGGACATTTCGAAGGACGTCCGCTGAGAGCACCATAACTGGACGGTGTCCGTTCGACTGTTTTGCAATGAGAGCGTCCAAAAGAACTGAAAGCATTTCTCTACATGACGTTCACCAGTGCCTTGGCAGTGGACTCCCATTGGTGCCAAATTCAAGCCACGCAGTCTGGCAGTCCACGAGGCGGTCCTCCTCTGGCATTCCACGCAGATGTGCCTGTCAGTTGCCCTCCACATCCGCCAGTTGAAGCGATCCCATCTTCGCTGACAAGTTCTGGGTGATGGCAGGTGGCTTCTTGCCCTACAGGCCCTGTACCAACTACCTCGACTGCAAGCCCAATCCGAGACCCCAACCGCACAAGTTTGCCTGTGGTAGACACCATTGTGAAGGTTCATCATCTGCAGTTACGAATTCGTGTTTCCGTTGGTGTCAATCATATTGCTGCCCATGTGCTCGTTGCAGATATCTGATTTGAGGCTGCCCAAAGCGATGCGCTCTAACGGTGCGGTGACGCTGCATTTTCTGGCGTCGTTGCTGACTGCCGTAATGTGGTGCAACGCTGTACTGCCGTACCGCCGTACTGCCGTACTGCCGCTGTACCGCAGCTGAGCATTTCATGCCCGGCCTTCAGTCGCCATATTCAAGATTTTTCAGCAGTCGCAGTAGTGCTGGGCGTCAAATCCATGGACACCCAATTGCCCAGTGCGCACACTTCCACCTTGTTTGTCCATGACCGAAGTCCTGCGCCTCAGGCGCGGCTTCTCATAAATGCTGAGCAATTTGTGGAAAGCTGTGAGCAATCTGCTCGAAAGTTTCACCAGTTCCCAGGGGCCTGCGCGTGGGGCTGTGTAGCCACGCGCGGCAGCATCATCCCGAAGCGACGCAGCAGTCAGGGTTGAAGGTTTGGGACAGGAAAATTGCTGGCAACGAACGGGGCATCACCACTGCCGTCATGTTCGCATCGTGGGGCAAAGCAAGGTGATTGGCGGCCCCCCAGTGGCACGATGCCAATCACGAAACCTGCCGTGGGTTCGCGTCCGACCGGTGTCGCCCACCCGTCCGCTGCCAGAAGCGGAAGGGCGTTGCACCTGTTCCTACACATTACTCAAGCCAGGCCCCCCGTGGCGTTCAACCCCGCGGCCCTCCTTCCCCGGCGCGTGTACTCTGACGCTGTACACCGCACTGGGCCCCTTCCCCATGTCCGGCATGCGGACACCCCCCTCAGCGCCTGCGCTCCCATTCTGAACGGAAAAAGAGGCGGCACGCTTTCAGAGCTCGGCGTCCCGCCCCACCCCGCCCCCAGCAAACGCGTCCGATGCGCGCCCGCCTGGCCCAAGCGACCAAGGCAGATAACCCGCGCCGGGCCAAGAAAACGCAACCCCAAACCCCCGGGAAAATAAAGCGAAGGCCACACACGCCCACGGGCGGGATCCGCGAAGGCGATGGGCTGCTGCCAGAGCCATCCCCGCGCTGATGTCGAGGTGCAGCCCAAGTGTCCCGTTATCGAGGTGCGTGCCCCAATCCCGCCCGGAATTGATTGCACATCCCGCGGGCTCCAGGGCTTGGATCGCCCCTTGGGGTGCATCTCGACGGAGCCCGGGCTTGACCGCGGGGAGGGCGATTCGCGGTGCGCCTTCGGCACCAGAGCCTCGAGGGCATAAGCCATCCGGCGCGAATCGCCGTTGTTGGCGCTGAACCCAGCCCCTTGGGGCACCCTGTGGGATTGCCGGAAAGGGCTGCCGTCGCCGGGCGGGCCAGTCCGGCGCCAGTGGCCGTCCATCGCCCGGGGGAGATTGGGAGAGATTCGAAACGGCCAGCCCGCGACTACCCCGCGGAGCTTGATCGGTCGTCGCGCCGCGCCTGTGGACGTCTGGCCGTCGGATCCACGCTGTCGATCGCGAAGGGCCCGCGCGGCGACTTGATCCACTATCGTCGTACTCGCGCGACCCCCGCCACTGGCCTCCGGATCCTTGGATTGCCGCTCACGAAAATAGAACGGCCAGTGACCCAACACCCCCTGGTTCTGTCGCCCGCAGAGGCTGCCCTCTCTCGTGAACCTACAGAGTCACCACAAGACGAACCACCCATCGGGATTGAAGGTGAGCAGCTGCGCCCGTGCCCCCCAACATCCGCGCTGGCTCCACGCCGCCTGTCCGCGCCGCTTTGCCTGGCCCCCCGTCATTTCGCTCCCGCCCTGTGGCCCGCGGTAGGCTCTCACGACCTTGGGGCTGCACAGGTGCATGCGCACAGCGCCGGGTGGCAGGCTAACGCCGCCTATGGCGACTACCACGCGGTGCACACCACCGACGACTACATGTTCGCGGCGCTGTTCGACGCTCACACGGCCACGGAGGCCGCCGCCTTCTGCAAGGCGCACTGCGTGGAAGTGTTTCAGCAGTGCCTGCGGAACGGTGGCGGGGACGTTCGGGGTGTCCTGAAGGAGACATTCAAGGAGCTGGACGCGCGGTTCTTTAAGTCCCAGGCGTCGCCGGTGGTGGGTGATGTTCGCCGTATCGACGGAATGGAAATCGTGCCGTTCTGTGTGTGCCACCCTCCCAAGCGTGGATTTTGCGGGACCGTCTTGCACACTGTGGAAGATGTAGGAAGAAAGCTGCTGGTGGTTGAAGTGGGGTGCTTGAGTCCCTTCAGAATGAAGAATGCGTGCAAGGAGCACGCCCGCAAGAGCAAGCATGTCGAGAATCAGTTCCGCCTGATGACTGGCTCTTGCAGACTGCGCAGGCTCTTAAGCCCCAACACCCAGTTAGGAAAAAGCAAGCAGCGAAAAGCGACGCCCTCCAGCCCATTGTTGTACGGACCTGGGCCATCACTGAGCCATTGACTAGACAGGCAGACAGTTGGGCCAGGGGAGAAGCTTATCATGTTTTGTTTCGTGGGCCTGTACACGTCCATGCTAATGGACGGCCACTGCTTGCTGGTTACTTGGGGACTGCCTTGGTCTGCATTGCCTGCCCACAGGCTTGCAGCAATTGCTCAATGGATTCTTGCAAAAAGGAGAAAAATGCAAATTCAAAGTGTCTGCTTAGTACAGTCTATTCCTTTTTCTGTGAGAATTGAATAACAGGTGTAACTGATCTGGTATGGACTTGAGAACATGGAAGGACCTGTGCCTGCTGTAGTTTGTGACCAGCGGTTGGGGGATGAATTTCTGCCAGATAACGTCCTGGCTGGTGGTCGTGTCACAATGCACAACTGATGGAATGAAAGGCTGTGTGTTCTCAACGAAATGGCTGTTGAGGGTGGCAATGACAGTGCTCAGGGTGTAAGATCCCCCTGCAAGAGTCGTGTGCCACCACGATGCTGGACTGCTGTCTTTCTGCTACTTGGCACAGTCAAGTCGGCCATGCTTTCAGTGCATCCCCTGCTGAGACAGGGGGTGCCGTGATTGACAGATGAAGGCAGCTTGTGGAGCAAGCGGTGTTGCTGTGTATGTGGAGTTTTCAAGGCACAGATGCTACGTTGCCAACTTGGGGACATCTCAGTGTGTGGTTGGATGGGCAACAGGTGGGGCTTTGGACAACAACTGGTTGTGCTTTATGTTTGCTGCTGTCAGTTTCCAAGAACCGATCCAGGAATATCTGACATCAAAGCAAGCATGGAGAATGTTGTGTGTCCTTTGTCAGCTGGGAGAAAATACAGCCTGGAACTCACAAGGCAGGTAACGGGCAAGTGTTCCATAAGTTTGCTGGCCATCAAGCTGTTCATGAAAAGCCTGGCCCAGTCTGCGTTCCAGAAATACAAGAACCTCAGGTAGTGCATTTTGTGACTAGGATTGTACAAGAGACAGTAAAGTCAGGACAAGCACTGCAATGAACAGCTCACAGCAGTGCCTGGTCATCCTTGTAGCACACTTACTACCATGGGTGAGTGTGACACAGAGTTGTGTGCATTATCGCATTTGCTAGTTTCGAACAAGCACTGTATGCAGTACACCAAGCAACACACTGGCTCCAGTCCTTTCATCGTGATCATGACTTGACACTTGGTGACAGGTGGCTTCAATTCGAAGAACTGCGATGGGCGGCTGCTGACACGCGATCACAGTGCGAGGTGGGATATTTGCTTGAAAGGATGCCCTTTTGATGCCTGTTGTGTCTCTGCATGGCCACGTCTTTGCCTCTTTGTCACTGCACTGGCATTTTGTGGTCTCACAATTGGGAGAAGCTAACATGTGCAACATACTGCTTCCCATAGTGACATTCAGTCTCAAACTGGAAGTTCATGCTGTGCAGCTGCGAGACACTCAATTATGGCCTGCTTCGGCCATCGTCAGCCCACCCTGGCCCCTCTAGCAAGAGCCACTGTGTGCTACCTGAATTGTATGTGCTTTTTGTGGACGAAAGCAGTCAATTTGGGGTTAGTTTGCACAATTCTGGCCATGATGCTTGGGAATGGATGAATTCCACGGGCTTGTGATGTGGGATGAGTTCTGCAGGTTTGCAATGTGGCGTGAGTGCTGTTCAATTGCCTGAAAGACACATGTATTTTGTTGCCTCAGGGACCCAGTTCAGCAGCAGCTACTTAGGGAAGAATTTCCAAGTGACCCAAACATCATTCACTATTACGATGGCAAGCCAATGCTGAAGGGTGTCACAAAATTGACACGTTGTATTGGATATGGACTGGGCAAAGACTCAACACTGGCAGGTGTGTACGTGTGGGGCTCTGACACTGCGGTAGTGATGTCAACATTGGCAATGCCATCTGAGTGGATAGAGAGTCTCACTTTGAGACCTGTTTGCATATGCGGAGTACCTTTCTATACTGTATCAATGTCCCTGCATCAATGTCCATGTTGCATGCAGAAAACTGCTTGTGCAGTGCTTCCTCTGCAAGGGTGCAAGAGACCCACTGCAGCAACAACTGCTGTTTTGGATGTATGACACACTTTGCACAGCCACTAGGTGACTGTGTGCTGTAACCACACATCAAAGGGGCTCACACCTCCTGCAGGACAGTAAATATGTTGCCAATGCATGTTCAGGAGTCAACATGTGTACACATTTATACCTTTTGAGCTTGGAGAACCAGGCTGTTCACCACCATGATTTGCCATTTGCAGCACAATAGGGCAACAGGCAAAGGCGGCATGGACCTCGTTGCCAATAATAGATTATAGGGGCATTGATGTTCCTTGGTTCTGCTTCTCCAGATCTTGATTTATTTCCAGCAGGTTGACATCGCTAGAATGCTGTGCCTGCGCTACAATCATGTGAAGATGGTCTTAGTGCTTGGCATTTATTTTGCCACTGTGAGCTTTGTGTTCAATACTGCAGGGCATTACAATAGGGTGGGAGTCCGCAAGGTGTCACCACTGCCAAGGAGAGGAAAACCATACATCTCTAATGAAGCTGATGTGAGTTGTACACACTTTTCCACAGTTGGTCAGTAGGCAGTGAGCTGTGCAAGGATCTCAAGGTTTGTGCAGGGATGCGAATACTCATTTTGTCAAGACTCTTCAGTGGCAGTGTGCACTGGTCCTCATTGACCTGCGCTCGATGGAATGTCTAATTTCTTCCCAGCAGAACAGCTCCAATGCAAAGAAAGCTGGAGGTGATGCATGACTGCCATGGACTCAAAGGCACTGCTAAAGCTGTGTGCACTGTTTGTTGCGTGCCAAGATCCCACAGTGTACTTCAGTGCTGGATGACAGGCTGTCCTCAACAACAAGGGTGTGCCTCCTTCATTCTGAGAGTGGCGGCATCCTTGCGTTTGTGCACCAATTGTAGAAATCAGCTTTGGACAAAGTTCGAAAGCTGAAAGCCTCCCAATCGAAGTCCTTGGAGTCAGACGCATTAGCATGTGATCAATAGAAAGATGCGGTACAGAATATGGGCATGTTGTGCTGTCAGCTCCCTGCTTGAGTGCCTTGGCCAAAAATGTTGTACTCTGCCCTTACATTTGCACAGGGATGACGAGCAATCACTAGGCTGACATCACGTTGCGGTGCCTTCATAGGTGGCCGTTCATGCCTTGTCACCTCAAGATGAACACATTCTGCTGGTCTCAGAGGGCGTTCTACAGCTTCTGAGCCCAACAGACACCTCTCTGTTCTGCAGCCAGTTTAGCCATGCAAACCTGGGCATGCTGCAGAGGTCCTTGTCTGCACAGATCGCCTCTACATCGTCAACGGTGCAGGAGACAGGATCTTCCCAAAGCCCAGCTGCCGCGCTGGTGCGATACGCTATGGTGAAGGCTGCAGATAATTGGCGAAGGTGAGGAGCATTAACATTCCTGTCATCAATGCATCAGTTATAGTTGGGATCCATGGGTAGGTGTAACTGCCCTTGGACGTTGTCCATTTGTACAGGGTGACCAATGCTCTTGTATGCAAGAGGACGGTGGCAACCATTCACATGTTCAGAATGTGTGTTTGCTTCCTACTTAATATCGTGTGAGACAAAGATTGGACTCGGGGCTTATTGAGCTTGCACATTCTGTCCAAATACACCACCTATGCACCAGCGCTTGTGCCTGTCCCCCCAGTGCTGCATGCATGTGCACAGTGGCAAATCATGATTTGTGGTATGGAGCGGAGCGCACACACATTTTCAGCATATCATTCAGTACATCAATAGTGATTGCCGTGTGGTTGTTAAAACACATCCCTTGACAGGCAGCAATTCCAACTGCATCATTAGCTGAGCATGTGAGTATGAAGCTCATTATTGCTGTGTTGGCCAGCGTTTCCAGGACTGTTGTCAGCCAGTTGACAGCAATGTGCCAAAAGTCTAGCTCCTTTGCACCAACAATTTCTCCTGTGTCTTTATGATCAGAGTTCCCAATATCTTGAATTGGTGTGACACGGGTTGTGCGGTATCAGGAAATTGAATCGGACAGCATCACTGAGCATTGAGGACATTCGTAAACTGCAGCTTTCTGGTGTCCAGCCGAAGTCCACAAGTGCCACAAGCATCCTCAGGGGGTGAGGGCATGTGTATTTCATATTTCATTGCCTGTGTTCCTCAGCTGTTTGGCCAAAATCTTCCTTCTTTCCCAGCATTACAATCCAAAGAGAAGAGGTGTATTCCACAGCTGTTTGGCCCAGATTGTTCTGTCTCAGTAGACAGCAAAGTAAGCGAAATGCACCACCTAGAGGCCACTGCTTCCCAGGGTTGTCCCAAGGAGCCAGAGCATTCAGCCCCAGCAGCAGCCGATTTGCTTGTCAATGGATACACATTTGTTTCTTTGGTGAGCATGCCATCTCTGTCAGCTGATGTGTTTAGTGAAGTCCATTGCATACACCTACCTGCCCATTGCTTGAGCCAGTCTATCACTGCTCTGAGGAATGTTCTCTGCCCCGATTGTTGGACAGCGATGTGCATGACAACATTGGCGTGCTGGCCATCACATTCGACTGGCCGCGGTCAAGGTCTGGTGGGGCCCTTGCATTGGGTAGAGGGGGAATGCAAAAGCATGTTGCATACCGGTGGCAGTTGGCACTGCTATTCTGCCGGTTTATGATTGTTCGCAGGTGAGGAGCCACATGGTGCACCAACTTGTGTATTATGTCTGTGTATGGCTTGAATTGCATTCCACTCCAGACAATGTGACATTGATGCTCTCAATTAAGATCAAGCCCTGCAGTGGTATTAGCCCTACAAGGTTGGAGATTCTGCTTGATTGTTCTCATTTGGGCATCGAGCAGAATGTGAATTGGTGCAGCCTTTGCGCTTTGTCAATCAACAAATTTCCTGAGGTCTGGAGCATAGCATTGGGTGATTGGGTGGGTTAACTCCAGAGACTATAATGGTATGTTGTCTGAGTTGATTGCGGAGCAGCCACCATGACTTGCTGGTCAGGCTGATTCCCCTTGTTTCGCTATAATTGTGGATGCCGATGGTTGCTGGAATGGTAGGCCAGAGATGACTGTGCAAATGGAATTGGTGTGGCTTATTATCAGGAGAACCCTTTTGAAGAAATGGTGGAAGGCAGTAGATGTGTCCATGCGCAAAGCCAGGGAAGCCGCTCGGCATGCTGAGGTGCGTGCCTGGGTTGACCAGGGAGAGGCCCTCCAACTGGCTCCAGCAACAGTAGGGACGTCCAAAATACCCAGGGTGCCGTCCGAGGCGTCCGATCACCCAAGCAGATCTGGATCTCGCAGCAGGTGCGTTTTGCACGATCCAGGGACACCCTGGCAAAGCGACTTCAGCTGAGTCTCTGCTAAGCTACAGTGCCAAGGCACAATTCAGTGATGTCATTGTTTGGAATCCAAGAAAAGGCCTGTTCACAACGGACTCTTGTCAGCAGCACAGCTACAGAAGCCAATTGTGGCAAGCACTTGGGCTAGAGAGGGGTGTCCTCAACCAACAAGCAAGGTCCACCAGTTCATGGTTGTCCTTTGAAGAAGGGTGAGATGCTTTGAGTGGAGCGTCTTTAGTCTGCAGGGCAGTGTTCGTGAAACGTGGCACAGCCCCAGGTGTAGCATTATCCCAGTTGACGTGTGCTTGTTTGTTGCATCGTCAAATGGTGATTTGACACACAGTGGTACCGTGTCACCACAATGGTACTTTGTGCCACTGCAGGTCTCCCTCGGGCATCCCATCGCCTCCCAACAGTATCTTGACATCACCATCACAGAAACCTTTCAGTCCCACTGGGAATGTGGACGAGGGCCACCCTGAGTCGCCGCCCTCCAGACTGACACAGGACGAGCTGCCGATGTTGCTGATGCAAGCCACTATGCGGAGCTCAACTCCAACATCACATTCTCCCAAGAGGGTAGTGGGCTCACGCAGTAGCTCCAGAGTGCCTTTCACATTGGTGAACGCAACATAGATGGAACAGAGGACGAAGAGCTGGGGCAGTAGGGAATCAGGCAAGCAGGCTGATGGCACGTTTTTGTCTTTCAGTTGAATTCATTGAACTTGAGGAGTCATTGTATGCTGGTAACGTGGCTGCTCCTCGTTGACATCCGAGAAGTCAGAGGCAGTCGCTGCAGCAACGATTTATCACAGCTTGTCCGTTGATTTGGCGGAGGAGCAGACATAATATGCCCATTCCAAGTGTTGGCCAGCACAAAACGATTTGAAAATGAACCCTTAGAACAGTGCTGGTGGGCTGGACTTGGGCACAGTTGCAGGTGAGAGTCTCCCACATATGGCTCTCATTCTCAGACCCACCAGGGCATCCGGCCTTGGGGCTGTGGCTGACAAAGCGAAATGAATAATGGCGGCTTCTGTAGCGAAGTCATCAATGCCTACAGGGCCTCGTTGTGGGGCCCATATCTTGTTGCGCTTGTAAGAGTAGGATGACCGTGCGTTCGGGAGGAGCCAGCGCACATGGGGAACGGCTGACGTCGGTAGTGTTGGGGATTACACCAGTTCAGAGGTTGTGGATTGTGATGCAGAGATTGATGGTTATCAAGAACTGCGGGGCCAGAATTTGGCGTTGACGGTCGCGTTGACTTGATGCAGCCCTGTCTGTGACCTTGGTACGAATATGTGTGTTCAATCATTGGATGATCGTCAGGGCCAACATGTTTGTACGCTTTCGAGCCCTCACACCCATCTGTGTATAAAGGGTGCGTCTAGAGCCCATCCGGATTATTCATTTTCATGCGTGTCGCTGATAGTGGGTTTCAAGCATCGCGCAATGTAACAATCGTGTCGCTTGGGGGGAGTGCAACTCGGGGCCAGGCCAGGCCAGCGTTCGGTCTGGAGACCTAACCCCAACTAACTTAGGACCATTTCGCGTTGGTGGCCATACCGGAAAGCAGTCGTGCCCTGTCACTTTAGAAGTGCATCGGAAGGCCCTGTGAGGTCTTCATTTACCAGAGAATGCCCAGGGCATGGCTGTTTCAGGGCTTCACTTGAGAAGTCCCAGTTGACAGAATCGGGCAAAATCAGGCAACCGAGGCCATGCTGACGGCGAGTTCTAACCACGATGCAGCAGCAGTGGGCGGCCAAGCGCGGGCATGGAGTGCAACACGAACGGCCTTTGCCGTTGGTCGCCCAAACCTGGCATGATCTTAAATGTCCAAGAGAGTATAAACGTGTTGTACACAGCCACCCACCCGCCTACCTGTTCTGAGTAGGAGCAGACACTGTTTTGATTTTGGTATGCTTAGCGTCAAATTGACGTTAAGCGCAACGATCAGCATCACTGAAAGTGCTTCTCAGCGTTTGCAGCATGTTTTCATTGTGTTCGTCATAGTTGCATCAGAAAAGTATGTTAACATTTGTTTCGTTGCCCACAGTTTTCGGTCTGTTGCACAATCATTTTCCAAAAACGATCGTCATTGTCAGGCTGACCAAACACTCTCACGCGCGCTCACACACGGTCGCTCCTCAGGCACGGGAAGCGAGGCCGCAAGCAGATGCACTACAAGACAAGCGCATCAACTAAATAGTGTTCGCAGGAAATGTCCCCATTTGGTAACCACCGTTTCTGTGTTCACCATGCTTCTTTCTCACCGCGTTCACAATGCTTAACCACACCATGTATAATCACACCATTCACCTTAGAAATATCCACCATACATACCTCGCCCTCGCAGTCATTATCTGAAAGTGCTTCTCACCCATGTGCGCAATTCCTTGCACCCGACTCTACCATGGACCAACGTACTATCCCATCGTAGAGCATCCTCAACTGGTGTCAACGTCAGGCGCTGAGCTGTAGATGGCCACACCGTCAGGATGGCGTGCGGTTCTGTGACGACCTCTGGACCGTGAACACCCATCCCCAAAGCGATTTGTGGCAGCCGTGAAGCTATGGTATGCGCTGTGATCGCTGCCACTGTGGGCGCTCTGATCGTGCCCAAGCCCCCTTGCACAGAATTTGGCATGCGTGTTCCGATGACTTTAAGGCGTCTTGGACCAATTTCTGCCTTATTCTGATTTTAGTGCAATTATGTAACTCCTTAGCGTCAAGCCCTTTACTCCTCTCCCCCCTAACGTCAATTTGACGCTTAGCGTACGAAAATCAAAACAAGTGTCTTCCCTAACTTCTCAGTATTTTCTTCCATATTCCGAAAGTGACCAAGCAATCTCCGAAAGCAGCAGGAAAGTGCATAAAATTTTGTGTGGATTCCAACATTGCAACGCTGCCCACTGTCATAGTTCATGCGAGCGCTTCGGGTGCTGGTTCCTACGGGCTGGAAACGTACTTTGCAATGAGCGCAAAGAGAATGAATGCCGCATCAGGCCCCTTTGCCCATAAACCAATCTGAGACGGCATGCATAATCTTCCACTTGGGGTGCTTGCCCATGGCTATCTGCCGTTGTGCACATTCCAGTGGCGTTTCTACGGCACTACATGCCGCGGGCAGGTGCGCCTTTTGGGCCAGCGTATCCGAACGTGCAGACACGCAGGGCCAAAGACAATTGGACAGAGCAGCAAAAAAGACGGACGTCCAGGCCGCAAAAAAATTTGCAGCCTCCATTTGGGAAATATCGAAATGGCACAGGAACGAATTCTTCTGACTCTTTCTCATCAGCTTTACTCATCATAAACAGCAAGTGGCACCCATAACTGGAAAGCGTGCTATCACAAAGACTGCTTTCCTTGCAGCGGTGGTGGTCTATGAATGGTGTATAACATCACGTCGCATGTCTGATACTCCTGTGCTTAGCCCTTCATGCAATTGAGGCCTTTGCACAGTAAACGTGCGACAACTCCAGCATCAATGCAATGTGTGCTTGTCCCAATTGTTATCAAATTTTTCACCTCAGCCTGTATTCCCTCGTAATCAGATCGGATGCAGAAATAGTTGCCATAATAGGGGCAAACCCCAGGTCCGTTGATGCCTTTTATGACAAATCGACCAAAAGCTTTTGACTCAATTGCCATCAGTGCCCCCAGAATATTCCTTCTCTATTGTTGCTTCCTTGGGAGAGTCTTGTGGCAACCCCTTGGCACACATGCATATTCACATTTGACAAAGCCATTCCAATTTTCAACCCACCTGCTGTCCATCACTACTAATAAGCCGAAAATCTCACTTAATTGTGCCCATTGGTTCGCAGAACTTTACACTTTTCTGATATGTAACACAGCCCTGAGTCACCCCCTCATCCCGAACTTCACTCCCTCACCATTCCACAACTAACCGAACCTTGCTCTCTACAGGTGGTCGGGCGGACGCGAAACAAGTTAAAGGGGAGACCGAGGGAAGAACGTAAATAGCGGCCCCCAATCACCATCCAAAGCCCACCAAACTCCACTAGCGGCAAACCTCCCGCGGCCCTGTTTGAGCGCCTTGGACTTTGACTAACCGAAGGCACTGGATGGAAACACAAAAGGGCGGGGCCTAAAACGGCCTTTCACAATGAGCTGCCGATTCAAGCCATCGGCGCAGCCCACCCAACGTCGCCCTTGGGAGAAACCCATCGAGCAGGTTGAGCATAGTTGATTCCATTTACCTTTCGCATGTAATGATTGACTGAGGCGTTTTAGCCCGGCTTAACCGATACTTTTAGGTTGGCTGGCACTTGGGCCTGGTGACGTAAAAGTGGAGCCACACGCTGCTACGGCGGCAGGCTCCACCCCACCTGTGTTGCTCCGCCGGCGTGTCGCGAATTGCCGTCGTGGCGATGGGCGGCTGGGTGTACACCGGGCACCGCATATGCGCCGGTGGCGCTGCCGAGAGCGCCGCTTCCAAGACTTTCCGACTGGAGACGATGTGCGCCACGCACGTACAACACAAGGCCACGAAGCATCACAGGCGAACAAGGCCGAAGAAGGTGCCGCACATACATGCAGCGCTCCCCATGTCTTGTTTCCCTATCCCAAGGCGCGTTTTTGCGGTTGTCGTGGTCATGCCTGCCCCTTCATCGCCTTGTTTTGGTCTGTTTTCGGTCTCTGGATGTTCCTCGCCGCCGGGCACCTGTTCGTTCCCATTCAGCGCCAGCCAGGGATGGCCTCAGCTTTTGGAACGAACGGAAAGGGCCAAGGAAAGGATGCCTTGCACTAGTGGCGCCCGAGGGACGTGTTTCACGCGGGCGCCTTGTGTCAATGTTTTACGACCCATTGGCACAACCTTTGCTATTTGTCGCTGCCAGATTTTGTGGGCGGGTAGAAATATGCCGGTCAACTTATATAGGTGCATGGGCAGGGCTTAGTCAAATGAGCTCAACGGCATGACAATTTCAAATGCACTCAATGGTGTGACTATAGCCCCCTTTGGAGGGTTGCAATGGTCCTGTTGTATTCCAGCCCATTAGATGGATTGCTGGCTTGTGAAACAAGCGCGTGTGAGTGGATTCAGCACTGAGCTAAGCACTAGATCAGTTTATCAGACTCGTCCAACTAACGATCATCAAGCTGATCAGTAGAGCTGCGGGTGTTGCAACAACCATGTGCATAGCCACTGTACACAATGGACACAGGTGATGCAGTGAACATTGAGAGGTGAGTATACTCCACCTTGTGTGAAATCGCACGTGTAACAATTGCCAGTGCACGACACAGTACAGCCCCTTGCAGGTCGCACTGGATAGCCAGGCAGGAGTTAACTGTTGTTAAAAGCACCATGACAAGCGCAGCTCTGGCACGTGGCCGGCAATGACATGTACTGTGAATCAGCGTGTTGCTTTCCAGTATACACAGCACCCCCCTCATGCAGGGCACCAAGAAGTTTAAGTGGCCAAATGAGGAAGCGAGGGAACAAGAAATTTCACTCGGTAGAATGAAAACAGAAATGAAGACTTAATGTGGTAGTTTTATGTGGAGATGTAGGCATATTAGTGGACCCCTTGCTTAGGCACAGAGTCAACAAGAATTGGACGGAGCTTTATGCCTGGTATGGTTTCAGAATATTTGATCCGTCGTATAGAGTGCTGCTGAAAGTCCTAAAGCAGGAAATGTTGTTTGGGTTCAGACTTGAAAGGGCATGGCACTAAGTTCCTCACTGGTGAGTGTTGAATTTAGAGCTTGACGAGCCAGTTTAAGTACATTTCTCAATTGTCAATCTGGATTCAACATTGCCAAAGCCTCCCCAGAGAGGTGAACAGCAAACTTTCCGATTCACTGTCTGGCTCTGAAGTATTTTGATGTAACTTTCACAGCCAACGTGCCCACTGTGCTGCTGGCTGGCCAAACCAAGTGTTGACTGTGGCAAACTGAGTTGTTCATGTTGTGTTTTGTGTTGTCAGCACGGATCTCAGCGTCGGCAGACCCCCACTGAATATCCCCCTCTGCCGACCCCTCCGCCACAAGTTGTGGTAGTCAGGGATGCGCAGCAGTGAAAAGGTACAAATCAACAAGCTGGCTGATGGTTTATGTGCTTTCCAACCAACAACCCCACAAGCAAATGGATGGACAAAGTGTGGCACAATACAACAGGTTTTGCAAGCTTCCTGTGATGTACATGCACCATGGCTTGGAAGAAGGGGCACTGCGACACCTCTGGTTGCATTTGTTGCCAAATGCATGTCATATGCATGAGCATCAAGCTGCCCAAGAGGTGTGCTATGCTGTTCCAAACTCTGCTGCACACCTAGTTTCTGCCAGATCGCTAATGGTGGGCAGCCATCGCGTCCTTGGTGCAGCGCCACCAGCCGTAAGTATCTTTTACGGTTGCTTGCTGTTCCCTGCAGGTGGACGCTGATGCAGACTGCTGTCAAGGCTCGTTGGACTGTATGAGATCTTGCACGAGGGCGGCCTGCTGCATGCGCAATGCCTGGCACAGGGATATTCCAAGGGCATGCTGTGGATGCAGCGGCGTTGTAAATCTTTATTGAGATGACGTTTCGCTGTGTGGTTAAGAGAGTTATTTGTTTCTCAGTGTGTGGGCATGAACGTCTGGCGTCTTACCCAATGTTCGACAGTCAGCAAGGACCTCGTCATTGCAACATTTGCAGGCATCCTAGCTGCCATGCCGACAACACGCAGTGCTGTGTCAGCTTGCTGGCACTTCACAGGGCACAGCAACGGTTTTTGCTACGTTTTTGGCTTTCACTCCCTGTTCTTGTCAAGGGTACCGGACATTGCGAGCCTTTCTGGGTCCCCATCTGAAGTCAGTGCCATGACACATAAAGCCTAAAGCCGTGTAGGCAAGGGTGTGCGGGACAGGAGCCTTCTGGGGTAGTGGGGGCCATGAGAGCCAGGGAGGAGTTGTTGTTATTTGTTGTACAGTAGGCATCCCGCTGGTGAACGGTGCAATTAGCACTCTTTCCCCTGAAAGATATTGTAGAAGTAATTGAATGCTGACCAACCTGCATGACAGTGGAGACTTGAGGCAGGTCATCATTGGCATGGCCGCAGCCGTGATGACCAATTGTCTAGGTACCCTTCTTCAGCTTCAGTTTGGCATGAACCGTATCTCCAAGCCTGTCACCGCAAGTGCACACTGCAACTAACAAACCAGGGCCTGCATTGAGAGCCACCGTTCGTGACTAAAACAGAAGCCTGCATTGTTGGGAGAGGTAGATGATGCACATTACCGCAAGAAAATCCCCCGGTTTCTGAAAATTGCCAATTTGTCGTTCGGTTGTTGATAATTTTCTCATGGGCACGCAACTGCTGTGGACCAGCCCAGGGATGCTGTCCGCGCTTGCCAGCTGTGCATGTTGGGGTATATGTGTGTGGAGCTGTTGTTACAAACCGTGAACTTGAGTACATACAGGTCCTGTGGAACAACAATGCTATTCCGGGGCCATCTTAGCAACCGCGAACTGGGTATCCACAGCACACAACTAGCCAAGTCCGCTGAAATGAGAACAGATGGCCCCTAGCGAAACAGATGAAGGGATCCTCAAGCTGTGTGTGCGAGCAGATGCCGTCACCGCAGCCAATCCAAGACCATGGTGATAGCTGCCCAATCAGCATGTGCAACATTGATTGCAAATGCCTCGCCGTTCTCCCTCGAATCCAACACATATTGAATAAGTAATTCCCATTCCTGCATTTGAAACAGGCCTGACACTACGCCATGTCATTACATGTGTCACACAGTGCGTTGTCATATAATTTAGCACCTCATCGACTCCCTCTGACCAAAAAATCCCATAATACGCAAACCATCAGCCACCACGTACAGGACCAACGATTCACTTGTACACAGCAACGTCACCCAAATACCCACACCAAAACGAAAGAACTGGCTCATCAGGTTCTTCTAGATGGCCCCGTCCCACCTTGCCCACCCCAAAGATCACAGGTCCATGCCTTTCCCGTGGTTTGCAAGTTCCACGATCAAACATCCTTCAATCGTTCCCCGCAGCAACGTCCGTTCGACTCTGGCACGTCTCTAGAACCCTCCTCACACCACTGTGAGGCTCCTCATCCGAGTGGCCATCTTTGTCGCCAGCGTCCCTCCCATCAGACACTCCGATCATCAGATCCTCCAGATCATCAGATGCCTGCATCCCAGCAGCTTCCGGCAAATCTGCGCACCTTTCAGTCTTGTCTGGATGGCTCACACGGTTCTCATCAGGGGCCCCTGTGCTTGGGTCGCATAGCTTATCAGCTTGCAGCACCGCCATCGGCTGGGTCACCACATCAACACGCTGCTGGATGCACCGCTCACTCCCAGTACGCAGTTCACCAAGGGGCGTTGCATCTACAACTGTGTCTGCTGTGGCCCTCTGTGCCTCACAGTCATCTTTGCTTTGCTCCCTTGCATCCGATGGCGTTACCCGCATAGTGTCTGATGACGAAACAGGCTTTACGGCGTCGCTGTCAGGCTCAGCACCAGCAACTGGGTCCTCAACTGAGTATTCTGTCAGGTAGTACGCAGGGGCTATTGCAGGCACGCTGGACACCCCAATCTGGGCTCCACTCGTGGGGGGCATCTGGAGCACCAAGCAAGACGACGTCTGTGCTGCACCAGTGTACAACCGGCCTGGCAGGGTGCTCCTTGCATCATGGACATGCACAGGGCGCACACCACTATCCCTAGTACCTCCCCTCCCACCCACAGCTGACCTCCTTGGCTCTTTCACAACCAATACTCTGTGTTCTTCCCTTGGCCCCTTATCACTCACCACCTTGCACCCATTCCCTGGCTCCTTGACATTCAACGACTTAAGCTCCTCCCTTGGCTCTTTGATACCCACAGCCTTGCGATTGCTACCAGGTTCTGCTGCGCTCAACATCTTGTGCTCATCCTTTGGTTCCTTTATACCAATGGTCTTGCGCTCCTGTTGCAGAGCCTCCTGATCTCCAGACATGGGCTGCTGCTCCTGGGGCGCACTGCTGTGCGGGGTGGCCTTTTGCTTCAAGCTGCCCGACGACGATGAGGACAAGTGCCTTCTCAGGAATGAAACCTGGCTGAAATCACTGCTCTTGGGGCCAGAAGCCTCCACAAGTCCACCCGATACAGAAGGCCCTCTTGCAGGCCTCGCGTTTCTGCGCCGGCGCCTTTTGCCCTGCGCCACAGCCACCTCCAGAGCATGCAAGTCGCAAGCAGATGGAAGCCTGCCCAGTGTCATATGTGCATTTTCAAACTTTTCCAGCGTTGACAGGAACTGCCCTGCCATGGCCAGACGGCGCTGCAGTTGGGCCTTTGGATTTCCAGTTTGGTTTCCATACCCATCTTCCACCTGGTAGGGAATGCTTGGAATCTTGTTCCTGCCAGCTGGTTTCGGTTCAGAAGAAGGTGCACCTCCATGACTGCCAGCAGTTATGCGGAATCTGACTTGCAGGCTACCAAATTCTTCAGGCAGCCGCACAACCCTTGTGGCGTCCACATTGGGCAGCCCACCATCCTTGAATAGGCTCAAGTCAGGCCCTGTAGGTATCTCGTCCTCCATGCTTTGGTGTGTTTGGTTCTCATCCACATCCATAGACTCTAAGCGGGCAGCCTTGTGCTGTGCAGCCTGAGTTCCAGGTGACGGGGGTGCCGATCCATCACGAGCCTCGTCAGTCCAAGGGCCCCTACTGTCCCCAAACTGCTCAGAGCCAGTATCAGTGCCGTCTCTGCTCAATGGGTCCTGCACAGGCTGGACGTTCGCACTGGGCCCCTTTCTCTGGTTGTTTTTCTCCCAGCCTGAGACAGAGAAGTTATGCACCTGATTGGCACTCTCCACTTTCAGGGGAGATGACACCTCGATGGGGTCCCAAGCATCAGACAACACCCTCTCACCAGTCTCCACATTTCCCACAGGCGCTGCAATACTGCATCGCAGAGCCTTCCGGTCCCTGAGATCAAGACTGTCGCTGCCAGTAGGCAACTTGCCCACTGCAGGGTGCTCTCCGCTTCCGATCTTGGCTGTGTGCTCTGCAGCATAGTTGCAACCCTGCAAATTCTGATCATTGCCATCCTTGGCCATGTCCTCTGCCAACGAGCCTGGAGTGCTGCCACGATCTAATGGATGCTTCGGCACCCTGGTAGGCAGGGTCCCAGCTGAAGGGTCCTTCTGATCCATGCGCCGCTCACCAGAGCCATCTTGTGCTGATGCCCGCTGCCTCTTCTGTGCCATCTGGCCTTTTGGGCCCACCATGCGCTTGGTTGCAGCGAGCTTTCCAGTCTTCGACTTCCCTTTCCCCGTTGACTTCGCCTTGGCTTTTGAAGGGGCAAGCGCCTGCTGGGGCGGTGTGACCTGCTCACCTCGAGCATCATCCTGCAAAGTTACAGGCCACGCCAGGGGTTAAGACATGACGTTCGATCTGACCCCACACACAGGTAGTTGTCCAAGCCCGACAAGCAAACAGCCAAGATCCGCTCCAGGGGACACGTTCTTCTTTCAACGAGGGAACCCCGCGAGGCTGCGAGGTCGACTTGGCGCGACCACACCGCAAGGCAGTCCCGTTGTCAGGACGGCGCTCATCGCGACAGGAGCAGCGCCTGACCAATCCCCGTTCCCACCAGACGCAGGGCAAAGCGCCCAGATTCCAGGACCAGCCCGGCACGTAGCGCCCGGAACGTCATCGGCCACCGTGACCAATCTAGGCATCACTTCGCGCCCATCAAGAAGGCCTCGCGAGATCATCGCCAGCGGTGACCCGACTCGATGCTGCCTACCCATTC
Source organism: Ostreobium quekettii (assembly GCA_905146915.1). Taxonomy (NCBI): domain Eukaryota; kingdom Viridiplantae; phylum Chlorophyta; class Ulvophyceae; order Bryopsidales; family Ostreobiaceae; genus Ostreobium; species Ostreobium quekettii. The sequence continues at coordinate 671,156 of CAJHUC010000280.1, forward strand.
GCGGCTCGGCCCCTTGGTGAAAACGCCGAAAGCGACGCCGATGGGCGCATTGCCACACACGCTCCCTCCCACTCTAACTGCCCCAGGCGAAATGTACATCCTTTATGTCGGTCTCGTGCGCCGAAAGCTGCTTCGTGTCGTACGCTCGTGGCCAGCGCCTCGGCCTTCGTGGGAGCCCTCCCTAAGGCCACGGGTTGGATTGCGCCCACGGCAAGGCCACCGGGGACCGCTGGCGGGTGTCGAGCGTTCGAGAGTTCAAGCCGGATAATTATGTGCTCCTCGCGAGCAGTCATATGCGCCCAGCTCCTGAAACGCGTCGATATCATATCCGTGCGCGAATTTGCCGCAACTCCGACGCCGCCCACTTTCCTGGTGCCCCAATCGCGGCGCTTTCCACGACAGTGACCTCCCGGTCCGTCAGTGCTGGGGAACAACATGGCCAACGCCAGCACCCCCTCCCCACCTGCGCCGTATTCTCCGGCGTTGCGGATGCCTTTTTCGCGCCGGCCTGCTGGGCGCCTTTCTTCGCCGCCACGGTTCTCCTGTCCGATTTTCCACCTTTTTTGCCACCCTTGCCGCCTACGCCAGCCGGCAGTTTCCAGATGACCTTCTCAGATGACAGGGACAGGTTCTCTACCTCGCCATCGTCGTAGTTGACGTCGTGCCTGCCTGTCCCGGTGTTGTAGTTGGTCACTGTGCCCTCGTAGAACCGACCGTCCTCTTTCCAGAACACACCCACCCGCCAGCCCACAGCTGCCCGTCCACGAGGCGGCTCCTCACCTGACAACAAAACCACGGCTGCCGTTCAGGCAAAGGATTCGGATCCCAGTTGCGCCGTCTTGACGTGTTGTGCGACAGACAGACAGACAGACACACACACACACACACACAAACACACATCACCACAGGCTACAAACAGTGATGGTGCAGAGAATGCTAATCGGATGGCCCTACCGATTCATCACAAGGAGTATCTCACAAACCAACAAGGAACTACCTTCCCCACTGGAAAAACACACACTCGTTTTCCCTGCCACTCACCAGCCTCAAGACCTGCCGCGAACGTGCAGCCTCTTGCAGTGTCTCCCCACACGACACTCTCACTCCCCATGTCCAGCCACTCTTGCTCACCATCATGGTACCACACCAGGTGCACCTTACGCCTCTTGTCATAGGCCAGCACCTCTGCCTCGTGGTACTGGCCATCACCAGCCCAAAATACAAAAGCACGCCGCCCAATCATCTCTCCTGGCGTGGTTGGTCGACCTTCATTCACAACACTCTCTGGCGGTGACGGATTCGCATTAGGCTCTGCAGATAGGCCCTCAGCCCCTAGCTCAAGCATGATGTCCCTCATGCTTGAGTTGTAGCCCACAGATTTGCCTCTGGGGCCGATCCAGCGGAAGCGCTCCTTGGTCAACAGGACCTCTTCACTCTCGCCATCATCATAAGCAATGAGGTATTCTCCTGTCTCTTCCCGGTAGGAAGTGACCTGACCCTGCTCAACCAAAACCAAGAAGCAATCAGCCACCCTGCAGAATAACTTGAAAAGAAGGTGGCCAAGGTCAATGCACAAAGGAGTCATTCTCATGTCTCACCAGCGATGACCATCAAACACTTTCCAACCTTGAGACTCATGAACCCTTGCTGAAAGCAGTCTGTGCCAACCAGTGACCAAGCATCAAGCAAGCAAGCAAGCTAATCCCCACACATGGCAACACTCCCACTGGCTGTGGACACCAGATCAGTCCACAAGGTTGAAGTTAGCATACAACAGCCGATTCTCTCTCCAGGATAGGCATTGTTGCTACTTGCAACTGTGGGAATGCGATTTCCAGCAAATACTAGCAACATCTACTCACCCTGTAGTGCCTCATGTCTTCCTCCCACCAGATGGCCACACGTGTCCGGAGAATGTTTAAATGGGGATTGGCTGGAACTTGGCTTGTTGCAGCACCTGATGGCTTGTTTGGGCTCTTGCGCTGTCGCAGCCTCCGAAACACCACTTCATGGTTGTTTTCCAATTTTCTGGCGCCATTTTCTGCCCCCTGTACAGCAAGTCAACATTGTAAGCCCAAAAGGGTTGATATTTTGCAATGAATGGGATGCCATTCACATGGGAATATATTCAATAAGCACGCATGCACTTATAAGTTGCTATCGCTGGCTCAGAAAGTACACAGGGAAGTGTGAAAGCAAGCATTCTGGCAGGCACAGAGTACTTTCAACCGATGAGAATGAACAGGGCTTGAGACATAGACAATAAACACAGACAGTGTTGTCTCACATCAATTATACTAGGTGAACATAAGAATGGGATAAACAGTAGGGGTGTTGCCCTGGATAACAGCACCCCATTTGTGAAACGGCAGTTAGCTTAACACACATATGTACATACTTTAAACACAAGTGCATGCACCAACATTCTGCAAGCACACTGCAACAGGGCACAAGGCAACAAGGCGATTTGGTTTCTGCAATGATACACAATACAAAGCTAGTCAACTTCATGGGTTTTGCATTGAGCACATATGTAGGCTGCAACCCTCCTCACAGGGTCATTCGATTTTCAGTACCTTTGTGTTGTCAGAAGAGGTGCCTGGAGTCTTCCCACCAGATCTCTTGGATGTCGCTGCTGCAAGAAACAAAGCAGCTGAGACAATAGGCACACAAGCATCTACATTCTGGAATCTGTCTGTAGGGTATGCTTTGCATCTGAGCATCACTTCTGATCAGGCACACAAACCAATCACAAAGCAGTCCCATGAAAGAGAACCATGGCAGTTCCCTTCAGGGGACATTACAAGTAGGATGCGATTCTGTACCATACGTTCCTGTCTTCAAGAGAACAATCTTGCACTTTCTGATCCGAGCAATTCAATTCAACATGTTAACTTGGAAAATGACCTGGCACAGCCCTGGGGCAACTTGTGTCCAGCCCACATCGAACAATAAAGTTCATCAGCAGTTGCAAACATTTATCACAGGCACAGTAATGGGAGAAGTTGGATAATGAAATCTCAAACATCCACCAGCACAGTATGTACCATAAACAATGCACTTGGGCTGTTGACATTTTAGAGGTGCCCAACAGTATCCTTAGCCCAACATGCAGATGCTCAAGTGGCAAAGTGTGAAGCAAGACCCAACACTTCCACCACAAAGTGAACCCCTTTATCAGCTTCGAAAAGAACGATTCAGCACTCCAGTTTAGTGGACTAGATTGCTCAAGGTTGCAGGGACAAAAAAATTGCTTGTTGTTTTGAGGCATATGCCACAATCCTCCAAGCAGCCTTGCTGCTGAAATGGGGCTAAATGCATTGAAAAACAAAAAAATCGACCCCCACCACAGTGAGCATAGAGTCTTGGAGAACCCTCACCAGACGGCTGAGAGGGCTGCTGCTTGTCATGGTCATTCGTCTGCACTTCTGCCGTGCTGGTCTTGCACGAATCAACCACAGGAGCCCTGAGCACCAGTAGGTGGAACAAATCGGTCATGATTGCAAACACAGCTGAAGTGAGCCAAGCCAGCAGGAAGCTACCACACTGTGATGTGCTTCCTATGCTGTCGACCACGTTCAGGTTTGACTTCTTTCAGCCAAGAAAAGTGCTACACCGAGCCCATGCCATGCACTGTTTCAGGAAACTAGATGCAGAAAGAGTGAGGTGGGTTGACGAAAGTGAAAAAAACAACGGATCCTGCGCAACGGGCCCACTGTACTTTACCCCCTATACTGCTGAGCAAAATGGCAATTCAACACTGGGTTGTACTTTTAACGTCATCCGCCCCAGGCATAGACCTGACAGACCCATTTGGTTGCGAGGTCAGTTCGCCAACCTGCCCACCAGCACACACGACGCACATGACACATTCGCCGGCCACACTCCGGTGCACATATCCGCACGCGGTGAGCCCAAGGCGGGCAGACACGCACCGCTTGTCCCCTGCCGCAGGGCAGTTGTCGCCTTCGCAGCCTGCGCGCTCACTTCCCGCGCCCCCCTCCGCGTCGTCCGCTCCGCCGCCGGATTGTGCCAGCCTGGGGTCCATCACCCCGCTGGAGACCTCCTCCTCTCTGCTGGCGCTCTCCGCCCCGTTGGCCGTCGCTCCCGATCTTGGCCCCACTCCCAGCAGGTCCTTGTTCCTCTTGCCACGCGCCGTGGGCGACCTACCCGAAGAGTCCAGTCCGGAATCTTTGCGCGGCCGTTTCCTCGACTCCCTGCCCGATGCGGGCTTCTCCACCCACAGGACGGCCTCCTCTCGAAGACTGTAATCTCTCACGTCCCCGTCACAAAACCTGACAATATGCCGGCCGGTCTTCTGGTCAAAGCTCTTCACGTATCCCACGTACCAGCGCCCCATCTCACTCCAGTACACCTTCACCTTCCAGCCGATCGCCGCCTCCTGCCCCGGGAAGTCCTTGAAGGTAGGGTTTGGCGGGGCGCCAGCGGGGTGTGGCGCCAGCCAACGGAAGATGCTCCTTCCCAGGCACAACCACCGCTCCTGCCCGTCGCTGTTACTTCGAAAGCGGTGTCGTCCTGAGTCCCTTTCAAAGGCCGTTATCTTGCCGTCCTCCCAGACCGCAGCAGCGACGTCCCGAACAGTCGCCGGCCTCCCAACGGCTTCCTGGCCAGCCACCAGCTCTACCCCGCCCTGCTGCTTCTTTCGATGAGAATCGTCAACCTTCCCCGAGCTCATGCCCAGGTCCGGCGCGGAGATCAGGGGCACCTCAACAACCATCCACCGCGGCGGAAGGACCCGCAGTCGATGCGCACAGCCGTCTCACCAGGGAACTTAAAGTGTGTGCGGCACCCGTCCAGGCTCGTCAGCGCGCCAGGGAGGTGGAGGCCCGCACGTGCTCCACGCCGCAGCCTTCCCCTGCACAGCAGTCGTCTTCTCAGGAGGCCAAAGCCGCAGCGCACACAACAACACAACATCGCAGACCCAAATTCAGCTGGGGACCCCTGGGCGGCGATCCGCCCGCAGGGAGGCCGGGTGGCAGTCGTCCGGTGCGATCGAGCCCCGCCCCGCCCGTGCGGCCCCCAGCCAGCCCGGTCTGCCCACATCCAGTGTGCCCCGTCGGTCACCAGGCCCCAGCGCGCGGACATCGCCGCGGTCAAAATTGTAGGTCGATATTTTTGTCCGCCGCACGCGATCTCACATCCAAAGCTTCAGTCGCCAGCTGGCGCCCGCCCCCTCGCTATGAACAGCGTCCGCGGTGTGCGGACTTCGACGGGATGCGGATTCCAGACAATTACAGCGGAGAGCGCCTCCCAGGCGGGGACAACTCCCAGCGGGAAGACACCTAACACCACGCGGACGCGCATCCAGGGGCCACCACTTCCCGCCAATGCACACCACAACAATGGCGGCCAACGAAAAGAGGCGGGGCAACACTCCTCAGGCAGCCAGCACCCGGCACCACAAGCCGCACCTGCTGTCATGTGCCCCGCCGCACACCCACAGCCGCGGAAGTCGCGGCGGCGTGAACCTGCGGCTTGTCGGCCCTCCCAGTCGGCCTGCCGGAATTCGACAGCGCCAGCGAGTCCGCGAAGCGACTGTCGGCTCTCGGGTCCAAAACGGCGCTTCTTGGCAAACAGAATGCCACAACGCCAACCACCCGCCAAGCAAGCAGATGAGAAAGCCAGGCGGCTCGACAGCGTTGGGGTGGTGGAGAGGAGGTGGTTGCCGGTGCGACATGGGGAACGCCAGAGAAACACCCCATAATGAGCTGTCAGTCGGACAGGATGGCTGTCATCGTCCCGTCTTCCCTCCCTGAAATTTGGATGGTGTTTGTTTGGGCAGTGGATGGGTAGCACCGAGGGTGCAACGCCATCCTGCACATACAGTGCACTCCCAGGTCACCCACGCCTTCATTCCCTGCTGCTTGTGGCCACCAGCGCCAAGTCCACACTGCCATCCAGTCTCAAACAGCCGTGTGCCGTATCATCAAAACGCATCCAACCATCCAACGGGCAGCCTGAGGCATGGTCATAGGAAACACAATTCTTGTTCTGAAACATCCATTCCCTCAGCGTTCTAGAATGTGCACTTCGCGGCAACATCAAAATCCCTCCAATGCACCTGGCCATCGCAGCAGGATGGGACTGCCAGCATCTCAATTTCGTCAACTTCATCCACTGCCACCTTCCCAGGACCTCTACCAAAGCAGGCTTCCGTCCAAAACATGAGAAGGGGCTGCAGTTTAGTACATCCAGGGGCCATCTGCAGGTGTCTTCCAGAGTGGGGCTCACTACCACAGCCATGAAAGGCAATCTTCCAGCAGCTTGGCAAACATGGTTTCTACAGTTTGCGACGAGCCGCAGCTATCCGCAGCTGCAAAGCATCCATCGACCCAACTCCAGTCAAAATGCCACCAGCAAAGCACAAAGCATTCTGCCACCCTAGCCAACCCTGTGCCAGCGTCTGCTGTATGGCTATGGTCGGGCCGATTGCAGTTCCCCAATGAAGGTGCCATGGCAATGCGCTTCCCATGTGGAAACTCGTTCTATGCTGCCATACTCGCAACTACCACACGTCTCAAGCATTCACACCTGTGAGCTGAAACTATGCAGTAACCCCTGCAGTCCAACATGCTGGGCTATTATGATGCTGCCCCAATTTATAATTCTTGGCCACCTGCACCAGTGGGGGATTGCAATTCCATATTCATACATGCCAAGAAGCAACTGCCACTTTTGCATTGCCATGTTCTAAACAGCTGGAGATTCACAGCGTGCATCGTCCACAAGAAGCCAGGTTGAAATCCTTGTCAGAAACTCTGTTGGGGACACTATGTCAAAACCACCAATTTCCTCAAGCTTTGCCACCAAGGTGACAACATCAGGAACTCCATAGTCCCACACAAACACAGGTATCATGGAATACCCAAGAGGCGATGTTGGGTCTTTGGGCATTGCTTCAAGTTTATCCAACAGTGTTGTCACATTGTCTGCCCACCAAGCAAGCTGGTACCTTGGCAAAACCACTGGCACTCCAGCAGGTGTTCTGTTGATCTCTCCATGTTCTGCAGACGCCTGATGCACAAAGTATCAAAGAGGCCAAAGGAATCTTAGCACCATTCACAGTCCAATCCACTATATTGCAGGGTCAATGGGCTCCACACTCACTGCTGATAAGAGGACAATGGATCTTCTTGTTTGATCTTGAATGTCACAATGTTGGTTCTTTGCAAGGCAAAATGCATGACATCATTCTGAGACGACTCCTGCAGTAAAAGGTCCACATGACCATGCAGGCAGCACACATTGCACCAGTGAACACGTGCCTTTGTCAAGGTGATGGTGCCTGGGCAATGTTCTGGCAAGCTTTTGACACTCTCAAATTGTAGTAGACTCACATGCCAGTCATAGCCAATGGGGAGTTGCAAGCATCAATACCTTGGACATCCAGAACACCCCTTGAATCACATCCTCTTCTGCATTGTCCCTATCCTTTGTCCCTGTTGTCATCAAGTTTGCTGCTTCTTGAGAGTACTCCCATCCCAGCACATTCAACACAGTCATTCCAGTCTTCTTCATATGGTCCAAAGTCAAGTCTGCGAAATCCCCCAGTTTCTCCCTTCCATCTGGTGCCTTCAGCATCAGGTCCGGATAGACATACCCAAGGCCAGAGGGGGCTGCCAAGAAAGTGTCATTGGAAGTAGCCGTCATGTAGAGATAGTGCATGACCACTGGCGCCAAAGAGTCCAGGGCTGGGGACAAGGTCCAACCCAGGGGCACCTGACCCCGCAAAGGGGAGGCCCACCAACTGCATGACGTGGAGCAGCAGAGATTCATGTCATCAGCTCGCATTCTGCAGTTCACATGCTAGCAAATTTCCCCATCGCAAATGATATGACCTCAGCTTCCAGTGCATGATTCACCAGAATTGGAAAACAGTGCTGGAAAACGGAGCAGACGTCACAAATGCTTGAATTCAAAAGTTTTGCAGGCAGGAACTGGCACAGAATCTCTTGTGAGTTGCCATAATGATGTAACAGTTCGATTGGAAGCTATGTGATACACTGCAACGAAGACTCCCACCAAAAATAGCATGAAATTCTAATGTACCTTGAACTTGTCGCAAAGTTTGAGAGGAGCCACTGGATGTTATCTCCATCAGTCAGGAAAAATGTGACAGTGTGTACTGACGTTGATCGTGTATTTGCCACAGAGCAGTGTCCAGCTGTTGCCCTTGTGCTGGTCTCCCCTTTTTGTGATAACAGTGACAGCCATTGGACACTGGGAATGTGGTAGTTCGTCAGAGTCGCCAGATTCAAGGCCCAGTCTGCTGCATGAACCATGTGCCCATAATGTGATGTTGTCTGAACCATGTCCTCCTCAGATCGTCCCCATCCAAAGACAGTTGCTGGTGTCTTTAGCCAAGACATCACCTTTCAGACAACACAAGAAGTAAAGAAGACACATTAAGCGACAAGAATTCACAGCAGGCATGTGAATGCTTCCATCAATAGGATTCAATGCATCCCCACCAGTTTGAAAGTGATGGCACATACTAAAGCATCCACAGCCATTCTTATTCAGATTTGCTGCCACCAGCAAAATGGGAGCAACCTATAGCGATGTACGCTGCTCACAAATGTTGGCAGCTCACCCACAAAAAAAACACCACAACAAATGACTGGCTCTTGCTTACTCGCGTGACTATCTCATCTGACATGTTCTCTGCAAAAAAAGTAATTCCTCTGGAGAAGATGGTGAAATCTGCAAGGTAACTCCCCTTTGCAGGCTCTTGCATGGAAACCGTGCAGCGGCTGAACTGTGCACTGCCATTCAGAGCGTTGATGACCTGGCCACATGTGGCACACACAAATGTTTGTGAATTGCACAAGAGCATGTTCAACCGCAGATAACCCCACCAACAGATACAGTTGACAGCAACTTGAAAACATCCCGCCCATTGGCAGGATAACTGATAGCAGGAACACAACCCCATGTATTCAACTGGCGAAGCACACAACAGCGGCACAGCAACTGAACGAGCTGCGGCCGTGCACAAGTTTTCAGCTTCCCAACAGCAATCAATCACAGATATTGGAGCACAGAGACAACTAGAGTGCTGGACAAACTGTCCTTGACAGTTCTATTCCAATGAATAGACAGTCTCCAGCTTGGCAAAGCAGCTTCACACAGGATATTGAAAATTTCAAGTCATACCTCCAACACAGACATGTTCCTGACATCCATAACCAGTCCAACACCATGCTCTTGCAGCAAGATCTCTGTGACCTCTGTGGCCACTACAACGTTGCCATCCAGGCCACTTGCTGCTGTCAATGCACTATTTGGCTGGGACGCATCACCCAAGACATAGCCTGTTACTCTCTCCACCAAATAGGATAGCAGCTGTCGGGCAGATTCCACTTCTGTCACAGTTGTTACTAAGTTGAAGTCCAAAAGCAAGTCCAACCACATTGGTGCCGCATTTGTTTGAGGACCAGGTGGCCCATCACTTTGGTTGCGGTAGACTGCTGGTGCGGTTCGTGCACTGACACCTTGATGCAGCAGAACAGTAGACAGAGCTCAGCTCCAAGGGCGCAAAGCAGGCTGAAACGACAATGCTCACCAGGAGCAGGACAGTACTGCATCTATCTGTGGTCAAGCAAGGAAAACTGCGATTTGCAAAATGCGGTGTATCCGATGGACAGCAGGAAAGAAACAAATCGAAACAACTGAACAACTGTAATCAGCCACAAACTACCACAGAGACACTTGATGCGACACTGGACACGGTGCTGGTCGTAATCTACAAGGTAGGCTGCTGATTGAACATCCTTGAAAATGCACTGAGGGGCACAGTCTTCAATATCAGTACACAGTTCCTTGTCAACTGCTTCGAGCGCACTACTACCCATACCATCACGCCCAATTGTACGTGGCCATTCAGGGGCACGTGCACACTGCTACTCTGCCTATGTTCAGCCACACAATGCAAACTCAACAATGCTGTCAACATTTCATGCGCCTCCTTGCCTTGCAGCGATTGAACCAGGAGCTGGTCATCAATGGACCAGCTGTAGTCATCAACTACGTAGAGGTGGTCTGAGGTATTGACACCTCGCGTCGCAGGTGGATACCAAATGTCCAAGCAGTTGCCATGCACAAGCTGCTGCAACATAAACACAGCAACAAGCATGCAGCAGAACTGAACATGAAGCAGACAGTTGGCCATTCGATCCTGCAATGTAAGCACAAAATTCTACACATTCATCAATGGCTCAAGACTTGGCATCCATATCAACGCCTTGTGTGGCAGTGTATCCACAGAAAGTTAAGGAGCATTCAGCAAGGCATCTTGAGATGGTTTCATGTGTGCTCCAGGAATCAACTTATCCCATATTTGCACAAAAGAATCAATTGTGCAAGCACATGTGAATATAGGTTTGCTTGGAATTGGTCTGGCCATTTGCCTTTTGGCTACATTGCATAGCTGCCGATGCTTTCTTTTCTAGGTCGGACAACCAACCACAAGTGAGGGCTGCTTGCTTCTCTGCCCCATATAATTGATTGTGTGCACATGCACATGTTTGGTATAAGGGCCTCCATGACAAACAGAAGTTCTACCGCCGATGTAAGGGACTGGACATCACAGCGCTGTGCTGTTCACTCCAGTTAGAACTGTACACTGCCTTTGGACACGGTGTGTTATTGCACTCTGTAACACTGAAACACCTATAACAATGTGCTCCTTGGACAATTGCCTGACAAATTCCGACCCAGTCGTGATCCACAGTTGCAATGCCCACGAGCCAGCCTGATTGGACCGCACTATTTGTTCCTCATGTTCCACGCTCTACCCACCCTGCGGACTTGCCAAGCACACGCGTTGGAAAATTGTTGTCAACGCCCCTGTGCAGGTTGCTGTGATGCGTCAGCCCACAGCCACGCGTCGCACAACGCCCGTTTAATATACCCTCTGTTGTACAATGTTTCCACGCGTTTGCAGTGGTGCGAGCCCAGAACTGGGCTGCGAACAAATGAGGCTGTCCGCACTACACAGGGGTATGCTCGCTTAGCAGTGGTGATTCAGCACCAAACGCTGCAAGGACGAGTGCGTTGATCGACACGCCCAATTCGGTGGCCACAGGATAGCGAGAACAGCATTCAAGCTGTGAGAGGACAGTTTACACAAGACAAACAACACACAAGACGTAAAGTGTATAGCATATTGACATTGCAAGTCACCGATGACAACTGCGCTCAGGAAGCCCTTGCGCCCAAATTTGTAGCACGGGAGCTCTTAGAGAAGCATCCAGGCGACACACCCTTCTCTACCGTGTGGCCACAGAACAGGGCCCTTCCTCGAATGTGCAACCCAGAACGTCCCGAAGTCCTCAAGTTACAGCTACGAGGCAAGAACTGGTAGCTACACACAGGTTCACGCCTCCACAGCCCCTGCAAGATACCGCGTTGCCTTCATCGACAGCGGGCGTTATATCGCCGAAACGCTTCGACGGCACCAGTGGCAAGACAGCGATCGAGGGGAACTGGTATGCTTGTTCTTTCAAGTTTTTGCGGCATGCCCAGACAACAACTGCTGATGTCATGTTCAATCCGCCAGAAAAACAACGATTATGAGATGGTCAAGGCGCCAAGGTACGGTTTTGGGACCATACGGTAGGGGAACACGCTCGGAAAGCTCGTCACAAACGCACACTAGCTACAAGGCCAGCTGTTGAAATGCAAACATCTGAGTCCTTTTCCAAGGTTGTGAAGACCTAAATATCATGTTAACATCAAAAAAGTGTTGGATGGCCATCATGTGTGACTGCCTCGTACGGCTGGTGAGTCACGGCCACGTATACTTACTCTAGAGAATATGCCCAACCCAGATCCCCAAGCAAAGGGATCCCAAAGACACACAACAACCTATTACTATTCCAGCTGCAAATGCACAGGCCAGCTGAAAGTGGTTTGAGCTGGTGACTGGACCAGCAATCACACCTGTTACAGGTTGTGACGTGATGGGTGCTGCTTCCCTTTCCTGTCTGTTCTGGCAACGCCTTCTGCGCTCAGAATTCCACAGGAAGTTCAATTGCCCTTTCAATCTGGTTATCTCCCTGGCCAGACTGGCTAGTTGGAGAGATTCTCCGCGCATAAATGACAGCAAATTACACTTAAACTGGTTGAACACCCGTTGAAACACTCTTGTAAGACGTGCAAAAATAATAGGACCACAAGTGAGTAAGTTTACACTGAGTAGTGTCAGGAACAGACCGCCTGCAACTTTCCAGAATTTCGACAACTAGTTGGTGTTGATGAATATACCCAGCCAATCCTTTGGGCTGGTATCTTGGCTATGTATAGTGCCCAAGGATACTAGCACATCATCAGCATACACCTTTACATCCAGATTTTCTTTAATTTAGGAGAAAGATCTTATGGTAACTTGTGCGTTAATTTTCAATCACTTTCTCTGACTGTACCGCACTAACCGGTACCCGGGGGTATCGACAACTCCCCTACAGTAACCGGCCCAAGAGGGCTACGGTTACGATAGTGTAGGGGTTAGAGTGCTTAGACCGGCACTAGGGCGGTGGCCACCGGTACCTGGAGTACCCCCAGGTACCGGCGCTCGGGTGTGGCCCCAAGTACGTAGTACTTGGGGTCCGGTGCTGGGTCCCGGCTTAATGGCCTTCGAGCGCCCGCACCGGCAGCTCTCTCTCACCCCTTGTTGCGCGCTGCCGCGCAACATTTGGTTTCGGAGCCGGGTTCTCGCGAACCCGGCGGCCTTTTTCAGCCCCACCCACCCCTCGCGGTGCGGCCCCCCCTCCTCGATTGTAGGGCCGCTCCGCCTCCCTCCGATCGCCGCCTTCGCCGAGTTCAAGCCATCTCCATCGCCATGTCCGAGGAGGCCACTTCCAGCCAGGCCATCGGCGCCGACGGCGATGATCAGCCGATGCCGGCGGTCTGTGCGGCGCAGGCGAGCGGGGTGGTCTCCACCCAACCGATCGGCACGCCCCTTCGCGCCCATTCGGCCGAGGGGGGCACAATTTTCGAATCGGCTGGGGGGGACCTGTACCTCCCATCCTCCCCCCCTCGGGCGAGTACGGCCACGGCGGTGCGCCCGATCGTTGGGGCGCCCGATGCCTTGTCTCGCAGCCCGAACCGGCCCCCTCGCCCTGCTGTTTTGGATCCGCTGGACCTGCCTAATGCCCGCGATTTGGCCGGGCAGCTCCTGCCATTTTTGGAGGAGCATATCCGCCAAATGTTGGCGGGCGTGGGTCCCTCCAGCCGCCTGCCCCCCTTGCCGCATTCCGGTCCGCTCCCGGCCCTCACCCCTACCGCCCCGCTGCCCATTTTTTCGGGGGCTGAAGGGGGGGCCCTCTCGGGTTCTTTGTCTCCAATTCCCTCCTCCTTGGCGGGTTCTGTGGCGGCCTTGGCTGTGGCCCCACCCGCCTCGAGCTTGGAGGCATTCTATGGTCTTGGGAACCCGCTGAATCCCCCGATCGGCTCCCTGCTGCCTGCTGGCTCGGGATCCCGGGGTGTTGTGTCTCCAATTTCCCCCTCCTTGGCGGGTTCTGTGGCGGCCTTGGCTGTGGCCCCACCCGCCTCGGGCATGGAGGCATTCTCCGGGCTTGGGCACCAGCTGAATCCCCCGATCGGCTCCCTGCTGCCTGCTGGCTCGGGATCCCGGGGTGTTGTGTCTCTAATTTCCCCCTCCTTGGCGGGTTCTGTGGCGGCCTTGGCTGTGGCCCCACCCGCCTCGGGCATGGAGGCATTCTCCGGGCTTGGGCACCAGCTGAATCCCCCGATCGGCTCCCTGCTGCCTGCTGGCTCGGGATCCCGGGGTGCTGTTTTGCCTGTGCCTCCCCTCTCTGCCCTCCCGCAGGTTGCCCCGCCATCCTTGGGATCAGCTTCCACCGACGAGCTCTCTCGCCAGGTGGTCTTCCTCCAGGGCCAGTTGTCCGCCCTGGAGGCCTTTCCTCGAGGGTCTGCTGCCGCCCCGCCCGGCTCTCCTCCGCTCCCCCGGGGGGTCCCCTCGCTGCCTACCTTCTCCGGCGATCCCAAGGGCGATCGTTGGGACCAGTTTCTGGTCCACTTCGACGCCCACTACCGCCTCTGCAACCGCGACCGGGATGACGCCTACCGCATCAACCTCCTCCCGGTCCTTCTCAAGGGGGCCGCTGCAGCTCACTGGCGCCTGCACTTGCAGGCCAATCCCGCGCCCACCACCTGGGAGGAGGCCCAGGCGATCATGCGGTGCAGGCCCTTCGCGCGCCCCCCAACCTTACTGGGTCTGACGATGCAGATCCAGGAATTGGCCGCTCACCCCCCCGCCACTGTCTTTGAGTTCCTCACCCGCATGGACACGCTGTTCGGTGAGCGGGGCACCACGGGGGCTGCTGTCCCGGAGATCGACCGGATCTTTTGGGTTTACAGCAGCTTGCCTGAGTCGCTCCGCACGCGTTTGCTAGCCGATCCCATGGGTCAGGCTTGGGGGGCGCACTCGCACCAGCAGTTCAGGCAGCTCTTGTGGTCGTTCATTCATCACGATCCTGCCCTTGGCCGCATTCCCAGTCGTGCTGGTTCCTCTCGCTCCTTGGCCGTGCGTGATCGTCTAGGTGATCGATTCCTCACGGGGCGTAAGCGCTCCTTTGATGGGGCGGATCCTTCCCGCCCTCCGGTTCGCAGCCGCCGGGGATCCGACCTTCCGCCTGACGATCCGGCTGAGGGGGTGCCTCTGGCTGGTCGCCTCCCCCACGCCCTCTGGATGGCCACCCACGCCCGTGGACCACATGGCGCCTGCGTCTGGTGCTGGGAGGAGTACACCCAGCCCCGCAGGAGGAGCGATCCACCTCACTGCGCCTTCCAGCGAGATCGCCGTCGCCACTTGCCCCCTCCTGATTGGCTGGTGAGTCTCCCTGCCTTTTCCCCATGGTGCTCTCGTTTTCTGTCCCGCTCCGGCTTGTGGCACCCATTTTGGGTGAGGGGTCGCCTTCTGCTCCCCTTTCGTCTACCTTGTCCTCGGGAGTGCCTGGCCATTCTCTCTTGCCCTGTTGTTCTGATGTGGATTCTCGGGGGGAGCTCCCTTCCTTTTCGCTCCCCCCCCTGCCTCCCCTGCCTCCTCTTCCTTCCTGTTCCGTGTCTCCCTCTTCGTCTCTCGCCGTTCCGGCGCCCTCTCTCCCGCCCTCCGCCTCAGTGTCGCGTTTGATCCCGCTCTCTTCCTTCGCGGCCATCTCTGCGGGCACTGTTGATCCCCCTGTCGCACCGGGATTGCTTCCTCTTTTGGCCCCCCGCTCACCTTTGGGGCTCCCCTCTCCCTTGGGTCCTCCGGGTTCTGGCCTCTCGTCTCCTCTTGCACCGCTAGGTGTCCCCTTACCACTGTCTCCTGGTGCCGGGCCTTCGGGATCCGGTCACCCATGGTTTCTTGCCGTCTTACGCGATCTGCCTTTCCTTACGGCGATCGTCCCCGGCGCGCCCCCCGCGGCCGCTCCTCGGCCTTGGCGCTTGATCCAATCGGATCTCCTCACCCACGGCCGTCCCCGCTCGGGTTGTGTGGCCCAGCCCTCCTCGCCTCACCCACCTCCCGTTTCAAGCTTGGCTCCCTCGCCCGGGCCTTCTCTGCCTCGCCGCGATTGGTGGAATCGCGAGGATCGCGCCATTTTGCATCCTGAGTTTGTGCGCATTGCTCAGCGCGTAGGCCGTCCCTTTACACTTGACGCCTGTGCTGATCCCCTGGGTCATAATGCCCTGGTCCCCAACTTCTGTTCCCCCACTCGGGATTTCCTCCGCGAGTCTCTGGCGGCCCACCATGTTTGGCTCAACCCCCCGTTCAGCCGCATGGACGAATTCATTGATCACTACCTTGCCGAGAAGGCGCGCTCCCCTCACGACACCAGTGCCTGTATCTTGGTGCCGGCTTGGCGCAAGGCCGCGCACCCGGGTCTTCGTGGCATGCAGTTGGTAGCTTAGTACGCGCAGGGGACACCCCTTTTTACCGCCCCGTGTACGGATGGCTCCCGCACCCCTCTTCCGGGTATTCCTTGGGGGGTGAATGTCTTCTATGATCCCCCTCGGCCCGCCATCTGTTCTGCCCGCCAAACTGATGAGGGCCGCTTGGCCCTTTGTCTTCCGGGCCGCCTTGCCGGCGCTCCTGCTCAGTGCCTCCTTGACACCGGCGCCCAAGGTACCCATTACCTCTCGCAGCAATTCTGCGTCCAGAATGGGATTCCTTATACCCCTCTCGCCGGCATCGAGGTGCAGGTGGCTTCTGGCCACACTGCTCCCATCGTCGGGGAGGCGGTGATCACCATTCAGATCAAGGCCTATCGGGAACGGTTGCGTTGTGTCGTCCTCCAGATGACCCCTGGCATTGATCTGATCCTTGGCGATGGTTGGCTTCTCCGCCATCGTGCGACGATCGACTATGGCGCTCGGTCTATCATCCTGCATGATGACATCCATAATCGCTTCATCACCCTTCAGATGGCTTCTGCCTCGGCTCCCTCCCGGGTTCCTAGCCCCCCCTCGTCCCTCTCGGGCTCGGCCGCCGTTCCGACCGCTTTGGCCCCCCCGCCCCCGTTGCTGAACTACCTTCAGACCAAGCGGGCTCTGCGGAAGCGCTGCGCGACCTTTCTGGCGGTCCTACGCCCCACTAATCCGCTGGATCCGGAGCCCGACGCCCCCGACACGGCGGGGGTAGATACGATCATTGCCCCGCCTGTCTCCTCTGACCAGGCCGCTCCCGTGCGCATCCAGCGTATCTTGGATCGCTTCCCTGAGGTCTTTAAGGATGCGCTGCCTGGCCTCCTCCCCCGTCGTCCAGAGGATGTCGCTATCCCCTTGGTTGAGGATGCGGCCCCCGTCAACCGGGCCATGTTTCGCTACTCGCGCCCTGAGCTTGAGGAGATGAAAGCCCAACTTCAGTACCTGGTCGAGCGCCAGCTTATTCGCCCTAGCACCAGCCCCTGGGGCTTCCCGGTCCTTTTTGTTCGTAAGGCGAACGGGACGCTCCGCATGTGCGTCGATTACCGCGCACTAAACAAGCTGACGGTCCACAACCGTTACCCGATCCCCCGGATCGACGACATGTTGAACATGCTTGCTGGGGCCCGGGTCTTCTCCTCCCTTGACCTGATGCAGGGCTATTACCAGGTTCGCATTCAGGACACCGACTGTCCGAAGACGGCCTTTGAGACCCCCTTCGGCAGCTATGAGTTTCGGGTCCTCCCGTTCGGTCTCACGAACGCCCCCGCGGTTTTCCAATCCATGATGAGCCGCATTTTTGGCCCCTATTTGGGCCAGTTCGTCCTGGTTTACTTGGACGACATCCTCGTCTTCTCCCGCTCCGCTGAGGAGCACGAGCTCCACCTGACCCAGGTCTTGGAGAAGTTGCGCGAGCATTAGCTCGTCGCCCGCTTGGAGAAGTGTCGCTTCAACGCCGCCTCCATTCAGTACCTGGGTCACATTGTCTCCACTGACGGGATCCGGGTGAATCCCGCCAAGGTCGCAGCTGTTCGTGACTGGCCTCGCCCTCGGACCCCCCGCCAGGTCCGCCAATTCCTTGGGCTTGCCAATTATTTCCGCAAATTCCTTCGGGGGTTTTCCCACATGGTGGGTCCCTTGGTCGCGCTCACCCGGGACAAACACGCTTTCCAGTGGGGTGAGCCTGAGCAGACGGCTTTTGATTGGGTCAAGGACGCCCTCACTTCGGCCCCACTCCTCCGCATGCCTGTGTTCTCCTAGCCGTTTGAGGTGGTTGCGGATGCCTCGGGCTATGCGCTTGGGGCTGCCCTCCTCCAGGATGGGCAACCCATCGCGTTTGAGTCCCGTAAGCTCGGGAAGGCAGAGGTTAATTACTCCGCCACTGAACGCGAGCTTCTGGCGGTCGTCCACGCCCTTCGTGTGTGGCGTTGCTTTTTGGAGGGCGCCTCTTTTCGGGTCGTCACGGACCATTGTCCCTTGACGTACCTAAAGTCCCAGGTACACCTCAGCTCCCGACAGGCTCGCTGGTCGGAGTTCCTGCAGCAGTTCGATTTTGCCTGGGAATATCGCCCGGGCCGAATCAACTGCGCCGACCCCTTGAGTCGGCATCCGGCCCTTGATCCCACTGACGATTCCGCGGCTCTACCCGCATCGTCCTCTGCGCCCAGCCCGGCCACGCCCCTCCGGTTGCATTCATTGCGGCTCTGTCTCAGCCCTCCCGCACCGGTCAGCGTCTCTCCGGCCTCGCTCAGGACCTGGCAACCGCCTGTGCGGAGTACGCGGATCTGCAGCGTGATGCCGCTCGCCATCGATTGGTACGCCATGGCGCCCTTTGGTACCACGGCGATCAGGTCTTCGTGCCTCCTTCTATGCGGTTGCGCATCATGGAGGCGGGTCACTGCCCCTCCTATGCCGGCCATTTTGGGGAGACGAAGACGGTTGATTTCATTCACCGTTATTATTATTGGCCTCACAGCCGTCGCGACATCGCGGCGTTCATGGCCGGGTGTCATACCTGCCAGGTCTCCAAGCCTCGTGCCGGTCCCTCCACGGGGGAATTGCAGCCGCTCCCCATCCCGGCTCACGAGTGGGCCAGCGTTTCCATGGACCTGATTGTACACCTCCCGCGTACCTCCTCTTTCCCTCACTATGACGCCTGGCGATGGCCCATCGTCGTTTTTGTGGATCGCTTAACCAAATTTTGAATGGTCCATATCGAGCCCACGCACAGCGCGATTGACGCTGCTGGCTTAGCCGACATCTTCATGGAGCGGGTTCACCGTTACCATGGGATTCCCGACTCCATCATCTCTGATCGGGGCCCTCAATTTACTTCGGCCTTCTGGCAGGCCTTATTGTCCCGCCTTGGCGTGCAGTCTCACCTCTCCTCTGCCTATCACCCCCAGACGGATGGGCAGACGGAGCGCACAAACTGCACCTTGGAGGACATGTTGCGGCGGTATATTGGGGCTGCCCATACTGATTGGGATCGCCTCCTCTCTTGCGCTGAGTTCGCCATCAACAATGCAAAACAAGAGAGCACAGGTTTCTCCCCCTTCTTTCTCAATTATGGGTGCCACCCTCAGACCCCTTTTTCTCAGTCGCTGCCCCTCAAACAGCGCACCTCGCTGCCCCTTCGCAGCAATGGCCGCGGTCCCCTGCGTCGAACCGCCAAGGTCTGGGCTCCAGCCCACCTGCCTCAGATCCCCGGTGTGCCTGCCTTCCTCCAGGATCGGGCCTCCGCGTTACGCCGCGCCAAGCAATGTTTGTAGAATGCCCAACAGCGCATGAAGCACTGGGCAGATCTTCGCCGGAAAGCCGAGTCGTTTCAAGTGGGGGATCTGGTGCTTTTGTCCACCCAGAATCTCCACTTGAAACACCCCGGTACCAAGAAACTTTTGCCCAAGTGGCTGGGCCCATTTCGGATTCAGGCCCGCATTAATCCCGTTGCTTTCCGGCTAGATCTGCCTGTCGCCCTGCGCCGGTTGCACCCTGTTTTCCATGTCTCCCTGCTTCGCCGGTATATCCAGGGCCATTCGGTGTTGCCTCCCCCCCCTCCTCCTGTCCTTTTGGATGAGGAGCTCGAGTACGAGGTCGAGGCCCTCCTCCAGAAGACCGTTGTCCGCCGTGGTCGGACCAGTCAGCCCTACTACTTGGTTAAATGGAAGGGTTATGACATGAGCCACAACTCCTGGGAGCCTCTCCGTAATCTCACCCACTGTGAGGAAGCCTTACAGCGCTTTGCGCTTCAGGCTCAGCAGGACCCTTCACTCATTCGCCCTCCTAAGGAGGCATTTCAGCCGCCGCTTCGGCGCCCTCCGTTGTCTTCGACCTAGCCCTTGGCTGGTCCACATGCTCCTCTTGAGCCTCTTTTTTCTGTGCCTTGTTTTGCAGCCCTCGTCTCCGGCTGGATGAGCCTGCTCCGCCTTCCCCGCTGGTCTCCGGGCCGGGGGACATTTACGGGCCGCTCGCGGGTTCACTCTTCTGATCGGGTTGGCTCTGCGGGATGTTTGCTCTTCCCCCTGTGGGGGTATTCTGGGGCCATTCTTCCCCTCTTTTCCTTGCCCTCCCCTGCCTGACCGCCCAGGGGTTTTCGGCGCACCTTGGGTACTACTGCGGCCCCTATAGGGTGCCCGCGTGGCCTCCCATAGCTTGATACGGGTCTAGAGGCACGCGATGCCGGATTTTTCATGGACCATCCGAGGGGAGCTACACTGGACATGTCATCCCCTTCCTTGTGCATTGCCCCTTGTTACGCCTCTTGCCCATTTTGGGGGGGCAACTTCGGTTGGCCTCCCCCTCTAGTGTGCCTCTCTCAACCCCGTTCTTACCGGGGTACAGTTGTATCTTCTGCCTGGCCGTTTCCCCGCCGAGAGTTTCTCCGCGGTCTCATCTATCCTGCCGCCGATGTCCGCATTCGGCATCCACGGCCCCATCCCATTTGATTATATTATATCGTTGCGGGGGCGCTCCCCTTCGCTGCCACATCCCACCGTATCCCTGGGATTTTCTCGTGGCCCTCCATCTTCGTTCCGCCTCACCTCCTCGATGGCGTTCGTCGCCCCCGCCACTCCCTTCGTCCCCCGTCCCTTCGGCGGGCTCTCGACGTCTCCCCTCCCACCGTACCTCCCGCTTCTTGCGTCGGCTTGCCAGCTTCTGGTCTGACGTCGCGGGTCGCGACTAAAGGGGGGGGGGGGAGTGATGTACCGCACTAACCGGTACCCGGGGGTATCGACAACTCCCCTACAGTAACCGGCCCAAGAGGGCTACGGTTACGATAGTGTAGGGGTTAGAGTGCTTAGACCGGCACTAGGGCGGTGGCCACCGGTACTTGGGGTACCCCCAGGTACCGGCGCTCGGGTGTGGCCCCAAGTACGTAGTACTTGGTGTCCGGTGCTGGGTCCCGGCTTAATGGCCTTCGAGCGCCCGCACCGGCAGCTCTCTCTCACCCCCTGTTGCGCGCTGCCGCGCAACACTGACAGCTCGTTCCAACTCTTCTGCAGCTGATGAATTTGACTTCTGGTCAGGGATTGTTTCTGAGCGTCTTGTGTGTTTCTCTGTAGGTTGTCCTTCACAGGAGCTGGGGGACACACTATATTACTGGGCTTAGGTGCAGGTGTCAGCACCGGATGAGAGCAGCTGGATTTGTCCGTTTTCTTTTCAATGTAACTCATGCCTTTTGGCCCCCATTGGACAAGAATTAAACAATAATGGGGTGGTTTGTATGTTTCCAGTCTTGTAACAGATTCGCACTACTTCCAGCCTCTGTTTTCCTTCAGTACTGGACCTCACTGAGGCAGTACTCTGTCAGTTTCGGACTGACCCTTACTAAGCACGTAATTGGCTCAACTTTACCTTACCTTGATTACTTACCTCCCTGTTCTATCACTTCCAGCCGCACTCAGGACAGTTCCCACCTCAAGGGATCAAAACTTCCAATAGCCTTTTCGAAAGGCTTCCAGGATCACGGTATATATTATATGTATTTATGAATGCAATACTTTAGTCTTCACTGCTATACTTTAGTGGGAGCCCCGAAGGCTTCCCCACTAAGTACAGGGCCGGATCTGGGACCCCGCAGGCTTCCCCAGTAGATCCGGCCAAGAGCCTTTACTGGATTGGTAGATGGTTTGGGGCCCCATAGGTTTTCCCAATAGACCAATCTACAATCAGTTTAATGACTCTATTAATGAGACAAAGATTGAAGCAATGAACTCCGAAATTATTTACACCGTGACCCTCCACGGGCCACAACCTGTACTACAAGAAGTAGTTCAGAGTTTTAGGTCACCAAATCCCTTCGCCTATTGGCTTCGGGGCTGGTCACTTCAGAGTCGGAACCGCTTGTCCAATGGGGGTCCTCCCCTGCTATTTATAGCCCCCGGCGACCATCCCTACGTCCAGAACATTCCCTAAAAGATTCCGATCATTATTTGCTAGCTTCCCGGATCATCCCCTCTTTGTCCAATCAGCTTCCCACTCAATTTACTGATCCTCAGCATGTCCATATCATGAAAGCATGCTGATCCCTTAACCGTCCAGGTTCAAGGCACTCATACTCCATGTCACCTTTCACAAATCGTTCGGATCCATTACTAACTGCAAGTTAATCCCTCATATCCCCAGTATTATCTTTCTCACTTATTACCCGTTATTAGTTACCACCCAGTTCATCATATTTATCCTTTCATGTTATATCAATCACCCACACCAAGTCACTTCAGTGATACTCTAGATCATAATAAGAACTGCAAGCTTATTTCAATCTATTATGGTCACATAAACATTCTCTCACAATGTCACATCGATTCAGGGTATTCTATGTACGATCCTCCATCTGTCATCCTCACCGTCTGACCTCGATCGCGCTCCGCCCCCGATGCTTGCCTCCCCGTTGTACTCCCCGTCACCGTCGTACATCTCGGCGTCCGCCGCGCATGGGCCCTCGCCAATGATGACGAATTCGGCCCCTTCAGGCACTGGCGCGGCTTGCGCTCCCCCGAGCAAGCCATCGCTGTCATGTGCTAGTCCCTGCCCCTCGCCCGCAGCCCGCGCATGCCCATGCGCGCCGATTCCTTGCAGCCCGCCCTGGGTGGGATCCTCTTCCTGGTCCAGGAATCCAAAACGAACGAACTGACGCGGCTCCCATCCGGGGGGGCCCTTGACTCCCTCGCCCTCCCTTGTCACCCATTCCATATCCGTGGTGACCAGGGATTCCGCCGTCTTGCCTTTCGATCATGCGAAAGTGCACATGGGGCACATGGAATCCGCCGAGCACCTCTCACAGTCCCGATTTCCGTAATAGTTGGGGTCCCCCGGCTGGCGCACCCAGCCAGGACCCCATGCGAACGCTTCCTCCAGATGAGCACGGGGACTTGAGGTCCCCCGCCGGAGGCGTTCGTTGAAGCGTTCCCAGTATGTCACCATCCAACTGGGCGGCAACTGGGAATCAAGCGCAACTCTCCTTGCTCTTTTGGCTTGCTTTTCCTCTCGACGCGTCAAGGCATCCGCCAGCCACATCCCTTCTAGGTAGTCGACAAGGGGGAAGGTACCTTGAAGGCTCATCCACGCCTTGACCTTAGAGGCAGCGACAACCTCCCACCGCAAGTCTTCAGACCGGAGCAGAAATGCCAATGGCGCACCGCCCTGGACTTTGGCAGGGTGGATGGCCGGGCCTTCCCCCTTCCATCCAAAGGCCTTAGGTTTTTTGTGCATCGAATCCTATTTAGCTATTGTCCAAACTTCGTTATGCTCCGCAGTCCAACATCTTCTGCAGCTTTGGAGGCGGATTCTCATCCTCTGCCGCAGCGCAAGACTCCAGCGAAAGGTTGGGATAGCACACACTACAAAGGCGCGAATTTGCAACCACAGCGGCTGGTCTGTCCGCTCGAGTCTCCAGCACCACGTCCACTCGTAGGCGGCGCGGACCCACCACAGAGCTGCGCCCAGCCAAATGGCATAGGAACGGGAACGGGAACGGTGTCCGCCCCCGTCCCAGGAACGGACCCATCCCCGTTCCCGTCCCAGTCTATCCCTGTCCGTTCTAGTCCATTCCTGGGCCGTTCCCCAAAAACGGATTTGGGCCGGATTTGGGCCGGATCTGGGCCGGGCCGGAACGGGGTTGGAACGGGTCCATTCCTGCCCAGGGGCGGATCCGTCCCGGCTTAGGAATGGCCCCGTTCCTGACATGGAACGGCCCCGTCCTTGTCCGTTCAGGTCCGTTCCTGTCTGCTCCCCAGGAACGGACCATGCGAATTGGAGGTCTTACGAGTTGGGGGGCCACTGGCGGACCAGTGCAAGTTGCGGAGGCATTCATAAGGCCGGATTCAGGGCCAAGAGACACATTTTCATAGGGACACCTGACTTGCAGCAAAGGCAACATGCACATTGCCTAATGTACAAGCTGGACATATAGCCAAAATCAAAACAAGTCACACATTGAGCCATAGGCCAATTCGAGACAAGCCAATAGAACCCAGAAAATTACAACTTGTAATTTACAAGTCGGTGTTGCCGGACAAAAACGTCAACTGCTCAATGCGTTCGTCTCCCAAAGATGCCCGCCGAGATTGCACAGTATGGCCGGATACCGAGAAACCCCGTTCCGACGAACCACTTCCGGTCGGCACACACAATGAGTGCCGGGCCACCCACGCCAATATGGGCCATTGAGCACTATTCCGTGCCCAATAATCTAGTGCATCCTCCTCTTGTGGGGTACCCGGCTCACACAAACTCCAACGTTCCGTTAAGAACTCCTGAACGTGTCGCGCGATCAAACGTTGTGTGGCATCCGTCAGTTCGCCGCCCGTTGTACTGCCCGCAGGTTGGCTAAGCCCTGCGGCACCCCTTGCCCTTGGGCCCCGGTGCCATGTTGTATCATAATCCTCCTCAGAGCTATTGTCAAACGTCTTATACCCCGTGCGCTTCTCCCTCGGCTTGCGCACGGGCCGCTGTCCAGGATGGGGTGGTAGGTCTACTTGCCCCGATGCCTCTGACCACCCAATGTCCTTCACGAATTTAAGACACAACTCCAGCAGCTCAGCCGACATGTCCTCCATCACGGCATCCACCAACACGAACTTCTCCCTGATGGGTTCCAGTACGTTTATGTAGAACCCCAGGGTAGCCTTCCAAGCGTACACTGCACACACACCATGCAATTCATCAGCACTGCTTCTGACCTTTTTATATGTGTTTGAATATGTGAATGACACCACAGTGAGAAACAGCACACAACACCAACAACACCATCACTGAGTGATTAGCAACGATCGCTCACCGGTGGGGTCCACCATAGCCAAAAAGGCCATCTGCCAGACCCACGTGGAGTCACTGAGGGCCTGTTCTAGCTTCCACAGCATGTCACTGCAGAATGGCACCAACCCACTGTATGGCCCCTTAGCATCCTGGTCACCGATTTTGTAAAGGAAACGCCGGAGGTGCATCAGCTTGACGAGAGCCTTGGAGCCCGTGGGGTATGCCTCCGCCTCCAGCCTCTTACAGCACCTCTTGATAGATGCCAAGTTTAGGAGGAGGGCCTCCAGGTAGCCCCATTATGTAATCTCGATGGGATTATCGTATTTGGGGTGCAACCCCAACCATCTGTCGATGACCTTCCTCAGGCGCACAACCCTTTGCAGCATAAAAAATGTACTATTCTATCGAGTGTCCACAGACCTCACCAGCTGGAGTACCCTCCGCAGGTTGGGCCTCCTGCCACATTCACCCAACCCATCGGAGGGCACCTCTGATGTAGACACCCCCTCCTCATCACTAGAAACTATGTTATTACCCTCCCTTATTATTTCCACTTGCAGCCTTCGTAGCTCAGTTGTGGCTTTCGCGCTGGCACGCATGTGGTTCACCAGCGCGGAGACCCTGCCATCGCAAGGACACATGCACATTGCTGATGAAACAATTCCTCAGCAGCAGCAGCTACTGCAGTTGCAGCACACACATATAACCACCAATATATATGCCCACACAGCAACACACACACCAAGACACACTAGCATCATAACTTACCAGTCTATTGCACTGCAGAGCTTTTGGCAGCCTTCGGTATGGATGGCGCGGACGCGTAGGTTGGTCAGGCTATGGGTCACGATATTGTGGAGCATGTGGCAGGCACAGCGTGACCAATCTGCCATGCTGCCTCTAGGTTGCTCCCCAACCTCATGTGCTGCCAGCTCCCCCCTAATAGCCCGCCTGACGTTGCTCCCAGCGTCCGTGACAAAGGACGGCCACCAGCCGGTCATCCCATACTTGTCCAGCTCCTTGCGCGCCAGGTCCACCACCACTGCATACACAAACACGTTGTGACAAGCAATAAACCACTCGACCAGTTGGTACTTGGGCAGTCGCTGCCGCCCATTCACCCTATCATCCCATACTTCTCTAGCTCCTTGCTGGCCAGGTCCACCACCACTGCATACAAAAACTGCTTGCGACAAGCAACAAAGGCGAATATCACAAATAACAAACAACACGACCAGCTGCCAGTTGGGTAGTCACTGCTACCCATTCGCTGCACAACCTCTCACCTTCAGCCGTGATGCTCTCCGCCTCCACAGGCACTGACCCCATGCACCTGCTCCGCAACCGCCACTGGCGGTTGGCATGGCCGTCATGCTGGTGCGTCTCCTCCACCCAGTGCATGGTCATTAAAAAATACTCTCGCCGCGTGCGAGAGCGCCAAAGGTCGCAGGTGAAGGCTGGCCGCACCTTATTCCACTCCTCCATCCCCCGGAGCTTCTGCACCGCCTGACGGTGCATGGATGCCACCTGCGATAACAACAAAGACACTATTTTTAGGCTGACAACCAACACAGTTGTGTGTTGCGGACTGTATCATATGGACACCATGGGACAACAGAACATATTGCGCACAATGCATGCGATGACATGGTAACAGCGGACCTCGTTGGTGACGGCCTTCCGGCTGAAGGAGGGGCAGCGGCCGTTGAGTGCCTTGCACATGCGGCGGAAGTTTGGAGACTCAACAACGGATAGTTGAATGCTATCCGCTGCGATCCAGCGGGTGATCGCTGACCGCATTTGCTGCCACGGGGCGGTTCCTGTGGCAAAGGCCTCCTGCTGCATGTAATGTGCCACTCCCACCTCACGGCCCTCCTCAGCCGCCCGCGCAAGAAACTCAGCCATGGGAAAAGCGACACCATCCACCCGTGCTTTGTCTGCTAGCTCCACGGCAATGGACAGCGTCCGTCGCGTGACCTTGTGGTGCCCCATATGCTTTTCCGCAGTCGAGAAGGATGGCGACTTGAAGGAAATCCCTTTGCCGCATATGCGGCAAATGATCTTGCTGTGGTCGTCTTCCTTCCCCGTAACACTGTCGTATCTTGCAAGGATGCCAGGCCGCCCCTCCTCTTCCACATACAATGGCTTCACCCACCGGCTGCCGCTCTGCCCAGGCCCCAATGGTGGAGCCACACACCTATTGCTGCCAGAGGCGACCCCCACCCCACCCCCTCCCTCCATTCGGGCCCGCTTTGCCCTTGAGGGTGCATTCCCACCCTCGCCGCCGGCCGCGCGCTTCACATCGCTTCCAGAGGCGGCCGCCCCCGATGCCGTCAACGGGCCCCAGGTGTCGCCGCCGGTACAGATGCAGACCCCACCCTACCACTCACAGACGCCCCCTCGGGATCCCCGGCCGGCAACAGCCCTTCAGATGTCCCAAGAGCTGGCAGCTGTTGTAGGTTCAGAGCCCCCTCTGCGCTGGGTTCCAAATCCGAGTCCCCCACGCCCCCCGCCACCAAATGCGAAAAGTCAAACAAATCCGGGAGTGGGGCGCTGCCGCCAACAGACGTCCCCTGGCCTTCCCCCCCTACCGCTGCCACCGCCACCGCCATCCCCGCATGCCCGGATCCCTCACCTTGGGGGGTGGGGGACCGCCTTTCCGGGCGCCCCTCTGTCTGGCCCCGGGCATCCCCTGCCGCAGGCTGTGGGGGGCCGCCTTGGTGATGTCGGGCCGGGGGCCGTGACTCCCCGGCCTTCACATGCCGCCGCCGCTACGTCTACTTGGTCTTGCCACCCATCGCAATAGGCGCAAACTGTGTCGCAGGGGGGCAGGGGCACCACGTTTGTGGACCGTGGGGCGCGCGGCCCATGCGTCAAATCTGATCGCTGCATTCTTATTGGTCCACGCATGAATTTGATGTTGTTATGTACTGTGGAACGGCTTCCAGAACGGGTTCTAGGACGGCCTGGGATGGCCTTCAGAACGGCCTGGAATAGCCTTCGGAACGGCCTGAAACGGACTCTAGACAGGCCTTGGGCAGTACAAGAACGGACTTATAGGTGGGCCGTACTGCCCTGGAACAGAATTGGGATGGCTGCATACCATCCCAGATCCGTCCCAGTCCGTTCCCAACCAACAGCCTTTCGTGCAAAATGTCGGTAAGGTCCAAAAGGCTGCACTTGTGTTCACCATCACAATTATGTGTTTTTTGGGCAAAACGGTTGTGCTCAAGATTGGCCGTCAGAAAACAAAGAATTTTGTGGGGCACAACATTGCCATTTCTAGGTGCACAAAAAGAGAAGAGGATGCATGTTCTGTTGTTTTCCATGACCCCCTTACCGACATTTTGCACGAAAGCTAGTTAACCAGGGACGGATCCGTCCCTGGCCGTTCTTGGGCCTGCCGGCCCAAGGACGGGGATGGACTCCGGTCCATCCCCGTTCCCGTCCCCGTCCCCGTTCCTAGTCCGTCCCCATTCCTGGACGGCCCACCTCTGACCCACCATTGAAGCAGGCCCTTCCTTGTCGGAGCGGTCCATGGCAGCGGCACACCCACCGGCCCTCCATGGCCTCTTGGAGGCATTGCTAAACTTCGAGAGGAGGGCTGTTGATCCTCGGTTCCGGAGGTGGCGGAGCGAGGGCGTCCACGGCCAACATCCCCATGGAGAGCGCACCAACCAGGTTGGCCATGTCCAGAGTCCTTTCTCGCCCTCGTCAAGCAGCTCATGGGCAATTCGTTCCGCTCGCCCTTCGCGCCACGATACCTTTTTCCGGGCGCTCTTATCCCTCTGGAACGGGTCCCCAGGGAACCCTCTCAAGCGATCGTACAGCTGCCAAGGTTGACGGAGCGCATGACTACGCATGTGTCTCTTTGCGGCACGTCACAATGTACGGCGTGCTTGCGCATACTTTTCAGTATGTCTGGACATATGTTCAGGTGTGAATACGTGCACATGGCTGGCATCAGCTCGGCCAGGAGCATGACTCATAGCGCACTACAAGGCATTGCAATTGGCGACCTTACGGACGATCTTGAGGCCCTACCCTCTTACTGGCTCCTATGTAAAATGACTATTCACAACGTCCTCCTTTTGAATCAACTCTTTCGTTGCCTGTCTTTTCGCTATCTCGATTTATTGAACTGATTCGGCTTCCTCAGCCATTATTGGCCACAACGGAATCCATTGAATTTCCCATAATCGTCCTGCTCATCCATTGGACGGCCAGCGACCGAGCGCATCTGCCCCGCCCCGCAGGACGATATGGTGTGCATCCTTGCCATTCAACTGACGCTGATACATACCCCTAGCGCAGGTGTTAATCGCATGTATACGGATTGCAAATCTATTCTAGTGATCTCAGCACACCGCACCGTTTGAGCACCTACTGTCGCTGTGGCCATATCAGGCTATTATAGATGCACAGGCTTATCATATCCGACTTGTACCATTAAGCGCTTTCTCAGCCTAATTTCATTATCTTTTTTCGATCACTTTTGATGCCTAACATATGTCTTCTTTTCTGTTTCTTTTCAACCATCCTTTCTCTTGTACCGCGGTACGTTTTAGACCATACCGAACCTTTGGTAAATACTCTTTCTAGAGCCTTAGAGTCTCCTTTCTTTTATAAAAGGACAGTTGTCGCCTCGAAACCTCATGGTTATACTATAATTGCAATGTTCTTGATATGCAACCCCTAAGGAAACTCATACATTGCACAGCCATGGTCCCTTCGCCCATATTTAAATAGCCTTCAATTTTATATACATCTTGCTCAGTTGATCTTACAAAGATTGACATGTCCCTCTCATCACTATCTGCTCATGTTCATCAGTCATATCAATCCCCATTGCTCATCCCATCTTGTCTTGAAAATTCATATCATGGTGGACTCCCAATTCCGAACATATTCGATGATTCATGGACGCCCTGTCTCCACCAGAGTCATCATATCCCTCATCCGGCTGGATTCATCAAGCTTGTCCTTGCATTAACTTCATCTTCCAGTCTGTGACCTTAGCACAACAGCACGCATATAAATGCATGTTAATGTCTCTTTAAATCAGCATTTAGAAACTATTATATTCTAATGCTGATCATTATATTTAACAAAAGGAAGATCACAACTGATACAGTGTGGTTAGATAAGGTGACATTTGGTGTATTTGATTATAAATTGGGACTTCTGAATGGTCAAAGAGCGAATATATGGCTATTGCACAGAACAATTTACTTATTATTGTATAATTGTATTGTCTATTTAATGAACTACCACTTGAGGGTGGATTGACTCCTGCCTGCTTCATTCCGCTTTGCAGCACGAAGCGCGAAGTTCGTGCGCCCCAGGAGCAAGACTCCTGTATCAATCTGGCTTCAGAGCGAGGGACATTCGCGCGACGAGAAATAGCGAGTTGATGGCTGGGATGGTGTCGGGGGATCTTAGCCCAGACCAAGATTGAGGGACCAAGCGCACCAAGCAATGGTGTTGTGCCGGGGTGATCCAACCCCAATGGAGCTAAATGGCGATGGCATGGCAATGGTGGCCTCGCCGCATGGCGATGAGGAGCATCAGCCTGAGAGCCCGATGTTGTGCAAGTGGGGGCCATTGATACGGGGCCGAAGGTCCCTCACGTGCGGACAGGGAATGAGAACGGGAGAACAATGCTCCCGAGTGGTCTTACATTAAGTACATAATACAACAATCAAATGAATTGTTCCTTTGTCCATACAACCACACACTCATCGTCTTTGACCACTGAGAAGATCCACAACACAATCAAATATCACCAAAGGTCATATAATATATACATTGTATCATTTCTCCCCCATACACAAAGTGTGGACGTCCTCGGCCATGGAGACACACTATGCTAGAAGACCGGCAGGACAGAAGATACGGGGTACCAAGCAAAATTCCCACAAAGATCAAGTCTATTGTGTCCTATACTACAACTCAATCTAAAATAGAAACTTGCTATCAGTGACTGTTCTCCAGTCCGCCACCCAGTCCATCACTTCTGACTCTCAGTTAGTCCAATCCAATGCACAATGTCTTGTCAAATGACCCAGAATGTAATTTGCTCAAAGATCTAGATAGTCATTCAAAATGGCCTCTATTGTCCTGGTGGCTTCATGCAACTGTGTTTCCACTTAAGCCACCCTGCACTGCCTACCCATTAACTCTCTTGTGGTTGGGGTTGAAGACACAATGGGCCCACCATTCACTGCACGCAACTTCACCAGGCTATCAGCAGGAAAAAGTATGATAGACATGCCAATACAATGGTTCTAAGGTAACTGGGGAGTAAACTCAACCACCTTAAAGGGCCTCAATAGTGTGCTGATTCCTCCTAGCAACAACTGTTGGCAGTTGCCACCATTCTATGACTCTCCATCAGATACCTCTATATCTACAAGCTCTGATTTTAGAAGTGCCTTAGTGCAGTCTCCATTGTCAATGTACTCCATAACTATGTGCTATTAACAACTATCTACTAGTATATCCTCAATCATGACTACCACAAAAAGAGTAATAATGATAATCACCGTCACAACTGATCATGTTGGTTGCTGCCCTATGTACACAGCATATTGATAAGGGCACAATCAGTATTT
This sequence comes from Ostreobium quekettii, assembly GCA_905146915.1. Taxonomy (NCBI): domain Eukaryota; kingdom Viridiplantae; phylum Chlorophyta; class Ulvophyceae; order Bryopsidales; family Ostreobiaceae; genus Ostreobium; species Ostreobium quekettii. Next base: position 702,478 of record CAJHUC010000280.1, read on the forward strand.
ATGATCAGAACAGCACCTCAATGAGCACCACCAGCTCCATCCCGCTTTGCAGTGTGAGTAATCTGCGTGTCTACCTAGGCGAGAGACTTCTGGATTTGCAAATCATCATGCAAACCCACCATCACAATGCCACCAAGCGTATCTCACCTCTCCCAAGGATCTTCTGCATCCAACAACCTATCTGGGAATGGTACAACACTGAATGGCATTAGGGCGAATCCCTCAGCCCTGCTCCCTGCACAACCTCTTTGCACTACCACCATTGGCGTGGTTTTCAGTGTGTTCGTGGGCGATGCTCCCGCCGAGGCGCCTGATGGGGCCGCGGGGCCCCCTTCACCGGATGGCCGGCGGGCTTTGCGGGGCGCTCGTCTGTTCGGATGCGCAGTGTAGGCTCAGGCCTGCGGAATGGCCGGGCGCGGGGCGGCCGTACGCACAGTGGGTGCGCGCGGCGCCTTGCGGCCTGCGGGTGCAGCCGCTAGGAGGCGAGAGTGGGCTAGAGGTGGCCACACTCGGGTGCCGTCCAGTCCATTAAGTCCAGTCCATAAAACTGAGTGTGATATTCGTCCGGTAATATCCAGTTCGCTATTTGCCGTACTACCGTCCGCAGAATCCGGCTCTCACTTTTTCTTCACCATTATTTGCCGTTAAGTTAACGGATGACGTGTGCGGCGTCCGGTCCGCAACAAAATATCCGTTGATTAATAATTTTGGTCCGTTATTACCCACAGGTAATACTTGCTTTCCAGCCACGGCAAGGTCAAGGCGAAGTTGCCAAGGGGTTTCTATTTTGCAGCAACTCGAATTATGTTGGTTGCATGCTTGATAAATTTGTGTGGGCGTCTTCCAGGTCATGTATTCTGCGGTTGTAATACATGGAGTGATTTGGAGAATTGAACAACACACAAGCCGTGTGTAAAGTTCCAGTGTATGCATGCAATCCTGCACCACTTGCTACGGCTGGTACTGCTGCGTAGTACGCAGTGCGTACCACACTCCTATTGCAAGTCTTCCCGGCCATTCCAGCAAGGGTTCGGCATAGTTGTAATACCAAACGTGGACACACACACAGCCACATCACCTGAGGCAGGTGGCAAAAAGGGTTCACCTCTGAACATAGTTGAGCCACTCAACATACTTGGGAATGGGTGATACGTATCACATATAACGATGGGTTGCTGCGGCGGTACTCCACAGTTTCCATGCCAGGACAGCGAGTGTAAAGCCCATCCACCAATTGCACTATTCCACTGGACACATTTCTCACAGAAAATCTCTTCTATCTATATGATACCCTAGGTTTATCCACCATTCCAACATAGTACGTCGAAGTTCAACAGTTCAACATACATGAAAATGGGCAACGAATAGTACGAGTCGTGATTTGTTATCTACCATCTCTGCCTATCGCACCCTCACTGCGGCGGTACTCCAGAAGTTTCCACGCCAGGGCAGCGACTGTAAAGTCTATCCACCAATCGCAGTACTTGTTGGGACGCATTTCTTGAATAAAATTTTCTTCTATCTATATGATACCCAAAGTTCATCCACCACTCCAACATAGTGTGTTCAAGGTGTGCACTTCAACACAGGACAACGGAATATTACAAGTCATGATATCTTATCTTCTATCTCTATGGTACCGCACCCTCGCTGCGGCGGTACTCCACAGTTTCCACGCCGGGGCAACGAGGGTGGTCACCGGTGGTGATCCAAACTTTGGAATCCGAAGTCACTACTTCCCTCCCTTCCCTCCCTTCCCCCCCCCTTCTTGCATCGATGCGCTAGCTTCTGCTGCGACCATCCACTCTCTGCCATCTGCCACCCTAGCAAGCTCAAATGATCCACGTTCTCGGGCTTGAGCACCATGCGCTTGGCCGTCACAATTAGACCAGCCTTCGAAAATGAGCGTTCACTACTGGCGTTGGAGGCCTGCAACACAACCAAAAATACTCAGTACTTCTCAGCCTGTGAACTTCATAAGGGCTCTGTGGCATATATGCATAGCTAGTTGGCATCACAATAAAACCAAACTTGGAAAATGAGCATTCACTGCTAGCGTTGGAAACCTGCAACACAACCAAAGGTATTCAGTTCTTTCCTTCCTTTCAACTCCATATTTCACATAAGGGCACTTTGGTATATATGCACAACCAGTTGTATTACCCGCCTGACTTTCACCCCTGCACGTCTCCTTCCCCCCTTCCTGTTGTGTCTGTGCCGGCGCTTTTGACCATCCTTATAACGTTGGCCCCTATTCAGAGGCTGCTTCCGAACTAACACAGGAACAGAATACAGTGTTTCCCCAGCCAGGTGACGGCAAGTACTGCCACATACTGGTGGTACCACCAAAGCAAAGACAATAGGTATTGTAGGGAAATGCAGCACGCCCTGTACAATGCACGGCCCCCTGAAAGGGACGAAGTGCTGAGGTTTCCCCAGCCAGGTGATGGCGGGTACTGCCAAATAATGGTGGTGGCACCTACGCAAAGAAAGACGATGGGTATTGCAGGGACAGTTCGTGCATGTTGTACATTACAGCTGCATGGAAGGAACGAACTACCAAGGTTTCCCCAGCCAGGTGACGGCGGGTACTGCCACAAAATGGTCATGCCACATAAGGAAAAACAGGCGATGGGTACTGCAGGGACATACAGCACACCCTGTACAATGCACGGCAAAATAAAAGGAGCAAACTGGGAAGGCTTCCCCAGGCAGCTGATGCCAGGTACTGCCACATATTGGTGGTGGCATCTAAGCAAAGAAAGGCGTTGGGTATTGCAGGGCGTGCAACACACCCTGTACAATGCAAGGCCACATAAAGGGAACGAATTGCTAAGGTTCCTCAGCTAGGGGACGATGGGTACTGCCACAAAATGGTGGTGACACATAAGGAAAAAAAGGCAATGGGTATTGCAGCAACACATAACGCACCCTGTACAGTGTGCAGCCAAATAAAAGTAACAAAGTGGTAAGATTTCCCCAGCCAAGTGGCAGCGGGTACTGCCAAATAATGCTGGTGGCATCTAAGCAAAGACGATGGGTATTGCAGCGACAAGTGGTGCACCCTGTGCAATGCATGGCCACATGGAAGGAACGAACTGCCAAGGTTTCCCCAGCCATGTGACGGCGGGTACTACCACCAACCACAGCACACAGCCACAATAGGCGGCACTCAGGCTTGTTGCACAGAGGTACACGTCCACCGCACCTACACGTCCATCGTGTTCAAGGCGCCCCTGCCTGCTTTCCGTTTTAGTATTGGTAGCGCCTGAGGACTCTGCGAATACAGTAACACAGGTGGTGAGGGTCGCAGGCAAAATCCCGGAGTGAAGTTAATCCCCGGCCATGATCTTCCCACCCGGCCATGTGCCACCAGGTTGGTGGCCATGTGCCACTTCCCACGGCCCGGAATTTCCCGCCACAGCAGGCGGTACTGAGGGCATTGCCCTGGCCACAAAGCAGGATAGCGCGTTGTGCCTGTGCATCACCGGCGGATGGCATCCAGCCACACACAGGTTTTCAGCCAACAGATCATCCGACACCCCCCTTCCCCCGCGTGGCCCGGCATTTCCCGCCATGGCAGCGGTACTAATGGCGTCCCCTTGCCTTGCCTGTGCTGCGGCTTGCCTTGCCTGTGCCGCAGTATGCCTCACCTGGTGGGTCCATGACCCAAGCGTGGGGCGGCAGGCGTTGGAGATGGCGGATGGCAACAGGAGGGCAACAAAATATGTGTGCAGTCACAGCCAACGTCCACTGTATGTGGACCCTGGCTGAGCCACGCTGGCAATCAACCCGATCCCCAGATTTGGAAATCAGTACTTACTACCTGGGCTCTGCTGTCATCCGCTGAATCGGTACACACGTCCGCTGTCATCCGCTAGATTAGCGGATGGGGTACATGGCTTCCGGTCCGTAAGAGAATATCCATTAACACCCAAGCGGAATCCGCAGAGTCCGCTGATTGGGGCCAGCCGTCCACTGCCATCCGTGCCACGTCAGCAATAGAGAGGGCGTGGTCCACTGAATTAACGGATATTAGCGGACGGCAGCCCCCGTCCGCTATTAACGGATCCGGGTGGCCACCTCTAGAGTGGGCACGAATGGAATTATAGGCTGTCGTGCGGGGTCGGTCACATGACCCCCGCACGCAGCGGTACACAATCAACAGAACAACGTATCGAATGTACCATATAGCATCTCATCCCCGGGTACGGTAGGGGCCCAACCGTAAGTACTGGAACTTCTATAAGCCATAACTCCACTACCGCTAACCTGTTTGGGATAATTCAAAGACCTATGGAAAGCTAATAGCCTCCTCTGTCCTATCTAGATACAATCTCGTGTCCATTACCATTTCCCAGTGTATAAGTTGAGTAAACCGGCTACCCCCTAGTAGTTTACACAACAGTACTCCCCCCTGGGGGTAGTTTCGCCCTCGAAACATCTAAGCGAAACCCAATGACCTAGTTATCCTCAACGGGCCGGTCCCTTTTGATCATCTTGTTGAGTTCTTCTAGGCAAGTGAAATTTTCCTCTGGGGTCCAGGTAGCGTCGTCCAACGAATAATCTTTCCAGAGCACTAAGTACTCTTTGCGCCTCCTGGAACTTGGTCCTGCCCACCGCCAACGCCGTAATTTCTTGACATCGTACGGCTCATCCTCTGCGGGCTCGATATCCTCAATCTGACCCTCCTGAGTAGGGTGCACCCACTGGCTAGTTCTGAAAGGACGCAGTAAGCTGATGTGGAATATGTTGTGAATCTTCTACTTCTTAGGGAGTTCAAGTTCGTAGGCCACTGGTCCCACCTGACGAACCACAAAGAAAGGCCCAACGAATCGCCTCTTCAGCTTACGGATAGGTGCATTCTTCAAGTTCAAATGCTCAGTCGACAGTAGCACCTGATCCCCACTACTCAGCCTCAGTTCCCTTTGCTTCTGGTCAGCTTGAGACTTCATCCTCTCTTTGGCCCGATTCAGAAATTTCAGAGCCGTTGAGAAATTCCTTTTGATCCGGTCCACAAACTGGTTGACCCCTTCAATCATGGTGGAGTTGTGATCCCGGATAAGGTCCATGGGTGTACACGGATGGAAGCTATAGTTCAGATAAAACTACATGTACCCCGTGGCTTGCGTCGGACTGTTGTTGATCACGAATTCAATAGTAGGCAGCATTTTCTCCCAGTTCGACCCCTTCTGCCCGGCATGCAAAGTACAGCGCAGGACCATCTCGACCACCCTGTTCATCGCCTCAGTCTGACCATCTGTCTGAGGGTGGTATGCGCTGGACATCCTCAGAGAGCTTCCCAGAGCATTCCATAGTTCTTTCCAGAACTTGGATATAAACCTTGGGTCTCTGTCGCTCACAATAGAATGTGGGATCCCATGAAGTTTTCCTATTATAGTCTAGTAGACATGGGCAGTGTCAGCAGCGTTGATGGTCTGCTTGACGGGTGCACGGTGCACCATCTTGGAGGCTCTGTCTACGACAGTAAGAATCCCGTCATTCTCGTTCTCTGATTTTGGAAGACCCATGATGAAATCCAAGCTCACATCTGCCCACTTTTGTTCTGGGAGCTTGAGCGGCTGTAGGAGTCCAGCAGGCACACGGTGGACGGCCTTCTCATGCTGGCACACTGTGCACCCCGTCACAAAATCTCTGATATCAAGGGTGTGCTCAGGCCAGTAGAAAGTCTTTTGTATATTCTCCAGTGTTTTGTGGTATCCCAGATGTTCTGAATAAGGGACTTCATGAAGTTCCCTCATGATCTGCTCTTTGATGTCTAGAACATCGGGAACCACCAGCCGCCACTGTGATCCCTGGTGCCTGTCGCTGTCCTTCATCTCCAAAAATCCTTTCGTCAGCCGGAAGGATCGACCTCCAATGGTTACCACATTTTCTTGAACAGACTCCAATTGGGATATGATGTCTACGCAACGAGTGTCTTGTCTTATGCCACTTTTAGTCCTCTCCCTCATCTCTCTCGCGAAGGATATACGAGACCTTGTGACCAAAATTGAATGTCCCACTTCTTCATCTTGACCCACCACTTGGGTTACCTCCGGTCTGCTCTTCGCAAAAACTTGATCCAATTTCTTCTGGATCTCATCATCAGATGGCTTTTCACTTAACATCAGCCTTTTCACCAACGACTCTTCTTCCTCATGGACGTTCATCAGTTTTTTGACGTCCTTAATACTCTGTTGTGTAAGGAAGTCGGCAGGGTTCTTCTTTCCTGGTATATGGACTAGGTCGCAGTCATACCCCTGCAAAACCTGTACCCATTTCCAAATTCGCCTGTTGACTGCTGGCTGATTGGGTAGGTTCTTCAGCGAGTCGTGGTCAGTCTGGATGGTGAAATGTTGGCATGCAAGATAATGCCTCCACTCCCCCACTGCCCACACGATTCCCAACAGTTCCCGCTCATATGCGCCATATCGTGTCTCCACAGGATTCAGCTTTTCTGCTCTTAACACCTTTTTGTGCAAAATGTCGTTAGTGAGCAAATAGCTCAATTAGTGCGCAATATCTCGATTTCCAAGCAAATCGTAAAAATTGATAGTGTTCAAGATCGTATGTCTTGTAGCACTGGAAAACATGTTCCAGATTGACATCTACCACACTCATAGGAACGCGCCCTATAAGCAGTTTGGAATGCAGCCTGCCGCAAGCATAACGAAATGCAGTTGAAGGTTTAATGTAGTTCATGAGCGCTGCTTCAACGAGTTGACTCAACTCACAGTGCATCACCTCCTGTGCCCCATGGGCGGCACAAAATTTGGGTGGGCAGCCGGCCAGCTGGTCCATTCCGACCGGCACACATTGGCCGGACACCGTGCAGCATCATTCGGTGCCTCATGGGTGGCATAAAAATTGGGTGGGCTGCCGGCCAGCAAGTCCATTCTGACTGGCACACATTGGCCGGACACCGCGCAACACCCTCTGGTGCCCTATGGGTGGCACAAAAATTGGGTGGGCTGCTGGCCAGCAAGTCCGTTCTTACCGGTACATAGCCCCGACACTAAGGCAGTGGTCGCACTTTGCAACCACCGGTAACCAATGCACTTTTTTGGCCAAAACAATCACATGTGAAAAAAAGCCACAGGCCCACCCGGTCCCACCACCCGGTGGTCGCAATTTTGTGACCACCGGTCGCCGCCTCACTTTTTTTTTCTAACAAAACGTCACCCAGAAAAAAAAAGGCACTGACGCAACACACTGAACGGCCCACCAACCATTAGACGCTAGTCGCCAGATCCGCGAAATCACCGATTGGAACATTCCAGAGCACCACGTCAGTCCCTGCGAGTGGCCGGCATCAAAAGACAGCACCGGCTACCCAGCAGCAACCGTTCCGTCAACTACCGACCCTCAGCACAGCCACAGCACCGCGGCAACACCGCAAGACGCACAGCGGCAGCATCATGGCGCCAAAGGGCAAGCGATCGGGCAAGGGGAAGGTGAGCGAAGACCCGCGCGCCGGCGGCCAGCGAGCACGGCGCGATCCGCGCAGGAGGGGACGCCATGCGCGCAGCACCACGGAGGGCGGCCATGGAGGCCGCCCATTACGCAATGCGCACAAGCCCGTGAGGGAGGACGCGCGAGACCGCGCATGGATCACGCCGGGCGTGACGCCCAAAACGATGGACGTGGGGAGGGGCGCATTTCGATGGAAGTTGGCGGGGTCCCATCAAGCGTTACCACCAACGGACCACCTTCCGAGGAGGCCGGAAGCCAGTGCGAACCTGTTAGCACAGTAATGACCATGCCCCTAATTAGGTTGCAAAGTTTTGTGCTGAACATGCCAGTTTTCAGCAAGGTTACCGTGATAGAAAGCGCGCGCAGCGCGCGCTTTTTGACGACCGATAATGGTTGTTTCAAAGTCGTCATGGCAAAGACGTCGGCCACCAAAAGCGCGCGGAGCGTGCGCTTTTCGCCAACCAAAAATTGCTGTTTTATAGGCCAAATGGCGAAGCCGTCCGTCGCCAAAAGCGCGCGCTGCGCGCGCTTTTCGGCGACTTGAAATTACAGTTCTGGAAGCGCAATTGCTAACCCGTCGGTGGCAAAAAGCGCGCGCAGCGCGCACTTTTTCGGTGATTGAAAATTAAAGTTTTGGAAGCGAAATGGCGAAGCCGTCCGTCGCCAAAAGCGCGCGCTGCGCGCGCTTTTCGGCGACTTGAAATTACAGTTCTGGAAGCGCAATTGCTAGGCCGTCGGTCGCGAAAAGCGCGCGCAGCGCGCGCTTTTTCGGCGACTGAAAATTACAGTTTTGGAAGCGAAATTGCGAAGCCATCGGTCACGAAAAGCGCGCACAGCACGCGCTTTTTTGGCGACTGAAAATTACAGTTTTGGAAGCGAAATTGCAAAGCCGTCGGTCGCCAAAAGCGCGCGCTACGCGCGCTTTTCGGCGACTTGCAATTACAATTCTGGAAGCGCAATTGCCAGGCCATCGGTCGCGAAAAGCGCGCGCTGCGCGCGCTTTTCAGCGACTGGAAATTACAGTTCTGGAAGCGCAATTGCTAAGCCGTCGGTCGCCAAAAGCGCGCGCAGCGCGCGCTTTTCAGCGACTTGCAATTACAGTTCTGGAAGTGCAATTTCTAAGCCGTCGGTCGCCAAAAGCGCGCGCTGCGCGCGCTTTTTGGCGACTGGAACTTACAGTTCTGCAAGGGCAATTGCTAAGCCGTCGGTCACGAAAAGCGCGCGCAGCGCGCGCTTTTTGGCGACTGGAAATTACAGTTCTGGAAGCGAAATTGCTAAGCCGTTGGTCGCGAAAAGCGCGCGCTATGCGCGCTTTTTGGCGACTGAAAATTACAGTTTTGGAAGCGAAATTGCAAAGCCGTCGGTCGCCAAAAGCGCGCGCTGCGCGCGCTTTTCGGCGACTGAAAATTACAGTCTTGGAAGCGAAATTGCAAAGCCGTCGGTCGCCAAAAGCGCGCGCTGCGCGCGCTTTTCGGCAACTGGAAATTACAGTTCTGGAAGCGCAATTGCTAGGCCGTCGGTCGCGAAAAGCGCGCGCAGAGCGCGCTTTTCGGCGACTGAAAATTACAGTTTTGGAAGCGAAATTGCAAAGCCGTCGGTCGCCAAAAGCGCGCGCTGCGCGCGCTTTTTGGCGACCGAAAATTGCTGTTCTGTAGGCGAAATCGCAAAGACGTCGGCCGCGGAAAGCGCGCGCAGCGCGCGCTTTTCGGCGACTGAAAACGGCTGCTTCGAGGGCGTCATGGCAAAGACGTCGGCCGCGAAAACCACGCATTGGGCGCGCTTTTTGGCGACCGGAAATTGCTGTTTCGAGGTCGTCATGGCAAAGACGTCGGCCGCAAAAAATGCACGCAGCGCGCGATTTTTCGCAAACGGAATTGGTCGCTTTGGAGACATTTGCGAGTAGTAAGGGGCGACGAGCACTTTGCGTTACTTTTCTTTTTGGTAGCTGCTATTACATCTTTCTGACATTCCTTTCTCCTTGCTCCGAAAAGGCTTCCAAGGCAGGGACCCTGGATCGCCACATGAAGCCCGGCCCCTTTCCATTCCCAGGGAACAGCAGCAACCAGGGGAGCGGCAACAACCAGCGGAAGACGCCCCTTGGAGCGCAGCTGTGGAGGAGGTGGTCATGGGGGAGGCGCAGGAGGGCGGAGATTTGGTGGGGGTTGTGCAGGCACCCAAGGAAGTTGCCCCCGAGGAGGCTACCACTGAACAGCCTCTCGATGAGGAGGTGACCATTGGGGAGGTGCACGAGGGAGGAGAGGGGGAGGGTGGACCACAGGCTACCCCGGGAGTCACGCCTTCGGTGGCAGACGTTGAGGAGGGTGGTGCGGGGGAACCCCAGGAAGGCGGAGATGGGGAGGGTGCAGGACGGGGGGGCCAGGAAGGCATCGGCGAGGAGCGGGTCCACACCCCTGGGCAAGAGGGCGGCATCCCCTCCCAGTCGAGTCCCGGGACTTCTGTCGGGCCCCCTTTCACCCAGGCTTTGGAGGGGATGGAACCCCAGGTGTGGGTGGACAAGCGTTGTGACGTCCAAGAACCCGAGTACTGCATCAGAGGGGATGTCACAACCGGGGAAGGGGAGGACGAGGACTTGGTGGCATGCTTGGGGTGTGGGGTGCGTCGGGTGCACCGTGTATGTGGGTTCCAGGTGGCACGGCGGTTGGGCCTAACGGAAGGGGAGCTCAGCACGGGGGAGTTGTGTAGTGAGGAATGCGCCATTCGCTACATCCAGCATTCGGCGCGTGAAGGGACGCCACAACGGCTGCGGCAGCTGAGGGGTTTCTGTCAGCCTTGGGACCTCTTGTCCATGAGGCAACCCCATTGTTTTCCTCCGTCCCCTTGCTGCCCCCCATCCCAACCGTGGCAACTCCACTTTCGGTGGGGGGGGCTGCGGGCGAGGGCACTGCGGGCGAGGGCACCAGTGGGCCCGCTGTGGCTGCACTTTCTGTAGGGGGGGTGCGGGTGAGGGCACTAGTGGGCCTCCCAGCCTCCTCGGTGGCCCTCTCCTCCATCAAGAGCAAGGGGATGAGCGTCCTGCTGCAAAGCGCCGTAGGGTTACCAAGGCTGGTAGGCCCAAGCAGGGGAGGAAGAGGAGGGCTGAGCAGGAGGGTGAGGGTAGCGCCAGGGCTGAAAGTGCTCCTTCCGTGGACGACCCCGTCCTTGGCTACAACTTTGAAGGTTGTCTCCGTGTCCGTCCCCGGGTAGAGGGCAGGGCTCCCGAAGAACGCTCGGGGTGGAGGCGGCTAGCCTATGAGGGTCTGGAGGATTTCGTGCACCAGGTGCATGGAAGGACGCTTGCCTCGGAGGCACTGGAGCTGCAGGCGCCTTTCATCAGCCTTTTGGGGGGTGCCGCTGCCTTCACGTCCAAGGCTGACCCCTCCCGCTACAATAATAGGCCCCCCGTCCAGCTGCAGGCCCGGGCCTTTGTGGAGCACCACGTGGACACCTTTATGGCCAACTTCAAATGGGCCAATTTGCAGCCGGCCTTCATTGTTGTGGATAATGAAGGGTCCGAAGAGGAGAAGGCCGCTGCCGGGGCAGCTTTTGAGGCGTGGCGCAGTGGGGACCCCGAACCGGTGCTGCGGTTAGTGGAGTACAACCCCAACAGCCCATGCCCCGCCCTCCCCCGTATGTTCACGCTGGTGGGGAACCACTCCACCGAGGCCCACATCCGCTTGCTCCGGGCTGGGCGCAAGGTGCCTCCGTTCCGCCCGGCATACGTCATTTTTTGTGCTCAGTATGGCGAGGACCATTTGAGGTTCATCGCCCGCACGGAAAATGTCCTCACATCGGAGGATGCTAGGTTGGTGGGAGGGTATGAGGACCACCTCACTCCCACCAACCTGGTCCCTTATGTGCGGGATCTGTGGGAGTCCGTGGGGTGCCCAGCCCGCCAACCCGCCGCCATGAAGAAGCCACCCAGGGCCGACCCACCTGTGACTGAGGCGCAGCGGTGGTTCGAGTTCCAACGGCTTCTTCAGAACCTCCTCGAGCGCCCTGTGGATGCATCCATTCAGGCGGAGAAGAAAGCCCAGTATGAGGGGCGCAAGATTGCGCGCCTCAAAAGGGATTACCAGAAGGCTGTGGATGCGGCGCTGGAGGCTGGGAAGATGGGGGATGAGCTGGAGGAAGTGAAAGCAGGGGTGAGTTAATGTGAGAATGAGTACGGGGTTCTGCCCTTGCCAGTTGTTGCCCTTTTGTATGTGGGGACCTCACATTTCCTTTTTTGAAGATCGCCCTATGAATCTTTCTGGTTTGTTGGCTCTTATGATTCTTTTTGAGACATGCATTTGACAATTGGTGTTGTTTTGCCATTGTAGGCTAGGAAGGCAAAAGAGGAAGCCCTGCAGCACTACCGGCAGAGGGTGGAGGCTAAAGGGGCAACCCGCATCTTCCAGGTGGAAATAAACATAGCCATCATGTCTGCCAACGTCTATGGGCTATGGGGGAGTGTAAGGGGCAAACTGCCGGAGGCAGAATGCCCGTGGGGAATGCGCGGAACGGGCGCTCAGAGTTGAGCGCGGGAAAGAGTCGGGTTCAAGGGCAAGGTTTCGATTACAGGACCAGCCACCTTGGACGGCTTAAATAGCCGTCCAAGGGCGGGTTTCTGAGCAGCCCAACCGGCGCTGCCAGAAACCCCGCATGCGAATTCGAAAGTTTATCATTTGTTCTGTTCAGCGCGCGTCTGTTCATGTTCCCGTCACCCCGTCATTCCCGTCTGCTAATGCGCCCCACTATTATGATAATCAAAGCCCAACCTGTGGGCCAGTTCCCTTGACCAAGAACGGCTCTGCCGCCGGTGTGCAACACACACCCCGTTCACCTCATAAAACCACCAAGTGTCACCCGGTGCCCAACCCGACTCCGCCGACTATAGTACAGTGCAGCCCATGCTATTATACAAGACTTCCCATGATGTAATATACAGCTGATTGTCCCGTCTACCCTAATGTACAGTGTTCCCCTCACACCCCTCCCCCCTTGCTGCGAGGCGTCCCCGCGAGCCAGTGACGACTCCGCGTGACGACTCCCGCCAGCGTCCCCGGGGTGGAGTTGTGCGCCGCGCGGTCCCTCAGGCCCACGCCCCGCCCCAAGACGGCTGGACCCGGGAAGCCCAGGGATGGGGCTCCCACGGGTCGTCGTCGCCCCGGGCGTTCGCTCCTGACGGCGCCTCCGCCGTCGCTGCCGCCACCGCCGCCGCCGCGGCCGGCCCGGTCGCCCCCGCGCCCGCCCACCAATGACCGCCCAGGTGGGCGGTCCAGTCGCCGCCCCAGTGCGGCTGAACCAGCCCCGCCCAGGGGTCGTCAGACTGGGCGGTACTGGTGGGCGGGGCGGTGTCGTCGGACGAGGCGTCGTCGACACGCCGCAGCCGCTTGGAGTCCGGGGAGCGCGTCCACGTGACGCTCCACGGGTCGAAGGGGGCTCGCTTCCTCTTGACGACGGTTGACCCGCCGCCACCCGCCACCGCCATTGCCGCCGCCGCCCAGCCACGACCCCGCGTCATTGGCGGGACGTCCACGTCCAGCCACTCTTCCTCGCCTGGGTCGTCCCTAGACCCCCAGGATATGGGGCTGTCGGGGCGCGGGCGGTTCTCGAGCTCCTGCCGCCGGCGCAGCTGCTCCGCCACGCGGGCCTCCCGAATGCGCTGGTAGACGCCGACCCAATTCGGGGTGCAGTCGGCCATGGCGGGCGTAGTCGAGTGGCTGGTTGGGGGTTCGGAAGGGTTGGAGGCAGCTGCGAGCAAGAGTGCGGTAGCGAGCACTCCCGCCAGCCCTATAAATAGGGCCCGGGCCTTCAGGCCCGTTGCGCTTCGCCTCCCAAGATCCTTGGGAAGCGAGGCGGCCACGTACCTCGCTGAATCTGGCAGCGTCCCCCCGTCTGACGCGTCGGGCGCCGCCGGCCTGCGGGGGACGTCTTGACCTGCCGTTGACGTCTCTCGATCCGCCACGTTGGAACGTCGCTTGACGACCATGGCGCGCCTCCCGAAGCGTCTCCTTGCACGTCGCTTCGCGGCTTGGTCATCCGCTCCTGGCTGGCCGCTGACGTCTTGCAAAACCGTCAGCTTGTCCTCGACGTCTTTGGCTGCTATGTTGACGTCCGTGTCGCTGGTGACGTCCCCCTTGGCCGGGGTCTTCGTGCTCCGTGTTCTACAGTCGTCAGAGTCGTCAGCGTCAGGCGTTATCTCGTGGTCGTCGTCAACACCATAGCCGTCGTCGTTCAACTCTGCGACGACTGCGCTGACGTCCCGGTTTTCTTGGAGTGGTAGCGCAGCACCTCCACCGCTGTGGTCCTCCCCTTGCTGGTTGTATCCGGTGGCGGCTTCGTTGCAGCTGTCCCCATGACCTGGTCCCTCTTTTGGGTGACCAGGGTTACTCCCCTGACCCAGTTGCTGTTGCAAACACAGTTCCAATCGTTCCATTGGGTCGAACTCCAGTTCCCCTCGGTCGGGCGTGGCAGTTCCTACTGGAATGACGTCTTCGTCTTCGCTATTGCTGTCTTCCTCTCCATTCTGGGTTTCCTCGTCTTCAACCCGCACCAGGTTGCCAGGCAACTTCTCCCTGGGCACCTGATGGATTGGCCACACCATTTCGTCATTTAGGATGATGGCCTGCTCGTCCCAATCGAATCTTGGTTTGGCCTTGGTCAGCCATGGGATGCCCAGGATGGCATCGAAGTGTAGCAACTTCATCTCGATGGCTCTTATTGTAGTGACGGTTGGCCCCAGCTCGATTGTGAGGCTCTGGTGGGTTGGACACTGTTCTCGAGCGGTCCCGTCGGCCAAGCATATGGTAGTTGAGTCTTCTTTCCCCTCATTTCCAGGCTGCCTTTCGAGGAATGCGCGGTCCACAAAATTGGTGGTAGCTCCCGTGTCGAGTAGTGCAAGCCCTAGCTTCCCTTGTATCTTGGCCTTAAAGCACGGGAGTGTAGTCCTTGCTTTGGGGAGATGACTGGCGTTTCCACAATACTCTCGCCCCTGCATTTCCTCCTCCGCGCGCTCCAAGTTCGTCACGGTGTGACGTCTTTCGCCGCCGCGACGTCCCTCGCTCCCCGTTGCCCCAAATCGTTCGCCGGGTCGCTGCCTTGTGGCACAGTCCTTTGCATAGTGACCATACCCTTTACACCGGTGACATTGAAGTTCTTGGAGACCTCCTCGCTGTATGGTGTCGACTTCCATGGGTGTTGGCCCAACGCGTGGTACTGGCCGCGGGAGCGGTCGGTGCACGGGGGTGTTGTTCATGTTCCGGGTGGCCCCGTTGATTCGGAACAGGATGTCATCCGCCTTCAGCGCATGACTCATCGCCTGTTGGAGGTCCAGTGGGTTGGCTCGCTCCACGTCCAGCCTCACCGCTGTTTTGAGTCCTCGCTTGAACCGGTCAAGGCATTCGTCGTCGCTAATGCCCGGGATGCGTGTCTTTAGGTCCATAAACTTTCCAGCGTAGTCCTCCACGCTGGACTTCTGGACGAGCCTTGCTAGCTCATCCCGTGCCTTCTGGCGGTCATTTGCAACGCCAAACTGCCCCTCAGCGACATTGAGGAACTCTTGCCACGTTTGGATTGCCCCTTCGCCGTGTGTTTGCACCAGGTTCTGCCACCAAAGTCCAGCCGTTCCTCGGAGTTGGCTGGCCGCGAATTCCACGCAGTATGCCTCGTCGTGGACGTGCATCAGTCGTAAATATTGTTTGACTTGGAACGCCCATTGCGTGAACGTTCCCTGTCGTGTGCCCTCGTACGTGGGCGGCTTGGTTGGCTTGACGATACTCGGATTCGTAGGCGCGGGCGGCGCTCTTGCCCGAGCATTGGACATATTTTCTTCAAGTTGCACCTGCATCCTTCGATTCATTTCGCTTTGCTGCGCTTCAACGTGACGCGCCAGCTGATTCCATCGGTCGCCCAGCGCCTGGTCGATAGCCGCTTGTAAGCGGTCTGGTGAAGCTTGTGACGGACTCTGCGACCGGCTGTGGACGCCCTCCGACTGGCTCATGTTGCCCAGCGCCGTCTCAGGCCTTTCTCCTGAGTATGCTCTCACGGGTCAGTCGTCGACCGACGTCGCTGTGTCGTTTCACGCCTTGAGTCGTCACCTGACGTCCTAGCGCCTCTTTTCCTTGGTTTCCACGTTCTTCCAGTCGTCGCGCTTGGACGGCCCACGTTGCCGACGTTTCTTTTAGCGAATGGCTCCTTGGCGCCGGCAGGCCCGTCTTCAAAACCTCTCCTTTCCTGATTCGCCCTCGGGGCAGGCCTCTTCTCTTTCGAGCTTCCGACACAGCTGACGACTTCCAGACGTCCAGCTGCGTCACCCTTCAGTCGGAGTCCAAGTTTCCTTGGGCCTTGGGGTCCCGCCGCCTCAGGTCGTGGGTCGGTCAGAACGAAGCGCCGCTGCAGCTCGGGCGCTCCGCTGGCTCCGAAACCAGTTGTAAGGGGCAAACTGCCGGAGGCAGAATGCCCGTGGGGAATGCGCGGAACGGGCGCTCAGAGTTGAGCGCGGGAAAGAGTCGGGTTCAAGGGCAAGGTTTCGATTACAGGACCAGCCACCTTGGACGGCTTAAATAGCCGTCCAAGGGCGGGTTTCTGAGCAGCCCAACCGGCGCTGCCAGAAACCCCGCATGCGAATTCGAAAGTTTATCATTTGTTCTGTTCAGCGCGCGTCTGTTCATGTTCCCGTCACCCCGTCATTCCCGTCTGCTAATGCGCCCCACTATTATGATAATCAAAGCCCAACCTGTGGGCCAGTTCCCTTGACCAAGAACGGCTCTGCCGCCGGTGTGCAACACACACCCCGTTCACCTCATAAAACCACCAAGTGTCACCCGGTGCCCAACCCGACTCCGCCGACTATAGTACAGTGCAGCCCATGCTATTATACAAGACTTCCCATGGTGTAATATACAGCTGATTGTCCCGTCTACCCTAATGTACAGTGTTCCCCTCACAGGGAGGCTGCTCCGCGCCATCGAGTCAGATGCCAAGGTGGTGGGCCTCGGGAAGGCCGTTCCAAAACATGAGCGCGGTGTCAAGCGTGCATATCTGAAAACGGTCGCGGCCTTCCCCGAGGCCTACTATGAAGAATTCTTGGGCGCGGTGGTGAGCGGGAGTGCCCCCGAGCTGGTGGCCTTGGTCGGGGAGCTGAAGCACGCGGCCGAGAATAAGGGCGGGCCCGCTGCACCTTGGTCGTCCACTTCAGTGGCCGACTGGTTCAATTCCTTCTGCCTCCATGCTGAGTGGACGGCCAAGGTGGCCACGTACAACCACCTCTGGCGAGCCCTAGAGGACAATCTGCCTGCCGCCCCCACCCACGGAGACCGCGCTGCTGCGGTCACCGACTGGAAGAATAAATTCGCCTCAATAACTGGCTGGGAGGCAGGGCCCCTCAAGGAGGAGAGAGCGCACAAGGGGGAGTGGTGCCGTGAGTTCGTCAAGGCCCTGCCTCCGTCTACAAGGGACCCCTTGAGTGTCAGGCTGTGGAAGCCCCAAGAGGAGGCAGGGGCAATAACGTACGAGGCCTTCACCCAGCACCTGCGGAGGGGGGCAGATTGGTACCCGCCCTTTCTGCTGCCCAAGAATGCTTTGGTGTCTGGGACGAAGGGGGTGCCTGTCCACGGCATGGCGGACACAACCTTCCAACGCGTGTTGGCAGCCCACGAGCAAGCCTGTGCTTCCCAGGAGGCCGCTGGCACTGGGAGGACTGCCTACCTTGCGGCCAGGCTTGCAGAGGGGTCGGTCATTCTTGACCGAGTGGCTGATGTTGTGGTCCGCCCCGCCCCCATTGGCAACCTCATCCTCACTGGTGCAGGGTCCTCACTGCACAGCATGACGTCCGATGAGGCGGACTACCTGCGCCCCTTCCTGTTTGCCGCACGCCAGTGGTTCCGGAACCGGCCCAATCTACTGTACAGCCGGGCGGACCTGGTGTGCTACCTCCAGCACAACGTGGTGCGACCACTCTTCGAGCTGGCGTACATGGCCACAACGGTGAGTTCTTTTGGCTGTGCCACTATTTTGTCCCCCGGTACGGCATGCTTGCTTTTGGTTGGATTCTCAAGACTATTTGCCGCCATTGTTCTTACATGGTGAATATTTTGAATTGCCTGTGCAGGCGGACCCCCGACAGCAGCTCACTGCCGCAAAGCTAAAGAAGTCGCTCGGCGGAGAGGCTGCGTGGGACACTCTGGAGAATGGGGCCGAGCTTGGGTCGTCCCATATTTGCGAAGCCCTCCTCGCACTGGCCAGTTGCCGTGGGCGCAACTGGCGGTGGGACATCTTCAATGCGCCCAGGGAGAGTGTGAACGACGCCCCACCAAGCACCGACGTGGAGGTGTACGTCCCGGGCGCCCCCCATCCGGCCGGCATCCTCAGCGATCAACCGTCAAGCGAGGAAGAGGCCGAGGAGGGCCGTGCTGCCAAGCCCGCGAGGGGGGGGAAGCGGCTGAGGTTCCGCCACCCAACGGAAGATGGAGATCTTGCTGTGGACTGCAAAAATCTTCCTGGGACGCGCCCTTCGCCGCAGGCCACTCTCGACGAGTTCCTCTGGTCCAAGCGCAGCGTGGCCGAACGAGCACAGAGGAACAAGATATTGGGCGCTAGCTTCGTGCCTTGGCAGCCCATGTCCGTTGCTAGGTGGTTGGTGCCTAGGTTGGGGGGCAATTTCCTTGACGACCCGGAGCGCCAGGACGTCGCTGGATCCAAACAGCTCCGGGCCACCATTGTTGAGGGGGACGCGAAGATGCCCGACTGCTACGAGGCTACAGGGCGGTGGAGGGGTGTGGAATTGGTGCTGGTGGACCCTCCCTTTGGCATGAGGAAGCATGGGGAGGTGGGCGACTGCTGGGACAAGCCCGAGAAGCGGTGGGTGGGGGCAGACGTCCAGAGGGTACTGGAGCGGCTTGCACATGCCGAGTTCCTCCCCAAATCAGTGGCGGTGGAGCCAGCAGCGATGCATTTCAACATCGCTGTCTACACAACCCACGAGGGGCTTGAAGAGATGCGCAAGGCTATTGTGGCCTGGGCGGAGACTGCGAACTACCCCGTAAAGGGGCATTTCGTGGTGCTGCTGGGGAGGGACGGGCCTGCCTATCTCCGCAAGGGCACACGCACCCCCGGTCATGCCGTCCCCCTCCTTGTCGTCAAGGTCAACCACGGGCAAGCGGGCGTGCGCTTTGACGATTGCGGGGGCGGGCTTGGTGGGAGAATGCAGTACTTCTTCCCCAGGCCCGAGTCACGCTCCAAGTACGGGAGGCATGAAATAGATGCCTCCCTAAAGGGAGAGCGTGGCAAGCCCATGAACGGGACGCAGAAAAGCGTGGAGGAGAGCCGCCTCCTGGTCCACCTCCTTGCCCCTCGATCTGGGGCTGTCGTATCCGTGTGCAACGGAACGGCGACGGCCCAGATCGCTGCACTGTTGGAAGGGCGGGACTGCCTCGGGATTGAATCCGACCGAGTGCAGAACCAGTGGGCCCGCCGCCGCCTGCAAACGTTCTTCCAGAGGGAAGGAATTCTGAAGTAGGCCATTGAGGATGGCAGGAACCCAGACAGTGCAGCGGTGGAGTCCCTCATGGAGGCCTCCATTAATGACCTACTAGAGGATGATGAGGTGAGCGAGCCAATTGGATTGCCTAGGTACACTCTGGGTAGCCTCCCGGTCATTTCGAAATAACCACCGTGATGATGACAATTGTCATGGCACAATAGAATGTACTTTGCATTTGTGGATTCCACATTTTTAATGTCCGTTTCTAATAGTGCTTTGGTGTTTTACTTTTGCAGCGGGCGCCCTTGGGTGCTTCACAGCTGCCAGAGAAGCTCTCCAAGTGGTTGGAGGACGAGGAGCAGCAGAAGCTGGTGACGGGCCTGTACGGCGCCACGTACAACAAGCTGACCCCCCTTTACCTCCGCTCCCTCAAGCGTGACGAGGTGCAATGGATCCAGGACACCAGCACCAACATCACCATTTACTTGTACTCAGACAAGAAGCGGTGTCTCAAAACCATTGCCGAAGGGGGCGTGGCAAAGTTGGAGGAAGTCAAGGGGATCATCGCGTGGTGCCGGCGAAACCGCGACCAGGGGAATAACACGGCTGAGAAGGAGAAGGAGCTAGAGGAGGCTTTGTGGCGGGTGTGCCCAGATGTCTTCAAGGGGCAGGAACTAGAGGATTGGGTGAAGGCGATTCCACCAGCGCTTGCGGCCGCCGAAGCTTCCCAACCAGCTCCAAGCCAGCGGAGGGTGGCTGGCCAGGATGTGGTACCATTAGCAATAGTTGCGCCATCGACATCATCCAAGGCCAGTGAACGCGAGGCTGTCAGGGAAGGCCAGCAGGGAGGGGCACCCTCTGGCCTGGGAACAGAGGAGGAGACAGAGTCGGAATTGGACTATGACCCGTAGCGTTCACCCGTGTAATAATTGCTCACCTGTTTCCTTTGCAAATTGCATTTCCAGTCTTCTGTTTGTGGCCATTGACCTGAAGTGTCCTGAGGGGGCCGTTTGCAGCAACTGTCCACAGATGTCCTTTGATAGCGTCTGGGCCTCCCTGGTCTCGCATTCTCCCCACTCCTCCCCACACCGTAGCCTTACTGATAGGCTGTGCAGCGCGGTGGGGTGTTGCCAAAATGTTGTCAACAAATGAAACCTTCAAATGGACACAAAATGCGCTGTGACTGTGTCATTCTTGGATTGTTGTCCATGTAAATTTCTTTTGTCAGAGAAAGACGCATTGTGGACTTGCAAGAGGAACCCAAGGGCGGGAAAAAAAAGCGCGCGCGGCGCGCGCTTTTCTGACACGCAACGACGGCCGTTTCCAGCGCAAAAACGCTCTCAATCAAGGCGTTTGCTTGCAAAGGGAAAGCGCGCGCTGCGCGCGCTTTTTGCGGCGACGACGACGCCTGAGTTGGACGCATTTTCAGGTTGAAAAGGCCGTACAGGAGTTCCGCAAAAGCGCGCGTGGAGCGCGCTTTTCTGACATGCAACGACGGCCCTTTTTGGACAAGTGCTTTGACAATTAAGGCGTGTATTTGCGAAGGGAAAGCGCGCTCTACGCGCGCTTTTTGAGGCGACGACTACGGCCGAATTGCATGCATTTTCAGTCCGAAAAGGCCGTCCAGGGGTTCCGCAAAAGCGCGCGCGGCGCGCGCTTTTCTGACACGCAACGACGGCCGTTTCCAGAGTAAAAACGCTCCCAATCAAGGTGTTTACTTGCGAAGGAAAAGCGCGCGCTGCGCGCGCTTTTTGAGGCAATGACGACGCCTGAGTTGGACGCATTTTCAGGTCCAAAAGGCCGTCCAGGGGTTCCGCAAAAGCGCGCGTGGAGCGCGCTTTTCTGACACGCAACGACGGCCCTTTTTGGACAAGTGCTTTGACAATTAGGGCGTGTATTTGTGAGGGGAAAGCGCGCTCTGTGCGCGCTTTTTGAGGCGACGACTACGGCCGAATTGGACGCATTTTCAGTCCGAAAAGGCCGTCCAGGGGTTCCGCAAAAGCGCGCGCGGCGCGCGCTTTTCTGACACGCAACGACGGCCGTTTCCAGCGCAAAAACGCTCTCAATCAGGGCGTTTGCTTGCAAAGGGAAAGCGCGCGCTATGCGCACTTTTTGCGGCGACAACGACGCCTGAGTTGGACGCATTTTCAGGTTGAAAAGGCCGTACAGGAGTTCCGCAAAAGCGCGCGTGGAGCGCGCTTTTCTGACACGCAACGACGGCCCTTTTTGGACAAGTGCTTTGACAATTAAGGCATGTATTTGCGAAGGGAAAGCGCGCTCTGCGCGCGCTTTTTGAGGCGACGACTATGGCCAAATTGCACGCATTTTCAGTCCGAAAAGGCCGTCCAGGGGTTCCGCAAAAGCGCGCGCGGCGCGCGCTTTTCTGACACGCAACAACGGCCGTTTTCAGAGTAAAAACGCTCCCGATCAAGGCGTTTACTTGCGAAGGAAAAGCGCGCGCTACGCGCGCTTTTTGAGGCAATGACGACGCCTGAGTTGGACGCATTTTCAGGTCGAAAAGGCCGTACAGGGGTTCCGCAAAAGAGCGCGCGGCGCGCGCTTTTCTGACACGCAACGACGGCTTTTTTTGGACAAGTGCTTTGACAATTAAGGCGTGTATTGGCGAAGGGAAAGCGCCTCTGCGCGCGCTTTTTGAGGCGACGACTACGGCCGAATTGCACGCATTTTCAGTCCAAAAAGGCCATCCAGGGGTTCCGCAAAAGCGCGTGCGGCGCGCGCTTTTCTGACACGCAACGACGGCCGTTTCCAGCGCAAAAACGCTCCCAATCAAGGCGTTTACTTGCGAAGGAAAAGCGCGCGCTGTGCGCGCTTTTTGCGGCGACGACCACGCCTGAGTTGGACGCATTTTCAGTCCGAAAAGGCCGTACAGGGGTTCCGCAAAAGCGCGCGCAGAGCGCGCTTTTCTGACACGCAACGACGGCCGTTTCCAGCGTAAAAACACTCTCAATCAAGGTGTTTACTTGCGAGGGAAAAGCGCGCGCTGCGGCGCTTTTTACGGCGACGATGACGCCTGAATTGGACACATTTTCAGTCCGAAAAGGCCGTCCAGGGGTTCCGCAAAAGCGCGCGCAGAGCGCGCTTTTCTGACACGCAATGACGGCCGTTTCCAACGCAAAAACGCTCTCATTCAAGGCGTTTACTTGCAAACGGAAAGCGCGCGCAGCGCGCGCTTTTGCCGCGGACGCATGCTTCAAGACAACGAAACTTTTCACACAACGGATGGCCATCCACGTTGGCGACCAGAAGCACGCGCTGCGCGCTCTTTTTGCGGCGACGACGACGGCCGAATTGGACGCATGTCTTGACCGAAATGGCTGTCGGGGAGCGCTGCAAAAGCGCGCGCAGCGCGCGCTTTTCTGACACGCAACGACGGCCGTTTGGAACCTTTTGTGTGCATCGAAAAGCGTGCGCTGCGCGCGCTTTCTTGCATTACCTAATTCAGGCACACACGTCCAGTTGCACCCACCTTGTGGTCTACCCAGAATCTGCTCGCCCAATTGTGCAGGCCACATATGCAGCGTCATATGCTGGGCACGATTTGTCACCATCCCACTGAAGGTGAACACCTAGAAAGAGAGCCACGTATGCAGCGCACTCAATGCGAACCCGCTCGAAGCAGCGCCAGCAGCGCCCAACAATCTTCCAGCAAACTGCAAAGCAGCTTCCCCTAACCAACGATTAGTAATTACAATATCATGACGCGGACGTCCTGCCGCTTCGCCACCAATGGCGATGCCGCGATGGGCCCGCGATGACGATGGTCAGGCACCGCGGGACGATTGCGGCGGTGGCGACATTGCACCCACCTGAATGGGAGCTTTCTAAGGCGCTCCTCGTCCGCGCGTGGCCTGCATGAAACGGCAGCGGTTCCCTCATGCAACAGGGAAATTGGTGGACAGCAGGTGCTGTGCCTGCCTTTGCCGGGCCGCCTGCCCGGGTACCGGGACCGCCGGACTCCCCTGGGCCACTCGATTCAAACTTTGTCGGGGGCGTTTCAAAAAAATGCCCCACCACATTCAAAATCTGCATTAGTGGACTGTACGTAGTACACACGAAGGGGATGACGCAGATCCACCAATGCAGATTTTGAATGTGGCGGGGCATTTTTTTGAAACGCCCCCGCCAAAGTTTGAATCGAGTGGCCCAGGGGAGTCCAGCGGTCCCGGTAACCGGGCAGGCGGCCTGGCAAAGGCAGGCATAGCACCTGCTGTCCACCAATTTCCCTGTTGCATGAGGGAACCGCTGCCGTTTCATGCAGGCCGTGTGCGGACGAGGAGCGCCTTAGAAAGCTCCCATTCAGGTGGGTGCAATGTCGCCACCGCCGCAATCGTCCCGCGGTGCCTGACCATCGTCATCGCGGGCCCATCGCGGCATCGCCATTGATGGCGAAGCGGCAGGACGTCCGCGTCATGATATTGTAATTACTAATCGTTTGTCAAGTGGCGCGCAATGAATGATGCCATTAAGGTGCTTCTGCAGTGAGCGGGGAAGCTGGCTCGTTGTTGGAAGGAAGTTGTTTGGGCGCTACTGGCGCGTCTTTCGGCTGGTTTGCAATGAGGACGTTGCATATGTGGCCGTCTTCCAGGTTGTTCACATTCCGTACGACAATGACAAATCGTGCCCAGCACATGGCGCTGCATATGTGGCCCTCACAATTGGGTGGCATGATCAGCACAGGCAATCAAACCAGTTCAGTAGTGACGGTTGTCTGGATTCGGTCCACGACAAAAAGCGCGCGCTGCGCGCGCTTTTTGGGATCCATCGGAAGCAGGTCTATGCAATGAAATCAGTCGACAGAGGCACTGCTGCAGCCAACAAAAGCGCGCACAGCGCGCGCTTTTCATGCCCCGTTGGGAAGGCCATTGATTGGCTGGATGGCTTTGTCGAATGAACCTCAAGAGGCTCACCGAAAAGCGTGCAGTACGCGCACTTTTTCAAGTCCAGAGAAGACGTTCGTCGGGGGTGCAATTGCGCTCAAAGCGGCCGTCGTTGCATGCCAAAAAGTGCGCGCAGCGCACGCTTTTTCTACTCTCCTGCTGGGCTGTTTCGCCCCTGGAATGTGTCCAATCCAGGCGTTGTGTCCCCCCGCCAAAAGCGCGCTCAGCGCGCGCTTTTATCGGCCTTTTGATTGTCCATTCCATTGGGGGAAATGTGCCAATTGGAGGCTCGCGAGGTGCCCCGAAAAGCGCGCACTGCGCGCGCTTTCTGGGCCCCTCGAAAGGCGTCAACTCGCAGGCGGTATGCGCTCCAATCGGCTATTGTTGCAAGCCGAAAAAGCGCGCGCAGCACGCGCTTTTTCTGCGCTCCCGCTTGGCTGTTTTAGTCCCAATCCGTGTCCGGTTCTCGCGTCGCAGTCACCGCGAAAGGCACGCGCAGCGCGCGCTTTATGCGCCCCTTGTTGTTGGCCATTCAATTGGTGAGAACATGCTCTGTTGTGGCTCGAGAGGCGCCTCGAAAAGTGCGCGCTGCGCGCGCTTTTCGTCCCCCAGAAAAGGCGTCAATTGACAATCCGTTTGCTTCCGCCAAGGCTGTCGTTGCCCGCCGAGAAAGCGCGCGCTGCGCGCGCTTTTCTACGCTCCTGCATGGCCGTTTCAGTCCCACTCTGCGTGCGATTCTCACGTTACAGTCACCGCCAAAAGCGCGCTCAGCGCGCGCTTTTGTCGACCTTTTGATTGGCCATTCCATCATGGAAAATGTGCCCATTAGAGGCTCGCGAGGTGCCCCGAAAAGCGCGCGCTGCGCGCGCTTTCTGGGCCCCTCGAAAGGCGTCAACTCGCAGGCGGTATGCGCTCCAATCGGCTACTGTTGCAAGCCGAAAAAGGGCGTGCAGCGCGCGCTTTTTCTGCGCTCCTGCTTGGCTGTTTTAGTCCCAATCCGCGTCCGGTTCTCGTTTCGCAGTCACCGCCAAAAGCGCGCGCAGCGCGCGCTTTTGTCGCCCTTTTGATTGGCCATTCCATCGGTGAAAACGTTCCTTGTTGATGCTCGCAAGGTGCCCTGGAAAGCGCGCGCTGCGCGCGCTTTCTGGGCCCCTCGAAAGGCGTCAACTCGCAGGCGGTATGCACTCCAATCGGCTATTGTTGCAAGCCAAAAAAGCGCATGCAGCGCGTGCTTTTTCTGCGCTCCCGCTTGGTTGTTTTAGTCCCAATCCGCGTCCGGTTCTCGCGTCGCAGTCACCGCGAAAGGCGCGCGCAGCGCGCGCTTTATGCGCCCCTTGTTGTTGGCCATTCAATTGGCGAGAACATGCTCTGTTGTGGCTCGAGAGGCGCCTCGAAAAGCGTGCGCTGTGCGCGCTTTTCGTCCCCCAGCGCGTCAATTGGCAATTTATTTGCTTCCGCCAAGGCTGTTGCTGCCGAGCGCGCGCGCTGCGCGCGCTTCCTGCATGGCTGTTTCAGTCCCACTCTGCGTGCGATTCTCACGTTGCAGTCACCTCCAAAAGCGCGCTCAGCGCGCGCTTTTATCGACCTTTTGATTGGCCATTCCATCATGGAAAATGTGCCCATTAGAGGCTCGCGAGGTGCCCCGAAAAGCGCGCGCTGCGCGCGCTTTCTGGGCCCCTCGAAAGGCGTCAACTCGCAGGCGGTATGCGCTCCAATCGGCTACTGTTGCAAGCCGAAAAAGGGCGTGCAGCGCGCGCTTTTTCTGCGCTCCTGCTTGGCTGTTTTAGTCCCAATCCGCGTCCAGTTCTCGCGTCGCAGTCACCGCCAAAAGCGCGCGCAGCGCGCGCTTTTGTCGCCCTTTTGATTGGCCATTCCATCAGTGAAAACGTTCCTGGTTGATGCTCGCGAGGTGCCCCGGAAAGCGCGCGCTGCGCGCGCTTTCTGACCGCCTAAGAATACGTTCAATGCTGTGATATCGCTCTCTACACTAAAGTCATTGCGGGCCAAGAAATTCCAATTATGAGGAGTTTGGTTCTGGCATTGTTGCGACCTTGTAAACAATGGAGCTTCCTCCTTGCCTTTATTATATTATTTGTTTGGCATCTTTTTCCTTAGGATGGAAGGTGATCATTCATCGGTTGCAAGTTGTTCGACGCCCTTCAGTGCTGGAAGCCGGAGTTCCACCAGCAACATCCCCTCCTCTTATGTCTCCCACTGTGCCACGCCTGCCGCCGATGCCACTTCTTTCCGTGTCCGTGAAGAGACTATGCGATTCTTGGGTGCTGTCTTGGACAACATGCAATCACCCCGGAAGAGGAAATCGCGCTGCAGTGATGGGGAGGGAGGTTATCGGACTCTTCATGAGGACTCTCCGAAGCCAGCCAAGCGTCGGAAACTAGGCAAAATTAATAGAGCTGTGGATGTTGCATTGGCTGCCGATGATTTTGACCATTGTTGCAAGCGCAAGTGCTTCCAATATTTCACTAGGGAGGAACTTCTTTCTCGGAAAGCCATCAGAGCTGGTAGGGATTGGGAGGATGCAGACGCAGACCTTCGAAAGGAAGTGGTGGGCTGCCGGGTTGTCCCACAATCTCCTCATGCACAACCACCCCCAGGTGTTGTTGGCCGGCGGACACGGCAGAACTACGTGTGGAGAGTGAAAGGCCGGGAGGTTTGTGCTACGTTGTTTGCTCGCTGGCATGGAATCTGCAAAGACACCTTGTACCGGAAGTCTTGCAAGACAAAGTCATTGACGGGCGTCGTTCCAGAAATCTTGCACCATGGCAATTGGCGCAAGCCCCGTCATGGCAAGGGGAGGAGAGATTGTGCGGCCTGGTTGGCTCATCTCTTTGGCCGGCTTGCCGAGCCCTTCCCTCAGCACTCCACCCGCTGCCGAAAGACTGGAGAGAGTCGCACCAAAGAGTTCCTTCCAACTGGGCTCTTTGCGATGCTGCAATCTGTCTACGACTACTATATTGCAGCCATGGCATCCCAACGACCACCATCAGCCCCGTTGTCTTTTGTGACATTCCGGCGTGCTTGGCTCAAGCAACACTTTCAGGTAAGGCACTATGCGCGCCCTGAGGTAGCTTTATCTTGACATTAGCACCACGGGCAATCTCACCCGAGTGCAAAGCCCACTGGATTGCTTTCGCCTATTGCCTTGCCTATATTACTTCACTTTGATTTTTGTGCAAATGGTGATGGCACACAAATCATCTTGTTGAAGCACATGTGTGGCATAGGTGCGGTTGTACAAAACACAACCCTTTGCCATCTGCGATACGTGCAGCCAGTTGAAGGAGACGATGCAATTGGCATCGGGCCCCGAGAAGGAACAAGCACGTGGTCATTGGGAGCAGCACATGAGCTATGTTGACCGGGCCAGGGAGGCAATGAAGGCCAGGGCGGAGCATGCCCGTTGCCATCCTGAAGAGGTTCTTTACATAAACATCGACGGGATGGACCAAGCAAAAACGAACATCCCCAATGATAAGGTTAAGGGGAAATCGGACGACGTCGGGGCCCCGTTTACCGCCAAGTTACTGGCGGCCATTGCATACGGCCGGGGGTGGTGGGGCTTTTGGTCTTTCCCGGAGTGGGCCGCATCCTCCAACCTTACCCTTACGGCCTTGTGCAAGATGTTCCGGGATATCGCCGGAGCAAACTCGCAAGGCCCAGAGCTGCCTACCCCCTGCCCTAGCCTCCCTCCGGTGCTCCATCTTCAGATGGATAACACCGCCAAAGATAATAAAAACCATTACCTCCTAGGGTTCTGTGGGATGCTAGTGGCAGAGAAGGTGTTCAAGGAGGTGCGGGTCTTCTTCCTCCCGGTGGGGCACACCCATCAGGAGATCGATGCAACGTTCAGTCGCATCGCCAACAACCTCCACCTCTGGGGAGCCTACTGTCTAGAGGACCTTATGGAGGTGACGCAAGGAGCATGGGGCAACCACGAGGATGTTGGTACTGCAAGGAAGATCAACACACGCTTTGACCATGTCTTGGATTTCCGATGCTTGCTTCGGTATAGTAGGGACAGGCGGTGTGGGGGAATGGAAGAAGAGGAAGCTGATGAGGAGGATGGCCCACCTCGGTTGCACACCTTCCATGGACTTGGCACCGACCGGCTCAGTAAGAGGTGAATGTTTTGTTTGCATAATACAAGAAATATCATTACTCTTGACTTTATAAATGCAGGTGCCATGTTTGGCCATATTCAGTCGCAATCATTATTCAATATGCATTAACGTCTTTTCCACATCCCTGAGCTAAAAAGCGTGGATGTTTATCCTTAGGTGTTTCCATGTCTTCAAAGTGTTGCTGGAGGATGGCGTGCCAGTGGTGTATACAAAGGAGCATGATGACGAAAGCTGCCCATGGGTGGGGACACCGTCAGGAGGGGGGTGGCCGGTTTTTATTGACCCAATGAATATTCCCAAGTTCACTGAACTCAAGTGGGAAGCTCGTGTGCATTTGCACAACTTTAAAGAGGTCAAGCGGCATGCTACTCAGAAGATAGCTCGTTGGCAGCATCAATTGGATGTTTGCGGGGACCCATCCAACGCCGAGCCTACGAAAGCTCGGAAACTCCATCGAATGGCACGTGCAGTTGGGTGGTGGAGGCACTTCATCGCCATGCACAAGATGACCTTTCCCGAAGGCGGGGGCGCCGTACCCAACTTCCATGTTGATGATGGTAATAGGCTGAGGATGGACACGCTACTTCCCACAACATCTGCAACCTCTCCCCAAGCCCTGCCCCAGCGACGGGCACAAGCTCCTGAGGGCCGACCACCATTTGTGCCAAGGTAAGTGTTCAAAAATATTTCTTGCATTCCTCAAAACCTCCTTGGTGGCGCTTGTCCAGTTGCACCATAGTGCCACATCCTTAGCACATCCAAAGGCACCACTGAAGTTTTATCATTCTTGGTGTCCCAGGGATATTGGGCCTGTGCGGGGAGAGGCCCCCTTGCTATTTGGGCATGTGGCAGCTCTCCCAAAGGGGCGCGCTGCCCGCGCGTTTGACCCGGCAAGGGATATTTGCAAAGGCAACTTGGTGGCAATCCTCATGTCTGATGAAGACGCAATGGAATGGGGCCGCCGGTTCGACATCGCACGGGTGGTAGAGGCCACGCCTAGTGATGAGGGTGGAAGCAAGCTCTTCAAAGTTTAAGTACTATGATTGTGATTATGCCCCTGCACAAAATTGCCCAAAGGGGTGCCTCGCATATCTTGCAGGGGAAAGCTTCCAAATGGATGGGCGTTGGTCGGAGGGCTCCGCCATTGGCGAGGTCAATTCAGATAGTGTGTTGTGTGAGGCATGGGTGGAAAAGTATGGAACACGTAGGGGGCTTCTACACCCTGAATATAGAAAGCGGTTGGAAGAGGCATTGGAGAGAACGGAAGAAATGTAAGTCTCCTCGCAGATGGTGCCTAAGGGGACTAGCCATTCGGTGGTGGAGGCTAGTATGCTTTGCTCGTTGGATGGCCTATTGTGCATTTTGTGTGCAACAAGCGGACTTTGTACAATTGTAAAGACGTTCAATATTAGTGGTTTTCAGTATGCGCAATCGACCCAAAATGCAATAAACATGCTCAAGATCAAAGAAAATCATGTTTTGAAGCTGCGCAACATTGCCATTTCTGCACTTGTTTGGTGTCCACTAACGACATTTTGCACGAAAGGGTGTTTCTTATAGCAAATCGGCTGAAGTCCTGAGCCGAAATCCTGCTGGAGTATTGCGCCAACTGACACCTCTGAAGCATCGGTGGTGACAGTGAATTCTCTCTCAAAGTCGGGTAACTACAGAATGGGGGCGGTGACCATTGCCTTCTTGAGACTATTAAAGGCCCTCTCCTCCTGGTCACCCCAAATCCAAGGCTTGTCCTTTTTTGTAAGGTCCTTAAGGGGTGCAGCGATCTTAGAAAACCACCGGACAAACTTCCGGTAGAAGCTGCAGAGCCCTAAGAAGGACCGGACATCTATGACGCTTTCTGGCGTCGGCCAATCCAAAATTGCCTTGACTTTTGATAGTGACGGTTTGATACCATCCTTCCCAACATCAAAGCCAAGGTATTCGACTTCAGTTCTGAAGAAGTCGCACTTTGGTAGGCATCCAAAGAACTTCTCCGACCGTAGTCAGTCCAAAATTGCCTTTATGTACTTGAGGTATTCTTCCTTGGTACGACTGAATATCAAAATGTCATCCAGGAATACCAACACAAAATTGTCCAGACCATCTCTCAACAAGTGATTCATAATCCTCTGGAATGTGGCTGGTGCATTTGCAGAGGCCGAAGGGCATCACTGTATACTCAAATGAACCATATCTGGATACAAATGCCGTTTTGTGTATATCTGCCTCCTTCACACGAATTTGATGGTATCCGGAGGACAGATCAATCTTTGTGAAATATTGGGCGCCGTGCAGATGGTCCATGAGCTCCTCGGCCTTTGGGAGCGGGTACCGATTCTTGGTCGTTGCTTTGTTCAAAGCCCTGTAGTCAATGCATAGTCTCCACTTCCCGTCCTTCTTTGGAATGAAAAGGACAAGAGCTCCATAAGGGCTCGTGCTGGGCCGAATCCACCCCTATGCCAAGAGATTATCAATTTGACGCCTTAACTCATCCATCTCAGCTACACTTAGCCTATATGGGCTTTTGTGTGGTGGCGTAGCCCCGGGCGTCGTCTCAATCTCATGGTCAACCACTCTTTTCGGGGGTGGTCCATATGGCAGCTTGTGAGGGAAAACATCCTTGTACTCCTCCAATATTCCTTTCAGTTCATCCCAGATAGCTGGGTCGGCCTCTTGCACTTTCTTTTGAATGACCTCAGCAATCGGTACCTTTGTTTTCACTGGTCCGGTTTCCTTCATCAACCGACGGCGTTCTCCCTCTGTCTGGCTCTTGGTTGCACCAGCCTTGGTCTTTTACTTTACCTTTTTCCTCTCAGGCAGCTCGGCTGTTGGCCTTATTAAACAAAGGAGCATGGGCAAGTCACTTTTGTTTGCCCATTTAGCTACTTGCCTCACTGACATAAAGTCAATCTTTGGGCATACAGGTTGACTGACAACACGTCCAGTCACCTTGACTTGCCTCCTGTGCCCGCCTTTGGATTTTCCCGGAGAGTTTTCTCATTCATTTGGTGAAGATTGTTCTGGTATTCCCCCCTGGGGAGACTCAACCGCCCTCGGTGAGTTACGACCAGCCATTACCTCATGGCCTGGTGTATGCACCCACTCCTGTACCGAGAACTATATAGCTGGTTCCCATAATGATGGAGAACTCAACTTGGCAAGCTGATGACCCCAGTCTGAATCAGGCTCGTTCCCAGAATGATGAGAAGAGAAAACGTGCTGGAGACCAGTAAGGCCACGGTCAATAATCTTGCATGATGCATTTTGTGGTGTCTCAATTCCCTGAACCACCTCGAGTTTGTTCCCATTTCTCAAAACCAGGGAATTGGTCCTCCAGTCGACCAGCGGGTTGATCATGTCTAGCCAGTCCCGACCCAGAATAACGTCAATCCCGTCTATCATCAGGACTGCCATCAGTGACACCTTACTGACCGTGCTGCCGATACATATCAGCACATCTGGTGCGATTCCCGTAGAGACTACTGTCTCTCCATTTGCCAATTCTAGAGATGAATACGCACCAACGAATGATAATAGTAGTTTGGTTTTGATTTGGTCACTCACAAATGATCGAGCGGCCCCAGAATCCACCAAAGCTGACATATGTGTGTCATTAATCACTGCTCTGAGGATCAGGAGCAAGTGACCCCGTGCTACTGGCTCAGGGTCTGACCTCCCCTTAGCAATGAGCTCAGCAGTAGCTTCCTTCCGCTGAATCAGGCATTTGGGGACTCCCGCCATGTTTGACAGGAATTCAGTCGCCTTCGCAGGCGCCCCAATAGCTTGGCCCTGGGAAGCTAAGGTAGCTCTCTGTATTGCATGGCGTCTCCGTCAACGTCGACATCTCTCCACCCTGCACCGCCACTGCCTCGACCGAAGTTGGCGCTTTTTCTGCCACGCACTGAGGTATGTCTGTGTAGTCCAGTCTTTCTGGCCAGACTGGGCTATGATGACTGGGTACTATACTGACCGAACAAAGCTAGATTCAGTCAGTCTCCTTGCCTCTGATGCAAGGAAGCACCCCTCTGACATGGAGGTATGCCGAACCTCCTCCCGGTCCATTTGACTGGCCATCCCTCTGAGCCCTGTCCTGGTGGTAATCACAACCACCCTGGGCTTTCCCTGACTCAAGCCCTATCCACGGTGTCCAGACCCTCCAACATCTAGTCTCGGGTGGAAATGTGACTTATGCTGTTGAGGGGGATGGGCTGAGACAGTGTGCCCTTTCCTGCATAGTGATCCTGGGAACGAATCTACTGTGGATGAATGGTAACCAGTAGACTTTGGCAGCATTTTCTTCTCATTCGTTTGACATTAAGATTTGCCACTTTTCTTGGCCCTTTTCCCTGCCTTCCTGCCTTTCTGCCTATCGCCGATTGACTTGCACGAGGAGCCTTTTCTTTCTACATCCTCTGTTCCCTACAAATAATACTCATAGGCGTCCTCCAATCAAGCGACCAACTTCTTAGCCTCATGCAACGTTTTGGGGTTGGCCTTGGCAGCTTCCAGCCTGAATGGCTGCCTAAGACCGAGGATCCATTGATGCAGGGCCGTTTTCACATTGCATCCTGGCACTCTATTCATCAAGGACCTCATGCGCCCCATGTACGAAAGTGCATCCTCACCCCGACGCTGATATAAACGGAGGAGCTCTAGCCTCGTGCGTGTTTCTCTCACGGGAGACTCAAACTGCGCCTTTAGGAGGTCTTTGATGTCCTCCACCGTTTTAGGCTTTTTATTTCCCCTGTGAAACAAGCTCTGCATCCCACCAAATCCTTGCATTGCCTGCCAGCTGCAAAATGATGTATGACACTGCTCGGCGTTCAGAACACTGCACAAAATTGAGGTAATTCTCAACTGCTCTGAGCCAAAAGTTCACGTCCTGGCCTTTATCACCAGTGAATAAGGGTGGTTCACATGGTTTGATCTGTACCATCAAGTTCGAGGCCGAGTGATGCGGTAGTGTCAATCCCAATGGCTGTGAAAATCTCCAGTGACCGTTTGTCTGATCAACCATCGTCCTCTGAGGCAAAACTGGTAAAGAATGTGAGGTACTGGGTCCTACGGTCTCTCCCATGTCCTGTCGGTCTCCCTGCTGAACTACCGATAAAAATCCAGCAGAAAGTGGAGAGAGTGGTCTCAGCTGGTCAACATCTGGTCTAACCAGCATACCCAAGATAGGTCCAGTCTGCAGTTCTGTCTGTGCACCAGAACTGGCTGCAAAATATCCGTCTGATCAAAAATCTGACCCTATGGGCTCCCTCACTGGCCCATAATACTGATGATCCATCTGGTCAGTCATAACAGACTTGCCTCACGAATGAATGAAGAATGGCAGAGCAAATAAATAAAGAATGGTAGGAATATCAACAATGTCCCAATGTCTGGCACTGCATCCCAAATCCTGGCACAACTGATGAAACTGGCTGATGTTGATAACTGATACTGAGGTAGACCATAGGCTGACCACACGGAGGTCCAACCCTGGGTATATCCCAGAGCGTAGTCCCTGATATCACTCAGAGAAGCCCCAAGATCCACCAAATGACGTCTCCAAGTCAGTGGGTACTATACTTCCCCAACCAACAAGGTGCCAAATGGCTTCACCACAATAGTTCCAGAATAGCCCTTTATAACCAGTTACTTCCTAGGTTAGCAACAGGGAATTTAAGAATACTCAAAGAGTATTTTACTCACCCCTCAAAAGAGAGGCTCCCCTGCCACACCCCCGGGAATGCCACCAGTTGATCAGAAACTGA
The DNA here is from genome assembly GCA_905146915.1 of Ostreobium quekettii. NCBI lineage: Eukaryota > Viridiplantae > Chlorophyta > Ulvophyceae > Bryopsidales > Ostreobiaceae > Ostreobium > Ostreobium quekettii. Next base: position 736,211 of record CAJHUC010000280.1, read on the forward strand.
ACCTTCCCTGTCCCCCTTGCCTGGGGAGGACTTCCCGGGGAATGGCCACACAACTGCCTCACGTCCCGACCCGCTCGAAGCCCCTCCACCACACCTCGCCCGGATGGCAGCTCGGGGGCACTGGTCTAGGCTAGGAAGGAACA